>JABTTQ020002707.1:0-605450 GCA_016081115.2 Rehmannia glutinosa | reverse complement strand
ATAATCCACTTTGTAATACCTTAGTCAGGCCAGGCGGACCAAACACCTCCGGACGAGTGAGGAGGCATCATAGAGAACTCCCTCCCACTCTTCTGAGGTACACAACGCCGAATGATGGTGTCGGCGCACCTCTTAAAGAGCAGGGATCGTCCCACATGTAAAACTTGACATCACGGAGATGAACTTCTTCTTTGATATGAGGATAAATCCGAGGCAAAACCCCGCCACCAAATAGTTAACAAAATCTCGCATACCATGGGAATTCCTCCCTTAATTGCTCCCTGATATCTTTCTCCTCCTTCTGTATTCTAGTCGGGATAAGTGGTCGACCACTACATTCTCGCAGCCTTTCTATCTCGAATCTCCACATCGACTCCTTCGAGCAAGAGGATCCACCAATCAGTCTCTTTGCTTGGCATCCTTCTTGTCAAACAGATATTTAATTGCCGCTGGCCCAGATGGGGGACGATCGCCTTAGTTCCAATCAAGTAAGATCGAAACTTGCTCGAATGCAAACACGATTGCTAGCATTTCCTTCTCAATGGTAAAGTAGCCTGGGCCGGGCACTAAAGGTTCTCGCCGCAGAGAGATGGCTCAACATCTTGTCTCTCTTTCTTCACCCAAACAGCCCCAACCGCAAAAGTCGCTGCATCACACATTAGTTCAAGGGTCACCCAATCCTAACTACTAGAATGGGTGTCGTCACCAAAGCCTTCTTCGACTTCAAAAGCCCGCAAACAATCATTGGAAAAATTGAAAGCAGATCTTTTCTAATAACCTCGACTTAAAGGTTTAGTGATTTTAGAAAAGTCTCTGATAAAACCTTCAGTAGAATCCGTGTCCTAAAAACTTCGAATGGCTTTCGCTTTGTTGGAGGTGGGAGTTTCTCGACCACAACTTTCGCCTATCAACTTCCAAACTCAGGAGACTCGGTGGCCTAAAAACAATGCCATCTCGCACTCATGAAGTGGCACTTTTCCCAATTTAAAACAAGGATAGTCTCCTCGCATCTCCTCGCAAAACTAGAGAAAGGTTATCCAAGCAATTATCATATGAATCTCCAAACACGTAAAAATCATCCATGAAAACCTCCATTATTTTCTCAATGAAATCATGGAATATAGCCATCATGCATCTTTGAAAAGTAGCGGTGCAAGCATAAAGTCCGAATGGCATCCTCGCGAAATGCAAAGGTACCATGTGACATGTAAAGGTCGCCTTTCTTGGTCTTCCGGGGCAATCATGATCCGATTATACCCGGATAACCATCGAAAAACAATAATAATCATATCCCGCCAAACGATCACATCATATCAATAAAGGGGAGTGAAAGTGATCTTTAAGTGAGCAGCATCATTCAACTTCCTATAATCAATACAAATTCTCCATCCAAGCATTACTCTAGTCGCTTATAAGCTCATCACTCTCATTTCTTACTACCGCTATCCCCTTTCTTTCTTCGGCACCACTTGTACCGACTTACCCAAGAGCTATCGTAAATAAGATAAATAATTCCAAAGATCTAACCATTTTAAAACTTCTTTTCTAACGACTTCTTGCATTATAGGTTTAATCTTCTTTGATTTTGCACCGGGGTTTGTAGACATCTTCCATTCTAATTTTATGCATCACAATCGATGGACTAATGCCTTTAAATCGAAATTGACCAACCTATCGCCGACTTATGTTTTCGTGAACACCCTAAGCAATTTATCGAGTTGAACTAAAGTTAAAAGCGATGATACGACACGACTCGTGTTATTCGCCTCCAGGGAATGCATATTTGAGATGCTCGCGTGGTTTGAGTTCGTCGAGACGGCCTCTTCGACGGGAGCACGGCCGCCTGCATGGCCGATGAGCACGGGTCGTGCCATCCTCAGCCTTCCTTCATTGCCCTTCGACCTTTAGGTGCACGCCGTGCCGCCGCTTTTCAATTTTTTTTTCCGCCATACGCACGACCTGGCGTGCTTCGGCACGGGTCGTGCCCTCGTAGAACCGATTCCCCGTGACATTTTTCAAATACAGGTGTGCGCCTTTGCACTCCTGTAGTTCCCGCATATTATCCAAAGCACAAACACAATCATACAAGTCTTGGTTATCAATATCAATAGTCAAGTTCGATGTTGAACACGAATGTGTCAAACCAAACTCCAAAGTATCCCGAAACAATGTATGATCCGCATAATCATCAATACAGATTCAACTACGCCTATGAATTTACAAGTCTCCACACTATCATGAAATTGAAGTGCTTTATATATCGTAAATAACATGCTCATCATTAACCCGTAACGTGAGCTTCCCTTTTTGCACATCTATTATGCCTTCCCCTGCCGCTAGAATGGACGCCAAGTATCAAGGGGACGCTCTTTATCTTCCTCCATGTCTAGACTAAGAAATCCACCGAATATGAATTTATCAACTTTGACAAGACATCCTTGATGATTCCCTTTGATACGCGAGTGATCGGCTCATGAGTTGTAAGGTGACCGTAGATGGCTTCACCTCTCCCAATCCCGCCCGAAAATAGACAAGGGCATTAAGTTAATACTTGCTCCTAAGTCACAAAGTGCTTTCTTAAAGAAAACATCACCAATAGCACAGTGATAGTGAAACTCCCTGATCTTTCAACTTCTGGGTAGTTTCTCCTCGGATTATCAGACCGCACTCCTCCCCTCGTCAAATTGACTGCCTCAAACTAGTCATCTTCCTTTTCTTTGACATAACATCCTTCAAGAACTTGGGCCAGAATTGGGCATCCGCAAGGAATGTTAATATGCAGCTTAAAAATATCTAAAAACTTAGCAAATTGTGCGCCTAACTTTTTTTCTTTTGAAAACGCTGGGGAAAAGGAAGGAACATTAAGTTTAGAAATATCAGTGGTTAGAGGAGGATTTAAGCTTCTCACCCTTTGTTCAACACGATGTTCCTCCTCCTTCCTCGGCCTCATCTCGCCATTTGCCTCTTGCCGCGATCAACCGGCGATCGAATGTCGCTTCAAAGAGGAGCACGGCTGGCCGTGGTGGCGCACGGCCGCGCCGTCTCGCCCCGCGATTCTTCGAATTTTCTCGTATTTTCGCCCTCGTATCTGCTCCACCCTGGGGGATTTAACGGGCTTTACACTGTCCTTTGGATTTACCTCAGTGTTGCTCGGAATCGCCTTTTTGATGCCGCCCACCAATAATCGTAGCTATTTGACTAATTTGGGGTCTCAAGATTCTTCATCCTGGGACCCCAATCGCGTGACATGGTTTTCAATTTTATCCATATTTGCTTCATCTCTTGCTGAACATGTTCCTCGCCTCATTCATAAACGAGGTGAACATGCTTCCATGGTTGGTTTAGATCTCGCAGAATAACTCCATTAGTCACATTAAACCCTGGTGGTGGTTGCATCACGCTCTTTGTGTTCGCATAGAGAAATTTTTGTGGTTCCTTAGTCCGAATGATAATGAGTGGGATTTTGATTGTTCCTAAATTGTTGAAATTCCTGCTATTCACATAATTTGCTTCCTCTATCGACGTGAGAAACTCTCCCACTACTTGCACCGCTTACCTTCATTTGCTTTGTCAATGTACTCAATTGATTGGTCAAAACGCCATCCTGGCCGCCAACTTTTAATCGGGTCCAATCGAAACTTCAGCCTACCCTTTTCACATTAGTCCTCTGAGGGCCACCGATAGCTATTCATGGCCATCTCCTCTAACAAGTTGAATGCATCTTTCCGGAAATCTCGAGTAGAGCGCCGCCTCACGCGGCATCTACAAATGATCTCGTCGTCCATCAACCCATTGTAGAAAAAGCAAAGTCAGCTGATCTTCAGAAATCCATGTTGGGCACCTCCTCAACAAATCCCTAATCTCTCCTGTGCCTCATACAAAGGCTCGAGTCAAACCGCCGAATCGAGTGATCTCGCTTTTAAGTCAGAGCGCCTTACTTGGTGGGAAGTATTTAAACAAAACCTCCGACTTAGCTCATCCCAGTTGTTCACACTCCCGAGTTAGGGTGCCTAGCCAGCTTCCTACCTTTATCCCTTAAAGATAAAGGAATAGGCGAAGACGATAAGATCATCAAATACCCCATTCATCTTGATAAAAGATATTGCAGATTTGTATGAAATTCGCAAGATGAGAGTTGGATCTCTTCGCACGGAAGCCCCCAAACCGGTTCTCATTGCACCATCGAGATCGTGAGCCGGCTTTAGCTCAAAATTATTCGCATTGATCGACATTGGCAATGCCACCATAGTTGCACTTGATTGGGCGAAAGTAATCGCGATTGCCATGGGTCAGCCGAGCCACCGAACCTCGGTATTGGTAACTCAACATTGACCCCCTGCCTGGTTGTTACCCCGTTATTGCTTCTCGTTGTTGTCTTCAACTCCTCGCCATGGTTTGGTCCTCGCTGTCTTTCCGCCCGCTTAGTAGCTGCACTATTTCGCCTAGCAAAAGCTTCAACCTCCTATGATGAACGGTGCTAATTCTCCTTGCTTTGAGCGAGTGATCATGCACTACCCGAACCAACTAAAGAAAACAAGTTAACCACAATAGAAGTAAAATCGAACAAATTAAAAAGAAAAGAAAGAACGTCTAGATTAAGAATAGTTCTATTTTATCGCAATATTAGTACTAAAATTTAATTAATCCCCAAAGAACGACGCCAAAACTTGTTCGCCTTATTTTTTTAGCTTCACCGCAAGTGTACGATCAGAATAGAATAGGTTTGCAAGGTGAATCCACAGGATTAATAAATTAATGTACCAAGTATCGATTATAATAGTCCTATTTTTATCTAAACTATCGAAATTTGAAGGTTTGGTTTTATTATTACTAAAATGTTAAATTATCCTAAAATAACAAAAAAAGAAAGAGTGATTATGATCAAGTATAATGGACTGGACTTCAAGGTTTCAATTAATATCCCACTTTTATGTCAGGTTAAAACGGAGTTAAACATATTATTCTCTATAGACCAATCACCAAAGTAATTTACCCTCTCTTTGTAGATGTATGTAAACGTTGATTGGAATATCTATGTTAGCATCTCTACTCAACATGAGATATCCAACTCCCAAAAGTTCAAAAGATTAAAAGATCTCACAAATATTCACAAACTTCTCAATTATGCAATCTATTTGTGCGGATCAAGATCTATTATTGAAACTCATCGGTTAAATTATGAATCAATACATCAAACAAGTTTAGATCAAAGGCCTTTTGATAAAAACAAGAATTAAAGCAAAGTACTTGAATAGAGAAAGAAAACATTAACTTCAATTATCCTTTAATCATCACATGTGTTTATTAATCTACTCCCAAAACTGGGAATCACAAGAGTTTTAGCTAGACATTGAAAATAAAATAATTCATAGACAAATTATCCATAATCAAAATCTAACTAATTGAAATATGATACGATGAATGAGTGACTCGATGATGACGATCTCTCGATCTATCTTCAATCCTCGAAGGTGTGGCTTAACGGTCTTGATCAATCTCTCGAAGTTTAGATGGAAAACTGCTCTTTTCTCTGGTTTCTAGGGTAAAAATCAGCGTCCCCTTTGTTTGTGGCCGCCTAGCCTCTATTTGTACTCTAGCTCGGGTCGAAACCTAGTTGAAATTGATAAGCTCTGCTTTTCCCCGCAAAGACGACGGCCAGCGCTTTCCTGGGCACGCCTTGACCCGTGCCGGGTGCCGGGCAATTTGCACTTTTCTTTAGAGAGCACGGCGTGCCCATATGGCACGGCCGCCCGCGCCCTGTGGTCGCACTTGAAATATCCCATTTGGCCGAGCACGGCCGTGCTGGCGAGCACGCCGCCCCATGCTCACCGGAACAATATGCCCATAGACTATTTTCTTCCGTTTCGCGCCTTGATTCGTCCAACTTCTTCTCGACTGACTCCAAACTTCGCTACCAGGTCAAGTATCGCGTTGCAATGCCCGAATTGTTGCCACTTATGCTACAAATATAGATAAATTCCTACAAAACGAGGCAAAGCATAATCCAATTCCACAAAAACAAGAATACTACCCAATTTACTCATATAACGCATGCATATCCACACATTCTAGCCAATATTAAGCCCAAAATACATGCAAAATACCAAATCAAATCACATTGTCCAGGTTATATCTTTTTCACATCATTTGTCCATTCAAATTCTTGGTTTTTTAACCATGACTGTCCGGGAGCAACATCCTCTTCACCTTCAAATCAACTCTCCTTACAAAATGGCTTTACTTTTAAAATTTTGAGTGGCCCATCCTCTATCACTATCCACATCTCATCATGTAATGATGATAGATGAAAGCCTCGCATACGAATTTTCCAATCATCAAATTCTTCAATTGTGAACATAGGGATGCGTGTCAAATTTGCTTCCATGATAATAACTTTTGATGATAAAAAGAGTTTGAAAACTTAAGTACTAAAAAAGACTTTGAAAAATTTGGAGATCTATTCATTAACCGGTGCGAGTAGTATGCTCAATGAACCAACCGCTCTGATACCAATTGTAGGTCCCAAGGGGGTGTGAGTGTAAGGTTTAGAAGGGGTTAAATAAACCTTACCAACTTTTCGATTTAGTCCTTTTAAATGTTCGCAGTTGATCTTTTTAACCGTGTCCTTGGTGGACAACAATTTGGTTAATCAAGAGAGTTAGTCACTCAACAAACTCGATTTGAGTTGTTGATAGAATAACTCCAATCATAAGACTAAAGACATAGTTCAACCGTAGTTTTGTTTTTCTTTGCCAAGACTAACACCCTTAAACTTGGTTTAAAGATTTAGAGATTATCAAGTGGATAGCAAATTTATCAGCAGAGTTAAATAAATAAGATGCAGGAATTAAAGTCTCAAATGTAAATGACACGATAAGTTTTATAGAGGTTCGAAGATGTGGTAATTCTTCTACCCTCTCTTCTCCAACTCCCGGAGTGAATCCACTGGTATTGATCAAGATACATGAGCTGGTAATGGGGCCTAGATGCATGCCTTGATCACACACCGACTTGATCCTTTGGGACTCGCCTCCGAGATGCCTTGATCACTCAACCGGGCTTCTCGTACGACCTGAAACTTCCACAGTGGCAATTGCCTTGCTACTACAAAATTTCACTTGCTCAAGCTCTTTGATTTGATCACGAAGCCCTCCAAAACTTGAGACCGGTTCTGACCTTGAACCTTCCTACAATCCTCCGTGGAATCTGAGACCCCTTAATTCTTCAATAATTTCCTCTTCAACTCGATTGAAGTTATCTTTTCTTCACAGTGAGTGTTGGATTGATTTCAGTAGTTTAGGCTTGAGGATTGAACTTGAATGATTTGAGAATATTTTTGGTTACGTATATCGCTTTTCTAGCCTCATTTGTTTTTTAAATGTCAAGGTAACCAACATTCTCTCAAAATAAACTCTCAAATTTTTATATTTCTTTTGAAAATTTGTCCGTTGAAGAGATAGCTTATTCTCAAAAGACACTTGTGGTCGTGGCTTGTCTGTGCATAGCCCTTGGAATTGCCACGCCATTTGAATTGTTCTTCACTTTTTCGTAGTTCGACGATATGCAAAGTGCTTCCCCATTGGTTTATTCTTTTTGCACGCGCTCGGGGATCGAAGCACTTCAAGAAAGGTAGCATGGAGGGTATTACTTGTTTAAGTAATTTTGATTTCTCACGGATCTCTTTCGATTATCTCGACTGACGCATGATTCTCGCTTTCCCGCGACTTGTGAGTCGCCTTCCAATCATTGGATGACTCTTCCATTCACTTCAATTTTGACTTGGCTATCTTGAGTTGACTTGACCGACACTTTACTCACCGCATCCCGATGTACCTTCATCACTCGAGTTCCCATCTTCTCTTTTCCATACTCAAATTGCTCAAAAATGAGTCTTCCTTCTAGTCTCCGGTTGTCTTCTTGCATGTTTAGGCATAGCCGACTTAACTCACTTTGACCACCTCTATTTATTACAATGTAGTTTACAACAAAAATGGGGTGCCAACTTCCTATTCTAAGTTTTACATGGCATTCATCAAAATCTAAACAATAAATTTCCCAACAAGTCCATTGAATTGCTTTGAGTATGCTATGTGGTCGCAGTGATAATCGACCTTAAACATCGTAAAAAATAATTCTTGCGGTGGGCCTCGAGTCTCTTTTGAGATTGTTGTTTATCTAGCTAGGTGTTCAAACACGTGGAAATATTTGATGGAAGGTTCAATTAAGTTTGACTTATAGCAAGGATGTGCTCGTGACAATTTAGGTTACACAAGGTTCAAAGGAATCAAGTGGATATGAAGCTAATATGGCAAAATAGCTCCTCATCCGGGCTAACATTGTGAAAATGATTTTCTCGATAAGAAAATGTACATCCTTATGGCATGTCACCACGCCATGAAAAATGATATGGTTATGTTTAGCGAGTCCGGGAATTTTCATACGGGCGTTGGGTTTCATGGATGCAGAGTGTGTGGTGAATTTGCACATGGACATAGGCGTGACATGGATACAAAGTGTGTGTGTGGAATTTGCACACGGACATCAAGCTTGACATGGATATGAGAAAATTCACTTTGGTCCCATTAGATTTCACCCCCCTGATTTTAGTTCCAGGCATGCTTTGAAAATAGTCCCATAAGATTATTCTTGTCTCACTAATGGTCCCACCGTTAAAGAATTAACGATCAAACCCGCTTAAATTGAAAGTCAAACTGATTTGGGACCAAAAGTGAGAACAATGGGACTAAAATCATTAGATGCTCGACCTAATGGGACCAAAAGTGAATTTTTCTCTAAAACTAAATATAACTAATATCTATGTTAAAAAATATATTATCATTAAAGTTACTATTTTGTTTGTTTATTATAATTAAAAATTGACAAGTATATTAAATGATAAAATTTATAATTCTAACTTATATAAAATAAATTTTCTGGAAAATAATTTTTAAAATAGATGTTAATTAATATTTTTTTTTTGAATGTGTAATACAAAAAAGATGAAATACATGTATCATATATTTTAACTAGAAAATTAACAAAGTAAATTAAATGATAAAATTTATAACTCAAGTTATAAATTTAAATTTTCTGAAAAATAACTTTTAAAAGTAGATGTTAATTAATATTTTTTGGTGAATGTGTAATACTTAAAAAAAAGATCAAATACATGCATATATAACCCGGAAGACATGTATGTGTATATATGTAAAGTTTTTTTGGGTCCCAATGTTCTTGTCCTAGGATACTGGTCTTATATAAAAAAATACATGTATGTACATATATGTAAAGTTTGATTGTTTTTTTGAGGAAATGTAAAGTTTGATTTAAAAACATAAAAAATAAAAATATAATATTTGAAAAACAAAAAAATAAAAAATATGTGCTAGGTTAACATTACTAAAATATTTTTAATAGTATTTAGAATTTAACCATACTAAAATATTTTTAATAGTATTTTTTAAAAATTTTAAAATAATTCCTATATTTAAAAATTATGAAATTATTTAATATCGTAAATTTTTATTTTATTGATAGCTGAACAACATATATTTTCCAATACATAAATATAATTTTTTGTAATTATTCGTATTTTTAAAATCATGAAGTGATTTAAACTAAAAAAAATATAGAAAATTTATTTATTTTTCTAAATATTTTTAAGTAATGAATTTGTTTTAGTTAATAAAACACAATCGAAAAAGATATCTTTAGAATAATATTTGAAGGACATAGATGTTTTTAGTTTTCAAGTGGGGCATTCACAATATTAATTTAAAAATAACTCAAAATATAAAATTTAAAATAATTTTTATAATCAATAATATTAAATTTAACCAAAAAAGAATAATGGGACCATTTTTGGTTAAAATTTAACTTTGTGTCCTATGGGACCATTTTTTACAGTCATCACTAACGGTTTCCGTTAATTATTTAACGGATTTTTCAGCTTCCGAGTCCTATGGGACTATTTTTTGTGAAAAATATCGATTTGGGACTAAAAGTGAGTCTAATGGGACTAAAATCATCAGGGGGTAAGTCTAAGGGGACTAAAAGTGAATTTTTCTCACATGGATACAGAGTGTGTAGTTTGGCATAGATATCGGATGGAGTTATGTCGATGACTGATGGACTTCCATGAGATCCAAAAGTTGGACGTTGCACTATAAATTTCCGAGAATGTCAAAGAAAATTCTTAGAATGGTTGATTCTAAGTGACTACTCATGGGTAGAGTAGGGTTCTCCTGGATTCAAGGATGGTTCTATGGTTTGAGAGTCATGATTATCGGTGAGTACACCGAGCTTCTTTATATTTGCCAAGGTGAACTTTGTTGGTTTTTTGTGTCAAAAATAAAAGAGGGGTTCCCATCCACCTTGGTTGGGTGAACAAAAGGATTGGCTTCATAAGGTTATTTAAGGAGCGTAATTGTCTTTATTTCAATTGTATCAGTTAATAAAACTTCAACTTTATTTTGACTTAGTTAAATTCATTTCTTGTATTCTCTAGTAAGAAGAGTTGAGAGAGAGATGAGTTAGTCAAATGTTTGTAAGAGTGCAGGATTACTGAGTCGGGAGAAAGAATGTTTTTTGTTATTGTAAAATGTTTCGCATTGTGGGCCGTGGTTTTTCTCCCAGATAAAGTTTTCTACTTAAATTCCCGTATTTGTGGATTGTTGTTTATTTTCATTTTATTTCTTTTTTTTTGTCATTCTTAGAGAATGAATATGAGATCCAATTTTTCTAATACTTTTAGTACCACGCAATATTCAAGAAATCAACCAGGAGAAGACCTTTGAATAAATCAACAAATGAGACATTAAACTATAGCCGCATATCGTAGCTTGATATATAGTCTATCCATCCAGAAAGATGCTTCCCACGGAATATAGTAAATTCCTATATGAATTAAAATGGGCTATCCCTAAATATAAAAAATAAAAATGCACCTTTAAGTTCCTCACCCAAGAGGTTATTTGCTCGAATATTCTTTATTTGGACCAACCTCCTACACAAAACTTGTATGAAAATCATAGATGAAAATCAATCAATAACATCCTCTATTTCATTTAATATTTCATTTTATACTTCTATTAACTGTAAGAGGCTGTTATTTTATAGGATCGAAAAAATGGGTCTAATTGGCTTACTCATTAGGCCTAAAAAGCGGCCCTAGTTTGCCCATTAATTTTTCAATGTAATTTTATGACCGTGGTGACCAAGCTCATAAATTAGCGGGTCGATTATTCAAAAATTCTTGACCCAACCCGACTTTTGCTCTAAGCCTACCAGGTGGGTTGTTCCGTTCCCGATGAGTTTGACATTTCTAGATCTAATAGACGAAAGTCCAAAAAGAATTGGTATCATAAAACACGACAAAGATGATATCCGATAAACCAAGTTAATGAGTCCACTAAGTCATATCCTAAGTTGTGCTATAAAATTAGCCCAAGGAGGCCTATCTTAAACCTTTGTTATTAAAAAAAAGTTAAGCAATTATGCTATCAAAAACAAAAAGTAAGCAATCAATTATGCAGCAACTGCTTACAAGTTTTTCGGTTTATGCTACTTACTTTATAGAACAGATTTATGTATATAAGGATTCGTCAGATATAACCCTCGGTGCAGATAGTAATCTACTCAATAGTCAATAATCCAAGTGCAACATTTTTACAATTAAGAAGTTTGACACCACATTAATGTTATTTATAATTAATTAAATTAATGCTCAGCTTGATTTATTGACCTAATTATTGGAGCAACCAAAATTGAGATAATCATTATGGACGCATACACTAAAACACTTTTATAAAAAAAATTATTATGGACACAGATGATCTAAATGCTATCTAATTTTCATGTATACATGTAACATGTTAATGCCTGATTAGCTTGTTGAATTTTCTGGTGTTTACTTCTGTAAACTTGATTATAAGGAAACTGTAACTATCTATTACGGAAAAATCCAAAATTGCATAATAGCCGAGGCGAAAAAAATTATATCCGCAAAGATAAACATGTCCCGTATAGTCTTTGATGGAACAGTACGTGTTATCCCAAAGATCTGGCCTTCGTCCTTGAAATAAAGAAGATCAAGAAATTTCAGACCTTTCGAATCAAATGTGTAGAAATCGAGACACTTATGCAAGTCATGAATGAAAAATGTGTATGAAGTGTGTAATCGAACAACAACAATGACTTCCAACCAGGCCTTGAGGTCTCTTTTTTACCGAGGCGAATCTCCAAGATAATGGGTTGTAACCTCCGGGTAGTGGGCATTCCTTCAATGACCACTATGTTGTAACTTCCAAGTAGTGGACATAGTGGTGTTGTTTCATTTTAAAAAGTTCTGCTTTCACCTTTTAAGTTGCAACTTGTTTGTTTTTATTCTTTAAAAATAAAAAACAAATATTTTCAACAAAACTAGGCCCAATCCCGGACACAGGCACTGCTCGACCACCTCGACCGTGCTGGCTGCCTTCTGCGTGTGGACTTGCCCACCACACCTCACACGTGTTATTTCATCTTGCACACCCTTACAAACCCACTTACTTATATATTGAATAAAATTAACATTTTATTCCCATGTGGATGGTGTCTTTTCACCTTCCCATCATCCATTATCATATTTCCAAGTGACTAACTTTGTGGATTTTATTTCTCACTCACCACAAAATAGTTTTGAGAAGTTAAATATACCACACGCATCTACTCGAAACGTAGAATATTATTTTAATATTTAATTCCTCCAAATTAAATAATTAGTCACTTAAAAATTGGTCAAAGTTAGGTATCAAACCATTACTTCTCAAACCAATTTCCAACAATCCCCACATGAGTGGAAATCAAATGCACACTCTTATACTCATTTTAATTGAAACCATATCAGATCGGGACGGGTAGTTTGCGACTTTGAACCTTCCTTTGTAAATATCATTGGATATATCGGCGCCAGTGGACGCAATACACTTGAACTATTGCTTCCTTGTATACTGGAATCAATGACATTTACACAATATGACTTCATCACATTCCGCTCTTGATTGTGTCCTTTTTTGCCATGGACAACATCTTTGGATGCATAAGTATTACATACGGCCCTCACTTCTCACTTATAAAGGTGATCTCTCTTGACGGAGTCAATTTATCATTAAAAGTCCTTTTGACTTAACCTTACCACAATCAATAAATTTATTGCACTTGTTTTGCCTTATAGGGATGGGTAGACTGATTTACAAGTGCGTAACTGAACTTTTAAAGTTTAGTTTTCCATTGAACCGAGTTCTTGGATCTCCAACCAAGGTTGGTTACCACTTTAATCATTCTTTAAATTGTGGATTTTAATCTCATTCCTCTAGCAATTTACTCAATTAATCTCTATTAAGCCCTTTCGTGAGCGGATCCACTATGCTATCCTTTGACATTACATAGTCAATTGATATAACACCATTAGAGATCAATTGTCTTATGGTATTATGACTACGACGGATGTGTCTTTACTTACCATTATACATATTACTTTGTGCTCTCCCTATAGTAGCTTGACTATCACAGAGAATCATCATAGGGCATCGGCCTTTTCCAAGATGGAATATCTTCTAAAAATTACGAAGCCATTCGAAGCTACTTCTTCGACTTTTATCAAAAGCTATAAACTCGAATTTCATGGTGGATCTAGCTATACAAGTGCCTTAGTGGATTACCATGATACAAGCCCTCCTCCAATAGTAAATATATATCCACTAGTGGAGTAGGAGTCCTTTGAATTTGAAATCCAAATAGCATCACTATACCCTTCAAGTCTTTGGAGGGTATTTTTTGAGTAGTGTATTCCATAACTCAGGGTATTTTAAATATCTTAGTACTAGTTAGTCTTTCCAATGCTCTTGGCTTGGATTGCTTGTATACCTACTCAACTTGTTTACATGATAGGCAAGATCCGGATGTGTACAATTTGTTATGTACATCAAACTTCCTATCACTTTCGAGTATTCCAACCGAGCTCTTTTGGTTCGCTTTATTTACTACCGTTTATGCTCAAATCAATGGGCGTTTTGCATGGTGGACCATCAAAAG
The DNA here is from genome assembly GCA_016081115.2 of Rehmannia glutinosa. Lineage (NCBI taxonomy): Eukaryota > Viridiplantae > Streptophyta > Magnoliopsida > Lamiales > Orobanchaceae > Rehmannia > Rehmannia glutinosa. The sequence goes on along the minus strand of JABTTQ020002707.1, from coordinate 591,377 downwards.
CATTAAACTTCTTTCTTAACATTTGAGCACTTTCTCCACATAGTGCCTTTCATGACTACTACCCATTATTAACATATCGCTTACGTATGATACACCTTTTTCTCTTGACCAGGTACAAATCCTTCAGGTTGTTCCATATAAATTTCTTCTTCCAATTCGCCATTTAAAAACCACGTTTTTACATCCATTTAATCAATCTTTAGATTGTGCAAAATAATGATTGCAATAAGCACTTTCGAATGGATGCAATTCTTGTTACATTGAATATGTGTCGAAGAAATCACTTCCTTCTTTTTGTTTGAAGCCTTTAGCCACTAACCTGGCTTTATATTTATCAATAGTTCCATCTGCCTTATATTTCTTTTTTTAATATCCATTTACACCCTAAAGGTTTACTACATGCGGGAGATCAACCAACTCCCGATATGATTTTGTAAAATGAATTCTATTTCACTATTGATGGCTTCTTTCCGAGAGCGGAGTATCTTGACTAGAAATAACCTCTTTAAGCGTACTTGGCAACCGTCAACAAGTAAGTGACAAAATTAGGACCAAATGACACAACAATTTTAGTCCTTTTACTTCGTCTTGGTTCTTGACTCTCTTGTGAAGAACTACTTGCTTTCTCATAAGTTCTTTTGTTAGGACTTATTTCAACCTTTTCTTTACAAGGATATACATTTTCAAGAAAATTTACATTTCTTGATTCCATTATGGTACCTTGAAATTTCTGGATTTTTCGACTTATGTACCAAGAACCGATATGAACCATCATTTGTATGCATATCTTATAAAAATACAATCAACCGTCTTTGGGCCAATTTTGACTTGTTTGGGTTCGTATTGCTACTTTAGCCAAACACCCCATCTTGTAAGGTATTTATAAGATGACTTATGGTTTTCCACAATTCATAAGGTGTCTTATTTTTTCCTTTAAGTGGAATTTTATTTAAAATGTGGTTTGCTGTTAAAACAGCTTCCCTCCACATGTTCTGAGGTAGCCCAAAACTAATCAACATGACATTCATAATTTCTTTTAAAGTTTGATTTTTGCGTTCAACAATACCATTAGATTGTGGTGAATATGGAGCAGTAGTTTGATGAATTATTTCCCACTGGTTACATAATTTTTCAAAAGGTGCAACATATTCTCCACCTCTATCACTCCAAATTATTTTAATCCGGCTGCCAAATTGATTTTCACATCTCTTTTGAGAATCAATTTTTGAAGTTGGAAGTAATTCCAAGTTCATTAATCGTTTTATAGCATTTAGATTAACATGCCATAATCTAACATGCCACAAATCAGAATACTCAAGCATATAAACAGAAGTAGGCTCAATTTTATTGCTACTTGAATCGGTTACACGATGAACTGCCATTACATTCATTTTGAACAGTCCATTATACAGATAACCTTTTCCTAGGAATTGTCCGAACTTAGTTAAAATAAACTTTTCAGACTTAAACATCAGTCTGAAACCATGGTTTACAAGAAGAGATCATGATACTAGATTCTTTTGGATTTCTGGGACATGAAGAACATCCTTCAGAAGCAGCTCTTTTCCAGAAGTGAGCTTCAGAACCATGTTGCCAAAACCTGCAACATCAGAAGAGGAAGAATTACCCATATTAAGTTTTCTACCTATACAAGGGTTGTAGGAAGAGAACGCATCCTTGTCAGAACAGACATATCAAGTGGCCCCCGTGTCAACATACAACTCTCTTGGATTATCCACAAGGTTTGCCTCAAAGAACACCTGCGGATAGATCCATGCTCAGTCGACTCTTGGATCACACCATTGTGCTCAACTACATTAGCATTAAATATCTATATTTTGGTTTTTAGGAAGCCGACAATCTTAGCCATGTGGTTGGGCTTACCCACAATTGTGACAATTTCATGTAAATGGCTTTTTGTTTACAAGTTTCTTTCCCTTGTAGTTGTTGTTATTGTCACATTTCCTTTTCTTCTTTATTACTAGAATTGCCATGTTCTAGCAAATTTGCCTTTGCATCAACAACACCTTCTCAAACCTTGAATCTAATTTGCGATTACCTTCAATTTCAAACGCATAATTAGCTCTTCAAGATTTATTTGTTTTTAAGCTTGTGCTTCAAATAATTTTTGAAGTCCTTCCATCCAGGCGACAATTTTTCAATCATGCACGCCACTTGAAAGCTTCGTCTAATTGCATTCCTTCGCACGAATATCATGTGCATAATTAATCGCAATTCTTGAGCTTGATCCATGACGGATAGAATCCATCATCTTGAAATCTAGAAACTGCCAACCACGAACTTCTTGGAACTAGCGTCCTCAGTTCGGTATTTCTTTTTCAAAGAATCCCAGAGCTCTTTGGAAGATTTCAATTCACTATACACATTGTATAGCGAATCAAACAATCCATTTAGGACGTAGTTGCGACACAGGAAGTCACCCTGACCCCAAGCATCGAAAGCAACACGTTTTTCATTGTTGGTTTCATTTTCTTCCACCACGGCGGTGGATCCTCATTCGTGAACTTAGCGAGGCTCGATGTAGTCGAGATAAAATAACATCTTGGATTGCCATCTCTTGAAATCGATGCCGAAAAATTTTTCGGCTTCTCGGCAGTGTAGAGTAAGTAGTAGGAACATTCACCCCAAAGTAGACGCCATCGTTTTTAGAAAAGATGTTTATCTTGCGTTGTTGAATTTTCTGGTGTTTATTTAAAATGAATTACAAGGAAATCGTGAACTATCTATTACAGAAAAATCGAAAAATTGCGGAATAGGTAGAAAGTAGTAAAAACTCTATCCGCAAGATAAACACGCCCCGTATAGTCTTGGTCTTTGACCAGGCGTGTTATCCCCAATGATACAACTGGACTTAGATCTTGAAATAGCAAAGATTTGAAATTTCAAGGCACTCTTTCGAATCGGAATGTGTAAAATCGAGTACAATTATGCAAGTACAAGAATAAAAAATGTGTATAAAGTATGTAATCGAACAACAACAATGCTCCTATTTATAGGACTTCCAACTGTGCAGGGTCTCTTTTTCTACCGGGCGAATTTCAAGATAATGGATCAGTAACCTCCGGGTAGTGGGCATTCTTCAATGACCACTATCTTGAACTTCCAAGATCTTGGGCATAGTGGTCTTTGTTTCATTTTAAAAGTTGCAGTTTCAGCTTTTAAGTTGCAATTTATTTGTTTTTATTCTTTAAAAATAAAAAATAAATATTTTCTGTGCAAAACTAGGCCCGATCCGGTGGGAAGGACATGGGACACGACTCGGCCGCCGGGCTCAGTCTGGCGCGCTCGTGTGGCCTCGCCCACCACACCTCACATGTGTATAGTTATTTCATCATGCACACCCTTACAAACTCACTTACTTATATATTGAATAAAATTAACATTTTATTCCCATGTGGGATGATGTCTTTTTACCTTCTCATCATCCATTATCCCATTTCCAAGTGACTAACTTGTGGATTTTATTTCTCACTCACCACAAAATGGATTTGAGAAGTTAAATTTACCACACTCATCTACTCGAAACGTAGAATATTATTTTAATATTTAATTCCTCCAAATTAAATAATTAGTCACTAAAAAATTGGTCAAAGTTAGGTATCAAACCATTACTTCTCAAACCAATTTCCAACATAGCTATGTTGAGAAGCCAATATTGTCCTATTTTGAAGTAATGTATTATACTTTCGATTTGTTTTTTATGTTTAAATAATTGTAAATAAGATTTATTTCTACAATTGTCTTTTGTTGAAACAAAAAACAATCATCTCAATTAAAATACTCATATAACACATCTAACTTTTAAAAATCTTTATTTTTAAGGATAATTATAATGCTTTTTTAAGACGGATAATTGTAATGTTATACTACACAAAAGTGAGGTTTTTCAACTTTTATCTAAAATTCTGAAGCGGGTCTAATTTGATTCAAAATTCTTGGGACAGTGTATTGATTTCTGTAAATCAAATTTCCAATTATAGTAATACTAGGTATGTCGTTTTATCATAATATATCTAAAGTATTGATTATATAATTTGTAGCTGTATTTATAAGAATTGATTAACAGAATAATAATAATAATAATGACATTCAATTTTGGATTGAGAAGTGTTTGTAGTCTATTATTTTATCTCAGTACGTACCAAAGTGCCTTATGATTCTCATGATCGATGATCACCAAGAAACTATTCTGCTTGTAGTTTCGGTTAGCCAGGACTGTGCTTTTCTAGTTCAGTCATACTTCTTCTGCCCTAAATATATGTCTTTTTAACCTCTGTGTATTATAAAAAAGAATTAATTTTATCTTTTGAAATGAATATTTTTTTCCCTTTTCCTAGAAGTAGCTTTCACTTAAAGTGATGATATACAAAACTCATAATCCAGACGTCTGTTTAAAATTATATATCAGATCAATTAGAATCCATAAAATTGTTAAGGGATGAATATTAAATACTTGACTATTTGTTGTATCGTGGACGCCTGAAGTGGACAGGTTTGTAATATTTTTTACTATTGTAACTAAAAAAAATTCACGAAATTTACTGGCAATCGAGTCGTGTTTATTCTTTTTAAGGCTGCAAGTGAATCAAGCCGCTCGTGAGTTATTCGAAGAATCGAAAGCTCGCGCGTTTGAGTTCGTTTAATGAGACTCGTTAAAATAAATGAATCAAACTCAAATTTAGAGATATTTAGCTCGTTAGCACGTGAGCGTTCGTTAGTGAGGAGTAGACTCGTTAGTAAAAAGCTCGTATTTTGACTTTAACTTTAACTTTTATATTTTTACTTATGATAAATATAAAAATAATTAAATAAACTTATTTGTTTGAATAAAAAATAATAGATTTTAATAGATATATTATGCTTTTTTGAAATATATAATTAATTTTGTTCGTGTAATAAATTGAAGAATATTTTTAGTTTATATTTAATATCTACAAGCTCGAATAAGTTAAGTAGCCATCAATATATTGATAAATTAGTGGGTTTGACTTCGATAATAAACGAGTCAAACTCAAACTTTAAAAACTTCGGTTTAATTCGGTTCGATTGCAATCCTATTTTTATCTCCCGAAAATATAGTCATCTTGTTAGAGAAATGAAATATATTTAATTATTATAGAATTTGAATTTCCATGCAAATTTTGAGCGAGTTGAATCTATGTTAAGATTTCTTCAAAGTAGGAAGAGATTGCTTCAAACATATCATCATGACATTGTCTGCCAAGACCTAAGTGTCAACGCCTATGCTAGTTTACATGTGTGTATATACATTTAAATATAAAGTTTAAACTACTAAAACAAAAATTGTTTATATTCTCAATTAAATTGCAATACAACCTTACTAACTATTCACAACATAATTCTAAAATTTACCTAATTAAGGCTAAGTTGTATCTGTTTGAAGTATTCCCTTCTGTAGATTCTATTTGTAAAATAAAATAATGTAAGTATAAATATAACATTCTTATTTTAAAATATAATTAGATTTTTTAATTGGGAAAAATTCTCAAAATAATTTCTTATTATTCTCCAAAATACAAATTTACATCATATTTAGACTTTTCCGACTCACATTTGTAATTTTTTTTAAGTACAATCTTAAAAAGGGTGAAATCTTAGCTCATATAGGTGGGTTTATTGAGAATCGAACTCATATTGAAACATAAAAATTAAACATTACGATCCCAAAATTTATAATTCATCGTCAAACTATAAATCGAGTGAAATAGTAATTTTTTAAATCTGTGCTACCAAAAAAGCAAGGGACAATTAATTAGGTTTGGTATTCTGACTGTATGATTGTGATGAAAAAGTGGCTCTTTTAACAGTGTAAAAATAAAATATACTGTAGTCAACGGAGAACCCTACCTACCTACAAAGTAAATAGAGCAGGTGATATGATTACAAAAAGCAGAGTACAATGAAGTCCCATTTTGACTTTTTCTTCTTTTCAAACACACACACATTAGTAGTTAAATTCTCAATGTAATAAAAAAGCAGCCAGCCCCCAGCAGGTATTTTACCTCTTACTCTTAGCTGTAAAAGAAAAAACAAAAACTATATAATAAAATATTAAGAAGATCTGACTGACGGTCTCCGTCAAAAGACGTCGCTTTCTATCCTGCACGCCGTTTGCTAGTCTGCGCATCGGGAGTCGTAATTTGTTCGAGGCCCACCTGGGTTGGGGTGGGGGGGACCGTTAAGTGTCCACTTTTATGGCCTTTGCTTTAATTCCCCTCCATGCTTTTTTTTTTTTTTTTTTAGATCCTCCCAGATCTGTGATTCACGGGGCCCTAAGCGAGAATTTAAAAATGGGTCATGTGGTAATTTTTTATTTTAAAATATTACTCGAAATTGAGGGTTATAATTACTTTATCGGGGCAACACGACTACTTAAAAATAGTAATAAGCCTGCAAGACAACAACAATGTATTAGTTAATAAACTCATATTAATATGCCGAAAGACAATAATAACGTATCAACTCACGAACTAATATTAATATGTCGCAAGACAATAATATTTCAATAAACCAAAAATCACCAAAGCATATCATATTATTCATATGTTTTAACAAATTAAGAAATTTCTCACCACGAAAATCAATCGATCTTACAATGTCAAGGAATTTTCAAATTACGTTCATGAAATCCTTAAACTATCTCTCTATCTTAGAACAATTTAAAGGGCCTAATTTATTATATATTACTTGATTAATTAATTAAGGATAACACTTAATTTTTCCTAATTTATTATATATTACTTGATTTGAAACCCACAAATTTTTTCTCTCACTTCGTAGTGGATTTAAAACTTGGAACTTTTTAAAAATTTGGGGAAGACGTGTCGACAATCGAGAGAGAATAAGAGTTACGAGAGTTGAATTTTTTTGTTTTAAAAAGTAGTTGTGTGTTGCTTTTTGGGTATATTGAGCTGAATGAGTTCATATTGTTGGGTTTTTTTTTTTTTTTTTTTTTTTTTGCTATATAGTTAAAGAGTAAAAAAATTTATGGGCCCCTAATTATTTTGGGCTCTAGGCGTTGCTTGTTGAGCCTATGCTCAAATTAAGGCCTGATCGGTTTGTGAAATGTTTTCGTTAATAAGGTGTCCAAAATTGGGAAGGCATATTTTTTTTTAGAAGAAATTGGGAAGGCATTTTGAGTTGATGTGGGATACCAATTTTTTTTAGGATTCCTTTTGAGTGTTACATTTAACTTTTATATTTTTGCCTCAAATATAATATTCTTACATCATTTTAATGGTTTGAGTTCAAGTATGGCGAGCTCGAGAGCTTGGTTGGTTGCTTATTATATAATTTTGGAACTTCACTTCAAATTCGTTCTCCAACAAAATATAAGATAACGTTTTAAACTTGGGAAAATGAAAAGGTTTGAATGATTTCATTATTTTCTTGAATGATAACTTACAAAATATGGATTAACTGAACTTGTTTTACACATTACATAATATTTATGAAAAATATATTATAATTATTATTATATTTAGTATGCATGTACGTAATGTGCTAAATCAATTATAATCCAATTATAACAAAGACCCGAAACAATAAAGAACACTTGCAAGAATAATAATTAAGTTTTAAAAAATCATCACAATTTTTGAAATATGAGGAAACAATGTAATTAACAAATAATAATTTGTCAATTAGCTTCTCAAAAAAAAAAATAACAATAATTTGTCAATTAGTATTAGGGATGACAATGGGTAGGGTAGGGCTAATTTGACAGTATATGGCAAATGCCACAACTTTTTGCAAAATTAGGGTGAATTGATAGGGTTTTGATATATTATCTGTAGGCGCCCCTGGTATTGGCGCCTACAAAGCAGACGTTCTTCCCAAGGGCGCCCTCTTGACATCTTTTTTTTTTTTTTTTTTTTTTCTTTACGGTGATGCGCCGGTCATCCGCGCCTACTACCTCTTTTTCTTCTTTTTTTATTTTTGAAAATTAAATTTAAATACAATAAAGCTTATGTGAGATGGTTTCATGGATATAATCCATGAGGCAGATCTATATTTAAATAAATTTTGACCCAAACCACGCCCATTAAAATATAAGACATTCTTTTTTTAAATATTAAATAAATACACAATTTTAGGATAACTAGAATGTTGAATATTCTTGAATGAAAACGAATTAATCGGTACACTAACTATCGAAACACTATCAATCTTGGCATGAAGAATAACTTCCTTGCTTAGCATTATGTCGTGATGGCAAGTAGCGTAGAGGTGGCCGACAAGTTACTTGAGTTGGAGAAATTCCACAAACTTTTGAGAAATTAGGGTGGATTGGGAGGAGTTTGATATATTAAGTGTAGCGCCCGTGATATTGGCGCCTACAAAAGATATCTTTCTTTTTTTTTTTCGAAAAATTAATTTTAAATATTAAATAAATACAATACACAATTTTGGGATAACTAGAATGTGAAATATTCTTGAATGAAAATGTGATTGCATAATAAAGTCTACAATACATAATTAAAAAACAATAAGGAAATTACTCATTAAAATTGAGTTTACGATCCCAATATACACCCGGACGTGCTTAGCATTTTTGGCAAACAAAGTGTGAGATGTGTGTAGGCGCCAATTATTTTATGGATATTCAAAATTATTTTTACAAATTATAAAATACATACATACAATATTTTCGGTACGTTTGCTGAAAATTTGGAGAAGAAAAGTTGTAGAAAATTTTAAAATATTACATATGTTGTTAGACTATTCTAGATTCTAGTGAATGGAATATTACTGTTAGTCAAATAAATCATAGTCATTGTTTAGAGAGTTGTCATTGTACAAATAAGTTTTAATAATTTTGTAGTAAACCAAAATTGAAAAGGGAGTATGTTTGCAAAATTTCAATGATACCCTTTATACCGGTACGCTAACAACCGGAACTTCTCCAACTCAAGCAACTTGTCGGCTCACTTCTACGCTACTTGCCACGACATAATGCTAAGCAATGAAGTTCTTCTTCATGCCAAGATTGATAGTGTTTCGATGGTTAGTGTACTTAGGTTAATTACGTTTTCATTCGAATATTTCACATTCTAGTTATCCGAAAATTTTGTATTTATTTAATATTTAGAAGAGAATGTCTTATATTTTAATGGGCATGAATTTGGATCAAAATTCTATTTAAATATAGGAGACCATCTCACATAAGTTTTTTTTTGTATTTAAATTTAATTTTTCGAAAATAAAAGAAAAAAAGAAAAAAGAGGTAGGCGCCCTGGGAATGACGCGTGCTTTGTAGGCGCCATTCCCAGGGGCGCCTACACATAATATCTCAAAACCCTCCCAATTCACCCTAATTTCCCAAAAAATTGTCGCATTTGCCATATACTGTCAAATTAGCCGTAGGGTAGGGTACCCACCCATTTAATGATAACCATACCCGAACCCTATAATATTTATACTAATTGTACCGTCTCAAACCCAATTAAGAAAAACTACATTTGTTACTTGTACCTTCCCAAATCCATTTGCCGATACCCACATACTATTCCTACCCACCCAAAACATGTTTATTTTATATAAAACCTTATTGTTGTGTTAATTGGCCCATTGTTTGTTTACTTAGTCAATTTAACCTAATGTCCCTAAGCCCATCTGCAGCCCAAAGCCCAGGCAACTAAGCCCAGCCCATTGTCTCATTACCCGGGTCTCCTATTCGGGTTGCGGTACCCATTTTATATGTATGCAGATCTTGTGCTTGTTTCTCATCCGTTGATCTTGCCCAGTTCATCTTGGCCATCCATCTTACATATAAAATGCCCCCACCCGAACCCTAATCCTCATTTTGTATCTCTCACTTCTCTCTCTCTGAAATCTTCTGTGAGTTCCTCTCTCTCTCTCTCTCTCTCTCTCTTCGATCCAGCCTCTGGCTGCATCATTTCTCAGTGAAATTGTGAGTTTGAGTGTGAGATCTAAGTGTGTGTTCCCCTTCTCCACTTTCTCTTTGAAGATCTCCCTATATCTCGAGTGATCTAGGGTTTGGGTGGTTTGGGTTGATCTAGGGTTTTTCGAGATCTATTTCGGGCTGAGGTTTTTGAGGGCTTGGCTTTGTGGTGAGGTTGTGGTTCCTCGGTCCCTTTTGGTTCTCTGGGTGATTCTTGGTGACTCTTTGTGCGGGAAGTTACGGTCCCAGTCATATTATTCAATATTTGGTTCGGGTTGTATCCACTTATATATTTGTTATATTATCTTGTATTTCTTGATTGAGTTGTATTTTACTTTCTTGCAAGAGTCTAGAGTACATTTTGTATAATAGGCACTTTTGAGTCGTAATTTGTTCTTCGGTACTACGTGTATCGATCTATTTAAATGAGATAGATACCAAACACTTATAATTATATGATATTTAAATGACTATTTAAAAAGGCACCTACCAAAAAACTAATTATTATATAAAAAATACCTAATATGTTAAATTCTTAATAAATATAACAACAACCGTTTCAATTTTGCAAGTAACTACAAGCTATATATCATCAGTCATCAACTAAATCAAAAGCATCACATAAATACAAATGCAACCAAAATATTCCTTAAAACTGCAGAATCAATACTATTACATCATTTAATTTATAAAACTATATCATCAGACATGTAGTTCTATCAAGTTTAGCAAAGATAAAACAATAACAACTTGATATATTCTTTGTATAAAATGAAATTTATGTTGGGCTTCTAATAAGAAATGTATCACGTCACGTGAAAAAAATAAATTGAAGTTACTACGGGGAAAGTGGGTTCGGGTAGTGTTGAGTCTCCCAAAGGCTAAAACCATACTATACATGTATATAAATGGGTAGTAATTTCTCATCTCATACCCATCCCAAATCCAAAAATTACTATTCATACCCTTTCCATTAGGGTCTGGGCAGGTGGGTACCCACGTCTACCTGTCTCGTTGCCATCCCTAATTAGTATGCATCCCCATGATTTTTAACACAATTATTTCCTTGTGTGTATGTTGAAAGTGAAAATTATTTTTCATATACATATAAAGGGATCAAATCTAATGAGACCAGTGTCTGCAGTGAGACCGTATGGACTGATCTCAACTATTTTCATAAATTAATGGGTGGATGCGATTAAATGGACAAAAATTACATTAATTAAATTTCTAATATAATAAACATGGTAACAATGTAAAATCAACCTTAACTGGTAACTAACCACTGAAAACAGTTACAAAATAGGAAAGAGAATCAATAATGATCTACCATATTCTTTACTCATCTCAATCACTGAAAAACGCCCCATAACTAGAGCGGTGAATTTTGGTCGACCCGGTAAAAAGACCAGGCGAGGTTGTATTTTTTTAGGCCCAAAATGAAATGGGCCTATTTGGTTCGGCCCAAAAGATCGGGCCGACCTACTTGGCCCAAAATTTTCAGTGCATTTTCATGGAATGCGCAGGGTTGGGCTCCAAAAATAGCAGTCCGGTCAATATTTGCTCCACCCGACCCAATTTTTGCTTTTGGCCCGGTGGGCCAACATTGAGCCAGCCGACACGACTCGTCTGACAAATCTACCCATAACAGAAATCAATCCCAATTCATATTACTTCTCTCATAATTTACACCAGTAACGCGTGGAAAAATAAATTATAGTGGCAAAATTGTGTTGGATACCATAAATACTGTTGAAAGCGAAACAACATCAATCATTCACAAGAAAATCCAATGGACAACTTGGTAGAAGGTGGTAGACATGGAGAACTCAAAACTTGTATATTAACACAAACTCTATATACTGCAAATTTTCGTATTGGAGATGGTGCATAAATACTTTGACAACACTGCATAAATAACTACAAGATAGTGCATAAATACTTCAACATCATATGTCATTAAACTATGCAAAGAAATATCAATCAGTATATGCATTCTTTAAGAGCTATCTAAGCAACAAAAGAAAACTAACTATGCTTATCTCCCATAAGCGGAATTAAGAATCACACTATCTTCAATGGCAGATATTTAGTATATAACCAATCCCAAAAAAATAGTAAAATTTATGGGGGGAAAATTGCCCCTAAAATCGCGTCAATAACTAAGGTAGTTACATTTTATCAAACAAAAACTAGCATTTTCAACCCACATTCTTTATCTTTGTAATTTTTCGATGTTGTAGATGGTGCATAAATACTTTGGGAATCTTTGTAAATAACTACAAGATGATGCATAAACACTTCACCATCACATGTCCTAAAACTATGCAACAAACATCTGCTAATTATGCATTATTTAATAGCTATCTACGCAGCAAAAGAAAACTAACTATGTTTATCTACCACCACCAGAATTAAGAATCACACTATCTTAAATGGTGGATAATTAGTGTATCAATGATCCCGAAAAAATAGTAAATTTATGGGGGAAACTACCCTTAAAATTGCGCCAATAACTAAGGTAGTTACTTTTTATCAAACAAACACTGGTATTTTTAACTCACACTCTTTATACTATAATTTTTCGTGTTGGAGATGGTGCATAAATACTTTGAGAACACTACATAAATAACTATAAGATGATGCATAAATACTTCACCATCGTATGTCATAAAACTATGCAATAAACATAAATAAATTATGCATAACTATGCTTATCTCCCACGAGCGGATTATAATTACAGATAGGATAAAAAATACAGAAGAAATTTTGAAAAGAAAAACTGCCCCTAAAATTGCGCCATTAATAATACAATTACTTTTAATCAAATAAAAATGTATGATTTGTAATTACATAAGTAACCCCCATTAAAATCCGATAATTAGTAAAATTATTGAAATAACACTATCAAAAAAGGTTTTTTTTGTCCTAAAATTTGGGTGAAATCAAGGTCGTCCAAATTTTTTAATCAATGGTCAATATTAGTCCCCATGTTTTACCTAGAAAATTGGGGTCATTTTATTTAACGAAACGACAAAAGATATATAACTACTCAATAAATGTACATCCAGGGTTAAGTAACACATAATTCCAAGTAGAACCCGAGGAAGAACTCTAGTAACCACTGAAGAATAAGAGATCAAGACACATCAATATCCAAAAACAAACTCAGGAGGAACAAACCCACAACCTGAGGCCTGATGATTTTGGCTATTCCTAAACAAAAAATAACAAACAATAGCCTCAACATCAAGGCAAAAAGTGAAAACGACAAAAAACCCAGAAATAGTAGCAACTCCCAAGCAGAACCAAACAAGAAAGTCCAACTCAAAACTGAATGAAGTTGAATCATTCCAGGAGACCATTGGAAAACCAGACGAGGAAAGCAAGGGCATCAAAAAGCAGACCATTGTTTCACATATGTTTCTTTGTTGTTTCACAATTGTTTCTATTGCGAATGTTTCACCTAATACAACACATTGCTTCTTCCCGTACATGAAACATTGTTTCATATTGGTTTTATTTATGTTTCACATAGGCAAATTTCATTGAATTCCACAGTTGCATGGAGAAAATCCCAGCAGTGGTATACCACAATGGACAATAGGAAGAAAATAGAGATTATATCAATTTTGAGATAACAGGAATACTGATTCCAATGGACTGCACTTTCATCACCCTAAAGGAAATCTTGGAACAACAAATTCAATGCAGAAAAGATGAAGAAACAATGCAGATTAAATACAAATTGACAGAAGCTCTGCCACCAGTGAAGATCGAAAGTGATTACAATATGAAGTATTACCTGGAAGTGAAAAGCAAAGAAACATGTTTGATGAAGTTTCCTCTATGCATATATCTAGTTTTGAACTCAGAAAGCCAATACATTTCCAAATCAAAAGAGACATGCCTACAAGTAACAACATAACAAAATGCAATAGAGGCGGCAAAAAACATATCAGTAGAGAGCTCCATGATGGAAAACATGGGCCAAAATATGATTGACTACATCAACTATGCAAACCTCATCAGCAAAAATATAGTCGGAGAAACAATGGAAATTCAAGAAACTAGAAATGGTGAAGAACAATTCCAAAAAGGAGATGTCTACAACACCAAGGACGAATTGATAAAACATATCAGTTATTATGCATTGAAAAATCACTTCCAATATAAGGTCAAGAAGTCGTGCAAAAAGCAATACTACGTAAAGTGCCTGGATGAAAATTACAACTGGCATTTGAAAGCCTCGTCAACAACAGGGACGACAAAGTCCATAGTAAAAACATATGACACAAACGACACTTGTCTGCTCGATAAGAGAATGAATGACAATAGACACACTACTGCAAAAATTGTTAGAGACCTTATCAAATCAAAGTACCTCAACAACATCAAAACAATTTACACGCCAACAGATATAATTAGAAGGATGAGCATGGAATAAGTCTCGACTACAAAAAGACATGGATATCATAAGAGAAAGCATTGGAAATAATAAGAGGAAGGCCGAATGAATCTTATCAGAAACTACGGGCTTACTTGTACATGTTGGAGAAAACGAACCCCGGATCGACCACTAAATAGTAAGAAAATAAGATAACACATTCCTCTTCTTGTTCATGGCTATAAATGCATCAATAAAAGGATGGAGACGCTGTAGGCCTGTAGTTGTTGTTGATTGTACATTCTTGAAAGCAAGTTATGGCAGGACTTTGTTGTCTGCCTGCACACAGGATAGGAATGGGGGCATTTTTCCATTGGCTTTTGCAATAGTGGATTCTGAAAATGATGGATCTTGGGTATGGTTTTTCAGAAAGATCAGACACACTTTTGGTCTAAGGGAATGGATGTGCATAGTCTCAGACAGACACATGAGTATCAAAACAACAATAAATGAGATACAAAATGTAAATATTTCCTTAGATGACTTTTCACCATTATTTCATATATGTTTCTTTCATGTTTCACATATAGTTTCAAAAACATTCTCCATTACAAATTTCTCAAAAATATATTATATTAATGATTAGGTATATCTTGGAGTATCTCACGGATTGTGCATGTATCATCTCCTAAATAATTTGAAGGCAAACTTCAAAAAGAAAAACAACAAAATAAGAGATCCATTCATAGCAACAAAAAAGCATACACGAATGAAGAATTCGAAAAACAAATGTCGCACTTGTGAGTAAAAAAAAATTAGACCTTATTTGTCCAACATCGGCTATGAGAAATGGACATGATTCCACCTGTCGATCAATAGATATTTTCTCATGACTTCCAAACGTAGGCGAAATCATTGAATGCAACAATTGTAGTTGGAAGAGACCTACCAGTAACAACTTTGCTAGAGTACGTGATATCTTTAGTTCAAGATTGGGCATGCAGACATTGAAATGAAGCAAGATCAACATTTACAGCCATGACAAAAAAGGTTGAAGAGTATATGGGGAAAAATTACACCATTTCCCTAAATTTAAGAGTAATGTATTACAAACTTTCAGCACATGATCCCTTGTTTCATAAATGTTTCTTACATGTTTCATTTATGTTTCAAGTGAAGAGATCAAATGATTTTATCTTCAAAGTCATAGAAGCTGAGAAAACATTTGTTGTGGACTTTGAAAAAAGGACCTGCACATGCAACAAGTTTCAAATGGATGAAATTCCTTGCCCACATGCTATAGCAGTACTAAAAGAATTGAATGAAGATCCGTACCTTTGGCATAGTATATGAAGAAAATAATGGAAGCGACTTATTTGAAAATAGTTTATCAATCCCACATGAAGATACTTGGATCCTGACAGGATGCAATAGAAACAATGAAGACTCTCGGCAAAGGCAAGGCGAAATCGAAGGTCAAAGAAAAGAAGACACAAGGACTTGGGAGAAAAAGGCCAAAACCAAATGTAGAAGATGTGGGAATCTTGGTCATAATATAAAAACATGCGAGGAATCAACCAAAAACAAAATAGGATTCATAGTAGAATATTACTATTACAAATATACGTGTAATTGATACAACTTCAACATATAGAAAATTAAAAACAAATTGTTTCTATTTGTTTCCAATATGTTTCTTACATTAAGATGACAAAACAAATGTTTATTTCGAATGTGTTTCAGATTTGTTTCTATAACACAAAAAAACTATTTAGAAATAGAAACAATAAGAAACATAAAATAAAACGCACAATATTTCGAATACTAAAGCAAGCAACAACTAACATTAACTGAACAAAATCACATAACTCAATTCCAAATTGTTCCAAAACCTACTACCCACAAATCTAATAGTAAATCAAAATAGCCAATAACATTCCAGACCCTAGAAGGAAAGCTATTCAAATACAAAATAGTTCCACACTACTAAAAAAGCCAAACTTAAATATATTGTTCAACTGATTACACCATCATGAAGATTTATGTAACAACAATTCCCTAGAATCCTTAAGAAGTGGAGGCAAAATCTCAATGTCGATGTCATCATCATCACCATTTTACTGCTTCAGCTTAGCTTGATTGTAAAGCAGATGACTAAACCTTGCTCGTTCATTCTCTACATCAAATGCGTCAACGTCCATATCCTTCCCAACAATAAATTACTCTGCATAACAAGCAACAAAAACCCCACAGTCACTACAAAAAAATAAAAAAAATGGACAGTCAGATAGATAACACAACAAATAAAAAACAACAAGAACAAACAAATGGAAAATACATAGCAAAAACATACTTTTTGATTTGCAATGGAATGTCTTTCACAACAACTACTTTAATAGCAGAATTAGGATCAACAGAATAAGCATCCTCGCAAAGAACAATATTGGGATGGACACCATAAAAGGCTACCATGGATAGGAACCGAGGAAGGAGCGAGCTAAAAGCTTTAACAGCTTCAGTAGCAAATCTAACAGAATCATCAGTCTTCAATGAATTGTAGAGATAGATAGTTTTCTCTTTCAAGCTCAACGTCCCAGAACCCAATATTCCATGTCAATGCAATGGATAGGAAATAAAATATGATCCACCTCAGACCATGACCGTACACACCCTATATCATATCCCATGATATAGTCCACCACTGTAGTATTAACACTAATCATTGACAGATCAAAATGCTTCTTCTTCCTTTTGTTCACTTGAGGAAACTTCTTGTAAATACTTTGAATGCATCGGTCAAATATCAAATCAGTGGTCGTGAACGTAACAACACTATGACCATATAAGAACTTCTTCCTAAAACAGTAAAAAAGACATCAATATGCTGCAAAATAAAGAGAAAACACAATCAAAAAATAGAAGAAACAATTGAAAAAACAACATGAAAGACAATAATAACTTACGAAGAAGCCACGTGTACTTTCGTCAACATAGTATAAATTTGTGAAAACATGACTTAAACTTCACTTTGCAAACACCAAGTTTCAAAGTCGGAGTATCGTTTGGGGTGAAATAGAATAACAAATAAAAACACAAAAATAACAAATAAATCATAAATTTAAAAACATTTATGAAATTTGTTTCATATATGTTTCAAAATTGTTTCGAGATAGTTATGAATTACAAATATAAAAATAAAAGCTATATACACTTGAGAATTAAACCCTTCAACAAGCCAATCATTCAAACCATCTGAAAGAGCCCTTATCCCTGGACCTTGACCTATATTCTCATCAACCGGACACCTTTCTTTCACGAAGGCTTTCGGAAGTTTTGCACCAAAGATCCACATTCGCATCTTTGTCACCACCTTCTTCTAATTATGTGTTCACCATGTCCACAACTTCAAAGACCTTTGGCAATAGCATCACTAAAAGACTCATATGAGTGGTGAAAGGAGTTCTCACAACAATGGAAGGTTTGAAACCCACTTCAAAGCGAGGGGATTGATTGGAAGAATCACCAAACGGACTTTTCAAATCAATTTGGACAAAAAAAAAAACAAGGAATAAATTAACAAAAAAAGGAATTTAAAAACAACAAATAATAGAAACAATAATATAAACACACCTTCCCAATGCGGCTTGACACAGACTTTGTTCAAAATATCATCAATTTGAGAAGGAGTAAGATTATCAAGTTCTTGAGAACTAAGAAATTGATTCTCGTCATTAGCATCCTTACTTGATTGACCAGAAACCTTCTCAATACTCTGACCAAAGCTCATCAACCCAATAGCTGCAACTCCCTCAGCAGCACTCACACCAACTTCACCAACAGAAGTACCACCATCAACAAAAGCATCAGTTTTTTCTCCTAAACTCCACCAACAACATTCTTAACAGAAACATCGACATCTCCCAAATCAGTAGGCAAAACACTCCCAGCATTGATGTAGGTCCCAAGGGGTATGGTGTAAGGTTTAGAAGGGGGGGTTGAATAGACCTTACCAAATTTTCAAACTTAGTCTTTTAAAGATTTCAACAGAGTTGACTCAAATCAGCTGTGTCCTTAGGGGATAGCTAAATTAACTATATTCAGCTAAGTTACCCACTTAACAGACTCGATGGAGCTGTTGATAGTATAACTCGATTGCTTAAGCTAATACTTAACTTTAGTTGATTTGGTTTTTAACAGCGGAAGACTTAACACCATTTTGATTGGTTTAAAGCTTGTGTTTAACACTTCTTTTAACACTTGTTTATTATCAGTTGGATAGCAGATTTAACTAACATGAGATATACAAAATATATGCAGAAATGTAAGTGCTGAAAGTAAATTGACACAAGTATTTTTATAGTGGTTCGAGCATGGGGTGATTCTTCTAGTCCACTCTTCTCCAACTCCTGGAGGAATCCGCTAAGTAACAGATCGGGTTACAAAGCGATTAACGATCAGAGACAACCTTGTTCAAACAAACAGTGGCTTGTCCTGTGACTCGACTTCTTCATGAGGCGGTTTGCCTTGCTACTCTTCACTTTCGCTCAAGTTCTTGGATTTGTTCACACAACCCTCTAACAAACTTGAATCTCCTGGTTCGACCTTGAACCTTCTACAACTCCTTCAACTTGGAGAGTAGACCCTTTTGTTCTTCAAATGTTTCCTCTTCAACTCAAGGTTGAAGTTGTGTTTCCTTCACAATGTGTGTTGGAGCGAGTTTCTTGAGTTTTAGGCTTGAGGAATATCTTGATAAGCTTTGAGAATATTGCGGGTTAATTGCTTGCTCGAATAATGTTTGTTCGTCTAGGTTCGGTATGCAAGGTAACCATTTCTCAATTGCTTCCTCGGCCTTTTATAGTGCACATTTGAAATTTGCCCGTTGAAGAGATAAAGCTAGTTTCAAATGACACTTTTTGTTCGTTGGCTTGTCTTTTCTTGATGCAAAGACTTGTAATGTTGACCCTTCCTCGTATTAATTGGCTTCGCAGCTTTACAAGTTCTGACACAAGATGCTGTGTTTCCCATTGGCTTATTCCTTTTGCATATTTTTGGGCCGAACACTTTAAGACCTGGCAGCTTTGACATATTACTATGGCGCCCACCCCTATTACTACAACTGAAAAATATATAAATAGTAAAACTCGACCACAACTCTATTTAAAATGTGTAATAATTTTTTTTATCCATGTGACATTATAACAACAAACAACTAAAATTAATTTAATTTTAAGATAAGGACAAGCCATGTCCACAAACAAAAGAGGTAACCAACCCTAAACCAAAATATAATACAAGACCAAAAAGAAAGGTGACCCTTCGACATAGCCCAACAGGTCGTCATCCATGTACACTGTCCTCAATAACCTATGGAAGCTCCAACAACCTGTCCAGTAAGCCCATGAAATCCAACAGCATCACCAGACTCACCTACAATGCATGAACTACGTGAGCTAATGCCCAGTAAGTGAAAACCATGCATGCTTAATGAGCAATGTAATACAAATGCAAATGCATTCTAAGATTTTTTACCAGAAGTGCACAGAATGCATTGAAATATATTATTTATAATCATTTCTTTACATAGGGCCCTTGACCCACCTGCTATGCACGAGAAATAACTCAACATAGTATTAATGATCAAGTTGTCCAGTCCGTATGTCTCACATACCCGAAGTAATGTCTCACATGGCACTGGACATCAATAATCAATCAGCCCCGTCCGAATGTCTCACATACCCGAAGTGATGTCTCACATGGCACTGGGCTTTAATAAACACTGAGTCTCGTCCGAATATCTCACATACTCGAAGTGATGTCTCACATGGCACGAGCTCAGTATATCATTTAAGCATGACTCTCATGCCTCGGTGCAGTAGCAGTGGCCAACTAAAATCTTTTCTTTTAAAAGAAAGTTATCGTGTCGTGCATGCCTCATCTCAACAATGCTCATATATTTGCATGCACATGCAAATGCCAATGAATGACATGCTCAATGCAACAATAATTAATCATCACAATCCAATATCCACCAAGTAGCATGCGTACATCAAGGTTTCCATAATGCATCCATCGAGATACAAGAATCGCAATTAGTATCAATAAGACAAGAAATACTATGTTCATGCATTGTAGTTGCAGATGGATTTTCACTTACCTTTTACCTTTGGATATTCTACCGAATGTTTAACAAATTCTTTCTTTCCTAGCCTTAGGAGAATGTCAACCTGTGACAATTTAGAATATGAATATATATACATATCCTAAATTTTGTTAAAGGTTTTAAATCTTAAATTTATATAGATAACCCACTTTGAGGTTTTAAATTTTATAACTAAAATTTGAGTATGCCCAAATACACAAAGAGAGAATTGTAATCAGTTTTCATCATATTTCCAACCGGTAATTTCCTTTCTCGAAGCAATTCACGGAAACCTATTATCAACTCGTTCCAATATATATATTTTCCTTTCAATGCACTTATTAAATTTGGCATATACAAAGCCATAGTTGAATCTAACAAGTTTTCAATCATTATTATCTAACAAACAAGGAAAATGCCTTTTGAAATGACTTACCAATATATCCTCTGTATATATGCGAACACCTTTCTCTTTTTGTTGTCTCTATTTCCTTGTAAACAAAATCATATTCTATTTCAAATTTACGATCTAACCAAGTTATTGTGAATAAAAACTCTTCCTTAGTTTTAAACCCTTTCAACATCAACTCAGCATTAAAGCAATAAGGCTCTAACAATTATATATATATATATTAATGGTTGCTCAAAAATCTCAATTCATATATCTAAATTGTAATTGCAGTTTTAAATCATTAATACATTTATAAATATGACTATTTCATATAATTTTATTTTATTCCTAAATTAACAATTAGAAAGAAAAGGTAGGAATTAATTCACTGCATCAAGTCGCTTACCAAAATTCTATGAAAATTCTTCACGAACGGCTAACCTCTTTTCTTTCTAGTTTCCCGTATATTTTTTCTTTTCCGGTGCTGAAACTTTGTTGTCTCTGTTTCTCTTCTCTCTCGCTACCTCTATGTGTGTTCGTGTGTGTTTTTGGTTTGCAGAGTACATCTATCTTATATTTATCCTTAATTAGCTTTAGGCGGTGGTGATATGGATATTATATGTTATTTATGTAAATGTATAAAAGCTCATGTGTGTTAGATTATAGGTCAGACCATGTGTATACTCTGACAAGTAATACACATGATCTATACCTCATTACTTGTGGTGGTGGTAATGTTTGATATAATTTAATAAATTAACATGTGTGATGTGTGTGACTTAAAATTTATAATTGTAATTAGCTTACACGTATACATATATATATATATATCAATTACATGCATGGTGTCAATACTTGCTATAATATATGTACATATATAATACAGGTTCCTATATATATATATATATTATATACATGTTCATACATATATATGATTACCATCTGATTAGTTGATTATTACACAATATATATTATGTTATTATATCCATATAATTGGCGTGTGTATATATAAATTAAGCAATATGATTTTCATGATTTTATTCCTTTATAATTATTATTATCACTTTATATATATATATCATCTTAGTATCTGGTTGTGTTTCGAGTATTATGTTAATTAATATATTTAAATGCTCTATTTTCCAATAAATACATCGATGCCCCCTTTCACCTCTAAATGTACTACGTGTAATCAAAAGGTACCAAATTATTTGACACCGAGATATTTTGGTTTTATGTCAATGAACAATCAACTACTTAAATTAAGTACTTCGCAACTAGCACTATTTGAGAAATTTAAGAGTATTCAAATTATTCGTGCCTTATACAATAAAATGAATTATACGATGTCAATATCAATGCAGATAACACATAAGTCATATTTAATGCATGAATTATATTGACCAAGTGAGTAGTGAGAGACTCGGGTGTTACAATTACTATATCGAGTAATATTCTTTACTTCCTTCTAACGGATCAAAGTCAATTGTCTTAACTTGACTGCTGCCTTTACCCCTTGTGACTTGAGTCTTTTCCAATCATAGGATTGACTCAACTATCACTTCAACTGATAGACTTGGCTCCTTAAGTTGACTTGACTGACACTTCACACAGTTGTTCCTCAGCTGACTCTCCTTCAGTCGAGCCCTTGACTTCCTTCATGGTCATACTCAGTTGACACACAGTAGAGTCTTCACTCTAGTCTGCAGTTGACTTCTTGGATTCTTGACTTGGCTGACTTCACTAAGCTCTTTCAGTCCTATCTATTACAGTACAGAATTACAAGGAAAATGGGGTGCCAACTTGCTAGTTTAAGTTTTACATGGTATCATCAAAATCTAACAAATAAATTTTCTAACAATCGCCAACAGGAACATCCATATTCCCACCACGAACAACCACATTGCCACCACGAACGTCTCCTTCACTACCAGCACCATCTCCATCTTTTTTTTTCCATCTGAATCTTTTTCAGAACCTGAACCTAATGACATTCTATTAGATTCTGTTTCATTGTTAGACTCAGTTCTCATCATCCTTTTCGGCTACATCCACAACAACACCAACCTACATGAAAAACAATAATCATGTGATGAAAAGAAAAAACCAAGAAACAATCTTAAAACACAAAAGAAACAAAAAGGAAAAATCTAGAAAGGTAACAAAAAATACTTAAAACAAAAATAGGTATATAAACCTCCAGTTTCCTCTTAATATCTGGCAACTCAGAGAAAACAATTGCAAACTGTTCTTTCAAGAATTTTGTCATGGAACTCTTAAAAACATCAAAATTCTTAGACAACAACTGCTGATTCCGAGCAATATCATCAATAGTATACTTTGATCCAATATCAAGATTAGCCTCCTTTCGCTTGAAGTTTCCAATCACAAAGTCATTATCAACTGGGCTAAAGGTATACTTTGATTCATCATAAAATTTTCAAATGTTCAACAGCACAAACTCGGTCCTCACATGGCCACAAATTCTTCAACTTCAACTAAAATAAGAAGAAACAAAAAAAGAGTCATAAACAATAAAGAAACAATTATGAAACATAAACGAAACAAAACAGGAAAGAAAAAAAAAAAGAATAAAATCATGTTTCATGTTCAAGAACGATTGAAGATCTTCATCTTCAAGTCATCGGATCTCACTTTGTTGTCTTTCATGGACTTTGAGCAAGTCGATTTAAAATGAGCGGGATCTCACAATCAACAAGATTATAAATTTTCCCATTAACCTCCTGATAACACTCATAGAACCAAATTTGGAATGCCAAAGAAAAACCTTGAATTCTGTAAAATTTGACCCATTTCCCACCAGGCCTCTCATCAACTTGAACTCAGTTTCTACCAAAACTTGTTGCCTCAATTCACGAATAGTCAAATCAAACAAATCCCTCCCCAAGGATATGTGTCAAACACATCCATATCCTTATCAACCATCTCAAAAAGAGACATCTCCACAGAACTCCCATTAGACGTAAAAAAAATGGAGAAAATATAGTAAAGCCAATTTCAGAGCATCTCAATCGTCATCACCGCAAACTCGCAGCAAAAAACTCTCTTCAATAGACTGCCTATTAAACTTACTTCTATTAGCGAAATACTTTTGAAAAATAACAGAACTACTAACATCCTCAGAAAGTGAAGGCCTATTACCAACACAACTAAAGCCAGTCACTAAAGCAAACTCACCAACCCCAAACCTCAACAACTTCCCATTCACAGAAATAACAATCTCGTCATTCTTTGAGTAAACGACTTGACATTTCAACAAAGAATGGATAAGTTGATTCTGGAAATCAACATCTTGCATGTCCAAAAAATACCCAAAACATGCATTCTTGAAAGCATCGAGTTAGGTTTCAGTTAAATAGTTCTTCAAATTGTTTATAACATCAAATGAGAACCCAGTATGTACTCCTGGTCCTTGGGATCAATAACATACTTAAAACCCTAAAAACAACAAAGAAACAAAATAGAAACAAAAAAGAAATATGAAATCAACAAGCACTTCAAATTAAATACATAAAAGAACAGATGAAACATAAAAGAAACAATTACGAAACAACATCGAAACAAACAAAAAACTTCAAATCACAAAATAATAAAAGGACACAGGAAAATCATACCTCAGCAACATCAGATTCTGCAAAAGAAGCATTCTTCTTTTTGGAAGCTTTGACACCAACCTTAGATTTTACAGTTTTAGAAAGCGATTTAACCTCTGAAACTACTTTGTCATCAACAACCTTTCACTTTCCTCTTCTTCGAAGTAGGGATGGCAATTTCCTCCAAACCCGACGAAGGATTCGATACCCGACCCTAACGGAGGAGGGTATGGAGGGTAGTTTTGTACCTGATTAAATAAATGGGTACGTGGGTATGGGTATTTTCGGGTATTGGTATGGAGGTGGGTCTAGGTACATCCTACCCGATACCCGATTAAATAATAATATTATATATATAATATATCTACATATATATTTATTTATAATATTTTACATATATTTTTTTATTTATACAACTCTATTTATTTATATATAAAGAAAATGATTTTTCCCCAAGTCTCAACCAAAATCTACTAAACCACTAACACTTTTGTTTAATCCCTTTTTAATATTTTGCTATATTTTTATAATATATAGTTCGCTAATTCTTATCTGTATTCTTTTTTCCTTATTGTTTCCTTAAGAATTTAGTAAATATCTATATTTTTATTTAAATAACTCAAATTTCTCTTTAAAAAAAGAAATAACTTAAATTTGAAAAAAATACAATTGTAAGTGGTAAGAGGGTATGGGTATGGTATGAATACCCGTTCCTCTGATGGGTATGGGGATGGGTATGAAAACTGAATACCCGATGGGTATGGGTATGGGTATGGGTATGGGTATGAATATAATAAATGGGTATGGGGATGGAGGATATAGAATCCTACCCGAATCCTACCCGAATCCTACCCATTGCCATCCCTACTTCGAAGTCATTTTACCAGCAGCAAGCTTCTGAAGTTTCCTCTTTTTCGAAGAATCTGGTGCTTCCAACTTCGAAGAGCTTCTCTGAAGCCTCTTATAAGGAGAGTTCCTAGGCGCCATTAAAACAACAAACTTCAAGCAGCAGTTTCAGGAAGTTACAGAAAGAGTAGTTAATGATGAAAATGTGAGAGAAACTGGAATGATAGAAATTGAAAAACCAACAATCAAAGAGAGTAGAGCAAAGAGACGTTGTGTCCACGTTCAAACGGGGAAGAGCAAAATACAAGGGGACTGGTTCGAGTTGCAGAGAAATTGGGTGAAAAAAATAACCCTAGGTAAACAGCGTACAATGAGGACAAGTACAGTAAAAACATGGAGTTTGTGTAACCGGTGGGCATATTAGTCATATGAGCATATTTTTGCCCCTTTTAAAAAAAATCAGGGTATTTTGTGAAATTTCCTCAAAATATTAAGTGAGAGATGGTATACTATTTTTAATGAGCCCGCGATCTCCTCTATTAGCCCATTAGTAAGAATATATGTATGCCTCGTGCAAATCTTATTGGTTTCCCTATAGGAGGGCTACATTGTTTTGATTACTAGATTGGGTCCATCTTTATGGTGATTAATTTTTAAGTGTTAATTAATTATGATTACCCTATAAGTAATATAATTAATGTGGTACTTGGAAATAATCAATATAGAGGTTATGCACTTAAATCAATGATATCATGGGGACTTTCTATAGAATATCCGAACAATGTCAATGATAGCTAAAATTATGCGGTACTAAATTAATATTGCATGAGTTGCTAGATATATTGAATTCAGCGGTAGGGTTCCAACCTAGCCATAAATCACATTTATTTCTCATATAGAGAAATATGTTTTATGATTTTGGGGTTGTAGGTTATCATCATATTGTAGTAGTTTTGGGTCGACTCATGCATTTCTCATGCATCATATATGAATTTGTTTTTGTTGTATGCAAGCTCATTTTATTTGAATTTTATATTTCAGAAAAATGTCTGCTCATTCACTGTCCATTGATACTATCTAAAAATCAACTAGTCGTAGAAAATTATATTTATTGGAAAAAGAATCTCATTATTGTTCATGCGGAGAAGCTAAAATTTGTGCTGACTAAACCATGTCCCACTGTTTCCATTGTGGAGTCTTCGGCCCGACCAAAAGGCGGCTTATGATAAATGGACTCATTCTCGATGAGATGGCCCATTGCTAGATTTTGGGATCTATCTCAAATATGTTGCGGCGAAATATCGAGATATGGGTAGGTGCTATCTGAAATCATGGAAAGCCTCCAAGCACTAAGGAGCGGGCCCGCCAAACGACCATTAGGTCATAATGAACATGCGTATGAACCATGGGACGCCCGTGAGAGATCACATGCTTGCATTGATCGCTCAGTTTAACGTGGCTGAGGTTTTAGGGGTTGAGATCAAATCGAAGACTCATATTGACATGGCTTTGGAGACTCTCCCTGAGATGTTCACGCAGTTTAGAGTTAGTTATAACATGAACAAGCTAAATATGTCCCTGACTGAGCTGATGAAAGAGCTCCAAAATGCTGAGAATGTTCTAAAGACCAAGAGTGGTGATGCATTTGATGTTACTTCTGTTGGACCATCCTCTTCCAAGCCGAAAGGCAATTGAGGAAATAAGAGAAAAATATCCAATAAGAAGGGCTCACAGCAAAAGGCAAAGAAGGCTAAGACGGATGGCAAGCCTAAGGAAAGTGCTTCAATTGTGGAGAGAAGGGTCACTAGAAGAGAAACTATCTGAAATACCTAATTTCTAAAAAGCAAGGTGATGGTGAGTTATCTTTTATTGAGTAATGCTTAGTGATTGATGGAGTTGTTTATCTTTATTTCAGTAATAATAAACATTTGGTTTTGAAGAATTGTTATTATGTTCCAGATATTACTAGAAATTTGATTTATGTTGCTTTATTATTTAGACAAGGATATTATGTCTATTTTTCAACGATGGCTGTTGATATTACCTAGAATAAAGCTCTTATTTGTAAAGGACATATGAATAATGATTTGTATTTTCTATGAAAGGCTGGAATGATTCAAGCCGGATCTAGTGAGAAAGACTGGAATTTTAAAACCTTATGACAACTTATTGAATCACACTACATCTAATAAACGCACCAAGTTTTCTCCTACTAATGAGACTTATTTGTGGCACCTAAGACTTAGTCATATTAACCTTGATAGGATTGAAAGACTAGTAAGGGATGGTCCTTTAAGTGATTTATAGGTAGAATCACTACCAGTATGGGAATCTTATCTAGAAAGTAAAATGACTAAGATGTCATTTACTTCTAAAGGGCTTAGGGCCAAAGAAGTCTTGGAATTAGTACACTCGATGTATGTTGACCCATTAGTGCCACGCTAGAGTGAATATGAGTATTTTATCACTTTCACGATGATTAATCTCGTACGATTATGTTTCTCTAATGGCTCGCAAGTCTGAAGCACTTGAGAAATTCAAGGAATTCAGAACTGAAGCATAATATCAATTAGGTAAGAGTATAAAGATGTTTCGATCAGATGGAGATGGAGAGTATCTATCCAATGACTTTAGAACATACCAATCAGAAAATGGGATTTTATCCCAGTTGAGTGCACCAGGTATTCCCCAACAGAATGGTGTGTAGAAAGAAGAAACATGACCTTGTTAGACACACGATCGGATCTATGCTTGACTTCTTTACTCTTACTACATATTTTTGGGGATATGTTATACAGACAACGATATCCTTATTGAATATGGTTCCTTCTAAATATGTCCCTAAGACACCCCTGGAATTTTGGAATGGACGTAAGCCCAATCTAAGACATATCCGGATATGGGGATGTATTACACACGTGCTTAAGGGAAAGATGGAAAAAATGGAAACAAGATCAGAGGTATGCATTTTTATAGGTTATCCTAAGGGAACAAGAGGATATTACTTATATATTCCTCAGGATAAAAAGGTATTTGTATGTACAAATGCAACATTTTTAGATGATAGATATATAGAAGAACGTGTATCAAAGAGTAAGGTCCTTTTGGAAGAGATAAGGAAAAACCTTCCCAGTTCATCTATTGCGGAGATCCGCACCGAACCTACTATATTTGAATTCACATTTTAACCACCGTTGGTAGTTGGATCTAGTGGGAGACAAACAGAGGCCACACCTAATGTACCTACTAGATCTTCAGTACCTGAGATGGAAAGAGATCATGTTCCCATTGTTCAGATACCTCTAGGTGCTGAAGATGAGAATGAGAAGCATGGTGTAAAAGAGGTAGTGGGAGAACAACAACCAATTCCAATCATCCAAGAGCCTTCACCGGTTAGACGTAGTGGGAGAGTCATTAGACCGCCCTCTAGATACTTGCTCTATGAAGAGTCTTTCGAGACAATCTCCACTGAACAAGAGGAGGATCCCACTTCGTATAAAGAAGCTATGGAGGATATAGACGCTGATCATTGGAGAAGTGCTATGGATTCAGAAATGAAATCAATGTACATTAACTCCATCTGGGATCTTGTAAACTTGTCTAATGGGGTAAAACCCATAGGGTGTAAATGGGTTTACAAAAGAAAGAGAGGGATAGACGGAAAGGTAGAAACCTATAAATTTAGATTGGTCGCTAAGGTTTAACCCTTCAAGGAATCGACTACGAAGAAACCATCTCACATGTGGCCATGCTGAAGTCTATTCGGATTCTCTTATTTGTTGCATCTCATTATGATTATGAGGTGTGGCAAATGGATGTCAAGACAACTTTCCTTAATGGAAGTCTTGACGAGAGCATCTATATGATGCAACTAGATGGTTTTATTCAAAAGGGTCAAGAGCATCGAGTAGGCAAACTCAAAAAGTTCATTTATGGACTTAAACAGGCCTCTAGGTCTTGGAATATCAGATTTGATCAAACTGTAAAGAGTTATGGTTTTGATCAAAATCTTGATGAGCCTTGTATTTATAAGAAAATTAAAGACAACAACATGACTTTTCTCGTGCTGTATGTGGATAACACTATGCTCAATGGGAATGATGTGTGTATGTTAACATCAACTAAGCACTGGTTGGCACAACAGTTTGATATGAAGGACATGGGAGAAGCAATTTATGTTCTATGGATATATCCAGATCTTTCGAAATAGGAAGAACAAACGAATTGCTTTATCCCAAGCTTCATACATTGATAAGATACTGGAAAAGTTTGCTATGCAAAATTCCAAGAAAGGCCAAACACCTTTCAGACATGGAATTCACTTGTTATGGGAGCATTTCCCTAAGACTCCTAGTGAAGTGGAGTACATGAAAAAAGTTCCTTATGCCTCAGCTGTAGTAAGCCTCATGTATGATATGTTGTGTACCCAACCAGATATTTTGGAATTGTCACTAGATATTAGTCAAATCCAAGACCAGAGCATTGGATAATTGTAAAACATATACTCAAGTATCTTCGCGGAACTAGAGGGTATATGCTAGTTTATTCAGCTACAGATTTGGTGCCCATGGGTTATACTGATTCTGATTTTCAGGCTGATAGGGACACTCGTAAGTCCACATTAGGGTCCGTGTTTACATTGGGTGGTGGTGCTGTCATTTGGAGGAGTATCAAGCAATCATGTATTGTTGATTCCACAATGGAGACGGAATATGTGGCAGCTTGTGAAGCAGACAAAGAAGCCGTGTGGCTGAGGAACTTTCTGTTAAGCATTGAGGTGGTTCCATTTGCATCGCAGGCCATTACATTGTACTTTGACAACAGTGGTGCAGTAGCAAATGCAAAAGAACCCAAAAACCATCAACATGGAAAACATAGAACGGAAGTATCACCTTGTGAGGGATATCGTTCAACGAGGAGATATGTTAGTAAGCAAGATAGCATCTGCAAAAAATCTTGTTGACCCCTTTACTAAGAGTTTACCAACTAGAAGTTTTTAGGGGCATATTGAAAGTATGGGCAACTGAGAATGTTGGTAGTATTGTGCCTACGAGTAAATTATTGTGTAATTGATATTTTGAATAAAATATTATTTTCTTATATATTGAGCTTGCATATGTCCATGGATTGTTTGATATTATAAAATGAGTGTTTAAGTTGTTAAACACGTAAATATTCAATTTATAATTCAATTTAAAAGATTTAAAGTCCACGATCGGTAATTAAATATGGACAATTTATTTTGATAAGATTGTCACAATTTAATTGAAGTTTATCTTGACTTTAGTAATAAAATTGAGAATATATTTTCTAAATGTATTGGACTGGACCAAATGAAATTAAATATTTAATTGACCAATACATATTTAATTTTACTTGATTATCATACTTAACACCTTAATCACGAGTGGGTAATAGACTTTGATTACTAACTTGAAGTTCTTTGAGGTATCAATGAGTGAGATCAAATTGATGATCAATATATCGATGCTTTGGGAATTAAAGTGAAATAACAAGGAACAAATATTCACAATTTGGAATCCATCTCCTATTTAATAGGCATGATAATGATTTCATGTGTTCTTCTAATAAACAGTAGAATATAAGCTTAGTAATTCGGCATTTGTTGTTGAATTCATGATGTGATGGCAATCATATGGGATTGTTAGATAGAAGATGAGGATTGAGATTTATAAATGTTAGAAAATGGATTTTGATCATTTTATCCTATTTCTAATATTCAGTTGATCAATGGGGTGACATGTAAGATCGACAAATCAGATAATTTAATTATTGGCTTCAGTAATTTCAATTAGATTAAGAGTGCAATCTTATCTCTTTAGTGGAATAGAATAAGATTAATAAGTTATTTTGTATGATCAAGAGTTGATTGGATCAAAATTAATTTATTAGAGCTTAGTCTAATTGAATCCGATCAAGTCTCTTTGGTGGCTCTAGAAAAAAAATAAAATTATAAGACTTATAATTTATTAGTGCAGTGTATTTAATTAAGTGGACTTATTGAGATAATTTTGGAAGGAAGAGAAATCATATGATTTGTCAATTAATATGATTTGATTTGTCAATCAAAGTATTACCTAAAGTAATATACTTTCCTTTTGGCAAATGTTTCCATAGTTAATTTATTCCATCCTACTTAATTACTATTTATCAATCATTTTGTGCCCATACACACAAGAGAAAGAAATACTTCATTCTTGAGTTCTTGGAGAACATCGAAGAAGGCTTGAAGGTTTGGAGCATGGAATTTCTGCAAAAGATTTTTGAAAGCATGCTACAAGAGTAATCACTTTTTCTTTCTTGTTGTACAAATTAATCAGTTCATGTTAAATATGCATTATAATTCAAGATCCTAATACATATGGCTAGAGATATAAAACGTGCTGGCCCTAACCCTATAGAGCTAGTCCTAGCGGGCTTCGGGCTAAACGATGTTCGGGCTAAATGGGCCGGTGTTAAACGGACTAGCAATATTGGAACCTAACCCTAATCCTAGCGGGCTTCGGGCTAAACGGGCAACTATCGGGCTATAAGTTAAAAAATTAAAAAATATTTAAATTTAAATTTTAAACTCGAATATATATAACATTTAAGTTTAACATTTAAAGTTAAACTATTCGTCATAAATAAAATTCATGCAAAGTTTCTAATTACATTGCATTAACAAACTTATAAAATTAAATATTTTATGATCAAAATTTTGAAAATAAAACAATAATAACTATTGCTACCCAGAAT
Source organism: Rehmannia glutinosa (assembly GCA_016081115.2). Lineage (NCBI taxonomy): Eukaryota > Viridiplantae > Streptophyta > Magnoliopsida > Lamiales > Orobanchaceae > Rehmannia > Rehmannia glutinosa. The sequence continues at coordinate 559,294 of JABTTQ020002707.1, read as the reverse complement.
TAACACTTTTTCCTGTAATTACTCATATGACTATAAGTTAAAATTTTCAATATTAGATATTTAAATCTAAAATTTTAAACTTGAGCATATATAACATTTAAGTTTAATATTTAAAGTTAATCTATTCATTATTAAAAAAAATCATGCATGGTTTATAATTACATTGCATTGAAAAAATTATAAAATTAGATTTAGCACCATTTAGAAATATAATTTATAACTTGTTTAATAAAGATAAATTTAAAGATGAGGGAAATGTGAATTTGAAAAATAAATTTACTAGTAATAGATAATAAAAGTAGATATAAAATATTAGAATTCTATTTAACTTTTAAAAATTAAAACTAGCGGGCTAGCCTGGTTAACCTTCAGGGAAAATTACATGGAGTACGCTGTTTTTGGTGCACATACCACACAATACGCTCATATCACTTTTGTACCTATTTTTTCCTTTTGTACCTATTTTTTTTACGCTCTTGCATATTTTTTGATTATTTTTTTGCTCTATATGTTATATATGTTGTTTTGATGTTGTTTAAATTTGTTTCTTTGTTGTTTCTATGTTTCAAATAACTTTTACCTATTTTTTATGTTGTTTTTTATTCATATATTATTTTGTACATTGTTGCTATTGTATTGGTGTTATTCTATAATATTTTAATGTTGTTCTAATATTTTTTTTGGTTGTTTTCAGGTAGTGTTCAATGCATAAATACAGTTTTTACCTATTTTTAAGCTCTTTTTATTTCATGTGGTGTTTTTAATATTTTTTACATTATTTCTGGGTTGTTTTCATACCTTTTTTAATATTATTACGATGTTTCTTTGTTGTTTCCATGAAGTTTTTAATGTTTAAATACAATTTTTACCTATTTTTAACTCTTTTTGCTCATATGGTGTTTTCTACATTGTTTCTGGTTTGTTTCTATATTACCTCCTGGTTGTTTCCATGTTTTTTATGTTTTCATGCATTGGATCAAAAATTGAATTGTGTTTTTTCATTCATGTTGTTTCTATAATATTTTTAATTTGTTTGGTTTTAATATGTGTTGTTTTATATGTATATTTCTTGATTTTTTATAAGACTTCGAGTATAAAATGAATTATTTAATGATGGCAAAATTTATTTTTCCGCTGAAAATTTATTAAAAGAAACATATTTGAAACATGTTAGAAACAATGTGGAAACAAAGCGTAATAAAGTCCGGAATATTGGGTGGAGCGTAGAGTTGTGTAAAAAAAAAGGCGGGAGCAAAAATTTGGGTAAAATAATCCGGAAGGGAAGCATAAAAGGCTGACATTTTCTCCAAAAAGTGGGGCATTTCTATCAATTTCCCTAACCTTCAGGCAAGCCCGTTCGGTTTAAACGGTTCGGGCCAAAAATGCCAAGATTTAAACGGACCAAAATAATCCCCCTAACCCTCTTTTTTCCGGTTTAAACGGTACGAGCCAACGGGCCACGACCCATTTAACATCTCCACATATGGCTCGGATCACATTATATCGATTTTTGTGATTGAGCAATCTCCGTATTGCCCAACACAAATCACAGAAAAATATCATAAAAAATCAACTATACAAACATACAATGTGTTAGACACCCCCTTCAACAATGGAGATTTCGAGTTTGATTATTCGACAATGATAAACTGGAAGATTTTCGGCAATCTTGGATTGAATAAGGAAAAGAAGAAAAAACCTTCAAATTTGCCTATATGGTTTCAAAACCGCGCAATGTAAAATTTCATGCCGCCCCTAATATCAATCAATTAGTATCTCAATTCTCACCTCCTAAAAACAAGGATTAAATCTCAACAATTTAAATTTTATTTTCTCAACGGTTGAGATTAGTCCTTATGAATTCACCCAGCGGATAGTTCTCGTTTGATCAAAATCCTATATTTATAATATTACATATGATTTAAGCAAGGTTTGCAATATATTACAGGTTACCTTGCACGTGTCCAAAATGTGAAAATTCAAGACCACAAGACCTGTCCCATTAGGGCGTATTTGGGATGGGCCGGTGAACGATTCCCTGCAATTACCATTTTCACCTAATGCCTATGCCAAACATTCTATTCTCTGTCTTGGGTTGTAAAGCAAATCCATGCAAGCCCATTAGTAGAGCCTACACCGGCAAAATGGTGGGCCGAGTCGGGTTTAGATATGTGGGACGGGTTGGAAATGGGTTAAGAAACAAATAACTTAATATGGGTATCATTATACATTTTGAGACCATAAATTTATGAAAATTTTGAAAATCTTAAGGAATATTCAGAGTTTAAATTTCAATTCGGAAAAAAATTATGATGATTTATAAAAATAGTTGAAAATTTTGAAGGAAATTTTTTAAATTGTTTGTTGACACAACTATGCATTTTTTGACTGAAATGTTTTGTGTATATATATGACGTGTATAAAGTAAATTTTCATAAATAATATAACTACAAGTCTATCATTAGCTATTTAAAACTATCAAAAAATAATTAATATTTAATGACGAATAGAATTATCAGTTAGATGTTGGTATTGTTTGTCGACATACCTACATAATATAAATATTATTTTTCACCAAATTATACTGAGATTAATAAAAAAAACATATTACACCGAGAAATTACCTACAGATCACATCAATTTTTAAATTTACCGACATAAATACTTTAGGTATTTACCAACAGTTTTAGATTATGTAGGTAAATATTTACCTACAATGATATTATTTACCATGATTTTACCTATACTTTATAATTAAGTTAATATTTACTTATATATTTTTCTATATGTAAGCTGATTTTTTCTTGTAGTTAAGTATTTTCTTAATTTTTTTTATTAGTATTTCATTATTAGTAATCGTAAGAATTGTTCTATTATTGAACTGATATCATGTATCATATGTGAATCATATACAAATATTTCACAATTATTCAAAATTTCATGACATTTTGAAATATTATGAAACTTTTGGAAACATTTAAAGGATGTTCTGAAGTTTCTGTGAAAAATTGTGTACTTAAAAAAAAAGTGGAATTTCAGTTTGAATACCCAGGAAATCCCAAACTCTATATAAATTTGATACCATGGATAAACTTTTAACACTTCATTGTAAAATAATTATTTGAACCCACTTTTAACTCATTAATTAGTATACTAATTTTCCATAATCTTATTGTCTATGATCTTCCAACTTTCAAGAAATCATGGCGTATTTACAATTAGGGTGCATTTGGATGGGGAAATTTGGGAGGGGATTTGGGGTGAGAGATTTGAAATTCTTTGCTAAATTCATAACCTTATTTGGCATATGAATCCAAATCAATAGATTTCAAATCCATCTTTAAGTTTTAGTTCATTTTCAAATGATTTTAAATATCTTTCAAAACCTAGTCATTTGAAATCCATTCTTTTTTTCTTTATGCACACTCGAATATTCACACACACACACACAGACACTACTTAGCTGAAGTCACTGATAGTGATATGACTGGCCTAGAAAACATCCCTGTCAACTACTGTTGGCACAATGGTGTTTGGGATATGGATAGACTTCAGAGAATTGTAGGTCATACCTGGGCTTTACTGTTAGTCAGGTTCCTCTTTCTCACAATACAAATGATATTATGAGCTGGATGCCATCCAAGAATGGCAAATTTTCCTTAGCTTCGGCTTGGGCTCGGATCGAGACAGACAACCTACCCGGCTTGATTTTTGCACAACTTTGTAACACATGTTTCACACCCTCTATGTCCATATTTCTATGGAGATTGCTCAAAAACAAGTTGCCTATTGATCTCAAACTTCAATCTAGAAGCATTTTCTTAGCTTCTAAATGTGTTTGTTGCTCTATTCCTCCTAATTATAACATCATTAACTCCACTGAATAATCTCTTTCTCATTTATTCATTCTTAATGAACAAGTTCAAAAAGTATGGTTATATTTCTCAACTTTGCTAGGTTGCACACTACCTCACACTTGATGATATTTCTTTGTTTCAATTTACGGAATTCTTTTACACCATTTTCACACACTTTACACATCACTTTCATTGTTCCATGTTTAGTGTTTTGGTTTATATGGAAGGAAATAAATGCCTGCAGGCATGAGGCAATTACATTCAGTAGTTACCTGATTATTGCTCAGGTGGAGGCTCACTTGAAACTCCTATATTCTGCTCACATTTTTAAGAAGCATCATTGGAATAGCTACCTCCAAGTTTCTCAGAAATGGGGTTTTTTCTTCAACACAAGACAATTTACAAGGGTCACTCCTGTCTGGTGGAACAAGCCTGCTCCTCCAAACTTAAAACTCAACATTGATGGAGCTACAAGAGGTCTGGTTAACCATGCAGGGTTGGTGGGGTGCTTAGAGATTACAATGGAAACATTTTATGGGCATTTTGTAGAAAACTCAATAATTGTGAAGATAGCTTCTTGGCGGAATGTGGATTCCTGGAGCAGGGAATATCATTTCTTCAGCAATTTAATATTTATGAGGTTTGCATTGAGTCTGATTCACAACAACTCATTTCTCTCTTGATTGACTCTAGAACTGGGTATTGGAAATGGCAAGAGGCTCTTACAAGAATCAAAAATAAATTGTATGGCCAATCAATATTTTTTCCCCATACACTTCGTGAAGGGAATAAAGTGGCAGATGCTTTAGCTTCCCTTGGATGTCGCAGCAGTTCTACACAACTTTTATATCCGGATACTATTCCTCGATATATACATGCTTTAGCTAGATTAGATCAATTACATCTACTCTCATTTAGAAGGAAAATATGTAAATAGTTCTGATTTTGTGTTTTTCATACTTGTATAAAACTGAATGATGTACAAACTCTGATGTTATAATTGAATGGTTGGGGATATCCCTCAATCCCTCACCCACATTGGGTGCTTCATTCAAAAAAACACACACAGACACTACACACACTTATACACATTGCGCGCGCGCGTGCACACACACACACACACATTGCATGCATGATGCACACATTTACACATACTACACACACTGCACACACACTTACACACGCTGCACACATTTACACACATTGTACACACATTTACACGAATATATTTTAAATATCAATTAAGAAATTAAATATAGTTTTTTAATTATTTTATCAATATTTTACGATGGATTTAAAATTCCTACACAAATTCACATCATCCAAATAATATGGATCTCAAATTCAATGTCTTTGAAATCTATTCATTTTCAAATACATTGGATTTGAAATCCCTCCATCCAAATGGACCCTAAAATTTTCTGGAGAAATTACTGATGATTTATCTATCCTAGGGATTTCTCTCATGGAGAAATTCTCTGAGCGCGCCGTCTTTCATGGATTTCACGCCCATGATTGCCCTATCCCCACCTTCTGACCTTTTCCTCACCGTCACCACAATTTTTCTCTGTTGTTTCTTTATTCCCCTTACTTTTCTCCTTTTTTATCTTTTTCCTCACGTTTTCTTTGTTTGTTTTGCAGATCTCGTCATCAATAAAGGCTTCGAGTTGTTGTGGTTTGTTCTGCCGAACACGCCTGTTGGTTTCACCCTCTCACAAAAATTCTCCTGTCATCAATGGAGGAATCCCTCGATTCCTTATATGCCCATTTTTCTCTTGCCGATGAGGAAAAATCCACTATTGACGGTAACATGGCTCACTGTGAAACCATCAACATCTCTCACTCCCTCGTTGGCAAAATCATCGCTCCTCGTATTATTAGCTTCGATCACATATCCTCCCTATTCAAAAATTTGTGGAATCCGAAAAGGAGTTTTTCGTGCAAGCCTCTCCATGATAATACAGTTTTATTCTCTTTCGGAGATCCGATTAATAAAAAAAGTCCAATTGGGAAGCCCTTGGCTATCGGACAGATTCTTAATGCCCCTTGAAGAAGCAAGATCAGACATGATTATTTCGAGATTTGAGTTCAAGAAATCTCCTTTCTGGATTCAACTCCATGGCATTCCATTGGGCTTGATGACAAAAAAATTCACTACTCTGGCTGGAGACTCCATTGGCAAGTTTATTGATGTTGATTGTGATTCGTCGGGGTCGATTATCAGTAAATTTTTACGGATTCGTGCCGATATTGATATATCTAAACCTCTCAGACGAATACTACAGGTTGACTATCAAACAGATAAAATAACCATGGTTCTCAAATACGAGAGGTTCCCGGATTTCTGTTTCTTCTGCGGAATTGGCAATATTATTAAGGATTGTGACGATCACATTCTTCACTCGCCACATCAAAAAGATCAGTTTGAGTTTTGGAATTGGCTTTGAGCACCCAACACTGTTAATCCTTTCTCAACAAATCGCCAAAACTCTCGACCCCAACACCCACCTCCGCCTCATATTCATTCTTCCCAGCCACCATCCCCTACTCCCTATCGCACACCCACACCTGCTTCTCCTTTTGAGCCTCCCCTCTCATCAAAAGATATCACCACACATGATACCTCAAACTCTCTGGCCATAATTCCTTTACCCCCCCTTTGCATCTCCCTGGTACAAATCATGTCATCACCACCCCTATTACATCTATATCCCATCCACCCCTCCCACTACCAACATCCCATCTTCATCTCCCTCGTCCCTCCCTCTGATCTCAGTCCACTCCTTGACACCCCCCATACCACATCTGAGCACCTCTAAACAAACCCCTTCCAATTAGCTCTTCACTCTCCTTATTCTCAAAATATTAATCCACAAAATTCCTCCACCCCCAGACATCCCGCAATCAGCCCTCTCTTCTCAAAAATATACACAACCATTTCCTCGTTCAAGTTCCAATGCTTCTTGATACTCCAGCTCACAAAATTGATCGTAAATTCCAGCGCCTCAAAAAACAAACCCAATACATCACCCCTTCTACATTCCCTATGCCCTCAACTAACCCAAAACATAAACTTCATTTAACCAATTCATCAAACGATTTCCTGGAACCTATAGATGTTGAAATCATTAGCCAAAGCTCCAAATCCTTCAAATCACAATACTCTAATTCTCCAAGTTGTCCTCTTGTCCCTCTTCAAGTTGACAATGCAAACCAACTCCACCGATCGCCATGAATATCATTAGTTGGAATTATTTGCACTAAGTCGCCCCACTTGATATTTTTGTGCGAAACCAAAAGAAAGTCTACTGCGATTGACAAAATCAAATCCGATCTTGGCTTCCATGGAATAGCAGTTGATTCGATCGGTCGCTCAGGTGGCCTTGTTTTACTTTGGCGTAAAAATATTTAAGTGACACTCCGCATTTTCTCTCGACATTTCATTGACGCTAACTTGAACTTTATGAACTCTAGTATCCATGTTACGGGTATCTACGGCGAGCCCGACATTTCTCTTCATAGATCTTTTTGGAACCGATTCAACCGGATCAATTCCTCCCCCCACATCCATTGGTTATGTTTCAGAGATTTTAATGAAGTCTTATCATAATCAGAATTGCAAGGCACGGGTTTACGAGCCGAATGGCAGATGCAGACATTCCATGATGCCATCTCTTCCTGCAGATTAATAGATATGGGCTTTAAGGGATATCATTTCACTTGGCAATGACTATCTATTAAACCACATACCCAGAGAGATCGGCTGGATCAATGTTTTTACAATGACCCCTTTGATTGTATTTTTCCATGGAAATCCGTCACTCGTATCACAACACTCTCCTCCGACCATCAAGCTATCCTCATCCAAGTCAATTCCCGGCCTCCCACCCCTCTCAACATGCGATGTAAAAATCCCTTTCGTTTTGAGGCTTGCTGGGTTAAAAAGAAGGAATGCGAAAAAATTATTAAAACCCATTAGAACTCTTCCCTGTAAACAATACAAGAGATAAATCAGAATTGTTCAGGGGGTCTTCTAAACTGGAGCAAATCCTCCGTGGGCAATATAGCCGAAAAAATCAAATATGTAAAAGCTCGAACAACCTCAATGAATAAGGAGACTATTACTAATAAAACAAAAATTTGGCTCCATGATCTCACTGCTCTCCATAACCATCTTCTCGAGCAAGAAAACATCATGTGGAAACAGCGAGCCAAACAACACTGGTATAAGAAAGGTGATAGAAATTCAACTTTTTTCCATAGTTTTGCTTCCAAGAGACGTGAAACAAATCACATATCATCCCTCAAGAATGCCCATGGATCCGACTACTTCAAGAACATCTTTTCCTCGCCCACTTCTTCCCCCACTTATTTATAGGAGGCTTTGCGATGGGTGAGACCCCGGGTTATAGTCGACATGAACAACCACCTCTGACTGCCCTTTAAAGAGGACGAGGTCACCAGAGCACTCAAGGACATGCACCCTCTCCAATTCCCGGGCCCCGATGGTATGAGTCCTCTGTTTTTTTAAAAAAATTGGCATATTGTAGGTAAAGATGTTACCTTTTTCTATGTTAAATTTTTTGAATAATAGGATTCTTATCCCTGGCACCAATTTTACACATATTAGGGGTGTGCACGGTACAGGATGGTTCGGAGATTCATAAATCTCCAAAACCGTCTCGAAGTTCTGAGATTCTAAAAATCAATCTCCAGAACCGAACAGTAGAGAAAAAATCTCCGTACTGAACCGTACCGAAGATTTTGTACGAAGATTCGGTTCTAACGGGACGGTATGATAATCATAAGTAAACACACACAAAATAAGAAAAGAATAAAAAATGAATGTAAAAATCACCAAACAATTATAGTCCATTCTTTTTTTTAGTGCAATCTCAAAATAAATACTACAACCATAAAGGGCGACACAATCTCAAAGTATAAATTCATAATAAATAAAACAATCCCAACTAGAATTACATCAAAAATATGTGTTGTAATAGCACATATACTTTTACATAAGCTCCATCAGTGACACATCATCAAGACATGCTTCATTAAAATACCTGAAAGGAAGATAGTTTGAACGAATTGCAAGGAAATAGTTCCGCTCGAATTCCTCTGCATTCCCACTATCAACATATGTGAAATCTTTCTCATTGCTGATCATGGTGCAAGTCAACGAAACAAGTTCTCCTTTATGGATCCGCTTGCGAGCATCTGCAGGATCATAGTACTTCGCGCCTCCTTCTCCAGAAAAAGTTGTCATCTTGGGGCCACATACTCCTTGCCAAACTTGGTGGTGAGTTTTGAAGTAATGTGCCAACCAACCATAAACAAAATTGACGGGAAATGTTGAACATACGCGAGATGGCCTCGAAGAACCCGCAATCTTGTTCAAACCCTTGTAGATGCATGCCAAGACAGGAACCGCAAGGCCTACTGTTCACCCACTCGCCATGATCCCCGCCATTTTGAAGGTGCTGGGACATATCATAGTGATGTCGTCGTTGGGAAGAACAAACACGCAGAGCCAACATGCTAGAAATGCCGCCAAATATGTTTCTTCTCTCAAGCTCTCTTTGATATTGATCTTTGAAAAAGAAGCCTTCTCTGTAGGGGACCATTGGGGCGGGCGACTCTCTTTTTCTCTGTGCGAGGAGGAGGTTTGTTGTACTTCGTCAATTTCTTGGACCAGAATCTAATCCATTCGCTGATAGGCACTTGAGAAGATTGACCACCATTCACAATTTTCTGAAGATGATGATAAGCATGTAGTAAGTAGCCGCAAGAGCGAGGGAGAAATCGACTTGCCGCCTCATCGAGACCGGTGAGTTCTTTGGCACATGGGACGACTTCATCGTAAAGGGATCCGGTTATGGGCAAACCCGCCAAAGTGTGCAAGTCCCACAAAGATATGGAAAGCTCTCCGAAGGAAGTCAACAAGGTATTCGTAGACAGACACCACACCTCGCAAAACGCCCTCATTATGTTGGAGTTGTTGTCATATGTGAAGAGCGAAGCATACACCGCATCGTAGATTTTCACCTTTTGAAGATATTCTTGCAACGGCTAAGGACGTCCTCGGTCCACTCCCAATAGCCTTTGATGTAGTGGAACTCGCCGGCGAATTTGATGTCATCACCCCATTTGGCTTGACCTTCAATGATGTGGCGGCCCAATGTCGGCAATGGAGTTGACTCGGCCGATTGTTGGTGATGTGTTGCTTGTAAAGTCCATGTTTTGGAAGTTTTGCTTGAAGGAATTTCCTTTGACCACTCCTCTAAGTAAGATGGATTTGTCAACCTTGGCCACGCCGTTGCATATCGTCCAACAACGGGATCGAAAACCGCCAAAATAGTACCCTTATCGATGCATTGACTTTCGTCATCAAGAATCACCAAGTGTTGAATGCCGGATGGTGAAGAATTGTCTTTGAAGAACACCATCGTGAAAGCTGGAAAAAAAAGGGAGATTTGAAAGATATCAGATACATCAGAGTTCAAGAAACAAAACATTAATGATAAGCTTTCAGAAAGATCACAACAATGAAACTCTTCTCGGTGACTACCTTATTCACTAAGCCAAGTGGATTTTTTTTTTCTAGCAATGTTGCAAATGATGATCCAATACAAATAAATAGGAATTGATCAAAAGATTGGTTTACAGTTTGATCACCTGCAGAAGTTCAAGTAGTATCTTTCCAAAAGAAGGATGTGATGTCTACGAATTCTCAAGCTCTCACGACAAACTTAATTCCGATGAGCCTATGAAGTTATCTGTTGAATTGATGCCTGCAAAAAAATAAGAAGAAGCAATAATTTTAAGGCATCAAACAGAATCGCAGAAGATAGCAGTGTCTTTCAAGCAATTACTCAAACAGCTAGTGTGTTAATTCAATGGGGGCGATGTTGAGGGTATCATTGTTTGCTAATATTTTCCCAGAAACATGCATGATACAATCAAATAGAAAGAAAGTATGAAAAGAGCAAAAGAAACCAATTACATTCCCCTCACTTATAAATTGCAGAAGAGAAAAGAGGCAATTGATGAAATTTGCTTGGTCGTGTGATAAAAAACATTGGTCCATAGGCTTCTCCTTTTATAGAAAAAGATTGGTGAGGTAGATGGAAATTACCATACTTCTGCAATCTTGGAGACAAAGTAAGAATAGGATTTATTTTTTCCTTTTCTGCAATCTTGGAGAAAAACAGTGCCCTGCTCACAGCACTCTCCGATAATTTTCATATGGAAAAGAAATTTTGAAAGATTGCATTGCAAAGTATTTTCTTTCTTTCTGAAGTTTGCCATATTAATCTCTTTGTGGCTTAATTTTGGAATCAAAGCAAATCTAGCAATTTCTTCTTACTAAGCATGTAGGTCCGGCAGCTATGGAAAGTTTATTACTTCTTAAACATGGAAAGATTAAGATACGATCTGATTCCTTTTGTTTGATTTTCATAATAAAAGTTGATACTTAATTGAAGCATGGGCCATTCAATTTGATGTTAAGTGGGCCTTTGTGTTTTGGGGCCGCATAAAGAAAGACTTTTGATTCATTTGTTCGGGCCAGGTTTATATGCAAAGTCCAATTATGAAAGTGGAATTTGAAGCAATGATCGCGACTTATTCACTCCAAGACGCATCGTCCGTGAACAAGTCTCGAGGGGGCATTTGTAGACAATTAAATTTCACGTCCAATCAAATGATGACACGTGGAAAGTAATATATTAAATATCAATTTATATATTCTATAATTATATTTTGGGAATTTATTCAAATTTAATTCCTAAAAATAAATAGTTAATTTTGATATTTTTAATATATAATTTATTGGCCAATCAAATGTCGCCACATGTCAAATCTCAATATCTTGGGAATCAAGATAATATCTCGTCAATTATGGAAGAAAATACCATCATTTTGGTAACTCAAATCGCATCTTCCAGATATGGCAACAAATTGAATCAAATCATCAAGGACCAATTAAATCGCGTCCTTCAATCAAGTAATTATGGCAAGAGCTCCTATTCCACAACTATAAATAGGGGTCCTCTTAATAATTCAAAGACACACAAAAATCCTAGAGAAGAAGTCTAAGCAAGAGCGAATTCTCTCAAGTTAAGAAGTCCAAATCCAAAGAAGTCCATGGTGTTCAAAGGCAAAATTCAAGGCGTTCTTCGCGGAGTCCACCAAATCACGGCGTTTAATTCGAGAATAAGCTTCCAAGCCCTCGAGTTGACGTTATTGAAGTCCAAACCAACTTGGCGGGAGATCAAAAGGTCTATTTCACCAAGAAGTTCATATATTCAAATCAAATATCATCAAATATATCACGTTTGATTCGAGATCAAGCTTTCAAGCCCTCGAATTAACGATATTGAAGTTCAAGTTTATGTTTGGAGAAGATTAAACTGAAGAATCGACTCCAATTTCTCAAATTCTGGATATTTTGTTCTTGAAGAAAAGAATCAGAGGATAAATAGAAATTGTAACCTATATATTTTCATTTTGATTTATATATATTTAATTTGTACGCTTTTTCTTGTTTGTTAATTGCAGACAATAAAAATTTGTGTTACACCAACTTATGCAAATTCTCCTCTTCTAAAAAGAACTCATCAATGTCTTCATCAACTTTCATCATGGTATCTATCCCTATATTTTCAGATTGACTTGAAGAATTCTAACCATCCACATTTTCCTCTTTTATGATCTTATGTTCATCAATCAATGCTTTCAAATTCTTTGTCACCTTATCTACCAAATCCTCTGCATCTTTTTCACTATAATAAAGCTTGTATTTAGCTCTTAAGTATTTCATTTTATATCTAGTGTCTAATACCACATCAATGAAAAGCATCACATTCATTTTTTTATAGAACCCCAATACTTGTCAAATTTCGCTATCATTTGTTTTTCCATTTCCACCAAACTCGGATCATTACTTTTTTCAAAACTATCCAAATCTTTCAAGGTTCGAATGATCTTAGGGAAATACATACTGGAAGTAGAGTATAAAGAACCAGACAACTTGCAAGTGACTTCATAAAAATGTTTGAGAAACTTAGTAAAATGGGTAGCATAAAACCAATCATTATCAGTGGGTAAATTATGTGCAAATTCAACGGTCATTTTCTCATCAACATCTTCTAACTTGTCAAATGACTTTTGAAAGATCAAAGCAGTTTCCAACATTAAATATGTCGAGTTCCACCTAGTTGGACAATCTAATTGCAAACATGCCTTAGATTCAATTTTTGTGTCAACAAAACATTTCCTAAACAACTCCAACCTTTGTGGGCTTCCCCTCACATACTTAACCACATTTCGAATTCTTTTAATAGAACCATGAGCAATTTCAAGGCCATCTTTAACAATCAACTGTAAAATGTGAGCAAAACACCTCATATGAAATGCCTCTCCACCTAAAACAAAGGAATTTTTGTTAATAACCTCTTTTTTAATTGTTGGATAGATGTGTCATTTGATGATGCATTGTCAACACCGATGCACATAACATTTCCAATGTTTACCCCTTTATGACTTCTAATGTGACAGAAATTCAAAATTCTTTTGTGTATATTCCAATTTGAGTCAATAAAGTGAGCAGTCAAGCACAAGTAATTCACATTTTGTAAGCTTGTCCAAGTATCAGTAGTAAAATACACTCTTTGGCTTTGACACAAAGTTTGAAGTTGGTCTTCCAATCTTTTCTTTTCTCTAACAAACAAAGAAAAGCAATCTCTTGCAATGGCGTATCTAGATGGAATGTGAAACATTGGAAAAACAACTTCAACAAAGTCCTGAAACCCTTCCCCCTCAACAAACCTAAAAGGAAGTTCATCCTTTATAATCATTTTAACCAAAGTACTTCTTACTTTTTCTTGATCAAACTGCCAATTAGTTAGTTTCACTTCCCCAGAATCAGATGCACTTTGAAAAGTCAATATCTTTTGAGTTTTATCTTTAATCTTGTGTGAATCAACCAATTTTTGTTTCAAAGGCACTCTTTGCAAGTTTCCCTCAAATGTTTCCATAACTCAGAGGTGCCTTGATCACTCTTACACCCATATGTTCTAGCATAATATACACAATTAGCTTTACCCGTCTCATTCTTATCAGAATCTCTCACTTTTTCAAAATGATCTCAAACTTCAGACCTAGTCTTTTTATGGGTTGGTGAAGTAGTCTTACCTGTTATTGAAACTGAATTTGAACCGAGAGTCTGAATATCACTAGGAGCACTTGAATGAGATGGAGTAGATTCTTTCCTCTTACTCAATCCTGCAAAATCATTACAATTATATATAATTATTAAAAAAATGGAAGATCAAAAGAACAATCAAATGAACTCATTATAACTTTGTTACCAATTTTGATAGTACTAGATGAAACATCAATTCCTTTAGACTTTGTGGACATGATTGACCTAGAATGAAGATAAATATAAACAAACAATTAAAATAGTAAAGATAAAAAAATAACTCTAATCTATTTGTTGCCATTCTGATCCCCAAACAAACAATTCAAAATAATTATAACAAAGTATGAAAAATAAATTAAGCATTATCGAAAAACCATACCATAAATCCCCGGACTACGTCAAGTTTATCCTTATTCCCCAATCCCCAAACGAAATAGCAAGAAAGTCATAAGATATCGCTTTTCTCAGGCAACACCTTTCTCAATTTCCACTAAAGAGCTCAAATCCGAATTTACTAGGTGACTAGAGTTAATGTATATTTTAGCAAGAATTAAATATCTAATCCGGTTTTCATCACCCCGAAATCAATTTTCATTTCATCAAGAACTTTTTCACCTCATCCATGTTTCGAGATCGGTAAGAAATTAAGATCGTACACAAAAATGAGAAAAAAATACCTTATATGAATTATTACTTCAAAGCGGCGAAAGGTTTGAAACCCCAAAATGAGAAGAACAGTTTTGTGAATTGTGAGAAACGAATTATTTTGTTTTGTTTTTGAGGGTTGAGAAAGGAATTATTACTCCAAATAAAATTCTGATTCCTTCTTATTTGGGCCAATTATGGTTAGCCCATAAGTAATTGATTTTATGGTATAATTATTGTACTAAAAAGTTATGGATTTGGACCATTTGGTTAAGGACATGTCAGGCCCATATAAGGTTTTATTTTATTTATATAAAAATATTTTCTGTATATATTATGTTCTATTGTCTAATATTTATTTATATTTACTCTTTAATTATTTTTTGAAACTATAGTTTATAGACATTGCACTTACTAAAAATCAATTTTTTTATATTAGTATACAGTCCACAAAGATAATTTTCGTTGATGGTATCTTGTGTCATGTCTATTAATAAGAATCAGGGTCATTCTTTGTTGAATGTAGGGTAATTCTGAATAATCATGATTTTAGTCACGGTTAGTTGTATGTTGCGGTCTTAAAATTCGATATGTGGCGAAGATAGTTATAGTGGTCGTACAAATTCAATTGTATTTATAGAAGTTTTCCAAAACTTATAATAATTTTTTTCTATTCTATATTTATGTTCTTTCAGTTTGTTTTGTAGCTTTATTATTCAATCATTTAATCCATAGTAAATGACTTTACAATTCAATACTTTTTAAAATTTGATTAATTAAAATAACTAAAATATTAAAATTACTTTTACTTATTATATAATTGCAATTCTAAAATCATTTTATATCATTTGTCTTCTCATTGATTAAGAATTTAGAATTTAGAATCTAGTGCATGTGCAGTGACTACTTATTTATTTCTTGTAATAGCCTTGTCCAAATTGATTTAAGATGCACTTTGGATTCCTCTATGATCGCTACTATATTCTAAAAATCATTCAAACTTAATAAATAATTAAATATTACTAAATGAAATGATATAAATTCGTAGAAACTTAATATAATAATTATATCAGATGATTTTCTAGGTTAATTAAATGTGGGGTGTCACAATATCAAAATATAAATAAGATAAAAATAATATATATGTATGTATTAAAAAATTCTTAAAAATCGGTTCTAGCTTCGGATCTTCGGTTCGGTACGGATCGGTATGGATATTTGAAAAATCTCCAGAACTGTACCAGAAAATTTTTCGGGATGGTTCGGAGAAAGTCAAAAAGTCAACGAATATTTTCCGGCTCGGATATCGGTTCGGTTCCAATGATCTCCAAGTCCCCTACATACCCCTAACATATATTGTCCTAATCCCTAAAACTAAAAATGTTAATTCTATGCCTCATTTTCGTCCTATTAGTCTATGTAATGTGGTTTATAAGCTTGCTTCAAAAGTTATAGCTAATAGATTGCGCGTTTTTCTCTCCTCTATTATTTTCGAGTCTTAGTCCGTTTTTATCCCCGGTCGCCTAATTTTGGACAATATTTTTATAGCATATGAGACCCATCATTTCATGAAAACTCGCACTTCTGGCATCACAGGCCTTATGTAAATTAAACGTGATATGAGCAAAGCCTTTGATCGCGTAGAATGGTCTTTTCTCTTTTCGATTATGCGGTATGGGCTTTTGTGATCGATTTATCTCTTTAGTGCAAATGTGTATCACGACCACCTCTTTTTACTTTTTGCAAAATGGTAAAGAGTTTGGTCGTGTGATTCCGAGCAGAGGCATTAGGCAAGGCGACCCCCTTTTCCCTTATTTATTCATCATATGTTCCAAGGTTTTCTCATGTTTGTTACAGGATCTCCAGCTTTGCAATAAAATCCAAGGAAGCTCCATCTCCAGTCGCGGTCCCAGTATTTCCCATCTTTGTTTCGCAGGTGGTACTTTACTCTTTGGGCGGGCAACAATGGAAGAGGCTGGTTTCTTAAAATTCGCTATTCAGTTGTATGAAAAAGTTTCCGTGTTGCAAATTAACTTCGAGAAATTAGGCATCATGTTTAGTCTGAACACCGACCATCACCTTATTGATGATGTCCTCAGAATCCTTGGTATGAATCGGGTCGACAACCATGGGAAATATCTTGGGTTACCTTCGGTAATTGGGAAGAGTAAGAAATAAGTTTTTCCAAATCTTAAAGATAGGATTGGAGCAAGTTGCAGAGTTTGAGGGAATTTTTTTTTTATCACAAACCGGCAAGGAAATCCTCATCAATCCATTATCTAAGCCATTCCAACATACGTTATGTCTTGTTTCAAAATCCTAGATTATATTTTAGACGACAATCAAAGACTTGCAACCGGCTATTGGTGGGGAAGTTCAACAACAAAAAGAAGCTTCATTGGCATTCTTGGGACAAACTTTCGACTAGCAAGAATAGAGGGGGTCTTGGCTTTCAAACCTCCGTGCGTAAAAATAATGATGTTAAGTAAGAAAGCGTGGCGTGTACTTACTAATCCCTCATCTCTATTGAGTCGAGTTTTCAAGTTGAAGTACTTCCCAGATAGCAATTTCCTACAAGCCTCCCTCGATTGTCATCCGTCATGGTCATGGAGGAGCATTTTAGACAGCAAAAAACTGATCACCCTTGGTGCTCATAAATTAATCAGATCTGGTTCCTCTAACAAAATTTGGGGTGACCCGTGGCTATCTCGTGCACCTGACTTCTATGTCCGTAGCATACCCACCTTGATTTCTCCAGATTCTCATGTCTCCAAGCTGATTGATGCTTCGAGTTTGTCATGGAAATAAGATCTCAATCAAGCTATTTTCTCCCCCACATAAGCCCGAACAATCCTCTCCATCTCACTTCCACTTCAACTAGTGCACGATCTTTGGAGTTGACATTTAACTAAGAATGGGAAGCACTCAATCCGTTCTGCGTATCCTGCTTACATTGAATCAGATATTTCACCTCTTGGCCTAAATTCCAACGTTGGCTCTAGCTCTGGTATCAACTCTATATGGAAACACATTTGGGATATTCAAATCCCCCCTCGAATAAAACATTCTTATGGCGTTGTTGCAAAGCTTCCATAGCCATTACTGAAAATCTTGCCCGGCACGACATCACCTCGAATGACCCTTGTCCTGTTTGCTTGTCTGTGGAGAATAACGCAAGTCGTGTATTTTTCTATTGCTTTTTTGCTAAAGAGGTATGGAAAATAGTTGGCCTGCTCCCCATCCATGCCAATTTTCAGCAACCTCTTTGGCATTTGTGGATCCAGGACATGGTAGCTGATCGGTCTAATATCGCTATTGAACTTATTATCGCCATTGGCTCCCTAATTTGGTACCACTGGAACAGATTCAAGCACGAATGCACCCCTCCGAACCCCATCTCCATTGCGCTCTCCGCTAGCACCCTTCTCAAATAAATTCAGTCCACGCACTCTTGGCCCAAACGACATTTTTCTTTAATGGTGCTCTATCCTTACTTCATAAATGTGCAGGGGTCAGAGTTGTCCTTCTTGATGCTCATGGCTCCATCAAATTTGGTCTCTCGAAAAAGTTTGTAGGGGTTGTTAAACCGGAGGAAGCTGAGTTCCTGGCTATTAGAGAAGCTTTGATTGCTGCAAAAGATCTTAATCTTGGCCAATTTTTTGTGACTGGAGACGCAGGTTCTGTCATCCTTGCCACACGAGGTGATTCGGGCTGTCCAGCTAATTGCTACCACATATTTTCTGATATTGTTGCTCTCAAACAGTCGTTCGGCTCTTTGGAGGTGAATTGTACTCGTCCGTCTTCTAATACTTTAGCTCATGATCTTGCATTTTTTGCTAAAAACATGTCTTCGGCTTCTCATTGTTGGGATGTTTCCATTCTTGTTCATTCACCGCTAGACATTTTCCAGCATCTTTAATGAATATATGTTGCGCAACAACAGAAGTGGAACTCTTAGAGTGAGTGCTTACTCCTAATCACAGATGTGATCCAAATACAAGCCAAATGGTAGTCCGCTGATAACAAAATTAAAGCTAACATAATATACCCTTCCTCACTCACTACAATTTTTCTCTCTAAACCGTTAGAACAATATTCCTTCTCAGCGCATGAATTCTCTAGGTTCTGACATAATCCTCCAGCCTACGTGGCACTCTGCGAATACGAGTTGGGCCTCTAATGTTTGGTTTTGGAACATCAGGGTCAAGGTTTGGACTTGTCTCCAAGCATGGGCTCTTATTTGATGGTGTATCACTCCCATTCTCTTCGAAAACAACCTTGTCCTCAAGGCACAAGTCTGGAAAAGCACTTTTAATTTCTTCAAAATCTTCCTTGAGGTACCAACTTGCCTTGACGTAACACATTTCGAGTAGCACATAAAACCAGGGGTTTAACTATAGTATGTTTGTCATAATCCTCCAAAGGCAAATTCTGAGGAGCCATATCAGAACCTTGCCTATATTACATGGTTTGAGCATAGCCACATGGAAGACGGGGTGTATTTTACTTCCTGAAGGTAGAGCAAGTTTATACGCCACTGGTCCAATGCGCTCTATAATTTGGTAAGGGCCAAAGTATCTCCTTGCGAGCTTTTGATAAGGACGATTGACTACCGACGACTGTCGATAAGGCTGCAACTTTATGGAAACCATATCCCTCACTACTATTGCACCTCTCATCTGTGAGCATTAATCTTTTGGACCATACAGTATTGTGCTTGCGCAAGGTTCTGTTTCAAACTATGCAATAGTTCATCCCTCTCTTTTAACAGATCTTCCACAGCCTGCACAGAAGTTCCCCCCTCCTTGTAAGGTGGAATTACTGGTGGTGTTCGCCCGTACAATGCCTGGTAAGGAGTCATTTGAATTCCACTATGGAAGCTGGTATTGTAACAAAATTCGGCCCACGAGAGTAATTTCGACCAGCTTCGGTTTCTCCTGCGAAAACGCCCTCAAATATTGTTCCAATTCCCTTTCATCCATTGAAACCATGAAGCAGCCCTTCCTTCCATGTGGAAGGCTACAATTTTCAATCGCAACGTCTCTAGCGTTCCATGGAAATTGAAAAACTCCTCAATCCAAAAGACCAACCATCCAGGTCAGACCCATCAAACTTAGGCACCTCCATTCTCATGGTTCGAATAACAGAAGGTAGATCGAGATGTTCAGGAGTTACATCCTTATGAGCTGTATCTTGTAGGTGTTGCTCGGAATTTGTAGAAGTTCCCGGTACCCCTTGTATTTGCAGGCGCAACCCATCAATTTGTTGTTGGAATGTTTGATGGAGGTGGGTTGACAAGGTATCCATCTGAACATGGAAATTCACCGTCTGAGCCTCCACTTGCCATTGTAGCGATTGTAATGCCTTCATCACGTCTGAATCTACCATTGCTAGTCTCTCGATGGAAGCACCAATGTTACGCATCAACAGAAATGGCACTCTTAGAGTGAGTGCTTTTTCCTAATCACAGATGTGATTCAAATACAAGCCTAGTCTGCCCCAATAACAAAATTAAAGCTAACATAATATACCCTTCCTCACTCACTACAGTTTCTCTCTCTAAACCGTTAGAATAATATTCCTTCTCAACGCATGAATTCTCTAGGTTCTGACATAATCCTCCAGCCTACGTGGCGCTCTGCGAATACGAGTTGGGCCTCTAATGTTTAGGTCTGGAACATCTGGGTCAAGGTTTGGGCTTGTCTCCAAACATGGGCTCTCATTTGAAGGCGTATCAATATATTTCTAATTTTTCCTCAAAAAAATGGACTCTAAAATCCCAGGAGTGGATTCATTACGAACATATTATTTATATGGTAAAACATGTCTACTCAGTCATTTAATCAAATTTGAAGTGAAAATAGTTTTAAAATACTTTCTTGGTTTGCAATTCCAATTTCAATTACAAATTTTTGTGTTGGACCCAACTCACGAAAATTTAGGATCCAACCCACTCTATCCAGTATTGGAATAAGTTGGATCGTATGATACTCATACACGATTTAGGTTTAACTGGATTTGGTAATAAAAAAAAAAAAGGCTAAGTCTAATTTAAGTAATATGACAAAATCTGCTGTCAAAAAAAAAAATATGACAAAATCTGTACCGTGATTTAGAAAGTTCTAATCTTGATCAAATAAACCGTAAAAATTGATTTTATTTGTCAAGTGATTAATTCAAAATCAATTCAATCCGAATTTTATACACATACTATTCATTTAGAAAATTGAAACACAGGGGCATCAGATATAGCCAATTGGCCGACGGGGTGGACTGGCCCGCTCCCGCCAAAACCCGCCATTTGGCGGGTGGGGCGGGCCAACCCGCCTAGGTGCCAGGCCAATAAAACCTCAACCAACCCAACCCGTTTTGGGCCGTGGGTTGGGCGGGCCGGCCCATCCATGAAAAAAAGTGTATCGATCACTACTTTGCTGGAAAGTAGTATGAAATGAATTAATGGTTGTTTCTGTTGCACTAAGAGAATCTATCAGACTTATGCTCTAGAAATTAAAGATGCATATTTCAACATTCTAAAATTTACATGAGAGCTTCTTTGTCCTGCTAAGCTATGGTCTATTTGTTTTTACTAAGCTTCTTTGTCCAGCTAAGCTCTGGTCTATTTGTTTTTGCTAAGCTTCTTTGTCCTGCTAAGCTTGTTTGTCCTTTTGACACTTGTGTTCTTTTAAGAAAATTAGTCGTATTTAGTCTAAGTGCCTTACATATAGGGATGGCAACGGGGCGGGTCTGGGATGGGTTTGGCCAAACCCGGGATCCGTCCCGCGAAGAAAATATTGGACCCGCTCCACCTCGCTTTAGGACCCGCCCCACCTCGCCTTGGACCCATGACTCGGCGGGTTCAACCCGCCGGACCCGCCAAATTTAAATTTACTGAAGCTCAAAAATTAATCTGCAACATATGCAGTAGGTTTAGACTTGAAAGCTCTTTTCCTCTCCAACTTTGTAAATAATCCTTAAACACCAAAGGCCTAAACAAGTCATTGCAATCTTACAGACTTACAGGCCCAAACTCATTAAAGAAACAATAACAAAAGGCAGCTAATGAATTTTCCATCTTAACAAAGAACACAATGCCTTAAACTTCAAGAAATATTTATTATTATTCCCATTTCACGTGTCAACTCTAGGACCAAAATGTAGTTTTATAATTTTAATATTAAATTATCAATTGAGTCATTAAACTAACTAGCAAAAAAATTGAGAATAATAATAACATTAACTAGTCGACGTCAGTTGAGAACAGAGTAGAACAACTAATAAAAATAAATAATTTATTTAAATTAATATATACGGGGAGGTCCGGGGAGGGTCCATAAGGACCCGTTGCCCGCCCCAGACTCGGCAACTTTTTCAGAAATGGGTCCGTAACCCGTCCCATGACTCGTTTGACCAGGTTTAAACTCGCCCCGAACGGGCAGGTTTAATGCAGAGTCGGGTTTTGACCTGCCCCATTGCAGTTCCTACTTACATGTGATGTTTCTTAAAAGTTGTTCTCCTCTTTCATTTTTCTTTCTCTTAATCTTCTTTTATCCTTCTATATTTTTCAGAAAATAAAGGAACTATCCTAGAGACGAATATTATTAAAACTGAAAGATAAGGCCGCGATTGAATGTCAATGAGAATCCATTTTTGTTCCGCCGGAGAATTTTTTTTGACCAAATATGCGATTGTTTATGAAAATTTTCAGAAAATATACTATTCTCTCACTTTCACTTTTTCTTACTTTTTCTCTTATCAATCACATCTACACATATTTTCAAAAAAACTAATCATTATTACACATTCTCCCACAAATTTCACTATTCACATACTCACACATTTCTAACTATCAATCACATTCAATCATTATTTTACTATTTTTAAATCAAATCAACTCTCATCATTATTTTTTCATCTCACATCCAATTAGAACTTTTATATTTTTATTATTAAAAAAAGAAATCGATAGGTGGCGGGCTAGCCCGCCACGCCATCGCATGGATTGGCCCCGTCGACCCGCGCCCAAACGGGATCGGGTCCGTTTTAGGCCCGCTTCTTGGTGGGCCACTAAAAGCTCAACCCACCCCTACCTTAGATGGGGTGGGTCGGGCTAGTCAACTGCGAAATTCAGCCCATTTTGATAGCTCTATTGGACTAGCAGATTCAAGTTCAAATTTCATTCCTCTTTCCCCATAACATATTATTTTTCATTTTCCCCTTAAAAAAAATTGAAACACCAAATGAAACGTTATGGAAAATAAGAGATCCCGTGTATTGTCAAATTTGATTTGATTTGGGTAAAGAATTTCCATGGTCGTAGACATCTTTGCTGTTGTTTTCCTCTATCTCTTTCCTCTTTTAGATGTGTTTTTATTGCCTAACACGCGAATTTGAATAGCTAAGAGAAACATTAAGATATGTTTTTCTTCTATATCGTTTATTGGTAACACTTGGAGGTAGTTGGCAAAACTCTAGTCAGATGGTCTAACGGGTCAAAAAAAGTGTAGTTGGCAAAACTCTAGTCAGATGGTCTAACGGGTCAAAAACCATTAGATGAATCCTAGCCGAATGATATTTTTAATATATTGGGTGGTGGCATTTTAGTAATATTCTAAGGGTGGTGTCATTTTAGTAATATTCGGAGGCGATGACATTTTCGTATATAAACAAAATCATATTATCATCACCGGTCAGTGACATTTTTGTAATATTAGGTCGTAGTATGGTATCACTAGAACTCGAACAATATTAATTTTCCCCAAGAAAAGTATTAGCAGTCCATCGGAAAAGTATTAGTAGTTCCTAAAGCAGTATTTTAGTAGTACTACTGAAAAAATATTATTTTTTCCCTCGAAGGTATTAGTAGTCCCCTTGCAAAGTATTAGGTTTACCATTTAAATGTATTTTAGTAACTCCCCCTTAAAAGTATTAGTTTTTCCGCTAATAAATATTAATACTTCCCCAAAAAAAATATTAGTAGCCCTCCATAAAGTATTTAGTAATCCATCTAAAAAGTATTTGTTGGTATTTACGGTCCATTTGTGTGTGGCCCAGATCCAATAATGAACGGCCCAAAATGCGGCCTTAAATGCCTCCTCCTATCCCAAGCCCATTTCCCATGTTAACTGAATCTCTCTATTCGGGTTGCGGTACCAGTTTCTTAAGTCCGCAGATCCTCTTGGGTTTGATCTAGACCGTACATGATGCTGGTCTTATCTGAGCCCTTCATTGCTACTTTATAAACCCAAGCCCCGAAATCCTAATTCATTATCTCAGTGATTTTTCTCTCTCATATCTCTCGAACTCTCTATAATATTTCTCTCTCTTATTCTTCGATCTCGATCTCTAGATCTCCAACTTCTCGTTGTGTTTCTATGTGATTCGAGTGTGGGATACACAGATCTGAGTGTTATTGTGTTAGTCCATATATCACTCATCGGTGTACTTAACCTATTCTCTGTATGGTTAGGGTTTATGGGGTTTGAGGGTTGGTTCGATCTAGGGTTTCTGGGTTCTTCTTTGGGGTTTGAGAGGTATTTTCTGTGGCGTGGCTTTTGTGGCTTCCACTTGGTACTCTGGGTTGATTCTGTGTGACACTGTTGCTTGGGTTCCAGTTCCTAAGACGAAGTAATTCAATACTTCGAGTTTTGGTTGTTGCCTTTGATATTTGTTTTATTCTTTACAGTTCTTGTAATTTCATTATATTTTACATTCTATACTTTGTGTCTAGGGTTGGTTTGTATAATAGGCTATTGATACTGTAATATTCTTGTTTCGGTACTAAGTGTATCGATCTATTGAGGCAGATAGATACCCAACAGTGGTATCAGAGCACCTATCTACCTCTTGGTGGGTTGGTGCTTCTGGTTCTTGCTGAATCTTGGTGATTCTTGGCTCCTTGTGATCTCTGTGATTGGTTTGATACCCAGGACTTGCTCCTGGTTGTAAGCGCATCTCTCTTCCCTTTCTCTCTCTATCTCTCTCTTGTAATTTCAGTCAGTAGTTTGTTTTAGGGAAACCCTAAGCATCAAGCCTCTTGACTGTACCACGAGTGCAGTGGAATCCTGAGGTGCGAGGGGAATCCACCCTAGTATCTTATATCATTTCTGTTGATATATTGGTTATTTGGACTCGGTGTGGTCCAGTGTTACTTTGTGTTTGGACTTTGTGTGGTCCTTACTTGCTTACTGTTCCATTTTATTGTTGCTCTATTTGGACTCTGTGTGGTCCACTTGTGTTGCTTCTGCTGATTTATTCCTTGTGATCTTGGTGTAATTCTTGTGTACTTTATGAACTACTTGTGTCTTATCTCTGTGATATATTCTAGCTTATATCTGTGATAATGACTGGTGTTTCTGGCTATCACATGGAACCCTTCAATGGGAAAACTGATTTTTCTATTTGGCAACAAAAAAATGAAGGGTATTTTGATTCAACATAAATGTTTTAAAGCTGTTGAACAAAAATACACTGATAAAGACACTGCTGAAATCAAAGTTGAACTTGATGAGTTTGCTTATTCATCCATTATCCTAAATCTTTCTGATTTTGTGTTGAGAAAAGTTGGCAAGTTATCTAGTGCCAAGGATTTCTGGAACAAATTGGAAGAACTCTTTACTGAAACTTCATTACCTTCCAAACTATTTCTACTTGAAAAGTTTTTCAGATTCAAACTTGATTTGACAAATGATGTGGATGAAAACCTTGATGTTTTTACAAAATTGATACAAGATATCAAGTTGACTAGTGATAAAAACATTGATGATTACACTCATATTGTCTTGTTGAATGCCATTCTTGATTCCTATGCTGATGTGAAATCTGCCATTAAGTATGGTGGAGATTCTATTACCCTTGATATTGTGATTAATGGCCTTAAGATTAAGGAATTAGATCTGAAAATATCCAAGGGGAATGAACAAGTCGTCGGAAAGTGATGCATGTAAGAGGTAGAAATCAGAACAAGAGAAATGGGAATAACAACAATAATAAGTCAGGTAGAAAGAGAAGCAAAAGCAGAGGTAGGTCTTGTTAGATAAATGTTTTTATCATGATTTTGATGATTATGTTCGACTTTGTTCAAATATGTTTTCAAACCAAAACTATGTCCCTAAATGTTGTCTAAATATTTCCGATCATCTTAAAATGTTTTTACTATTTTTTCGGAGTATTTCTTGAAGTTTATTTTCAATAAAACATTGGACAACACATTTGTTTCAAGCTCGACCGGTCGCCCTATAGGGCAACCCGTACCTGAGTTGAGCTAAGAAACAGAAAATGGGACGTAAGAAAAACAGGCGGGGCGGCCGGTCGACCAGGTGGGCGGCCGGTGTGGTCGGCCGGTCGGCCGACCGGGCGACACAGTACTGCAAGTTGGATTTTTGTTCCAGACTTCTCTGTTTCGTAAAAACGTCAAGGGCAACCGGTCACAGCTAAGGGCGACCGGTCGCACCCCCCTTCGACCGGTCCCCCTGTGTAAAAATTCGCAGAATTCAATTTCAATCTTATCTCTGCGCGACCGGTCGAACCCCATGTTTGACAAAGAAACTATCCGTTGCATTTTCGCATGACTTTTCCCTATTTTGTGGGATTGATTTCTAACAGCTATATTGATGATTTTAAATGGTTTCTTTTGCAGCAAATCACTCCCCAAGGAGGAGCCAATGTCTGGAAATCAAGCCAAGACCTCTCCTATAAATAGAGGCTTCATTCAAGCAACAAGATACAACACTCTATACAAGCAAAGAGCAAACAAAGCAAACACTTTCATATATTTTGTTGTATTAGCCTTAGCACTTTCACTTGCACAAATTTGAGGTCTAGGCTTTCAATTCTTGATTACACTTGTACTCATATTGTTTCAATCATTATTGAGTTGTAATCTTGATTTTGGTCATCATTCAACACAAGACATCCTTGTGAGTATTCTTGTGGTAAGAATACACTTGGATGATCTAGGTGATAGGTGTTTGAAGGTTGTGGTAATCTTCAAAGGTGTTGTAAGAGGGTTGTGGTAATCCTCAAGGTGGTGTAAGAGGATTGTGGTAATCCTCAAAGTGGTGAAAGAGGATTGTGGTAATCCTCAAAGTGGTGAAAGAGGGTTGTGGTAATCCTCAAGGTGTTGTATTAATTTTTGGTAAATTAATAAAATCTTTTTTCTTTTTGAAATCCATCCCGGAGATACTGGGGTGGTAGAGGATTAGGCCCTAGGTGGGTTGAACCTCTTTAAATCAACGAGTGTTGTTTCTTTTCCGCTTTTACATTTTAGTTGTTCTCTCGTTGTTTCGAAAAAGAGGGTGATTTGCGAAAATTCGGCATAATCTATTCACCCCCCCTCTAGATTATTGTAGCCACTTGGACTTACAGGTCTAATTCCAGGCTTAGGAATAATAGGAAATGTTATAACTGTGGTAAGCATGGTCATTACATCGAAGAGTGTACTAAACCCAGGAATAACCAGAACAACAATCAAAACAATAACCAGAATAACAAAAACCAAGCCAATGATTCTGTGAACTTGACTACTTCTAATGATCATATGGGTGATGTGTTTATGGTGCATGAGTTGCCTGATTCTGTGAATTATGTGCCTTCAAATGCTTTTAGTGATTATGAATGGTATTGATTCTGTATGCACATTCCATATGACACCTTTTAAGCACCTGTTTAATACTTATGCTTCAGTCCAAAATAGATCTGTTTCCATGGCTAATGATAAAAAGTGTCAAGTCCTTGGTGTTGGTACTGTGTGTTTAAAACTTGATACTGGTTATGTTTTGACTCTTAATGATGTGAGACATGTTCCTGATTTATCCAATAATCTGATTTCATGTGCTATGCTTGAACATGATGGCTATGAGGGATGATGGGGGAAGGGTGTTATGAAACTCATAAGGGGTTCTATGATAATTGCTAAAGGTGAAAGAATGAAACATTTATGTTTTACATGTTAAACATGATTCTATCAGCGAATTTTGTGAACAAAGTTGCCAATCTTGTGTAAAATGATTTGACTGATTTATGGCATAAAAGACTTGGTCACATTATCTCTAAAGGGCTTGCTATTCTACAGAATAAGGGATATTTTGGTAAAAACAAACTTGATGCTTTGTCTTTCTGTGAATCATGTGTGTATGGCAAACATCAAAGTGTTAAGTTCCATTCCCCTACTAATCCAAAATCATCTGCTAGTTCCGAATTACTTGAATATTTGCATGTTGATGTTTGGGGTCCCTCTTCTGTGCCTACTCATGGAGGAAATATATATTTCTTATCCATAATTGATGATTATTCTAGGAAAGTGTGGGTGTTTTTAATGAAGAATAAATCTGATGTTTTTGATAAGTTTAAAACTTGGAAAACTCTTATTGAAAACCAATTGGCAAAAAGATAAAAGTTTTAAGAACTGACAATGGCACTGGAATTTTGCAATCAATTGATGGATAATCTTTGTGATGAATTTGGTATAAAAGGCACAAGTCTCGTGCCCTATTCACCTAAGAAAAATGGTGTTCTTTGAGAGGATGAATAGAACACTTTTAGAAAGGGTGAGGAGCATGCTTGCTATCTCGGGCCTTTCTAAAAAAAAAAATTGGGAGACATCATGTGGTTCAAAGAACCTATTTAATCAATAGGTCCCCCCAGTCCCCTTGGAAGGAAAATACCCTGAAGAGGTGTGGACTGGGAAATCTGTGGATTTCTCTAACTTGAAAATTCTTGGATGCACTGCTTTTGTACATCAAAAGACTGACAAATTGGAACCAAGGTCTATAAAATGTGTTTTTCCTGGCTACCCTGAAGTGGTTAAAGGCTATAGACTTTGGAAAAGAGGAGAACCTGGTTTTAAAACTATAATTAGCAGGGATGTTTTATTCAATGAACTTGAATTTCCTTGCCAAGTGCATCCTTCTCCTCAAAATGTTTCTGAAATGATAATACTCCAAATGAGGTGGAGCTTTCTAATATGTCTCATAATATTGTTGTACCTGCTGATTCTCATGACAATGATGCTTTGCCTGACAGTGTGAATGATCATGATGTGCATATTGATGATGATACTCAACATGATAATGTGCATGATACGCATAATGATTTTCCTGATGTTAACACAGATAATGAACCTGTTGTTGATACTCATGATGAATTGAATGATTATGTGTTAACTAGAGATAGAACTAGGAGGCATGTTAGAATCCCAAACAAATATGTTGATTTTCACATGACATCTTATGTGTTTTCTATGTTTGAATCTATTGATGGTTCTGAGCCTAAAACCTTCTCTGAAGCTATGAAATCTGCTGAGTCTACTATGTGGCTGAGTGCAATGCATGATGAAATTACTTCTCTGCATGTTAATAACACATGGATTCTTGTTCCTAAACCTCCTAACTGATCTATGGTTGATTGTAAATGGTTATACAAGGTTAAACAAAAATCGAGGTGCTAAATTTAAAGCTAGATTAGTTGATTAGCATTTTACTCGAAGGAAGGGATTGATTACACATAAATATTGCTCCTGTTGTTAAATTTGTCACTTTGTGAGAATTATGTTTTCTCTTGTTGCTCAATTTGATTGGGAATTGAAACAACTGGATGTTAAAACCGCTTTTTACATGGTGACTTGGATGGAAAAAAATTATGAAACAACCTTAGGGTTTTGAGGACAAATCCAAGCTCAATAATGTCTATTTACTTCAAAAATATTTGTATGGTCTTAAACGATCTAAAGACAAAGGAACAAAAAGTTTGATCACAATGCTTGATTTAAAGTTTTGTAGAAGTCAATTTGATCATTGTCATTACTTTAAACTTGATGACAATACTCATGTGTTCTTACTGTTATATGTTGATGGTATGTTACTTGATGGACCTTGCATCAAAGTTATTGATCATGTTGGAAATTGTTTGAGTGCTAAATTTAACATGAAATACTTGGGTGATGCTAAAAAGATTTTGGGAATGAACATTGACAGGGACAGATCTAAATCTGTCATTTATTTGCATCATTCCTCTTATATAGAAAAGAGGAAAGATCCATGGCTACAAATGATGCTCATCTCACCACCGGCGCCTCTACCAATAAGCCACCACTATTCGACGCCAACAACTACGCTTTTTGGAAAGACCGTATGGAGTGCTTCCTACAAGGGTGCGGGTTCGACATTTGGAATGTGGTCATTGAAGGAGTTGATCAACCAACAAAGAAATCGGAGGATGGCACCTTGGCTCCTAAACCTTTCAAGGAGTTTGATGAAAACGACAAGAAGGCTTTTTCTCTAAACGGTAAGGCCTTAAATATTTTGCATTGTTCTCTTACCGCCACCGAGTACAATCGCATAAGAGGCATAAGGTCGGCACATGAGGTTTGGGAAAAATTGGAGACAATCTATGAAGGGACTAAGAAAGTCAAGCAAGCAAGAAAGACCATGCTTGTTAAAGACTTCGAAAACTTTAACATGTATGATGGCGAAAGCATCTCCAAAATGGTGGAAAGGTTTGACAATATTGTCAATCCTCTTGTGGCCCTTGGCAAAGTCATCTCCGAAGAAGACAAGGTGACCAAGGTACTAAATGCACTTCCCGGCTCATGGTCCGAAAAAGTAACGGCAATCACGGAGGCCCAAAATCTTGAGACACTCAAGTTTGATGAGCTTATTGGAAACCTACTCATCTATGAAGTCTATCTCAAGGAGAGGAAAAATTCCAAACCATCCACAAATCAATCGGGTATGCAAATTATTCCTAAAGGTCTTGCTTCTTCTTCTAATAATGTATACTATGATAATGATGATGATGATGAGGAGGAGACGGCGCACTTGTTCGAAAATTTGCAAAATTTGTGAATAAAAATAAAGCAAGAAAACCAAGAGATAATGCTTGCTTTAAATGCGGAAAACCCGGGCACTTCATTGCCGATTGCCCAAAGCTCGATGAAGAGGAGCAAAAGAAAAGGAAGCCTTTCACAAAAAAGAAGGCTCTAAATGCGGAAGTCAAAACATGGGATGAACTACTCGAAACAACCGATGAGGAAGGAGAAACCGAACACGGTCTCATGGCTATAGACGATGAAAACAATGAGGTACACTCAAATTCTTCTACTTCCTCCATAGTTGATGACTTGCAATGTGATTTTGATGAATTGCAAATTGAGTTTCAAAATTTAATCGTTAAATACAAAAATTTGAAAAAGGAGCATAAGGAGATTAAGGTTGAAAAGGAAAAATTATTTACCTCTTATGAATCCTTAGACAAAGCTCATGCTCTTACTCTTACTAGAATTCATTCTCTTGAAACCGAAAAGGAATCGCTCACAAAAGATATTGAATGTTTGAAAAATGACGTGCATCGTTTCAACATAAGTACGGATAAAGTCACAAAAATTTTAGATGCACAAAGAGGTGAGCATTCAAAACAAGGACTTGGTTACAAACCATTTCAAAAAGTCTTTAAGAAAAATAACCAAGGTCCAACTTTCATACGTGCTAGTAGCTCTCATACTCCTACTTGTTTTTATTGTGGCAAAATTGGACATTATGCTAATAATTGCAAATTGAGAAATAGCTCTAGTTATATTTGGAGACCCAAAGGTCTCAAAACTAACCCCATGGACCCCAAAATTATAGGGTACCTAAAAGAAATGCTTTTGTAGGTAATAGGGCTATAACAACCATGGAGGATTCGAAATGGCTCGTGGACGCGGATGTTCACGCCATATGACCGGGAGGAGAGAGCTTTTTACCAACATCAAGCTCCAAGAAGAGGGTATGGTCATGTTCGGCAATGGCAAAGGAAAAATTCTTGGAAATGGAGAAATTGGTAACTCTTCTTTCTCTCTTTGTAATGTTCTTTTAGTAGAAGGGCTTAAGTTTAATTTGATAAGTGTTAGCCAACTTTGTGATTCAAATTATGATGTTTCTTTTAATAAAGAAAAATGCCTTATTCTTAAAAATGGTAATATTATTTGTGAAGCAAATAGAAAAGGCAATCTTTACAAAATTTGTACTAGTGATTTGGTTAGTCAAAATGTTTCTTGTCTTGTCGCCAATAATGATTTAACGAATTTATGGCATAGGCGACTCGGACATGTTGGATACAAGAATTTGAAAAATATTTACAAAAACCAACATGTAAAAGGACTACCCAAATTGAATTTTGAAAATCTTGGCTTATGTGACACTTGTGTCAAAAGAACAAATTAGTTAAGAGTAGTTTTAAGCCCAAAATGAAATTTCCACTACCAAACCCCTACAATTGCTTCACCTTGATTTGTACGGGGATATTGGTACGGCTAGTCTAAGTGGAAAACACTACACTTTTGTTATAGTCGATGATTATTCGAGATATACTTGGGCTCTTTTTCTTACCAATAAAAACGATGCCGTTAATGAGTTTGTTAAGTTGTGTAGACTTATTGAGAATGAAAAAGAAGATACTATCAAGTCTATTCGAAGCGATCGAGGTGGAGAATTTGACGGTGAATTTAGAGTATTTTGTGAAACCAAAGGTTATGCTCATAATTTCTCGGCTCCAAGGACACCTCAACAAAATGGAGTAGCCGAACGGAAAAATCGAACATTACAAGAAATGAGTCGGTCCATGCTCAATGAATTTTCACTTCCAAAGTATTTTTGGGCCGAAGCCGTAAGTACCGCTTGCTATGTCATTAATCGAGTTTATATTCGTCCTAAAATGAATAAAACTCCATATGAGCTTTGGAAAGGAAGAACTCCAAATATTAGTTATTTCAAAATATTTGGATGTAAGTGCTTTATTTTGAATACTAAGGATCAATTGGACAAACTTGATCCTAAGGCCGATGAAGGAATATTTATGGGGTATTCAACCAAGAGCAAAGCATATCGGGTTTACAACAAGACTAGCATGGTTGTTGAAGAATCTATTCATGTCAAATTTAATGAAGCCTCGGGTGTTGAAAGAATACCCAATGACGATAGTGATGAAGAGGATATTGTTGAACCTATTGTTCAAAGTGATGCTCATAATGATAAACCTTCTATTTCATATGATCAACCTTCAAGTTCAAATGTTCCTCAAGAAGATAGGGGTGATACTTGAATCTTCCCGTAGCATTGAAATTTAAGGAGATCACCCAAAAGATCTTATTATTGGTGATCCCCTGATAAAGTAATGACTCAAGGAATTTTGCCGAGAAAGCTCTTATATCTCAAAAAGAGCCTAAAAATGCTAAGGAAGCTATTGAGGATGAAGATTGGTTTTTGGAAATGCAAGAGGAGTTGAATCAATTTGAAAGAAATGATGTATGGGAATTAGTACCTTGTCCTCCATCTCAAACAATTATTGGTACAAAATGGGTATTCCTAACAAACTTGATGATCAAGGCAACATTGTTCGAAATAAGGCAAGGTTAGTAGCTCAAGGGTATTGTCAAGAAGAAGGTATTGACTATGATGAAACTTTTGCACCCGTAGACGTTTAGAAGCTATTCGTATTTTACTTGCCTATTCTTGTTTCAAAAATTTCAAACTTTACCAAATGGATGTTAAATCCGCTTTCTTAAATGGTATTATTCAAGAAGAAATCTATGTAAAACAACCTCCGGGTTTGAAAATTTTTCTAGGCCTAATGATGTTTATAAACTTAAAAAGGCTTTGTATGGTTTAAAACAAGCACCCGTGCATGGTATGATAGACTTAGCTCTTTTCTTTTGCAAAATGGTTTTACAAGAGGTAAAGTTGATACTACACTCTTTGTTTTTGAAAAAGGGCAAGATTGTTTACTTGTGCAAATTTATGTTGATGATATTATCTTTGGTGCTACTAATGAATCTTTGTGCAAGAAATTCTCCAAGTTAATGCAAGGTGAATTCGAGATGAATATGATGGGGAGCTAAACTTCTTCCTTGGACTTCAAATTAAGCAATGCCAAGAAGGTATTTATATTTCGCAATCAAAGTATACAAAAGAACTTTTGAAGAAGTTCGGCATTGAAGAAGGAAGAACCGTCTCGACTCCTATGGCAACCAATGTCAAAATTGACAAAGATGAAAAAGGCAAGACGGTTGATGAATCCAAGTATCGAGGTATGATTGGTAGTTTACTTTATTTAACCGCTAGTAGACCGGACATTCTTCATGCCATATGCCTATGTGCTCGTTTTCAAAGCAATCCAAAAGAATCTCATATGAGTGCCGTTAAACGGATTTTTCGATATTTGAAAGGCACTATTCAATATGGTTTATTTTATCCAAAGAATGAAAATTTTTCTCTTAAAGGTTATAGTGATTCTGGACTATGCGGGTAATATTGATGATCGGAAAAGTACTTCCGATCATGTCAATTTTTAGGCGATTGCCTAGTTTCTTGGTTTTCAAAGAAGCAAAATCTGTGTTTCTCTTTCAACGGCCGGCGAATATATTTCCGCCGCATTTTGTTGTACTCAACTTCTTTGGATGAAACAAACCTTAGCGGATTACAAATGCTCTTTTGAAAACGTACCTATCTTTTGTGATAATATATCCGCTATAAATATTGCTCAAAACCCGGTTCATCATAACCGTACTAAACATATTGAGATTCGACATCATTTTCTAAGGGATTGTGTTTCAAAACGAAAAATTGAGATATCGTTTGTGCCATCTCAAGATCAATTAGCGGACATTTTTACAAAACCGCTCACTTCCGAGACTTTTTTAAGCGTCAATACGAGCTCGGTTAGGCATAATGCATATTGAATGAGGTCTACGTTTGCATTTTGCATGTTTTTAAAACTTAGGGCGAAAAATCGGATTTTTGTTGAAAATTCGGATTTTAAAAATTTGACGTGGGAAATTGAAGAGGTTGAGGGCAACCGGTCACCCTCAACGCCGACCGGCGCCCTCAACCACGACCGGTCGCCCTAGGCTAAATTTTGGTTTAAGTTCGCTGTCTTGACATTTGATTTGACACTTCTTTTTTTGCCATTTTTCGTCCCCTTTGCCAAATGCACACAATTGTCACTCAAAATTGATTTTCATTCATTCAATTCATATCTTGGACTTTATATAGCATGTTTATCATCATCATTGCTCATCTTTTCCGATCAAATGGTAAGAATTTTCCTTACTTTGCTCAATTGGGTTGAACCTTGAGTTTATGGCTTTCTTGTATATTTCTTGATAATTTTTGCTTATAATCTTGATGAGCTTAATTATATTGTTGTATTGTATGATGTTTGATGTGAATTGGTGATGAAATTTTTGGCTTGGATCATTTACAAGGGCTATATACAACTCTTTTTATTTTTCACGCCCACATTGTGTTCGATGAAATGTCACAATGAAAATTTCAACTTATACATGATTCTCTTGCTTTCAAAAGTTTTCTATACTTATTGGGATCACGTTTTGCCAATCAAAACAAGTGTATAACTTAATTATATTACATTTCTCCCATTTTTCTTGGATTATGATGTTTTAATTGATCAACGGTTCATAAACCGTCCCTTTGGCGCACTTTGATATTATTGTATGGTGTTTTCACCATTCTAACATTCTTTTTGATGATTCCAAAGGGGGAGAAACAGGATATTGGACTCGCATGACATTGATTATAAGTCTTGTGATAGGGGGAGCTTCTTAGCTCATGATGCAATCTATATAAGCTTGTTATAGCTTGTGGCTTCATAATTATCGTTTGTTGATATGCTCATAAATAGGGGGAGCTTTGTGTGAAATACTTCTAACGGATAGTTTACTTGTAAAACCGAAAATTTTAATTGGTTTTAAAATCGTCCTCAAGAAAATTGTTTTGGTTTGTAATCATCAAAAAGGGGGAGTTTGTTAGATAAATGTTTTTATCATGATTTTGATGATTATGTTCGACTTTGGTCAAATATGTTTTCAAACCAAAACTATGTCCCTAAATGTTGTCTAAATATTTCCGATCATCTTAAAATGTTTTTACTATTTTTTCGGAGTATTTCTTGAAGTTTATTTTCAATAAAACATTGGACAACACATTTGTTTCAAGCTCGACCGGTCGCCCATAGGGCAACCCGTACACTGAGTTGAGCTAAGAAACAGAAAAATGGGACGTAAGAAAAACAGGCGGGCGACCGGTCGGCCGTGGCGACACTGCACTGCAAGTTGGATTTTTGTTCCGCACTTCTTTCGTAAAAACGCGTCGGCAACCGGTCATACTAAGGCGGCCGTCCGCACCCCTTCGACCGGTCCCCCAATGTAAAAATTCGCAGAATTCAATTTCAATCTTATCTCTGTAGCGACGACCGGTCGAACCCCATGTTTGACAAAGAAACTATCCGTTGCATTTTGAGATGACTTTTCCTATTTTGTGGGATTGATTTCTAACACTATATTGATGATTTTAAATGGTTTCTTTTGCAAAAATCACTCCCCAAGGAGGAGCCAATGTCCTGGAAATCAAGCCAAGACCTCTCCTATAAATAGAGGCTTCATTCAAGCAACAAGATACAACACTCTATACAAGCAAAGAGCAAACAAAGCAAACACTTTCATATATCTTGTTGTATTAGCCTTAGCACTTTCACTTGCACAAATTTGAGGTCTAGGCTTTCAATTCTTGATTACACTTGTACTCATATTGTTTCAATCATTATTGAGTTGTAATCTTGATTTTGGTCATCATTCAACACAAGACATCCTTGTGAGTATTCTTGTGGTAAGAATACACTTGGATGATCTAGGTGATAGGTGTTTGAAGGTTGTGGTAATCTTCAAAGGTGTTGTAAGAAAGGGTTGTGGTAATCCTCAAGGTGGTGTAAGAGGATTGTGGTAATCCTCAAAGTGGTGAAAAGAGGATTGTGGTAATCCTCAAAGTGGTGAAAGAGGGTTGTGGTAATCCTCAGGTGTTGTATTAATTTTTGGTAAATTAATAAAATCTTTTTCTTTTTGAAATCCATCCCGAGATACTTTGGGGTGGTAGAGGATTAGGCCCTAGGTGGGTTGAACCTCTTTAAATCAACGAGTGTTGTTTCTTTTCCGCTTTTACATTTTAGTTGTTCTCTCGTTGTTTCGAAAAGAGGGTGATTTGCGAAAATTCGGCATAATCTATTCACCCCCTCTAGATTATTGTAGCCACTGGACTTACGGTCTAATTCCAGGCCTAGGAATAATAGGAAATGTTATAATCGTGGTAAGCATGGTCATTACATCGAAGAGTGTACTAAACCCAGAATAACCGTAACAACAATCAAAACAATAACTGAATAACAAAAACCAAGCCAATGATTACGTGAACTTGACTACTTCTAATGATCATATGGGTGATGTGTTTATGGTGCATGAGTTGCCTGATTCTGTGAATTATGTGCCTTCAAATGCTTTTAGTGATTATGAATGGTATTGATTCTGTATGCACATTCCATATGACACCTTTTAAGCACCTGTTTAATACTTATGCTTCAGTCCAAAATAGATTTGTTTCCATGGCTAATGATAAAAAGTGTCAAGTCCTCGTGTTGGTAACGTGTGTTTTTAAAACTTGATCCTGGTTATGTTTTGACTCTTAATGATGTGAGACATGTTCCTGATTTATCCAATAATCTGATTTCATGTGCTATGCTTGAACATGATGGCTATGAGGGAAGATGGGGGAAGGGTGTTATGAAACTCATAAGGGGTTCTATGATAATTGCTAAAGCTGAGAAGAACAGAAACATTTATGTTTTACATGTTAAACATGATTCTACTGTGCAGAATTTTGTGAACAAAGTTGCCAATCTTGTGTAAAATGATTTGACTGATTTATGGCATAAAAGACTTGGTCACATTATCTCTAAAGGGCTTGCTATTCTACAGAATAAGGGATATTTTGGTAAAAACAAACTTGATGCTTTGTCTTTCTGTGAATCATGTGTGTATGGCAAACATCAAAGTGTTAAGTTCCATTCCCCTACTAATCCAAAATCATCTGCTAGTTCCGAATTACTTGAATATTTGCATGTTGATGTTTGGGGTCCCTCTTCTGTGCCTACTCATGGAGGAAATATATATTTCTTATCCATAATTGATGATTATTCTAGGAAAGTGTGGGTGTTTTTAATGAAGAATAAATCTGATGTTTTTGATAAGTTTAAAACTTGGAAAACTCTTATTGAAAACCAATTGGCAAAAAGATAAAAGTTTTAAGAACTGACAATGGCCTGGAAT
Source organism: Rehmannia glutinosa (assembly GCA_016081115.2). NCBI lineage: Eukaryota > Viridiplantae > Streptophyta > Magnoliopsida > Lamiales > Orobanchaceae > Rehmannia > Rehmannia glutinosa. The sequence goes on along the minus strand of JABTTQ020002707.1, from coordinate 521,442 downwards.
TTTGCAATCAATTGATGGATAATCTTTGTGATGAATTTGGTATAAAAAGGCACAAGTCTGTGCCCTATTCACCTAAGAAAAATGGTGTTGCTGAGAGGATGAATAGAACACTTTTAGAAAGGGTGAGGAGCATGCTTGCTATCTCGGGCCTTTCTAAAAAAAATTGGGGAGACACTGTGGTTACAGCAACCTATTTAATCAATAGGTCCCCCCAGTCCCCTTGGAAGGAAAATACCCTGAAGAGGTGTAGACTGGGAAAGCTGTGGATTTCTCTAACTTGAAAATTCTTGGATGCACTGCTTTTGTACATCAAAAGACTGACAAATTGGGACCAATGTCTATGAAATGTGTTTTTCCTGGCTACCCTGAAGTGGTTAAAGGCTATAGACTTTGGAAAAGAGGAGAACCTGGTTTTAAAACTATAATTAGCAGGGATGTTTTATTCAATGAACTTGAATTTCCTTGCCAAGTGCATCCTTCTCCTCAAAATGTTTCTGAATATGATAATACTCCAAATGAGGTGGAGCTTTCTAATATGTCTCCTAATATTGTTGTACCTGCTGATTCTCATGACAATGATGCTTTGCCTGACAGTGTGAATGATCATGATGTGCATATTGATGATGATACTCAACATGATAATGTGCATGATACGCATAATGATTTTCCTGATGTTAACACAGATAATGAACCTGTTGTTGATACTCATGATGAATTGAATGATTATGTGTTAACTAGAGATAGAACTAGGAGGCATGTTAGAATCCCAAACAAATATGTTGATTTTCACATGACATCTTATGTGTTTTCTATGTTTGAATCTATTGATGGTTCTGAGCCTAAAACCTTCTCTGAAGCTATGAAATCTGCTGAGTCTACTACGTGGCTGAGTGCAATGCATGATGAAATTACTTCTCTGCATGTTAATAACACATGGATTCTTATTCCTAAACCTCCTAACTGATCTATGGTTGATTGTAAATGGTTATACAAGGTTAAACAAAAATCTGAGGTGCTAAATTTAAAGCTAGATTAGTTGATTAGCATTTTACTCAGAAGGAAGGGATTGATTACACATAAATATTGCTCCTGTTGTTAAATTTGTCACTGTGAGAATTATGTTTTCTCTTGTTGCTCAATTTGATTGGGAATTGAAACAACTGGATGTTAAAACTGCTTTTTTACATGGTGACTTGGATGGAAAAAAAATTATGAAACAACCTTAGGGTTTTGAGGACAAATCCAAGCTCAATAATGTCTATTTACTTCAAAAATATTTGTATGGTCTTAAACAGTCTGCAAGATAGTGGAACAAAAAGTTTGATCACAATGCTTGATTTAAAGTTTTGTAGAAGTCAATTTGATCATTGTCATTACTTTAAACTTGATGACAATACTCATGTGTTCTTACTGTTATATGTTGATGGTATGTTACTTGATGGACCTTGCATCAAAGTTATTGATCATGTTGGAAATTGTTTGAGTGCTAAATTTAACATGAAATACTTGGGTGATGCTAAAAAGATTTTGGGAATGAACATTGACAGACGATCTCTAAATCATGTCATTTATTTGCATCATTCTTTCTTATATAGAAAAGATTTTACAAAACTTTTCTATGTCTAATGCTAAATCTGTGAATGTACCTCTTGCTTCTCATTATCTGTTAAGTAAGGAACAATCCCCTAAGACTGAACCTGAAATCTGTGCTATGCAAAACATAAATATGTGTTATGCAAAACATTCCTTATGCAAATGCAATTGGATCTTTCATGTACTTAATGGAGAGCACTAGGCCTGATATAGCCTAGGTTGTTTCTTGTTTGAGTAGATACATGTTTAATCCAGGTATGGTGCATTGGAATGCTGCTAAATGGCTGTTGAGATATCTGAGGCATTCCACTGATTATAGCTTGTGTTTTTTTCAATGTGAATCTGGTATAACTTTGAAAAGATATATTGATTCAAATTATGCTAATAACAAAGACAACAGAAAATCAACAACTTCTTATGTTTTCACACTTTGTGGTTCTTGTATAAGTTGGAAATCCCAACTGCAACATATTGTGTCTCTGTCTTCACAAATGAGAATCGAATATGTTGATGTTCTTCAAGCTTTAATAGAAGCCTTGTGGCTTAAAGGCCTTGTTTACAAATCGTTTTCTAAAACAAAAGGTTGTTGTATTTTCCGACTCAACTGGTATACAATTATGCAAAAACCCAGTTTTTCATGATAGAACCAAACATAATGATGTACGTTTTCATTTCATAAGAGATATTGTTTCAAAGTTTGGTTAATCTTGACAAAGTGGCCTCAGTATAATCCAACTGATATGGGTACTAAGTGTCTACCCCTCATCAAAGTTCAAAACCCGTTTAAAAATCCTAAATTTTGACACTAGTGATTAGTTACTCGGTTAGTTACCATTATGTTGGATTTAACAGTTACTGTGTGTTTCTATTGGATCCAAAACTATTGAGTTAGTATTTGCTTTGTGTTTATGTTAATTCAATGGGGGAATTTAACTTGTTTATGCTTGTTAAAGTCCTTATCCAGTTATAGTTAGCTTTAGTGTTTCTGTAACATAAGTCCTTCTTGGCTTAAGTGCTAGGAAGGCAATCGGCGATGATGATGACTGGTAGCATTTATTGTCTAAGTGAATCACAATGTGCCAATGTGGAGATTGTTGGTATTTATGGTCCATTTGTGTGTGGCCCAGATCCAATAATGCACGGCCCAAAATGCAGCCCAGAAAAAGCCTCCTATCCCAAGCCCATTTCCCATTTTACCCGGATCTCTCTATTCGGGTTGCGGCATCATTTCTTAAGCCCGCGGATCCTCTTGGGTTTGATCTAGACCGTCCATGATGTTGGTCTAATATGAGCCCTTCATTGCTGCTTTATAACCCCAAGCCCTGAAACCTAAATTCATTATCTTAGTGATTTTTCTCTCTCATCTCTCTCGAACTCTCTGTAATCTTTCTCTCTCTTGTTCTTCGATCTCGATCTATAGATCTCCAACTGCTGGTTGTGTTTCTGATTGATTCGAGTGTGGGATACACAGATCTGAGTGTTATAGTGTTAGTCCACCACTCCTCGGTGTACTTAACCTGTTCTCTGTGAGGTTAGGGTTTATGGGGTTTGAGGGTTGGTTCGATATAGGGTTTCTGGGTTCTTCTTTGGGGTTTGAGAGGTATTTTCTGTGGCATAGCTTTTGTGGCTCCACTTGGTACGCTGGGTTGATTCTGTGTGACACTGTTGCTTGGGTTCCAGTCCCTGAGCCGAATTAATTCAATACTTCGAGTTTTGGATATTGCCTTTCGTTTTATTGTTTAGAGTTCTTGTAATTTGATTGTATTTTATATTCTGTACTTTGTGTCTAGGGTTGGTTTGTATAATAGGCTATTGAGTCCTGTAATATTCTTCTTTCTACACTAAGTGTATCGATCTATCGAGACAGATAGATACCCATAGTATTAGTTTTTCCATGAAAAATATTAGTAATCACCCTTTGAAAAGTATTAGTAGCCCCTATAAAAAGTATTAGTAGTTTCCCAAAATGCTTCAAAGTCGATTCACCAAATCATCACACACTGATGACTTGGTTAAATCCGCCTTACTCCAAATTCAAAGCAAAATAAAAAAAGGCTGACCAAAAACCAAAAATCCCCAAAACAAAAATAATTTTTGCCAATGTGTATATATACAACTTGACTAATTATTAGGTAAAATCTGTACTTTGATGATAAACATATAGCCGCGACCCAAATAAACATAAGAATCATTACTAGAGTAAACATTCTTCAAGCTGCTACTACATGTGAAATGTAGAAGACATCGGTTAATAACCAATGTCTATTAAGAAATAAAATTGATGTTAATGCCCCTGTTGTTGACAAGGGGTCTTCAACATTAGTTATATATGCCGTCGAGTTTACTTCGTATTTGCTCGCTTTATTGTTTTCTTTGAAATTGGCGGAGTTTGTTTGCTGCGTATTGGAAGATAAGTAGAAAGGGATGAGGAGGACGGGTGCTGAAGCAGATTTGTTATTTTTTTTTAAAAAAAATCCTGTTGGAAATTTGGGTTTGAGAAAGTGGGCGTCGACCCGACTTTGACCAAATTTTCGGTGGATAAGAATATAATTTTGGAGGAATTAAATTATATATTATTAATTCACTTTCCGAGTAGATGTTTGTAGTATTTTTTATTTCTCAAAATTGGATTTCGGTGAGTGAGAAATTAATATACGAAGTTGGCCACATAAATGGGCATTAAGTAAAGGGAGTTGAAAGGAATTTTCTTCATCCCACATAGCTTAGAAAGCAAAGTTTATCCTAGTTTATAAACTAGACGATGTTATTAGTTGGATATACTATAACATAAGTGGATGATCACAAGTGGGCCACATGCGCGCGCGTGACCCCATTGGGCCCCCGCCACGGCCAGGCCTGGCGAGGGCTTGGGCCTGGGTCGGCCCAGCCCACCAGGCCCGTGTAGGTCCACTACACTTTTATCACTCGAAAATGGGCTTGGCCCGATACAAGTAATCGTTGGTTTGCCCGATGAACCTGGACATTGCGGTGTCCGATTCGTAGTTTCATCGTTGAGTCTGTAACTCCTCAGATAATGGGGTTGTAACCCCCAAAATGTGGTCATCAATGTGGTTGTAACACTTCACTGTTACAAGGAAAATTAATGCCATTAACTTACGATGTTTAATTCCCTACAGGTGGATTTTTGTTGTCTATATATAGTTGGTTTCATTGCAGATTGTCAAACTCAGGATTGAAGAAGATAATAGGAGATTGACTCTAAGTCCAGGCTTTAGCCAATAGAGTCGAAAGCGAATTTGATGAAGCACGGCTCATTAAGAAATTCAAAGAAAAGACCTAATGACAAAGGCAAGAAACTGGCAGATGGAAAGTTCCAGGGGTTTGCTACAATTGTGGTAAACCGAACCATATAAAAGACCATCGTCAGCCGAAGAAAAAGAAAACAAAACAATACCCAATGTCAATGTGGTTGAGCAAAGGGAACTAACTAACGTTGACATGTCGGCGGTGGTATTTGAAGCTAATTTGGTGGATAAACCGAAAGAATGGTTTGTGGATATCGGTGCCACTTGCAATGTCTGTTGTGAAAGGAATGCATTTTCTTACTACATCCCGTCAACCGGAAGGAAGCTCCACATGGGGAATCACGCCTCTTTATGATGTTGTCAAGGCGTTGGAACGGTGGTGCTAAAGCTTACTTCGGGTAAGGACTTAAAGTCAAGGATGTCTTTGCATGTCCCAGACATCCGTAAAAATCTGGTTTCAGGTTCACTGCTGATTAAACATGGGTTTAGACTAGTTTTTGAATCTGAAAAGGTTGTATTGAGCAAGTTTGGATAGTTTCTTGGTAGGGGTTATCTAGATAAGGGATTGTTCAAAATGAATGTAATGATTGTACGTCGTTTTGGCGATGTTGAAATGAATAAGAATGAATCTTCTTCTGTTTACATTCTTGAGTGTTTTGATTTATGGCATGTTAGATTACGACATGTAAATTTGAATGCTATAAGAAGATTGGTAAATTTGAAATTAATAAATTTACCAGAAGTAAACTCACAAAGAAAATGTAAAGTTTGTGTTGAAGCCAAAATGGCTAAGTTACCATTTCATTCGGTGGAAAGAAGCACTTCACCTTTAGAATTGATACACACTGATGTGTGTGATCTGAAGTTTGTGCAAACTAAAGCTGGTAAAAAGTATTTCATTACGTTTATTGATGATTGCACAAGATTTTGCTACTTATATTTGTTAAGAAGCAAAGATGAAACATTGGAGGCTTTCAAAAATTATAAAAATGAAGTTGAGAATCAACTTGGCTGCCGGATTAAGAAAATTCGGAGTGATAGAGGTGGCGAATATGTTGCACCGTTTGAAGAGTTATGTACCCAGTCGGGAATAATTCATCAAACAACGGCTCCATATTCACCACAATCTAATGGTGAAAGAGAAGATGAATTCCATGTTGATTAGTTCCGGATTGTCACAGAACATATGGGGGAAGTTGTTTTAACGGCGAACCACATACTGAATAAAATCCTACTTAAATGAAAAGATAAGACTCCTTACGAATTGTGGAAAAATCATAAGCCTTCTTATAAATACCTTAAAGTGTGGGGGTGTTTGGCTAAGGTTGCAATACCTGAACCAAAGCAAGTTAAAATTGGTCCACAAACGGTTGATTGTGTGTTTATTGGTTATGCCTTAATAGTAGTGCATATCATTTAATGGTACATAAGTTAGAAAATCTGGAAATGGTAGTTGGTACCATAATTGAGTCAATGAATGTTATATTCTTTGAGAATATTTATCCTTTTAAATAAATGATAGATGGAAGTTTAAAAAAACGACTGTATTCAGATGTTTCTGGAGGTATTGCTGGAGATGTTACTTCTGGTGTTATAACATCTGGAACAGCTGTAGATGTTACTGCAAATGTTGCTGAAGGTGCTACTTCAGGTGTTATAACATCTGGAACGACATTTGGTACAACACCTACAATCACACTTGACAAAACAGTTATTTCAACACCGAGTGGTTAAGAACTAAGACGATAAGAGGCCTAAGGTGGTTAAGTCCTTTGGACCTGACTTTCTAACATTGATGTTAGATGGTGCACCAAACTCGATTAAAGAGGCTCTAAGCAGTCCAGATGCTCCGCTCTGGCAAGAAGCAATCAATAGTGAAATCGAGTCCATTCTGCAAAATCATACGTGATAGTTGGTTGATCTCCCTGTTGGTCATAAACCTTTAGGATGTAAGTGGATCCTAAAGAAGAAGTATAAAGCAGATGGAACTATTGATAAGTATAAAGCACGGCTTGTAGCCAAAGGCTTTAAACAAAAAGAAGGGTATGATTTCTTTGATACCTATTCTCCGGTAACGAGGATTGCGTCTAGTTGGGTGTTTCTCGCGATTGATGTTTTGCATAATCTAGAGATTCATCAGATGGAGGTCAAGACGGCATTTCTGAATGGAGAGATAGATGCTGAAATCTACATCGAACAACCTGAAGGGTTTGTTGCACCCGGTCAAGAAAATAAGGTGTGCAAGTTAATAAGATCCTTGTACGGATTGAAACAAGCTCCAAAACAATGGCATCTTAAGTTTGACAACACAATGTTATCAAATGGGTTTAAAATCAACGAGTGTGATGAATGCGTATATGTCAAAGGAGCATCGGAAGCATTTGTCATAATTTGTCTATACGTAGACGATTTGTTAATCATGGGTAGTAGTCATGTTACTATCATGGACACAAAAAGAATGTTAAAGAGAAACTTTGACATGAATGATATGGGGACTACTGATGTGATCCTGGGGTTAAAAATCAGCAGGACTCCTGATGGAATTATCTTATCACAACGAGAAAGTGCTTAAGAAATTCAATGTTTTTGATAGTTCACCGTCAAAGACGCCCATTGATTTAAGTGTAAATCTGTTGCTAATAGAACCAGCTGCTCGGATGGAATACTCACGTATAATAAAAATCGAGATGTACATCACAAATTGTACACGTCCAGACTTGGCCTACCCTGTAAATATGTTGAGTAGGTTCACGAGCAATCCAAGCCATGAGCATTGGAAAGCGTTAACCAGGGTGTTAAAATACTTGAAGTATACCCTGGAGTATGGCTATACTACGCGAGATATCAGAAGGGTATAGTGATGCTAGTTAGATTTCGGATTCGAAAGATTCTTATTCTACTAATGGATACATATTTACCATTGGAGGTGGTGCAGTATTGTGGAAGTCCACAAAGCAAACTTGTATAGCTCGGTCTACCATGGAATCTGAGTTTATAGCTTTGGACAAAACTGGTGAAGAAGTGGAGTGGCTTCGAAACTTTTTGGAAGATATTCCATGTTGGAGGAAGCATGTGCCTTATGTCATGATTCACTGTGATATCCAAGCGGCTATAGGAAGGGCACATAGCAATATGTATAACGGTAAGTCTAGACATATTCGTCGGAGACACAATACCGTTAGACAATTGATCTCAAATGGTGTGATGTCAATTGACTACGTAAAGTCAAAAGACAAATTGGCAGATCCTTTGACGGAAAGACTAAATCGAGATCAATTGAGTAAATTGCTAGAGAAAATGGGCTTAAAGTCCACAAAGTAAAACAACCATCATAGTGGTAACCCAACCATGATGAATGGAGATCCCAAGAACTTGGTTCAATGGGAAAACTAAGCTATGAAGGTTATGTTGTAACACTTGGAAACAATATTTCAACCCATCCCTAGAAAGCAATGCCAAGTGTTGAAACACCTGCAAGTTGTGGTGAGGCTAAGTCATTTGACTTTTAATGATTCCTACACCTCCTTGAGGTTGAGTATGGCAGGATACTCGTATAGGAGATCACCTATATAAGTGAGAAGTGCGGGTTGCTTCAAAGTAACACTTATGAATCCAAAGAGGTGTCCATGGCCGAAACGGACACAAAACATGAGAACAGGAGGTGTTGAGACCTTACTGTGTTAATGTTGTTGCCTCGGTATACACCATGGAGGAATAGTTCAAGGCATTACGTCCACTAAGCCGCCAGTGTACACGATGGTATTGACTATGGAAGGTTCAAAGCCACAAGCTACCTTTCCGGATGCAGTATTGTCTCTTGAGGACTGATTTGTGTGTCTGCATTCATGCATGCATTAATTTTCACTCATGTGGGGGATTGTTGGAAATTTGGGTTTGAGAAAGTGGGCGTCGACCCGACTTTGACCAAATTTTCGGTGGCTAAGAATTTGATTTTGGAGGAATTAAATTGTATAGTATTAATATACTTTCCGATTAGATGTTCATAGTATTTTATATTTCTCAAAATCTAATTTCGGTGAGTGAGAAATTAATACACGAAATTGGCCACATAAATGGGCATTATGTAAAGAGAGTTGAAAGGATTTTTCTTCATCCCACATAGCTTAGAAAGCAAAGTTTATCCTAGTTTATAAACTAGAAGATGTTATTAGTTGGATATATTACAACATAAGTGGATGATCACAAGTGGGCCACACACGCGCGCGCCCGTCTGCCTGCCTGGCCAGGGCCTGGGCTTGGGTCGGCCCTATTAGGCCCGAGTCCAGGTCCACTATACTTTTGTCACTAAAAAATGGGCTTGGCCCAGATTCAAGTGATTTGTTGGTCGCCCGATGAACCTGACATTGCGGTGTGTCCGATTCGTAGTTTCTTGTTGGAGTCTCAGAACTCCTCGGATAATGGGGTTGTAAGCCCCAAGATGTGTTCATCAATGTGGTTGTAACACCTGACTGTTACAAGGAAGGTTAATGCCCATTAACTTACGATGTTTAATTCCCTGCAGGTGGATTTTTTTATCTATATATAACTGGTTTCATTGCAGATTTGATTACACAGAAAAATCGCATACACTCTGCATATTTCAAAGGTGTCGTTAAAAGTGTTGTAATATTTCGAAGCATATTTGATTTTGCATTCGAGTCCAGCAGCCAGTTCTCGCTCATTCAAGTTCGAAAGGTGCATTTGTGTCAGTGGTGCTACTCTACACAGAGGAGATTAAGCCGTTTTATCTTTGGGGACATTACGTCATACCGTGAGCACTAGCCGGGATTTTTCTTGCGGAAACAGTTCCACTCGACTCGGCTTTCTGTTTTTTCAAGTTGTAATAGTCAGATTCTCATTTCCTTGTAATTTTCCTTTTCTGTTTGTAAAGCCATTGTTGAAGGCTTCCCGCTGTAATCAAATATAATCAACAAATCCTGGTAAGGTTTTAGGGACCCATCTAATGGACTTAAATCCATTAGACCACTTGACATGAAACATACTAAAAAATATTTATAATTATATCAAAATCACCAAATGAAATAGCTCATTCGTGGATTTGTTCAATGATATTTGTATTGTCAGGTTGCATTTGGATGGGGTGATTTGAGAGTGGATTTGGGATGAGGGATTTGAAATTTTTAACTAAATCCACACTCTTGTTTAGCTCATAAGTCCAAATCAATGGATTTGAAACCCCTCTTTAAGTTTTAGTTCATTTTAAAGGATTTAAAATCCCTCCTAAAACCTAGTGATTTGAAATACATTCTTTTATTTTCTTTATGCACACTTGCATGTTCATATACACTGCACACTTAGGGTGTGATTAGATATACATTCATTTTGAAAATTTTCTTTTTGACAGAGAATAGTGGTAAAAAATATTTTAAAAGAAAAATGATAAATTTTGAGAGTGCGATTGGATATGAGATGAAAATATAATGATCAAAGTTTAGTTGCTATAGAAATAGTAAGATAATGATTGGTAGTAAAAAAGATGTGAGTGGATGAATAGTAGAATTTATTGGAAAATGAATAATAATGATTGGTAATTAGATGAGTTTTTTTAAAAAAAGGAGTAGAAGTGATTGATATGAGAAAAAAAGTGAAAATGAATAAATAATGTATTTTCTGGAAATTTTCATAAGTATTTACATTTTTTGGTAAAAAAAATTTCTCTAGCAGAACGAAAATAAGAAAATTTGATAAGCAATTCTCTCTCTCTCTCTCTCTCTCTCTCTCTCTCTCTCTCTCTCTCTCTCTCTCTCTCTCTCTCTCACACACACACACACACACAGACATGCACACTTTCTCTCTCTCACACACTTATCCATTGCGCGCGTGCGCATCCCCGCACACAGTGCACATATTACAAATACAGATACTGTGCGCACACAGTCTCACTTTCTCGCACACATTCACACATAATAAGATTGACAAATTTCATATTTTTATTAGGGGTGTCAATCCCTGACCCTACACGAGAATCCGACATGAACCCGACCTGAAGTTATTGAGAGAAACCTGAACACGACCTGAACCCGAACACGACTAACATGAACCCAACATGAAGTTAGTAATTTATCTAAAACGTAGTTGTTTTATTTTTACTTAATTTTTGATGCATTTTGAACATAACCCAAAATCAACCCGAAACCAAACACGAACCCGACCCGATGAACCTAATTAACACCTCTAATTTTTATAGTGCATAAATTATAATTATTCATAAAAATAATTAGAGTATATTTTTTATTTTGATTTATTAAATACCAATTAAAAAAATAAATAAAGCTCTTAAATCTTTTTAGCAAAGTTTTATAAAAAAATTGAAATTTTTACACAAATTCACAAGATCAAACAAGAGATGGAATTCAAATCAAGGTATTTGAAATCCATTCATTTCTCAAATACATTGGATTTGAAATCCATCAACCCAAATACACTATCAAAGTTTTCAATGATGCAGAAAGCAATCCGCCCTAGATGTGTTGGGTCCGATCAAATCAAATCATGTTAAACTCATTATACTCATTCAATAAATTCGAAAATACTAGTAAGTATATCTTTTTACAAAATAGCAAAAACACGATTTTCTAACAAATGCATTTTCAAATATTTATATTACATAAATACATATAATAAAATAAAAAAATATTTAAATTGGACTGGCATAGTAGACCAAGGGCCACTAAAGACACATTTAGGCTGTGATTGGATATACTTTCCTTTTGGAAATTTTCTTTCTGTTGAGAAATATTGTGAAAATTTTGAAAGGAGATAAAAGGATTTTTTGGGAATGTGAATGGATATCAAATGAAAATATAATAATGATGAAATATGATGTGATATGATAATAGTAAAATAATAATTGAATATGGTTGGTAGTTAAAAATATGTGTGTGGGTAAATAGTGAAATTAATGGAAAAATATGTAATAATAATTTGTTTTTGTTTTTTTGAGAATGGGAAGATGTGATTGGTGTAAGAAAAGAGAGAAAAAAAATAGAGTGAGTGAATAGTGTATTTTTTCCAAAAAAAAAATCATTTCCATTTACATTTCTTTAACAAAAATTCCCACTAGCAAAAAACATGTTGGAAAAGTGAAGGAAATTGCACATTTGGAGTGCGATGTTCTTGGGAATTCGATTGTCTAACGATGAAAGTAAAAGTGGATTCTTGTCCTACTTCGTGAGAACATCGGAATCAAATATTTATTTGTCCAAAATGGTATTTGGATGAAAGAGAAATTAAATCTTAAAGTGGAGTATTGGAATTAATTTAAAAGAAGAAAACATGTGTTTGTCTTCTTTGAAAGGTGGGTTTGTCCCACATGGGAAAACAAAGGCTTTTGAGACTTGTATATATAATGCTACCTTTTAGTAAGGTGTAAGATTATATTGCATAGAGGCTCTCTCTACACACGCGCCCGCAGGGGGGTGCAAATCACGGTCTGGTTCAGGCTCTGAACCGATGACTTGTATACGAGCGCAACCTATGTACACGAATGTAGCACCGAAATCAAGCCACATAGTCTAGCCTATGTTTTGCAGATTTATTTTTTAATTTTTGAAATTTAAAATCTGTAATATAATAGATTTTTATTTTGAATTTAAAAATAATCTTTAACAGCACAAAAATAATTCCTATAGCCAGCAGATTATGTAACAACAATATTTGTAATTGCTATGTAACAGCAGGTTTGAATTGTTGTGTAACAACAACAGACTTAATTTCTCAGATAACTTTCTAGCTCTATAAATAGTTGAGTTTTCAAGCAATTTAAACACACTCTCCATATATGCACTTTCATATAATTCTCTGCATATTGTTTTATATTCCTCTTGGCCTTCTGTATATTGGTGATAAAGTTCAGGCGTAAGTTCAGTTTGCCGGATAGAAAGGTATTCGGTTTTCCCATCTTATCCTGGGAAACAGGCGTCCAGAATATGGACGAATCTGTTTTAAGGATAGTGTGTTGAACACACGATTTGGGTCATTTCTGTTTATTCATTTTTCTGTAATTTCATTTATTCGAAGTTAGTTCTTATAATTATGTAATTTTATTTCAATTCAGTTTTTCGATTTTTCCAGATTATATAAACTGTACTGCGAATTTTTGCAACAAACTTAAAACAGATTATTAATTTGTGGTACAGCAATCTTTAAATTTTTCAGATTATCAATTGGAAAATGAATCAGCAATCTTTATATTGCTTATTTTTTTTCTCTGAACAGTTGAATTTGAATTCGGGTAATCTAATTGGTTATTAATCAAATACTTTCTATTGGATAAAATCTTTCCAATTGATATTCTGTACAAGACCAGACATTGCCTATGCAGTGAGTAAATTGAGCAGATACACGAGTAATCCAGCGCATGACCACTGGAAAGGTAGTGTGAGAATACTAAGGTATTTAAGATACACTCATGATTTTGGACTGCACTATACAAGATATCATGTTGTTATTGAAGAATACAACGATGCTAATTGGATATCTAATATTAAAGACTCTACGTCTACAAGTGGATTTGTATTCACTTTAGGTGGTGCTGTCATATCGTGGAAATCTTCTAAGCAGACGGTTATAGTTAGATCCACAATGGAGTCTGAGTTTATAGCTTTAGACAAGAGTGGAGAAGAAGCTGAATGGCACCGAAACTTCTTAGAAGATATTCCAAAATGGCCAAAGCCTGTGCCAGCAATTTATATACATTGTGATAGTCAATCAGCGATTGGCAGGGCACAGAGCAATATTTATAATGGTAAGTCTAGACACATACATCGTAGACACAATACCATTAGACAACTACTCTCAACTGGTGTTATCTCTATTGACTATGTGAAGTCAAAAGATAATTTAGCGAATTCGTTAACCAAAGGGTTAAATCGAGAGTTAGTTGCGAAATCATTAAGAGGAATGAGACTTAAGCCTCTAGTAAAATGAGTTGATACAATGGAAACCCAACCTAGTTGACTGGAGATCCCAAGATCTAGGTTCAATAGGACAACCTAATTGTAAAAAGACTCTAGGATCACTATGGGAGGATTTTCCCCATTGTACATTCCTTAACAGAGAAGCCCATAGGAAGAAGAGGATAAGCATTTGGATTTTAATGATTCTTGAGCTTGAGCTTCGTAGTTGGGTAGTGCGGTCTACTCTTAAAGAAGAATCACTTATGTGAGAGAGAGAAGTGGGGCCGCTCCGAAGAGAATTGTGTGAGGCTCAATTCTTAGAACCTCTTGCAGAACCAGGCGTATGTTCAGGGCCATGAATGAACATAACAATGAGAATTGAAGTATGTTAGGAAGAATCCTGAGTGAGATATATTATCATCTTTTACACAAAAGGCAGAACAGTTCAAAGACATCATGTCTACTCACCAGCTAGTAAAGTAAATATATTTTCACAAGAAAAGGTTCAAAAGGTAACACCTACCTATCCTATGCAGGGTTCAACTGTTGGACTTTATCACCAAATCTTTGTATCCTCTAAATTTCCTTCATGTGGGGGATTGTTGGAAAAGTGAAGGAAATTGCACATTTGGGGTGCGATTTTCTTGGGAATTCGACTGTCTAACGACAAAAGTAAAAGTGGATTCTTATTCTACTCCGTGAGAACATCGAAATCGAATATTTGTTTGTCCAAAATGGTATTTGGATGAATGAGAAATTAAATCTTAAAGTGGAGTATTGGAATTAATTTAAAAGAAAAAAACATGTGTTTGTCTTCTTTGAAAGGTGGGTTTGTCCCACATGGAAAAACAAAGGCTTTTGAGACTTGTATATATAATGCAACTTTTTAATAAGGTGTAAGATTATATTGCATAGATGCTCTCTCTACACGCGCGCCCGCAGGGGGGTGGAAATCACGATCTGGTTAGGCTCTGAACCGGTGACTTGTATACGAGCGCGACCTGCGTACACGAATATCGCACCAAAATCAAGCCACATAGTCTAGCCTATGTTTTGCAGATTTATTTTTTAATTTTCGAAATTTAAAATCTGTAATATAATAGATTTTTATTTTGAATTTAAAAATAATCTGTAACAGCACAAAAATAATTCCTATAGCCTGCAGATTAATATCTGTAACAGTAATATTTGTAATTGCTATGTAACAGCAGGTTTGAATTGCTGTGTAACAACAACAGACTTAATTTCTCAGATAACTTTTCAGCTCTATAAATAGTTGAGTATTCTAGCAATCTAAACACACTCTCCATATATGCACTTTCATATAATTCTCTGCATATTGTTTTATATTCCTCTTGGCCTCCTGTATTTTGGTGATAAAGTTCAGGCGTAAGTTCAGTTCGCCGGATAGAAAAGTATTCGGTTTTCCCGTCTTATCCTGGGAAACAGACGTCCAGAATAGGGGACGAATCTGTTTTAAGGATAGTGTGTTGAACACACGATTCAGGTCATTTCTGTTTATTCGTTTTTCTGTAATTTCATTTATTCGAAGTTAGTTCTTATAATTCTGTAATTTTATTTCAATTCAGTTTTTTTATTTTTCCAGATTATATAAACTGTACTGCGAATTTTTGAAACAAACTTAAAACAGATTATTAATTTGTGGTACAACAATCTTTAAATTTTTCAGATTATCAATTGGAAACTGAATTCAGCAATCTTTATATTGCTTATTTTTTTTCTCTGAACAGTTGAATTTGAATTTGGGTAATCTAATTGGATATTAATCAAATACTTTCTATTGGATAAAATCTTTCCAATTGATATTCTGTTTGTTGCCTTAAAAAAAATACATTCGAATTCATTTTGTACAATGATTATTTTCATGGTACAATTCAGTTTAGTTTTTATAGCAACTTGAACTCATAATATTCTTTAACAATTTGGTTTCTAAATTGATTTTTTGAAATTCAAATTCAATTTGGTTTCTCATAATATTCTGGATTCTTGATTATATTCAATTGAGTTCTAATAATTCTTGTTTGTTGTGTTGGCTCGAATTTTATTTTGGACTAATAAATTATACCCATGCTATTTTGGAGTTAAAGGAAATTATTTTAGACCATTAATATAAAAAGTGAACAATTTTAATAAATTTGTTCTTGTCGGATTTGTTCCGATTAATCAAGTACTAAACTTTGATTTGTGTTTTAAATGGCTTCGATTTGAACTCGGGAGTTCCGATTGGCACTAATGAGACAATCGCTACACCTAATCCAATTGTGCCCAATCCCGTGGTTAACCTGGTTGTGCTCTGGATGGTGGCTAGCCCCACCGTTAATATGCCGAATCATGCCGAAAATTGAAGAAATTCAATGGGTTGGATTTCAAACATTGGCAGAAAAAAATGTTGTTTTACTTGACTACGCTTGAACTTAGCAAGGTTCTTGACTGAAGATCCTCCAAAGTTGAGTGAGGATGAAACAAATGATCAATCCGCTCATGCGGTTGATGCTTGGAATCATGCTGATTTTCTTTGCAGGAATTATATAATGAATGGTTTAGCATATCCGCTATATAATGTTTATAGCTCTAAGTGAACTGCTAAAGAATTGTGGGAATCTCTTGACCACAAGTATAAGTCTTAGGATACAGGGGCTAAAAAGTTTATTGTTGGCCGATTCCTAGACTTTAAAATGATTGATTCCAAGTCTGTAATAAGTCAAGTGCAAGAACTTCAGGTGATTATACATGATATTCTTGTTGAAGGGATGGTTTTGAGTGAAACTTTCCAAGTGGCTGCAATAATTGAAAAATTGTCACCAGCTTGGAAAGACTTCAAGAACTATCTAAAGCACAAATGAAAGGAGACGAACGTTGAAGAATTGATTGGTAGGCTTCGAATTGAAGAAGATAACAAAGGTTTTAAAAGAAAATTGTTCATTCCTGTGGCTGCTAAAACCAATCTTGTGGAGCATGGCGAGAGCTCCAAAGAAAAAAAGAAAATCGGGAAAACTGGTAAAGGGTTCAATAATCGGGGACCAAAAAGAGGCATATCCAAGAAGAAGTTTGAAGGATAATGCTTCAATTGTGGCGGAAAGGGTCACAAGGCCTCAGATTGTAAGAAGCCGAAGAAGAATCGGGAGGCTAACATGGTTGATCACATTTCTCAAGAGGTGTCAGATATGAACCTGGCTGCAGTGATCTCCGAGGTGAACTTGGTAGTTTAAATCCGAAACAATGGTGGATTGATTCTGGTGCTACTAGGCATGTGTGTTCTGTCAAAGAAATGCTTAGTTCCTTTGAGCCAGCTGAAGACGGCGAGAAGTTGTACATGGAAAATTCAGCTACTTCCAATGTCAAAGGAAAAGGAAAAGTGGTTCTGAAGATGACGTCCGGGAAGGAACTGACTCTTAATAATATGTTGTTTGTACCAGACATTCGTAAGAATTTGGTGTCTGGTTCGTTTTTAGATAAGCATGGTTTTCGTATTGTTTTCGAGTCTGGGGTTGTTACTTTGTTGAAAAATGTGATGTTTGTAGGCAAGGGTTATGCTTTTGATGGGCTGTTTAAGCTCAATGTAATGGTTGTTAAACCAAAAGCTAATAAAATGAAAAACTCTTCTGTTTACTTGCTTGGGGTCCAATTTGTGGCATGGTAGACTAGGACACTTTAATTATAATACTTTACGTAGATTAATTAACTTGAATTATATACCAACATTCCATATTGATTCCAAGCACAAGTGTGAAACTTGTGTTGAGAAAAAGTTAACAAGGACATCATTTAAAAATATTGAAAGAAATAATGAACCACTTGATTTAATTCACACTGATGTATGTGATTTAAAATCGACACAAACACGCAGACAACAAGTACTTCATTACTTTTAAAGATGATAACACAAAGTTTTGTTATGTGTATCTTCTTAAAAGTAAAGATGAAGCTATAGAGAAATTTATTCTCTATAAAAATGAAGTTGAGAATCAACTCAATAAGAAAATTAAGGTGTTAAGAAGTGATCGTGGAGGTGAATATGAATCACCATTTGCTGAATTCTGTGCCCAACACAGAATTAGAAACAGAACAACACCACCTTATTCACCTCAACGGAATGGCATTGCAGAACGGAAAATCGTACACTTAAAGAAATGATGAATGTCATGTTATTAAGTTATCGTTATTGCCTCGAGAACATGTGGGGAAAGTTGTCTTGACACTAATTACCTTTTAAATAAGGTACCCCGTAAGAAATTAGACAAAAGCCCTTAAGAGCTATGGCATGGAACAATGTCATCCTACAAATACTTACGATTGTGGGGGTGCCTTGCTAAGGTTGCTATACCTATACCAAAGAAGGTGAAGGTAGGTCCCAAAACTATTGACTGCATATTTATTGGATATGCACATAACAGTAGTGCTTATTGGTTTCTTGTGCATGAATCTAAAGTTGAAGATACACACAAGAACACGATAATTGAATCGAGAAATGCCTCATTCTTTGAAAATGTATTTTCATGCAGATCGAGAGAAGAAACAAGCTCTTCTAAAAGGATACATGATTCAATAGAACAAGAGCAAGGAAATAAAGAAGAAGAGGTAGAACTTAGACGCAAAGAAACGAGCTAGATAGAAAAATCTTTTGGTCCGATTTTCTAACCTACATGCCGGAAAGTGAACTCAAAGCTCTGAGAAGCTATAACTTCTTCCTCAAGGACCATTATGGAAAGAGGCCATAAAAAGTGAAATTGATTCCATCTTGTGAAACTATACCTGGGAACTAGTGGATATTTCTGAAGGAAATAAACCACTAGATTACAAATGGATTTTCAAGAAGAAAATGAACGTAGATGGAACAATAGATAAGTACAAGGCTAGACTTGTAATTAAAGGTTACAGACAAAAATAGGGCATTGATTACTTTGATAGGTATTTTTCGGTTATGATAATAACCTCCATTAGATTGGTACTTACAATTGCCGCATTGCGAAATCTTGAAATACATCAAATGGACGTAAAAACTGCTTTTCTAAATGGAGATTTAGAAGAGGAGATTCACATGGAACAACCTGAGGGATTCTCTGCACCTGGGCAAGAGAACAAGGTTTGTAAACTGGTCAAATCGTTATATGGCTTGAAACACGCACCAAAACAATGGCATGAAAAATTTGATAATGCCATGAAAAAAGTGTGGATTTAAAATAAATGAATATGATAAATGTGTGTATGTTAGACACTGAAAATGGTTATGTCATTTTGTGTCTTTATGTAGACGACATGCTTATCATTGGAAGTAATGATAAAATAATTAAATCCACAAAAGATATGTTGAACTCGAGGTTTGACATGAAAGATATGGGTTTAGCTGACGTGATCCTCGGAATAAAGATTTCTAGAACTTCAAATGGATTGACAATTGATCAGTCACATTATGTAGACAAGATTCTAGAAAATTTAGTAAGGATAACACATCATTAGCTAGAATTCCTATAGACACGAGTCAACATCTATCAAAGAATAGAGGTGAGGTTGTGTCTCAATTGAAATACCCACGAGTCATAGGAAATCTGATATACTTAATGAGTTGTACAAGACCAGATATTGCCTATACAGTGAGTAAATTGAGCAGATACACGAGTAATCCAGCGCATGACCACTGGAAAGGTATAGTGAGAATACTAAGGTATTTAAGATACACTCATGATTTTGAACTGCACTATACAAGATATCATGTTGTTATTGAAGAATACAACGATGCTAATTGGATATTTAATATTAAAGACTCTACGTCTACAAGTGGATTTGTATTCACTTTAGGTGGTGCTGTCATATCGTGGAAATCTTCTAAGCAGACGGTTATAGTTAGATCCACAATGGAGTATGAGTTTATAGCTTTAGACAAGAGTGGAGAAGAAGCTGAATGGCTACGAAACTTCTTAGAAGATATTCCAAAATGATCAAAGCTTGTGCCAACAATTTATATACATTGTGATAGTCAATCAGCGATTGGCAGGGCACAGAGCAATATTTATAATGGTAAGTCTAGACACATACGTCGTAGACACAATACCATTAGACAACTACTCTCAACTGGTATTATCTCTATTGACTATGTGAAGTCAAAAGATAATTTAGCGAATTCGTTAACCAAAGGGTTAAATCGAGAGTTAGTTGCGAAATCATTAAGAGGAATGAGACTTAAGCCTCTAGTAAAATGAGTTGATACAATGGAAACCCAACCTAGTTGACTGGAGATCCCAAGATCTAGGTTCAATAGGACAACCTAATTGTAAAAAGACTCTAGGATCACCGTGGGAGGATTTTCCCCATTGTACATTCCTTAACAGTGAAGCCCATAGGAAGAAGAGGATAAGCATTTGGCTTTTAATGATTCTTGAGCTTCGGTAAGCCGAGTTGGGTAGTGCGGTATACTCTTAAAGAAGAATCACATATGTGAGAGAGAGAAGTGGGGTCGCTTCAAAGGGTAACACATACCTATCCTATGCAGGGTTCAACTGTTGGACTTTATCACCAAATCTTTGTATCCTCTAAATTTCCTTTATGTGGGGGATTGTTGGAAAAGTGAAGGAAATTGTACATTTGGGGTGCGATTTTCTTGGGAATTCGATTGTCTAACGACAAAAGTAAAAGTGGATTCTTGTTCTACTCCGTGAGAACATGTCGAATATTTGTTTGTCCAAAATGGTATTTGGATGAAGGAGAAATTAAATCTTAAAGTGGAGTATTGGAATTAATTTAAAAGAAAAAAACATGTGTGTTGTCTTCTTTGAAAGTTGGGTTTGTCCCACATGGAAAAACAAAGGCTTTTGAGACTTGTATATATAATGCAACTTTTTAATAAGGTGTAAGATTATATTGCATAGATGTTCTCTCTACACGCACGCCCGCAGGGGGGTGCAAATCACGGTCTGGTTCAGGCTCTGAACCGATGACTTGTATACGGGCGCGACCTGCGTACATGAATATCGCACCAAAATCAAGCCACATAGTCTAGCCTATGTTTTGCAGATTTATTTTTTAATTTTTGAAATTTAAAATCTGTAATATAATAGATTTTTATTTTGAATTTAAAAATAATCTGTAACAGCATAAAATTAATTTCTATAGCTTGCAGATTAATATCTGTAATAGCAATATTTATAATTGTTGTGTAACAGCAGGTTTGAATTGTTGTGTAACAATAACAGACTTAATTTCTCATATAACTTTTCAGCTCTGTAAATAGCTGAGTTTTCCAGCAATATAAACACACTCTCCATAACTGCACTTTCATATAATTCTCTGCATATTGTTCTATATTCCTCTTGGCTCCTGCATTTTGTTGATAAAGTTCATGCGTAAGTTCAGTTCGTCGGATAGAAAGGTAATTCGGTTTTCCCGTCTTCTTCTGGGAAACAAACGTCCAGAATAGGGGATGAATCTGTTTTAAGGATAGTGTATTGGACACACGATTTGGGTCATTTCTGTTTATTCGTTTTTCTGTAATTTCATTTATTCGAAGTTAGTTCTTATAATTCTGTAATTTTATTTCAATTCAGTTTTTCGATTTTTCCAGATTATATAAATTGTACTGCGAATTTTTGCAATAAAACTTCCTAAAAATTCTTATATCCAAGCACTACCTTATAATTTTTAAACCATTCTGAGTGAATGGATTCGGATTTTGACCCATCTCATTGTCATCCCTGCCTCGTATGTAAAATAAAGTAGAACAAAGATACAAGAAAAAATTCTATTGGTCTCAAGATTTTACCATCTTTAAGTTTTATGCAGCAATATTTTATCCATATCTAGCATGACAAAATGTGTATGACATTAGCTCCCTAGAATTGTGGTATTTCTTTTTGTGGATGGCGTAATAGGTTGTATTATGCTGTTGTTATTGCTGTTTGTAGTGTGCTTTAAGCCGTTGCAGTGTGCTGTTAGAGCATTTATGCACATGCGTTTCCCCAACGGTATTATCTGCATTTTCAATAAGATATCAGCATGTTAGGAGCCTTAAGGAATAGTAATTCTTTATATCTACCGACTTCCCGCATCAACAAATTTGGCCCATCAGATTATCTTTCTTGATCTACTACATAGCTCTAGCTAGATCATTTTAAACAATTAATTTTTCTTCTTTTTTTGTCCTTGGTTGGGACTCTTATGCTTTAGCTCACATCTTCACTTTTATGATGTTCCATTTTCCTTTACTTTATTTACAACTACTTTATATATCTTAATTTTTTTTATCAATACTTTTTTCATTTCACAATGAGACTTCAATACCAAAAGTGGAACTAATGGGGCACCAAAGAAGCTAGTGTTTGCCCAAAAGTTATTATCCGTTTTGATTGGTCACATGAAGTGGCCAGCGGCAGCCCAAACCCAATAGTATTATGTATTTATTATGTGCTTTGGTTAGCCTCGCGATTTTGACCTGAAAAATGCAAGTTTTGGAGGAAAGAAACTTCATTTTACTTATGAGTTTCAATTGAATACCAAGTAATGTAAGTATGTAACACTACTAACTCTTGTGTATTGAAAGATGAAATAGATAGCCGAATTGAAGATCTAGGCTCTTATTCACAGCTTTTTTTTTTCTTTTTTTTGATGACTCAGCTTGCAGGCTTACGCGACAACCAGGTCCTTTCAGGTAAAGAGAACAATTATGTTCGACACCGCAAATCTAATAATAATGATTTATCCCCGAATCAAACCCATATGCCCCGAAGAGCAAATTTAATGGAGTAAGGATTTGAACCTCTGACCTCCACACATCACAATTTTTTGTGATGGCTGGGTGGTTGAACCTCTGACCTCCACACATCACAATTTTTTGTGATGGCTGGGTGGACTAAGCCCTCTAGTTTCTTATTCACAACTTTTAATTATTGTTTAGGATGATAATACAAAGGAAATATTTTAACTTCTACCTAAATTTGTGTGGTCTGAAGAAAATATAATATTGCATTTTTCTCATCGTGAAAAGCACTCCTACTCTACTACACAGAAAAACATTGTTCTTCATTTCTTGTTGATTAATCATAACTAGTGAATATGGAAAAGATAGATTTTCTAAAGCAGGCAAATGTAACACATCTGATTGAAACCATTAATGTTGGAAGATGGATGATCAGTACATGATTGGTTGAATTGCAGCATTGTAAGAAAGACAATTGGAAAAAGCAAAAGCCCAATCCTCTTTTCCAAAACAACCATCACCAAAATCCAGCATCACTTCTATTTTTAGCTTTAAAAAAAAATATTACAACAGTTCTCAAATTATTCCTTCATTTTACTCCTAATAACTGTCATCAAGTCTCATCAAATTCAGAAAACCCAGAATCCCCGTCTCTAAAATATTTCATCAATGGCTGCTTCACCTCAACCACCTTCTCAAATCAGTTGTCGAACATGGCGAAATTTCTCCACCAATACTCTCCGTATAGCACGAGTAATTCGACTGTTCCTCCATGCCCACGTATCCCGCTTGAACGCTCTTGAAGCTCGGGCTCCTCAGATTCTGGCTGAGGCCATTGCACCCGAACCCGAAATTCACACAATACGGTTCGGGTATCGGGTACGACAACCGTTTCCTGGCGGATCCGGATCCCGATCCGCCCTGCTCTCTCTCTCAGGCGTCGCCGGCCTCTGTCTCGGCGCACTCTGAGACCTAATCCTGGCTTTCGCCGACTCAGTGGCAGCCATGTAATTAGGGATTGAGGAATTGATAGAACCGTCGTTGTTTCCGCTGGTGCTATAGCGCGAAATGCTGCTGTTGCTGTTCAAGCGCTGTGTGGATCGCAACGAAGGTGTGTTTGCAGTTGAATAGCTTTTTTCTTCTTTTAGGCATCTAGGGCTAGCTGGGCGAATTTGGGGGGATCTTGTTTTGGATATCAAACATGGCGTGGCTGGGGATTGTGATCGATGGTGAGGTGATTGTGGGATGGATTGTCTGTGGATTGGGCTTTGGCAGCGGGATTTTCGACCATGTGTTGTTGATGAGTATGAGGATGTTTTGAGTGAGTCAATCTCGACAGTTTTAATGGAGTCTCGTTTATTATAATCTGTTGAAGCCCTGCTGCTGTTTTCCCACTGTTTTGTTGCCATCCATTTTTCAAGCCAATTTGCTCTGTTTTCTGGCTCATTTTCTTCTCCATCATTTGTGTACCTGTCAGAATCCAGTATTTTGTTCTGGAGAGAAAATTTGCAAACATGTTTTGAGATTCTACTTTCCAAAATTAAGGATAGAGTTCAATGAGGGACCCTGTGGTTTAGCCTAATTATAGAAAAGTAATCTGCAGTTATCTTTTAAAATCACAAACAGGCTTGTATGTACCTAGTAAAAACCCTCTTGAGGGGCAATTTGTAAAAGACAAACAAATGTCAAAGGGATATTTGTAATTTTGATAGATTGCGGCTTTTTATGTAATTAGGCGAAACCTAACGGGCAATTTTTGTAATTAGCAGAAAAAAGTGACCATGGATAGATACCTGTTGGGAGAAAGCAAAAGCCAATGACTTTTCATGTGCCAATGCAGCTTCATTTCTCGCTTTAAGAATTGCTTCAAGCTCTTCAAGTGTACGTGGGCAGTCCCTCCAATCACAGCTTCCATCTCTAGACTGTAATTAATGAAACACAAAAACATCATTAAACACATTATTATTTGCATCTTCTATTTTACTCGGGGGAAAAAAACAAACTTACTCTGGATTTTCTCTCTCTGATGTCTTTAATGTACTTAGATTCCCACAAGTTGTTGGTTTCAGCAAACATGGACTTTCTTCCTCCGTCGTGTGATAACCGAGCACGTTGGTCCCGCATCCTTGCCTGAACTCGGAGCAGCGTTTGCATGCATTTCATGGTTAAAGTTGCTTGCTTTCTAACATTTTGTCCTCTGATTAGAGCTTGAAGTTTCACTATTCCCTTAAGCGCAATTAGAGCTCTCCTCGCCTACAAATCACTCAAAAACCAGTAAGGACCACAACTTTTGTCTCCATTTATTTAATTTTTACCATCTCCAGAGAAGTAAAAAGTAGAGAGTACTTACTAGTAGTATACATTAGTTCAAGTACGAATTTTTACTTACTAGATAGCCTCTAAAAGCTGTCTGAATGACTTTGGCTGCAGAGTGTAGCTTAAATGAAGTAGCATTGGAGGGCTGCGTCAACCGGATTATCTCCACCGCAGCTTTAGCGGTCGCGACGGCAGCTTCGGCCGCCGCGGCGGTGGCGGCAGCCACCGCGATGGCGTGCCTCTGCTCGGCGGGCAAGACGGGGGTTTTAGGCGGCACAACACCATCTGTTTGTTTATTTGCCTCACTGAGTTGAGCATTATTGTTCGTGTGTTTTCTAAACAGCCATCTTCTCCTTTCAGTCTTCTGCACAAGCACAAAGTTAGTCAGTAATCCAAACTTTTCATTCTATGATAATCTTAAAAGCTTTGATTGATACGAAATATATTATTATTACCTTTTCTTCTTCATCTTCTTGCTGATGATCTACTTTTCTCCTGCAGCTCTTCTTTTCGGAGTCTTTACTTGGAGACCTAAAGGCCCTCTTGACTGCTGTCAACCATGAACTGCCTCCTTTCTTTCCCATTGAGAGGTATGATGAAAAACTGAGAAAAGCTTAATTTGCTACATGTACAGAGAAAAAGTGAAAAGAACAGGAGTATAGTAGTTTATATAATCCTTTTAGGTCAAGAATGTGATGTATGATGCATATATAGAGGAATTGGTGGGGAAAAAGATAGTAGAAAAGAGTGATCTTTTTTTTTTATTGGGTGCTTATCTGTGCAGCAGCAGTATCTAAAATTGTACAAGCTTCAATATATCTGCTACAAGATGTAGGTGTTTTGTAGTGGCATGGGAAATAAAAACTAATGGTGGGGGGTGTCAGTTTTTGCCATGAACTTTGCACATAACATGTAACTAAAAGACGTGAGAGAGAGAGAGAGAGAGAGAGAGAGAGAGAGAGAGAGAGAGAGAGAGAGATGAAATGAGAGGTGTTAGCAAAAGATTCCAAAGACCCTCTTAAAAATTAGTTTGGCTTTCTGATGGATTGAATGTGCCTTTATGTTATTCATAAATAATTGCTGACTCCATTCCTCAGGCCTTCACGTGTTATGTCATACAATTGTTGCTTCGCCCTGAAAAGGGAGGGAAAACGGTATCAAAATATATAAGTTTAGTGAAATATACCTTTTTCCTGTATGAGCTGTAAATGTGGAGCATTTACCATACTCCTTTTATGGAGTTTTTTTTTTTTTTTGATCGACCTTTTATGGAGTTATTATATCCTCATTTTGATTTAGAATATTTACAAGTACAAATAATGTTGTAAGTGTTGGAACATAATTACAAAAATATCATTTATTAGGTGAAATTTTTGAATGAATCAACTGCAAAATCTCTGAATTTTCTATCGTGTTTCATTTGATATTCCATGTGGATGTCAAGTGTATAATAAATGATTAATGCAATATATTATACACGTGACATTCACCTGGTAAATAAAATATTAGAAGAAATATTATAGGAAATAGTAGACGTATGTTGTAGGTCCATCCCAGATTATCAGATGGAATCTTCTATTTAAAAATGGTATTTCATTTACTATTCCGCCGCACGGAATATAGTGATCCACTCTTCTTAATATTTAGAGGTGTCAAATGGCGGCCGAGTCGGACAAGTGCTGACCCGACGGGCCAAATGATTAAATTGGGCTAGGCCTTGTTGGGCTAAAATTCTGTGGGGCCACCATCTTCGGAGCCCAACGCAGTCCATGCTTTGAAAATACATGTCAAATATATTGGGACTGGATCAACGGAATGAACCGGCTTTTTGTGCCAAATAAGCTCGGTCCCTTTCAGACCTATGGAAATTGCAGCCTTGTCTGGACTTTTCTTCGGATCGGGCTAGTTTTGAGTCTTTTGACAACTCTATCAATATCCATAAGAGAAAAATGGAAGTGTTGTACTACATTCATGTAACAATATTAGATTCCATTAGACCATCAGTCATTCGGCCTAGTGGTATCACTCCCGCTTATATGTGGAAGGTCAGGGGTTTAATATTAAAGTGTGTGTACGTAACTAAAAAAAATATTAAATCCCATTAGAAAATAAATACTGACATATATATATAGTACTCTTAATAGACTCTCTTGCTCATATATATATATATGGCGTGGAGGGGTTCACTGGCGGAGACAGGGCTGGGCCAGTCTGGGCCCTGGCCCAGCCCATTTTTTTTTAAAAAAAAAATTTAGAGAGGATTTTTTTTTTAAAAAAAAATTTAGTTATAATTTGTATTAATTTTTCTTGGATTTTCTATCCGGCCCATCCCATTTTCGTGTATCGCCACCCGTAAAAAGCGTTAAACCTCTCCGCCGCCTTGGAGGGGTTGATGCGGTGAGAATATCTTGCCTTTTTATAATGCTACTTCTCTTGCATCTGTGTATTTCGACACAGGGTTTGATGTTTATCTTGCCCAGACGATAATGATAAAATATTTCACAAGTGAAAATCGAAAATTTGAATATAAAATACTGAACATTGGAGATGATTATATTCTCCAATCTCAATTCATGATTAAGAACCATGTCCAGATGTATAATATAGAGTTATTATTCTCGAAGACCGTTAATTGTATTAATAATAATATTATTTGGTTAAAGGCAAGTGCAAGGGAATCCAGTGTTGTTTTCTGGGTAACAGGGACGTATGAGAGTGGTACTTTCACAATGGACTGGTCAAACTTGTTTGGTTCTTTGATTTTAGCTTCCCAACTTGACATAAATAAACCTGAGGAACATTTTGGAATTAAAACTCAAATTCTTGAAATACCAAACATGAAATAGTGCGGCAAATGTAACTGGATATGTATGTAGACATTCACGAGTATTTGCGATCATAGGTCCAGTAATTTCTTTTATTTTATTCTTAATGGATACAAGAAAACTTATCCTTCACTAGGGGTGTCAATTTAGGACCCGACACGCAAACTCGATACGAACCTAACACGAAATTAATGGGTATGGGTCCAGGCTGGGTCCGGGTCGAAATTGGGTCGGACCCGACTAACCCGCCAATTAAACAGTCGGGTCCGGTCAACCTACTATGACCCGTTTAACCCGTCTAACCCGTTTGTGAATTTAAAAAAAAAATAAATGAATAATTAATTGTAAGAAAAAAACAACAAACAAGAAATATCTTTAAAACTCAAATGATAAAACCTCATTAATTATGTATTTGTTATTATTATGCATATCTTTTTGAATATTGTCCTCAAAAGATGATTAGTATGTTATGTTATTTATGCAATTATGTCATTTCTTTTTGTATGTTGTGAATTGTAATATTTTTTATTGATCGAATAGTGCATGATTCTGGAAAAAAAAATCTATTCAGTTAAAAATATTAAATATATATTAAAATATTTTTATTAGACGGGTCAAGTGGGTTGGGTCCGGTTACCCGTGAAATAAGCGAGTCGGTCCGGTTCAAGATTCTCGACACGAATAATTAAACAGTCGGTCCGGCCTACTGGTTCGACACGCGAACCTCGCGAACCCTGACCACGAACCCGGACCCAACCCAAATTGACACCCCTATCCTTCACCCCTAGTGGCCAACATTTTCATGACCACAGAAATAGGGGTGTCAATCGTGTCGTATTTTGTGTTCGCGGATCGTATTTTGACATAGATATTACATGTTTGACACGAACACGACACATTTAATTATCTCGTGTTAACATACATGACACGAACACGCACGTTTATGACATGAGTAACACGACACGAAATATCTATATAATTTAAAGTTGACAAAAAAACATTAAATACGAAGAAAAAAAAAGCTAAAATACAAATATAAATTACATTAAATTATTAGAATATGCATTCAATAATTTATCCAACATCATATAACCAACTAAAACATTACAAAATAAGAAAATAACATGTCATTATACAATTAAATGGATTAAATAGGTCAATCGTGTTGACACGCGGGTCGACCTGACCTATTTATTTATCATGTTAACCGTGTCCGACCCGAATTTGACCCGTACCTGTAAAGGATTGTACCTATAACTGCTAAATTCGTGTTAGGTTTACATATACAACCGAAATACAACATCAGAAATACTGTGAAATACTGTGATGTGAAAAAATCGATTTTTGCAATACAAATACATAATATTAATTAACTCAGTGACTAAAAGTATGAATAATATATTAAATAAATTTATTTAAAAACAAGTAGTTTAACGGATATGTCAACAAGATCTGTTACCCATCTCGAACCCCCTAGATTATAAAAATGAAGACCCAAGACCCACCCGAAGATCAACTTGTCGAGATTGGACTCGCCCCAAATGCAGTTGATTTATTACGGGTTTATTACCCATTCCATTGTCATCTCCAACCACAGGCCACCCGCATGCTCATTTGGTTGGAAAAGCCTCAGTAGGTAGATACACTATAGAGGGAAAATCGGTGTGGGAGTTCCATAGATGACGTCAAATTGATGTAGCATGGGGTGGACGAGCATATACTCAAAGGTATTATTTGTTTTGGTTGGCCTCACGATTTTATCCCCGGATAGACGCCTTTTAAAGAAAGGAGTTGGCCTCTTACTTATGTAACGACCCGATTTTTAAAAATACAAGTAATTAAATAAAAGAGCTATAAAATACATATTTTATAAAATAAAGCCTATAGTTAAAATTTAAATAGAAGTACATTTACCAATATAAAATATTTATCCTTCCAAAAATGAAACACTAATTATCAACAATATTTCAATACCATTGACAATAATATTTTTTTAAAAAAAAAATCAAAATAGACTAATATCTATTGTATTCGCATCCACCGCCTCCAATCCTCGCTCGGGCTCCTCAACCTGAAAAGTTTTGAAAATGATAGGGTGAGCTTCCACTTGCTCAGTAGGGATCAATTTGTCATTATATAATATAACATACAAGCATAATCAAATATCATACAACATGTAATTTCCTCTCGTAATTTTCCTCTCAGAATTTTTCCTCCTCGATCGCCGCTTAATAAATTTAGTACGGTGGCTTAACCCGAGGATACTTTTGATCCCTGACCTATTTGTTAGATAAATGCTTTTATCATGATTTTGATGATTATGTTCGATTTTGTTCAAATAAGTTTTTAAACCAAAACTATGTCCCTAAATGTTGTCTAAATACTTCCGATCAACTTAAAATGTTTTTACTATTTTTCTGAGTATTTCTTGGAGTTTATTTTCAATAAAAAATTGGACAACACATTTGTTTCGTGCTCGACCTGGTCGTCTATAGGGCAACCCGTACTGAGTCGAGAAATGAGAAAAAAATGGGGCGTAAGAAAAATAGGCGAGGCGGACCAGGTGGACCGAGGTGGGCGGCAAGTGCGGTCGACACATGCACTGGGAGTTGAATTTTTGTTCCGACTTCTTTGTTTCGTAAAATATTCAAGGGCAACCGGTCACTAAGGCGATCGGCCGCACCCCCTTCGACCGGTCCCCCGTAAAAATTGAGAATTCAATTTCAATCTTATCTCTTCGCGACGGCCGAACCCCTTTATCAAAGAAACTATCCGCGCGTTTTGCCAGCACTTTTCCCTATTTTGTGGGATTGATTTCTAACAAATATATTGATCATTTTAAATGGTTTCTTTTGCAGACAAATCACTCCCCAAGGAGGAGCCAATGTCCGGAAATGAAAGCCAAGTCTCTCCTATAAATAGAGGCTTCATTCAAGCAACAAGATACAACACTCTATACAAGCAAAGAGCAATTGAGCAAACACTTTCATATATCTTGTTGTATTAGCCTAAGCACTTTCACTTGCACAAATTTGAGGTCTAGGCTTTCAATTCTTGATTACACTTGTACTCATATTGTATCAATCATTATTGAGTTGTAATCTTGATTTTGGTCATCATTCAACACAAGACATCCTTGTGAGTATTCTTGTGGTAAGAATACACTTGGGTGATCTAGGTGATAGGTGTTTGAAGGTTGTGGTAATCTTCAAAGGTGTTGTAAGAGGGTTGTGGTAATACTCAAGGTGGTGAAAGAGGGTTTTGGTAATCCTCAAGGTGTTGTATTAATTTTTGGTAAATTAATAAAATCTTTTTTTCTTTTTGAAATCCATCCCGGAGATACTGGGGTGGTAGAGGATTAAGCCCTAGGTGGGTTGAACCTCTTTAAATCAACGAGTGCTGTTTAATTTCCGCATTTACATTCTAGTCATTTACTTGTTGTTTCGAAAAAGAGGGTGATTTGCTAAAAATCGGCATAATCTATTCGCCCTCCTCCCTCTAGATTATTGTAGCCACTTGGACTAACAAGTGGTATCAGAGCCAAACTCTTTGGCTAGCTCGTTCCGAGTAAAGAGGAAAGATCCATGGCTACAAATAATGCTCATCTCACCACCGGCGCCTCCACCAATAAGCCACCACTATTCGACGCCAACAACTACGCATTTTGGAAAGACCGTATGGAGTGCTTCCTACAAGGGTGCGGATTCGACATTTGGAATGTGGTCATTGAAGGAGTTGATCAACCAACAAAGAAATCGGAGGATGGCACCTTGGCTCCTAAACCTTTCAAGGAGTTTGATGAAAACGACAAAAATGCTTTCTCTCTAAACGGTAAGGCCTTAAATATTTTGCATTGTTCTCTTACCGCCACCGAGTACAATCGCATAAGAGGCATAAGGTCGGCACATGAGGTTTGGGAAAAATTGGAGACAATCTATGAAGGGACTAAGAAAGTCAAGCAAGCAAGAAAGACCATGCTTGTTAAAGACTTCGAAAACTTTAACATGTATGATGGCGAAAGCATCTCCAAGATGGTGGAAAGGCTTGACAATATTGTCAATCCTCTTGTGGCCCTCGGCAAAGTCATCTCCGAAGAAGACAAGGTGACCAAGGTATTAAATGCACTTCCCGGCTCATGGTCCGAAAAAGTAACGGCAATCACGGAGGCACAAAATCTTGAAGACACTCAAGTTTGATGAGCTTATTGGAAATCTACCCATCTATGAAGTCTATCTCAAGGAGAGGAAAAATTCCAAACCATCCACAAATCAATCGGGTATGCAAATTATTCCTAAAGGTCTTGCTTCTTCTTCTAATAATGCATACTATGATAATAATGATGATGATGATGAGGAGACGGCCGCACTTGTTCGAAAATTTGCAAAATTTGTGAATAAAAATAAAGCAAGAAAACCAAGAGATAATGCTTGCTTTAAATGCGGAAAACCCGGGCACTTCATTGCCGATGGCCCGAAGCTCGATGAAGAGGAGCAAAAGAAAAGGAAGCCTTTCACAAAAAAGAAGGCTCTAAATGCGGAAGTCAAAACATGGGATGAACTACTCGAAACAACCGATGAGGAAGGAGAAACCGAACATGGTCTCATGGCTATAGACGATGAAAACAATGAGGTACACTCAAATTCTTCTACTTCCTCCATAATTGATGACTTGCAATGTGATTTTGATGAATTGCAAATTGAGTTTCAAAATTTAATCGTTAAATACAAAAATTTGAAAAAGGAGCATAAGGAGATTAAGGTTGAAAAGGAAAAATTATTTACCTCTTATGAATCTATAGACAAAGCTCATGCTCTTACTCTTACTAGAATTCATTCTCTTGAAACCGAAAAGGAATTGCTCACAAAAGATATCGAATGTTTGAAAAATGATGTGCATCGTTTCAACATAAGTACGGATAAAGTCACAAAAATTTTAGATGCACAAAGAGGTGAGCATTCCAAATCGGGACTTGGTTATAAGCCATTTCAAAGTGTTTTTAAGAAAAATAACCAAGGTCCGACTTTTGTACGTGCTAATAATTATAATACTCCTACTTGTTTTTATTGTGGCAAAGTTGGACATTATGCTAATAATTGCAAATTGAGAAATAGCTCAAGACATGTTTGGAGACCCAAAGGTTTCAAGACTAACCCCATGGACCCCAAAATTATAGGGTACCTAAAAGAAATTCTTTTGTAGGCAATAGGGGCTATAACCACAATGGAAGATTCAAAATGGCTCGTGGACGGCGGATGTTCACGCCATATGACCGGGAGGAGAGAACTTTTACCAACATCAAGCTCCAAGAAGAGGGTATGGTCATGTTCGGCAATGGCAAAGGAAAATTTCTTGGAAATGGAGAAATTGGTAACTCTTCTTTCTCTCTTAGTAATGTTCTATTAGTTGAAGGGCTTAAGTTTAATTTGATAAGTGTTAGCCAACTTTGTGATTCAAAATATGATGTTTCCTTTAATAAAGAAAAATGCCTTATACTTAAAAATGGTGAAATTATTTGTGAAGCAAATAGAAAAGGCAATCTTTACAAAATTTGTACAAGTGATTTGGTTAGTCAAAATGTTTCTTGTTTAGTCGCCAATAATGATTTAACGAGTTTATGGCATAGGCGACTTGGACATGTTGGATACAAGAATTTGAAAAATATTTACAAAAACCAACATGTGAAAGGACTACCCAAATTGAATTTTGAAAATCTTGGCTTATGTGACACTTGTCAAAAGAACAAATTAGTTAAGAGTAATTTTAAGCCCAAAAATGAAGTTTCCACAACCAAACCCCTACAAATGCTTCACCTTGATTTGTACAGGGATATTGGTACGGCTCGTCTAAGTGGAAAACATTACACTTTTGTTATCGTCGATGATTTTTCTAGATATACTTGGGCTCTTTTTCTTACCAATAAAAGCGATGCCGTTAATGAGTTTGTTAAGTTGTGTAGACTTATTGAGAATGAAAAGGAAGACACCATCAAGTCTATTCGAAGCGATCGAGGTGGAGAATTTGACGGTGAATTTAGAGTATTTTGTGAAACCAATGGATATGCTCATAATTTTTCGGCTCCAAGGACACCTCAACAAAATGGAGTAGCCGAACGGAAAAATCGGACATTACAAGAAATGAGTCGGTCCATGCTCAATGAATTTTCACTTCCAAAATATTTTTGGGCCGGCCGTAAGTACCGCCGCTATGTCATTAATCGAGTTTATATTCGACCTAAAATGAATAAAACTCCATATGAGCTTTGGAAAGGTAGAACTCCAAATATTAGTTATTTCAAGATATTTGGTTGTAAATGCTTTATTTTGAATACCAAGGATCAATTGGACAAACTTGATCCTAAGGCCGATGAAGGGATATTTATGGGATATTCAACAAAAAGCAAAGCATATCGGGTTTACAATAAAATTAGTGGAGTTGTCGAAGAATCCATCCATGTTAAATTCAATGAAGCTTCGGGAGTTGAAAGAATTCCTAATGATGAAAGTGATGAAGAGGATATTATTGAATAAATTGTTCAAATTGATGATCAACCGTCTACATCAAATAATCAACCGTCCACTTCAAATGGTCCTCAAGAAGATAGAGGTGATATCTCAGATCTTCCCGTTGCATTGAAATTTAAGGGAGATCACCCAAAGGATCTTATTATTGGTGATCCCCTTGACAAAGTGATGACTCGGAGAAAGAGGCTATTGAGGATGAGGATTGGTTCCTAGAGATGCAAGAGGAGTTGAATCAATTTGAAAGAAATGATGTATGGGAATTGGTACCTTGTCCTCCTTCTCGCACCATTATTGGTACAAAATGGGTATTCCTAACAAACTTGATGATCAAGGCAATATTGTTCGAAATAAGGCAAGGTTAGTAGCTCAAGGGTATTGTCAAGAAGAAGGTATTGACTATGATGAAACGTTTGCACCCGTAGCATGTTTAGAAGCTATTCGTATTTTACTTGCCTATTCTTGTTTTAAAAATTTCAAACTTTACCAAATGGATGTTAAATCCGCGTTCTTAAATGGTATTATTCAAGAAGAAGTCTATGTAAAACAACCTCCGGGGTTTGAAATTTTTTCTAGGCCTAATGATGTGTATAAACTTAAAAAGGCCTTGTATGGTTTAAAACAAGCACCCCGTGCATGGTATGATAGACTTAGCTCTTTTCTTTTACAAAATGGTTTTATAAGAGATAAAGTTGATACAACTCTCTTTGTTTTTGAAAAGGGGCAAGATTGTTTACTTGTGCAAATATATGTTGATGATATTATCTTTGGTGCTACTAATGATTCTTTGTGCAAGAAATTTTCTAAGTTAATGCAAGGAGAATTCGAGATGAGTATGATGGGGGAGCTTAACTTCTTTCTTGGACTTCAAATTAAGCAATGTCAAGAAGGTATTTATATTTCGCAATCAAAATATACAAAAGAACTTTTGAAAAAGTTCGGCATTGAAGAAGGAAGAACCGTCTCTACTCCTATGGCAACAAATATCAAAATTGACAAAGATGAGAAAGGCAAGTCCGTGGATGAATCAAAGTATCGACGTATGATTGGTAGTTTACTTTATTTAACCGCTAGTAGACCGGACATTCTTCATGCCATATGCCTATGTGCTCGTTTTCAAAGCAATCCCAAAGAATCTCACATGAGTGTCGTTAAAAGGATTTTTCGATATTTGAAAGGCACCATTCAATATGGTTTATTTTATCCAAAGAATGAAAATTTTTCTCTTAAAGGTTATAGTGATTCGGATTATGCGGAAATATTGATGATCGGAAAAGTACTTCCGATCATGTCAATTTTTAGCGATTGCCTAGTTTCTTGGTTTTCAAAGAAGCAAAAGCGTGTTTCTCTTTCAACGGCCAAAGCCGAATACATTTCCGCCGCATTTTGTTGTACTCAACTTCTTTGGATGAAACAAACCTTAGCGGATTACAAATGCTCTTTTGAAAATGTACCTATCTTTTGTGATAATATATCCGCTATAAATATTGCTCAAAACCCGGTTCATCATAACCGTACTAAACATATTGAGATTCGACATCATTTTCTAAGGGATTGTGTTTCAAAATGTAAAATTGAGATATCTTTTGTACCATCTCAAGATCAATTAGCGGACATTTTTACAAAACCGCTATCTTCCGAGACTTTTTCATCAATACGAGCTCGGTTAGGCATAATGCATTGAATGAAGCTTACGTTTGCATTTTTACAGGTTTTAAAACCTTAGGGGCGAAAAAAATCGGATTTTTGGTTGAAAATTCGGATTTTGGAAAAACTGACAAGACAATGAGCTGAAGGAGTTGAGGGCAACCGGTCGCCCTCAACCTCGACCGGTCGCCCTCAACCTCGACCGGTCGCCCTAAGCTATATTTTGGCTTTTAAACGTTCTGTCTTCAGCATTCTTCACTTTAACATTTTTTGGCCATTTTTCGTCCCCTTTGCCAAATTCACTCTAATTTCATTCAAAAATGGATTTCATGCATATTTTACACAACATGGACATTATATAGCATGATCATCATCATTATGGCTCATTCTTTCCGATCAAATGGTAAGAATTTCTCTTCTTTTGCTCAATTGGGTTGAACCTTTGAGTTTTCGAGTTACTTGAAAATTTTTGTTGTAATTTTCGTATGATCATGATGAGCTTGGTTGTTATGTTGTTATGTATGATGATTGACTTGAATTGATGTTGAAATTTTTTGGCTTGAACCATTTACAAAGGTTATATACAACCTCTTTTATTTTTAACGCACACAAGGTGTTCGATGAAATGTCGCAATGAAAATTTCAACTTATACATGATTCTCTTGCTTTCAAAAGTTTTCTATACTTATTGAGATCATGATTTGACAAACAAAACGAGCGTATGAACTCTTCATATTACATTTCTCCCATTTTCCTTGGATTATTATGCTTTAATTGCTCAACGGTTAATAAACCGTCCCTTTGGCGCACTTTGATATTATTGTATGGTGTTTTCACCATTCTAACATTCTTTTTGATGATTCCAAAGGGGGAGAAACAGGATATTGGCTCGTTAGCTCAAGAAAAGCTAATAAAAGCTCGCAATAAGTATTGTGGACTCAAATACCTAGTCCATGGCTTGAATTTTGGACTCGGATGAAATTGATTATAAGTTTTGTGACAGGGGGAGCTCCTTAGCTCATGATGCATTCTATATAAGCTTGTTATAGCTTGTGCTTCTTACTTATAATAATCATTTGTTGATATGCTCATAAATAGGGGGAGCTTTGTATGAAATACTTCTAACGGATAGTTTACTCGTAAAACCGGAAATTTTTATTTGACTTTCAAATCGTCCTCAAGAAAATTGTTTTGGTTTGTAATCATCAAAAAGGGGGAGTTTGTTAGATAAATGCTTTTATCATGATTTTGATGATTATGTTCGATTTTGTTCAAATAAGTTTTTAAACCAAAACTATGTCCCTAAATGTTGTCTAAATACTTCCGATCAACTTAAAATATTTTTACTATTTTTCGGAGTATTTCTTGGAGTTTATTTTCAATAAAAAATTGGACAACACATTTGTTTCAGGATCGACCGGTCGCCCTATAGGGCAACCCGTACCTGAGTCGAGCTGAGAAACAGAAAATGAGGCGTAAGAAAAATAGGGCAGGGCGACCGGTCGACCAGGTGGGCGACCGGTGCGGTCGACCGGTCGACCGGCGGGCGACCTGTACCTGGGAGTTAGATTTTTGTTCCAGACTTCTCTGTTTAAGAAATCTTCAAGGGGCAACCAGTCACTAAGGCGACCGTCGCACCCCCTTCGACCGGTCCCCTGTGTGTAAAAATTCGCGAGAATTCAATTTCAATCTTATCTCTCACCGGCCGAACCCCCTGCTTTATCGACGAAACTATCCGTTCTATGTTTTTCAGCAACTTTTCCCTATTTTGTGGGATTGATTTCTAACACTATATTGATCATTTTAAATGGTTTCTTTTGCAGAAATCACTCCCCAAGGAGGAGCCAATGTCTGGAAATGAAAGCCAAGTCCTCTCCTATAAATAGAGGCTTCATTCAAGCAACAAGATACAACACTCTATACAAGCAAAGAGCAATTGAGCAAACACTTTCATATATCTTGTTGTATTAGCCTAAGCACTTTCACTTGCACAAATTTGAGGTCTAGGCTTTCAATTCTTGATTACACTTGTACTCATATTGTATCAATCATTATTGAGTTGTAATCTTGATTTTGGTTATCATTCAACACAAGACATCCTTGTGAGTATTCTTGTGGTAAGAATACACTTGGGTGATCTAGGTGATAGGTGTTTGAAGGTTGTGGTAATCTTCAAAGGTGTTGTAAGAGGGTTGTGGTAATACTCAAGGTGGTGAAAGAGGGTTGTGGTAATCCTCAAGGTGTTGTATTAATTTTTGGTAAATTAATAAAATCTTTTTTTCTTTTTGAAATCCATCCCGGAGATACTGGGGTGGTAGAGGATTAGGCCCTAAGTGGGTTGAACCTCTTTAAATCAACGAGTGTTGTTTAATTTCCGCATTTACATTCTAGTCATTTACTTGTTGTTTCGAAAAGAGGGTGATTTGCTAAAAATCGGCATAATCTATTCACCCCCCTCTAGATTATTGTAGCCACTTGGACTAACACTATTTACGGCCCCTGACTAGTTCCTCTGCATATCATATATAAATGAAAATACTCGCGTGAAACATTATATAAAGACAAAAATTTAAATAAAATCCCTACCTCAATTAAATGCAGATGTATGTACGGAGAATACATAAATGCAGGTAATCCCACTCTTCGTTACACCGAGTCAAAATCGAGGTCAACTAATCAAGAGGCTATTTGTTTTTGAAACATGAGAAATCTAATAAAGATAACTCTGTAAAAACCATGACTTG
This sequence comes from Rehmannia glutinosa, assembly GCA_016081115.2. Lineage (NCBI taxonomy): Eukaryota > Viridiplantae > Streptophyta > Magnoliopsida > Lamiales > Orobanchaceae > Rehmannia > Rehmannia glutinosa. The sequence goes on along the minus strand of JABTTQ020002707.1, from coordinate 482,908 downwards.
TAAGATTTTAAACTTGAGGGGTCAATTTATAATTTCTGAAAAATGATGGCTTGAAACCCCAATTTGGACTTAAAATCCCCACTTCTTCCCTTTGGCCCTCTCTATCACCTCCCCATTTAATTCATTTTCTTCCTCCAATTTCCAAATTTGTAAGATTAAAAGTGCAGCCCCCATTTTAAGAGATTAACTCCCTAGTTGCAAATCTCAACTCCAGTCTCTCGTCTCTCCTCCGAATCTCGTCTCCCAATCTCAAATCAAAATCTCTCCTTATACTCCACTGCCACACACTCAGTGGAAGAGCAGCGGCGAGTGACAGCGAGGGGCTCAAGGTGGCGATGGACATCGGGCTTTGGTTTTCCGATAACAGAATTACCGACGATGATGGTGGTGGCCATGGCTCGATTGTTTTTCTTTTTATAGAGAAGGGTCATGTTTTGGGGTATTAAATTAGGATTGGTAATTTAATAGGTTTGAGATGAAACGTCTTTTACATGACGTTACCCTTAGATTGTGGATGTTTAATAATTAATGACAAATATAAAAGGTTTCAAAGGGTAAATTGTAGGGAATTAAATATAAAAAAAAACCTGAAGTTTGAACGTGCCGAATATCACGTGAGTTTGCTAAACTGTGGGTTATCTGATAATATTATCTCAATTATCAAATAGGACTCTAATCTAATAAATAAATTACTGTAAGATTTTAAAATCCAAAAATACTTACATGAGCTTAATAAAATGGACCTTTTAAATAAAATATTGGGCCAGATGAATAAATAAACCTGAAGATGTCTTATATCTGGCCAAGATTAATATTTTTAAAGTCCATAATTAACTATCCCAATTATAAAAAAAATTACGGGGTGTTACAACTTATAAGCCATATCTCTCTCGCCTCTAGATGTTTTCTCTATTGAGGATATGACTTGAGTATCACAATGTATATATGTCTGACAATCCCTAATACTCATAATACATATTGTGACCAAGAAATGATCAATTCAGATTTGTCGGATCACCAGGGATCGAAGTGATACCGCATCGTTTGGAGTCAATTCACTAGATCCAGAATGACGCAAGAAGGAAATGCTCAAGGTGACCCTCCAGCTAAGGTCGCGTGTGATATTAGAGAAGACATCCCTATTGTAGGTAATCATAATATTGGAGTTAACCACCAGCAATCACTTGCGCCACATATGGCATCGGCATCACCCAGACCACTGAAATTGCTCCAACGAACTGTGATGCTGATGACACAAGAGGTGTTTAGAAAAATGATCGAAGAGAATTTAGCCAGGGCCACAACAAGAGTGATGGGCTGAAATAATCTACAGTTCGCGTTTAACCAATGTGCAGATGAATTTCACCAATCATCTCATTGTAGTTAGACTTCTTCATCCATAGTGGAGAGATCTAACTGAATTAGGATTTAGAATCTCATGCATAAACATAGTAGCCCCCGACAAGATGGGATTTGATGTGTATCCCCGCGAACCAGTTACATGATGAGAGAATAAAAAATCGAAGAGATGCGCACCACCCCAGCTACCTTCATTCTGGTGCATATACTCGTGTGGAGAACTGCCTACCACTAGTAATGGCACCTCCAAATACATTCATTCCCCTTCTTCAGTGCTATCTTGGCCGAAACCCATCCAATTGGAGTCAAAATAGCTAATCTTGCGAGTGATACCAACTAGTAGTCTCGCAGTCTTCGTATTATGGAACTAAAGATCCACATGAACATTTAGATAAGTTATATGCAATGTGGAATAATATAATATAAGAGATGCAACTTATTTCAATATTTTCTCAACTACCTTGAAAAAGAGGGCATTAACGCGGTTCAATCAATATGGTAGTAGAGAGCAGCATTACAAGTTTTCTGCAAAAGTTTTCCATCAATGGAGAGTATCTGAAAAGGTTGCTACTTGTTTGATGTGCGAACAATGGGAAAATCGCTTCAAGAATGTGTGTGGTGATTTCTCGAGTTGGTTCACGAAGTTCCTCAAGTAACCACAAGCTACTTACTGGCATTATAGAGTAGAACCTCCACCATGAGAGGTTCAAGAAGCCCATTTCCAGAAGACTCCCAAACACGCAAAATGAATTATTGACCAGAGCTAAGAAATATATATGCATTGAGGATACAACTAGCTGGGGAGCTCCTGGTAAGAGAAGACAGTGAAAAAGAACAACATTAGAAGAAGAAAAATAATAAAAGAGAAGCATGTGCCCTCATCAAGATATGCACATTTCAACCACCCCTCCTCTCGTTATTTGGCGAAGGAGGACTCGTTGTGGTAATGCTACATCAAATTTGTAGGCTTGTGTTAGGAACATATTCATTTCACATTGAATGAACACATGGATGACATGTGACTTATAAACAATGGTCAAACCCCTTTCTCCCGAATTTTATTTTCCATGACAAAAAAACGAGGTTAGCTGAGTGGACGATATAAGTGAACACTAACCCACTGTGCCATATCAACAATTCAGCACATATAAATTAAATTGAATATATAATTCTAACTAGTTTAAGTAAGCTCTTAAATTTTTAAAAATCTTATAACATAGTTGGGAACACATAAACTATTCTAGAGTTTGGTAAAAATTTTAAATGATTGAATGCTAAGATAGATTTTATAAACTCATAAGTTTGTAATTTATTTAATTTCTTTTTCTAAATTTTAACCACATAATTCAGATTGTTGTGATTTTATAAACCATGAAATATATTTCAAATAAAATTTATCATCTTATAAATTCTAAAAATATCATATTTTAAATAATTTGGAGTGTCTACCCAAATAGAGCCACAAGGAATACTCCGCCATGACATGATTCGAAGGTGCCAAGGAGCAAGTTCAATTCATTCAATACTTCAATTGGAGGTGTACGTACGACAAGCCAATAATGTGAGGAGGGACCATATTTGGCAGGCTACACAGTCGATCACTGTTGCAAGTTTTTAAGTCAGTATGTACGTGATTGGAAGATTAAAACATTGTTAATTATCATCAAATAAATGGCTTTAAATGTGGAATCGTCAAATTTTGTACTATAAATATTAACATTTTCTTTAATTGTAATTTTTTTTCTTGCATTAAATTAATGCTTACCACGTGACAGCTTGTAAAAAGACTCAAAAGTCTAATAAAAATTGTATTTGATACATACCAAGTCACTCACGTGAGAATGATATCATGTTTGCGTTATGATTGTGAATCAAGAGATAAAGTTGATTAGATTTCAACTCAAAAACCTTCACAGCAGATTTTTTAATTTTAGGAAAATAAAATTGTCTATTTATGTAGTTGTGTTTTTTCTTCTTTTTGAATTTTTCTCCAAAAAAAAAAAGGTGGCAAACTTTTCACATGACCTTACTGGATTAGTCTTGTGCCAATATGAAAAAAAAATATCACATGGCCTAAGTGGATTAGGTGATTTTATAATTAAGTTAATCTTCATATCAGTCGTAGTTCAATTTGTCCGACCAATTAAGTGATCATTGCATCTCCAATGGCCCTTTAAAATAGTAATATCCACTAAATTAGTGGAGAAAACTATCGAGTCCATCACTAAAACTACATCTTGAAGCACTATATTTGGTGTATCATTCAACATTTCCATGTCCTGCTTAGTGTCTGGATGCATTACAAGTATTTCACTTCCTAATGAATGGTAAATATTACACCACGTGTCGTGCTCCAAATATATCATCTATAAAACTGTGACGAGTACCCCACTGCATGTAGCGGGGACTGTTCATACGGTAATTTTTTTTTCATTTTTTGAGCATTTTGATTTCCTTTGATTTGTTGTTTATCTCGTTTCATCTATTTTTTCTTATTTTTTTAAGTAACTCTCTTGTTTGTTATTATTTAATAATGGTAAATTATTAGGAAATCGAATAGCACTCTAGTGGTTAAAGACTCTCATGTCTGGTCTGGGGTTTAATTCTCACCGGCCCTTTCTCTCCCAGGATTTCTACTCAAAAAAAGTAGTAAATTATTGTATTATGTTCCCAATTATTATGTGATGTTTTTTTATAAATTTAAATTTTATTGTTAAATGTTATAATATGTTCGATTTCACATGTGTAACAAATTAATAACTTATTTGTTTATTAAAAATTACTTAAAATAAGAGAAAAATTGTGTGAGGAATTTTCTTTAGAAAATTAATTGCTATTATCATGTAATTTATGCTTTTGTTAATGATATACATGAAATGTTAATGTTTTGTTCAAATTAATTGATCACTTCGTAATACACACACACACACATATATATATAATTTTTCAAATTGATCAATTTAAAATTTAATGCAAATTATATTTATATTTAATTATATTAAATAACATCAAATATTAAAAACTAATATAAAAATATTTTATATGTATGCTAAATATAAATTGATAAACATATTAATTCAATATAACAAAGAATAAAAATAAATATTTCAAACTATAGTGAAATATAGATTTGACTATTGGAGTTGAATCTTGAGTTCCTCTAAATTTTCCTTTATAATATTGTAAACTCACACAAAAATAGAGGAAACCAATGGAGATGATCTTAACCATACGTTCTATATGAAAAAATGATTATATTTTTATCATATTATGTAAAATAGTATATAGTACAGTGATTGTTATATAAGATATTTTAAAGGTAAAAAATACATAAATAAACTAACCAAAAAAATTAACAGAATAAGAAAAAAAAATTGACAACAGCATAATATCCAAATAACCACATATGCATAACAATATACAAAGTTTAAACTTATATAAAAAAAATTTAAAAATAAAAAACATTTTTTTTCAAAACCAATTGACCAATTTAATTGGTTTGGATTGCTTGAACTGGAAAATTGATTATTAAGATTAATTGAGTTTGTTCGATCATTGATTTTCAATTAAACTGGTTGCGATGACCGATGCTATTTGATTTTAAAAAGAATGGGTGGATTAATCTATGTATTTCCATCTCGATCATCCATTGGTCGAAAATTTTGGAAGTCTAAATACTGGAAGGTCAAAGACGGAATTTAAGCTCACCCAACTTGTACCACCCTTAGGAACACAAATATGTGTCCATTAATTAATGAACATGTCCTCAGAGGGAAGAGGATAGTGGGTACGTATCGAACTCAGACTTCTAGTTTGAGTGTTTGAGCTTGAGAGATTCTCAATCACTTAATCACAATTGTAAGACCTGTTATTTTGTACCATAAATCAAACACTCGACTATATAATAGAACCATAGTTAAATGCGAACTGGTCGAGACATGCAATTTTTTTCTTCTACAAGCCAAACGGCGCCATGATCGATTAATCGACATTTCTATAGCCAACTTTGTTATTTTAATGTCATTTAATCTAATTTATTTTTATTTTATTTAACCTTATTAGTATAACTATTAAATTCCAATTTTACTATTTAATTTAATCTCTAACTATTAGATTAGTAGTAGCACCTTATTTATACAAGTATATTGTAATTACATTCTATGATATTAGTAACATTAGATTTATATATATGATGATAATATATAGTATATAGTTATAAAATATTGTATATAGTTACATATTATAAAGGATGATGATTTGGTAGCCCATAGGTTAGGAGGCTAAATGTAGCCTCATGATCACTTAGAACCTACACCTATCTCACCACACTTATTCACTAATAGAATTATGGAAGCCTTCATCAACTAAGCCTACACTCCATCTCGCATGCTTTCACCTCTTTCCATACAAGCAACCCTTTTTTCCATGCACTCAACCCTCACCCATAGTACGAAAAAAAAAAAGAAGCAAGGAGGGAGAGAGGGGGTGGACGACCAAGAGGGAGAGAGGGGAGAGAAATAGAGTTTTGTTTATAATTGTTCCCCACTTGGTCATTTCTCCAACATTCCAACATTCAACCAAGAAGAAAAAAAGAAAAACACAACTTCCTCCATTTTAGTGAAAGGTCCGAAAATTTTGAGGGGAGAAAGGGAAGAGATCTTTTTTTTTTTCGAATTCGGGCCCTGTTATTGCAGAGACTCGAATTCGGACCTCTTCATTGAAGAGTAATACCCGTGGCCACTGGGCTAAAGAGAGGGAAAAGACCTTGTGCTTGTTGAAGTCATCAAGAAGTAGGGAGGGAAGAGGTAGTAGAAGGCCTAAGTGATTATTTTTTTCTTTGAATACTTAAATCTTACCTTTAGTTCTTAAACCAAACTCATTCTCCTCCATTTTTTTCTTTAAGAAGCCGAACTAAGGTAGAAGGAAAAGAGATTTTTCGAGCTCAAACTCGTCAACTATTTTGTGAGGTGGGTTGTACAAAACTCCAAATATATATATATATATATATATATATATATATATATGTGTGTGTGTGTGTGTGTGTGTGTGTGTGTGTTTTTGTGTGTGTATATTTAGACAACAACTCATGTCAGATGGTCTAACGGGCACGGGCCAAAATCTGTTGGACGGATCCTAAAAACGACCTGGTGGCGTCTTTGTAATATGAATAGTAATGTTTTTATAATATTTAGGAACTGGTATTAGTATTCATACTGAAAAGTATTAGCAGTCCTTCAAAAAAATATTAGTATGTAGGTCATTTGAAAGTATTGGTTTTATAATATTGGACAGTGATATAGTATAACAATAGCGCTGAATAGTATTAGTTTTGCGCATGAGAAGTAATAGTAATCCCTCTGAAAAGTATTAGTATGTAGTTCACTTGAAAATATTTAATAGTTGCCCTAAAAAGTATTAGTTTTTTTCGTCAAAAGTATTAGTAGTTCATGTGAAACGTATTAGTAGTTCCCCTGAAAAAATATTAGTTTTTCCCCTTAAAGGTTTTTAGTAATTCCTATGAAAAGTGTTGGTTTTTCCTGTAAAAGGTATTAGCAGTCCCACTAAAATGTATTAGCAGTCCCATTGAATAGTATTAGTAATTTTCCCAAAAATTATTAATAGTTTCCCAAAACGTATTAGTAGTTCCCCTAAAAAGTATTAATAGTTCTCTTCAAAAGTGTTTAATAATCTCCTCTAAAGTATTAGTCTTTTTCTTCCTAAAAAGTTCGAAACACTAAATAGCAGGATGATAATAACTCCTATCAATGGCAGTGTCCTTCACCATATCCAATGTTTCACCTTCTACATAAGTTTTGTAAACATGTAAAGAGGGTATTCGACAAATATAGTTAAATTAGAATTAGAATTAATAAATATACAGACAAGAGAGACTTGAAGAAGTGAGAATTAGTAAAACGAGCTCGGTTGATATTTTTAATCTGATGGCATCAATACACTCATGAACTTAATATGAGACAAAGTGCCAATTTTAGAAAATATTTTCAATAGAGATCAACCTCAAATTGGGTTTCCACGGTCACAGGTCCCAACCAAACCATTTAGATCGAACAATGAAAAAGAAGAAGCTTAGTGATAGTTTGTTTCTTGATCTGCCTTCTCCATTCGTTCCACTGAAGATGGTGCCGAGAGGTGATGTGGCGAGGTGGACAGTGGAGTGGAGAATTTGGTAGAAGTTGAACAAATCTCAGAGAAGAAGATTTTGAGTAATTTGTGTGTGGGTGCTTTTTTTTATTACTAGTAAGAAACACGTGCGTCGCACGTGATCCACATGACTTTACTAAAATAGTTTTATTAATTTTAAAATATTAAAAAGTGAAATAAATATTAATTAAATTTAAATATTACACAGTATTTAATATATATTTTGCTATACTTTAATTATAGGTCGATATAAATTGTTAAATAATCATTTTAAAGAACTCAATCCCACAAAATTTTTACAATTAGTATAACAACAAAAAAAAATTTTATATTAGCTTACAATCACATTCATCGGTCTTTTATTTCATTGTTATGGCTAGAAAAGTCTTTTTTCTTACATGATTTGCGAATTCTTTTAGCATTGGGTGCATTTTACATAACCAGATAAATAATTTAGCTTATAAATAATCTAATGATTAGTAAATCACATGCAAGTTATCGCATTAATAAAAAAATTAACCAATTAAATATTATACCAAAATGCATTATAATATCATTACTCTGTTATTGTTATTCAATTAAAATAAAATAAAATAAAGGTTAGTCAAATTCTTATACTTCATATGCTTACTTATTTTATTCTATCACAGTTCTTCGATTAAAGAAATGTAAACAAAAATTACAATATAATATATATTTAAAAAAATTCATATATTATTTTAATTCTAGTAACAAAGTCAATATTTTATCATTAGCACTTAAGCTTAAAGTTTGTAGTCCTCATATTTCCAGTGTCTTAAAAATAATAAACATTAACCTAATATATAAAAAAATTAATCCATTATTTTCATCAAGAGTCAGGTATTAAATAAAACTATAAAAAAGTGATAAGTCGAAATCTGAGTTTTGAAACTCAGATTTAGGGTTGTAAATTTGTGAGCCGTATAGTGATGAAAATTGCAATTATTCTTAATATACTGAAATAATTTATATTTGTTTGAAGAGACTGTAAATTTAAAATTGATCTCATTTAATCTCATTTACAAAATCATATTATTTGTTGTAAAATATAATTATCAATCCATTTTTAGTGTCATTTATTGAGAGAAATGATATATAGTAATTTGATATTTATTTAAAAATTTAATTGAATTTTTGATAAAATAAGAAAATATAGTTGCCAAAAATTTAAATATCAAGTGTTAAAAATCCCCCTTATTTTTTCTCTTCTGTCTCCTTATACCCAGAATAATCCATATTACATGGTACTAAACATGGTCACTTCACTCCAATTTATTATTAATTTATTATATATAGTTTAACACAATAAATTTGATACATAAATATTATTTTGAATATTTTAATTATTATATTGGTACCTAAATTAACATGTAATTTAAGAAATATTAATATTTGACATAAATATCAAACTATTTCATATTACATAAGTTTAGTTTAGTTTATTTATTTGTTTATAATTTCATATACACACAGTAATTTAAGAAATATTAATATTTCATTTTATTCTTTCAAATATTTATAATATGTTTCATTTGGTTTAATCCTAAACTATCTATATATGTGAGATTAACCCCCAGAATTATTTATACCAATCTCAACTCATTAATGTCAAGTATAACTATTTATTTTTTAATATTTTTTATTCTTAGTTTTCACTCTTATTTATTGTAATTATTTAATTTTACTTAGTTTTTATAAATGTTATGTTAGTATTTGAACTAATATATAATTTGTAATATATAATTACCTTTTCAATAGTTAAATTGTTATATATTAAATGAGTTTACTTATTTTTTCTTTGCATAGCAGATATGATCTTTTAGGCTAATCCAATTTTAGCTCATGTTTCACTCTTTCACACCATTTTATTAAAATTTAATTATTTTTGTGTACGTTTTTATTATAAATATGTATCATATTGATATTTTAAACTTATATTTTTTAAAGGTGTATTTTTAAACGACATTCAAATTTTATCACAAATGTCAATTTAATACATATAGATTTTTTTTATTAAGTTTGTCTTCTTTGTTTTTTTTATAAATTTATATATACAACTTTAAACACTTTTTGCACTTGTTCTTAAAATTTATAGGATATAAAATAATCAAAATATTGAAATCATAATATATATTAAAAATAATAAATTAGAAACTAAAACTTATAATGTTATATATAGAAAATTAAGTAAAATTTGTATTAACACATATAGTTAAAATTTAAAAGGTAACTTTTTTGCCGCGACAAACTTGTTTTGGTTCTTGTTCGCTTTTTTATTTCATGTTAATCTTATTACTTTTATTTTGTACTTTTTATTTTACTGATATGGTTAATTAAAATAAAATATACATGAAATTGCAATAAAATATAAAATATGAAACCTCTTGTTTTCAATATTATTTCTTTAGCAACCAGCAATAAATTAATTTTTAAATTGTATATTACTAATTGAGGGAGAATTTTTCGACCATAAAGGAAGTATTTTCTCTACTTTTTATATAGTATCAAAACCACCTAAAATATTTTTTATTTTATTTTTTCTTATCGTGTATATTGTAATTTGGTCTTTTTCTTATAAATTATAATAGACATATTTAATTATTGAGAAAATTTAAAAGAATATAAAAAATATATAATTTTGCATCATACTAAAGTTAAATAGTTAAAATTTTCTTTTATAACTACTTGTGTATATGTTTAGAACATATAGTTAAAGATTTTGAAACCTAGTTTAAATTTGAAATTGATTTTATAAGAAATTTAAAGTATTCTTAGTGTTATGATTAAAAAATATATTTTCAGATTCTAAATTTTTTTTTGCTATAATGAACATCTCTCATATAATTAAACAAAAAAGATTAAATAAATAACAAACATATGGAAAAAATAAATTCTTAATTTTTACATAGTGTTGAACTTTATAATGTTAAAATTTTCTCATATGAAGTCCTTATATATACTTATGACATATGATTAGAAAGCTCTCGAAATCTAGTTTAATATGAAGCTAATATTATTTGAAAATTAAAATTTTTTTAGAGTTATAGCTGAGAATAAATATTTTTAAAATATAGAATATAAAAGGTCATATTGTCTTATAATTGAATAAATAGAAGCTAAATAAATATGAAATTACTTAGTTGTCCTAAAAATTGCAAGAAACATTCACACTTTTAAGATAATATATATATATATAGATATAGATAGATAGTTATAGATTATTATTGGATCGGGTCAGTTGGGTATGGGTGTGGTTGGTTGTTGGGGCTCCATCTAATGGATTAGATCTGTCAGACCGTCTGACAGGAGACTAATTCTAATATTTATTATATATTTGTTTATATTTTCGGTGATGCGAAATAAAATATAGTTTGAAATTAATAATTTATTGGGTAAGTAGATGCTACCCAAGTGGGTAGTGCCCAACTCCCGTCGGATTGTGACATGTGTCCCATTTTGATTTTCTTTTTTTGGAAAAAAATACATGCATATGTCATAGTGGGACACTTGGCAAAATCACAAGGGGGTTGGGCACAACCCACTTGGGTAGCATCAAACCCCCCGTATTTAACTTGGTCCTAATCCCAAATTAAGGTTCATAATTGTATGTTACATATTTATTTAATTATATATTTTAAATTGGATTCTTTATTTATAGTTGGTATTACTTCTGTTATGGCAATATCCCCAAATATTTGTCAAGTAAATGACATCATCAATATATACTTAGCATGTATTGTATTTTATAATAATAGAAGATGGAATATCAATTGAAAAAAAAATGAATTAAATATTATACTACTATTTATTAAGAATAGATACCAATTAATTAAATCTAGAATTGGGATCATTTTGGAGGAATATTTTCATTAAATAACTGTATATTCTATTCGACTCCTACTAACACTACAAAACAATGACAAGATATTTAAAACAAAAAGACAAAAACTCATATAGGACCGTGCTACAGGTTTCGTCAGACAGGTCGTGTCTGACCCATGATCCAACCCAAAAAGGCGGTGGTAATTTCATAATTATTAGGCTAACAGATTGGTGAGATTATAATTAAAAAATATTATTTTTCTCGAAAAGTATTGCATGTTGAACTGAAAAGTATTACAACTTTAGGTGGTATTATTGCATATTCAAGTGAAAAATATTGCATACTGAACTGAAAAGTATTAGTAATTTATCTGAAAAATATTAGTTTTTTCTCTGAAAAGTATTAGTCGGTCCCCTAAAAAGTATTAGCTTTTACTCTAAAAAGTATATGTTTCAAAAGTAATAAAGCTAATAATACTAGTCCCTTGAAAAATATTAGTTTTTCAACTCAGAAGTATTAGTTGTTCCTCTGAAAAGTTTTAATTTTTTCTGCAATTCCTTTGAACTCCTTAGTCCTTATTTATACGACAAAGATCAAGAAGAAGACGATTTTACTTCTCCGTTCCCCCATCTTCGATCCACCATTTTGTTGTTTGGGTGGTTTACTGTTTACAAGAAGATGACTAAAGTATTTGGAACGAATACCTGGACAAGATTTTAAGTCGAGGCCAATATTGGATACTGTCTCCACAAGACGAAATTGCCCCATATACGAAGTGCTTACGGTTCCGGCAATCGTCCCTAAGATACAACAACTTTAACAGGTTCGATTTAGCAGCACTTGTAAAAGTCAAACCAACAACGAACACAAGTGTTTAAGGCTTTCAAGCTTTGGAGAGAATGATATCAATATGCAGATGCAAAATGGCTCGATTTATTTTCTGAATTTTCGTCTCTGATTTCATCTGCAGAGGCTGAATATTTATAGGCCTCAAGGTGCCTCATGGAAGGGATATGTCTTTTGGATCGAAAAGAGATGTCTACAGCCAAAACATGCACCTGGTTGCTCGAACAATTGCACCAGTTCGGACGTGCGCATCCACGCACTAGTGCGCGCGCAACAGGTTTTGCTTACTATCCTCGGAGCGCGCCGCGCACGCTGGCTTCGCAGCGCGTGGTGCGCTCTGCGCACTGGTGCGCGCCCGTGCACAACCGCGCCCTCGCCACAGCTGCGCGTCCGCACACCACCCATTGTTGGAATTAATTAATTAATATTTTAAAAAGGTTTCAAATAAATTTGGTCCAAAAAGTATAAGGGCCTTGAGGCCCAAGCCCAGGCCCAGGCCCCGGACCCAGGTCGGGCCGAGCCGTGCTGGTTGGCGGGCGGTAGCGCGCGTGTGTATTTTGAACTAAACCCAAAAATTTTGGTGCCCCAAGGGCCCAAACACAATTGTCCAACTTGGGATTTATAAATTGAGCATACTTTGTATTTTTCCTTCTATGTGGGATGGAGCTTTTCTTCTTTCCCAAATTTTACATTTTCCACACTATTTTCTAGTTTTAATTGGCTAACTTCTAGCATTAATTTCTTATTCACCCGGAATTGGTTTTGAGAAATCCCAAATGCCAATCTCATCTACTCACTTAGAAATAGTAGGCTTTTAACAAATAATTTAATTCTATTTTTTACTAATGAAAACCACTTAAATATTTGGTCAAAATAGCGTCAATACCCAATTTCTACGAACCAAATTCCAACAACTCCCCACATGAATAAAATTAATGCATGCGTGTATGCAAATTCGCTTGAAAGTCTCGGCGAACTATTATTTATTGTTTTCATATAACTTAAAGTTAGGATCAAAAGGAGTACTAACTTCTTTGATCACATTCAAATGTTGATACTTCTTTGAGATTTTATCAACATAATGTGCTTGTGAAAGAGCGAAACCCCCAATATGTTTCTTAACTTTAATACCTAAGATTGTATCAACTTCACTAAGATCTTTCATCTTGAACTTACAAGAAAGATACTTCATAGTATCTACTACACCTTTTAAAGTAGTACTAATAATAAGCATGTCATCAACATAAAGGCAAATAACCACACCATACTCTTCATTGAATTTAGAATAAATGCATTTATCAGCATTATTATACCTAAATCCACTAGTAATACAGATTCAAATTTTTCATGTCACTGTTTAGGAGCTTGTTTTAGTCCATACAAAGACTTAACTAACTTACACACTTTATGTTCATTACCAGGTAGCACAAAGCCTTCTGGTTGTTCCATGTACACCTCCTCATCTAAATTACCATTTATAAAAGCTATTTTTACATCCATTTGATGTACATGCATATTATATATAGAAGCTAAAGCAAGAAGTACTCTAACTGAGGTAATCCTAGCAACTGACGCATACGTATCAAAGTAATCGACTCCTTTTTGTTTAAATCCATTAGCTACTAGCCTTGCTTTATAAGTTAGAATAGTTCCATCTGTGGCGTACTTCCTACGAAATACCATTTACAGCCTATTGGTTTTGAACCTTGAGGTAAATCAACTAGAATCCAAGTATTGTTAGACAATATTGAATCCATTTCATCATTTACTGCTTCTTTCCAAAATGCAGCATCTCTAGATTTCATAGCCTCGCTAAATGTTTTAGGATCACCTTCTACACTAAATAAAACTGGTGTTTTATTAAGTAGAGAGTTCCTATTACCTTCCACAAGGAAGACAATAGCTTGAGAGGATATAAAATCGGAAGAAAGTTCTTTTTCCTTTCTTTGTCACTTCTCCTATGTTCAATATGAGTGTCAATTTCTTTTCTTTTAAGTTCACTAGAAGCTGCAGTTTGAGATGAAGTAGACACTTGTGATGGATTCACATTTACCATTGAATCTTTGAGAAATGTATCCTCAAAGAACTCAACATCCCTTGATTCAACTATACTTTAGAATCAAGATCTAGAAATCTATAAGCTTTAGAATTTTCAGCATAGCCCACAAAAATACTTTTAAGTGCTCTAAGTTCCAACTTGGTTCTTTTATTGTCTGGAACTCTATAATAGGCTATACAATCCTAGACTTTTAAGTAAGACAAGTTTAGTTTTCTTCCTTTCCATAGCTCATATGGGGACACTTTAGTCCTTAAAGAAGGAATCCGATTATGAACATGACAGGTAGCCAACAAAGCTTCACCCCACAAATTGTTTGGCAAACCTGAACTTAAGAGCATGGAATTCACCATGTCTTGTAACGTTCTATTCTTTCTTTCAGCCAAACCATTTTGTTGTGGTGTATATGGAGCACTAGTTTGGTGTATAATACCATTATCTTCACAGAATTTAGAAAATTCACCAGATAAGTATTCACCACCTCTATCACTCCTCAAAACTTTTATTTTTCTACTTAATTGAATTTCTACAAGAGACTTGTAAGCTTTAAACATACCAAATACTTCATCCTTAGATTTCATCAAATAAACTGCACAAATCTAGAGCAATCATCAATGAAAGTAACAAAGTATTTATTTTCACCTCTTGTTAGAAAACCATTAAGTTCACACACATCCGAATGCACAAGATCAAGCAATTGTGTGTTTCTTTCAACTTTAGGAAAAAGTAATCTTGTAATTTTTGCTTGGACACAAGTTTCACACTTCTTATTCACATAGTCATTAAAGGAGATAAATCTATTTTTAGACACGTAATTCAAAACTCTATGACTAACACTCTTTTAATTTTTTTACCACATCACATAAATTATAAATATAATTTTATTGATTATGTTAAGTTGTTAAGTATGAGACATTGAGATTATAAATTTATACAAGTTTTTATGTCATTTTAATTTATAAAAACTATTAGTTAATTATATATGTTCTATGTCAATAGAAGGACAATTGCCCAAATAATATACTATTATTGTATTATAGAGGTTATTAAGTTTAGAATTTTGGATTGCGTTACCTACTATAGTTTTAGTTTTTATTTTGAGACTACGCTAAAAAGATACTAGAACTCTAGAAGTATATCCGTTTGGTGATTTTTATATTGATTTTCTTTTTTCTTTTTTTTTTCAAATTTGTATGCTTTATTTATGGGTAATCTCCGTCCCGAACCGGACCGCACCGTCCCCGTCCCATTAGAACCGAATCTCCGTCCCAAACCGTCCCGAACCTTCTGCACGGTTCGGGATGGAGATTTTTTTCTATGGTTGATTCTGAGATTTATTTTGAGAATCTTCGAACTGGGACGGCTTACGAGATTTGGAAATCTCCGAACCGTCCCGTACCGTGCACACCCCTGTTGCAAACATGAATGGCAGCACCAGAATCATACCACCAATCCTTAGAAGAGGTTGGTGTAGCCAAGTGGAATTCAGTCACAGTACCAAGAGATAACATTGCTATAATTTCTGTAGCATCTTCAACAAGATTATCACTAGAAGCATTAGCAAAATTAATTTTTTGCTTCTTGTTGAATTTGCACTCAGCCTTATAATGGTCTTTCTTTCCATAATTATAGCAACTCTATTTTCTTTTTCTTGTCTATAGAATCAGCATTTTCAGAATCCTTTCTTTTATTCTTAAACTTCTTCTCATCAACCATTTCACCCTAGGATCACAATCAAATTCTTTCTTATGAAGAATACTAGCCCCTTCTGCAATTCTTAGATGTTTCAAAACACTAGATATAGTCAAAATTTCAGAAGTATGAAGCAATTTCTTTTGATAATCATTCCAAGAAGAATGCAATTTAGCAATTACCGCACCTACTTGCATAGATTCTGAAATTTCCACACCATAATCTTTAAGTTTTGAAACTGTCACTTGCAAATTATGAATTTGGTCTATAAGAGAAGAAGAATCGTCAAGCTTAAATTCAAAATACTTTTTAATTAAAAACTTATCTGCTCCTTGCTTTTGTGATGCATATTCACGTTCAAGTGTTGCCCAGATTTTCCTGGGTACTCTTCACAGCAGTGAACAAATCGTAAAAGGTGTCTGACAAGGTATTGAGAATATGACCCCTACACATCACTTCATTCTCTTGACGCTTCGCCCTTTGTTTCTTTACTTCGTTAGATTCGCCATCCTTTGGTGGAGAGATTTCTGGAAGATCCGGATTGAGAATGTAGGCAACCTTCAAGGCAGTTAAGAAAAAATCAATATGTCCTTCCAACGATTAAAGTTGGTGCCTATGCCATCCAGTCTATCCAACTTCACAAAGTCTTGATTCATCACTTTGATTGCAGATTATTGAGTGGACTCCACGGAAACTCAAATAACACTTTAAGATTGTTGAAACTATAATATAATCGGGTATGAACCAAACACAAAAAAGAAATTGGAGGAAAGCAAAAGATTTTTTCTGTAATACAACTTGAAGGGAATAAAAACAAGTCTAAGGCGTGTAGGACACTTTCCTTAAAGTGTTATTTGCCCCCCTACTTGCTAACCAAGTTTATGGCAAATTACTTCTAGGATACAATAGACACAATAAAACAACCAAATAGCAAGTTTTTGGATTGTTTCTACGAGAAATAAGAATGCTCAAAGTTAAAAAATAAATCTCGCCATTAATCACATATTTATACAATTTTAAGACTAATGGACGGTGACTTCCTTAACAGACATCAAATGACCTTTGAAACTCAACAACTGCAAAGGAAACTGAATGGTGTTTCCTTTTTTTTTTTTTTTTTTTTTTAAACTTAGCTTCCTGCGCTACGCCCGACTATCTTTGAGACAACACTCCCAGCTCCTCATTCTTTGCCGCCAAGGTAAACCGCGGGATGTGCACGCACTGCTAGCTAGTGTTACGACGACGGTCTGGCGACGTACAACCGAGATCCTCCTGGTAAATAGAACAATTATGTTCGACCCCCAATCTACTAATAACGATCTCTCCCGAATCGAACCTACACGGATGCTAATAAAAAAAAAAGAAAGTTGATTTAAACCCTCCAAATTATTTTCCGCAAGATTGAGAAATATCCTGTCGTTTGAGATGCGTCCAGATGTATACTTCTTGAGGTTAATTTGTTTTACATATGGTCAAATTTGAAAAATATACTGTACCATATAAATAAGTCTATCCTTGTACTCTTTTTTTTTCTTTCAGATACACATATTCTTCAACAAATGTGGGAGTAACTTTAATTAATTTATTTATTTCTTTGGGGGGTGAGGGGGGGACTTATTATTTAAAAATAACTACCTATATCTCATATGTTTCATTATATCTTAATGCATTATCTCCCCTTTATCATGAATTACAATGAGAAAAATAATTGCCAAATGTTTGTGTTTCTAAAAATAATAAATAAATAATTTTTATTAAAATTCCTATAATTAATTAGTTCTATTTAAATTCGCTTTTAGCCCAAATTTAAAAGACGAAAACTTGGATGAGACGGTCTCAAGACGGATCCTATGCAAAATTTGTATGAGACGGTCCATGATACAAATCCAATATGTAAATAGAATTTCAACTCAAACCCAAACCAATTAAAAATCATATTTTTTTGTGTTTTGTAGAATCTGTGAGATGGTCTTATATAAGACCACCTAAACTTAAAATCTAGATTGACGCCCTTAATTTCTGGGGTGTGCGTGGTATGGTACGATTCAGATATTCAAAAATATCTAGAACCGTACCGAAATCCGGATATTTCGAAAATTGATATCCGGAACCCCGCATATAAAAACTATCCATATCGTACTGTCCCAAATTCCGGGATGGTTCGGTACAAATATTCGGTTCTAATGGATCGATTTGATCTAAAAAAGAGAATTGAAAAATCGAAGATTATTCATACTTTAAAAAGGAAAAAAAGGATAATCCATATTAAATTATTAAACTAAATCCTAAATTAGTTGTCAATTAATAAAAAATGGCTATAATTATTAATATTAATCTATAACTATTTAAATTTATTATTAATTATCAATCTTTTTAGATAAGTAAAATCATTATAGTATTATATTTTAAGTTTTATAAAATACTAAATTTCATTTTTAACCATGTCAATTAGTTAATACTTTATTTAATTATCATTTTTACATGGGCCTAAAATTATTAATCTATAAATACTTTATTATTTTTTAAGTGTTTGCTTTTTTTTGGAAGGATTTATCTACTTTTTTAAATAGTTGCGATTATTGTAGTATTATGTTTCACTTTTTATAAATTATCAAATTTCATAATGTATACTTAATTCGACAAGATAAAAATAATATATATGTATAATGTAAATATTTAAAAAATATATTTAAAATTGGCTCTAATTTCGAGTATTTCGGTTACTCGGTACAGATATCTAAAAATATCCAAAACCATGCTATAAAGTTTTTCGGGATAGTTCGATTTAGAGAAAGTCAAAAAGTCAACGAATATTTTCAGTTCGAGACTTATTCGGCATGGGTTTCAATTCGGGTTTGGAGATCTCCAAATCTCGTGCCCAACCCTACCAATTCATGCAATACGGATAGGGCGATAAGGCACCGGACATAATGCTTTATTCTTAAAATGTAAGAAAATGATACAATTTGGACACAACTGATCAATATACACACACACATATATATATATATATATATATATATATATATATAAAACATAAATATTAAATCATAGGACTGATGACTTTCATTTTTCAAACAAATGTCTACTTTAGGGAGAAAAAAGAAAGACGAAAACTCAAAAAAAGAAAGAATGAAGAAAGTGATAACCAAGAACATTATCTAAAATTCTTTTGACCCCCGATTCTTTTTCGGGCAGGTCTCTTGTGAGACAGAGACAATATACTTTTTGTGTGAAAAGTGATACTTTCAGTGTAAAAAGTAATACTTATCAAAATACACTAATTTAGTGTATTTAGATAAGTATCATTTTTTACACTAAAAGTATCACCATCTCACGGACTTTCACCGTCTCACATAAGTTTTTGCGTTCTTTTTCTACTGTATTAGAAACTTGTATCTATCTTTCGTGAGCAACAATAATAGTAATAGCAATAGTAGTAGTACTAACAACGTAATAGTAAATAGTAATACCAATTAGTAATAGTAATAGTAGTAGTAGTAGTAATAATTATAATAATAATCATTTAAAAAAACAACAACAACAACAACAACAATAATAATAATAATAATAATAATAATAATAATAATAATAATAATAAATGCATTGGGGAATGCATACATTTGTAAATTTCTCACCCATCATTCAATAAGCATGATACAAATTTGTTGATTTTCTCAAAATCAGCATCTGGCACTGCAAAATCAAGCACCTGCCCTCGTTAACCAACCATATCTGTGTCGCAAGTGTTTTCTTCTTCACTTAACGAATTAACTGATGCAAAAAGGTGCTCAATTCTGAGGGGCGAATGCCGAACCGTGTACTGGAACATCACCTAAACACACAAATCACCAAAAGGTTCACCACATTTTACCGATTTCAATATCAATACAGAAACCATGTTTACACGAATAAAAACAAGTGTGTGCAAGCCACATAAACTCAAAAACCTGAGGCTATCTTTACGCACTAAAATGAGAATCCATATTTAAAGCTGTTTAAATCTGACTGCTTTACCTTTGAGTAACTATCAGCAAAAGCTCGTGCGCGATTAGGTTTCCCAAGGTACTGCAAATCGGCCTTCTCTAGTTTCCCATCTGCGAAACATAATCCTCCTTCATTGATGGCGAACCGTAGGAGAGTGCTAGCCTGAAGTCCTGTCTGAAAACCATAAATAGATATATAATTAGTTTTTGGTATCTTTTTTCCTCAAAATTTTGATTGTTGATTGGCACAGCATATACTAGAAATTGAATGGCTGATGATGACCCTGAATAGAACCATAACTACTACAAGTTTTCTCTTAAGCAAAACCATCAGTAGGAGATTGGATTTTTGGCTTACTTTAGCATTTTTAATATTCTCATTAAACAAAAGATATAAAAGGTCAAAAAATAAGTGGCAACATCATGTCTTCAACCATATTGAAGAAGACATGGACATTTTTGGCTGTGCTTGGATGTCAAAAAATTTCACAAATTTTTTGCTGAAAAAACATTTTTTGTCTCAACATTTGATTGCTTGTAGAAATTTAAAAAAAAAAACACTATTCAATCATTCTCATTTTTCAATCACCAATCACAGCCATAATAATTCAACCAAACATCATATCAACAATCATCAGTACACAATCATATCACAAAAACACTTTTCACTCTTATGCTTCCAATTACAAATCCCACCTAATCACTATTTTACTAAAAAAACCATCACATCAATTATCATCATCACATTTTCATCATATATCCAATGACATTCTCAAAATTCATTCTCATTTTTCCAAACAAAGTTTTCACACTATTCTTTACAAAAATAGAAAGGAGCGGAATGAAAGGTCAAGCAATCACTTCATTTGTCGTCAAGTATTATTGAACAAGTATCTTGTCAAGAAATTATTCTTTTTTTTTTAATATAATGGACTAACAGCATAAAACATCTCTCTTAGGAATAAATAAACACACATTATCATTCACCTCCAAAACAAAACATATTTTCAAACTCTAAAGAGATCAGTCAATCAAAAATTTAAACTGTCCTTCTTCAAATGTGTGATATATAAATCGGAAAGTAAAAATTTAATTTCTACTCTGAGAAGGTTATCTAAAATCCAAATGAAGCAAAACGAATTAAACGCAAAGACCTCTAAAGAATCATAAATAGATACATATCAAGTTGGTAGACGATTTTTCTCTTTCCCGGTGTCTTGAGACCTCTTCCTTATATTGTCCTTTGGCATCCAATTCAATTATCCGTCAGGGGAGATGCAAAATATACATGGGGCCCTAACTGTCAGCAACTTTGTACAAACAAGAAAACACATGCTACTTCTGAGGCATGGTTTTGAATACTTAAGTTAATTAATCTCATGTTAAAAGCTTTAAGTCTGTAATTATTAACTTAATTTCATTCGCAAAACTATAAAATATATTTTTGGAGCAGCGGGTAACGTGTTTGCCTTCTAGTTTATGCACATCATCTACATTCTTGGTTCAATAACGAGATTTGTCTAAGCTTCTTTACCAAAATAACCATCTATACAACAACTTATGAATTAACTTCTGCAAACAATATTTATACTTGAAATGCAAAAATTAACTAGGCAATGTTCGGATGTGTTTTGGGGAATGTATTGGAACATAAGTTGTATTAGGAGAAATACGTATTGGAGAACATGATGCATGTTGGTTGTGTTTTGGGAGAATGTAAACGCGTTTTAGCGGATAACAAAAGAACATAGCCCTAGACGTTGCTATGGAGCAGATAAGCTTTTTCACTTTGTAAACGACTAAATTCTAGGCAATTTAATTTACTTATTACAGATAAAATGACCAAACCTTTTGTATGAAGTCCTTGTCCAAGCAACCAAATATAACAGGAGGATCATCTGAAGTGGCTAGTCTCCCGTCATCAAGTAACTCCAACACTACCTGAATATTTAACAAAGTGAAAGATCAGAATTGGAGCACAATACTAAAAACCATTATTATACATAGAAGTCTTTTTGTGCATGCGAAGCGTTAAAATAGCATCTAAGAAATACCAAAATGAGTTTACAAGAAACATCCATGAGAATATATATAAATCACAAGATATCAATAATGTAAATGACTCTAAATTCACCAATACTTTCATTTCCAGTAAATGACTCTTAGCTGCAAAAATACATTAAAATGTTAACCTCCTCTTCTATTTTTTGCTAATTGTCCTCTATCACAATGGAGGCTATACAAATACATTCCGCAAATAGTATAGGGGTTGAGAGACAAGAGTACCCTTCAATTATGCGTCTTTCGAAGTATGGTTGGACTAATCTACAATATATTTCAAATAAATAAGATTGTTTGTATTATAATGAAAAGCTCCCCCCTAGAGATTATCCATAAAAATATTTCCAAGTGAATTTATATAAATACCTGTTGTTGATCTGGAATCTGTCCCTTACCATCCGTATCAAGAACATATTGACTACAATTCTCATCCTTCCAGACCAGCACCAATGGGGTATTTCCTGACTGATAATGTGCATGCCTGAAAAAATCAGATGCAATAAAATTAGAGTAAAGAAAAAAAATATAGAGCTAACCATGTTGAACGTAACAGGGGGCTCCAGAAATTATGGTGCAGTAAGTCTCAGTACAAGCTAAAAGCAATTACATATTCGCGAAGACAGAAAATCAAAAGGTTTGTAAAATTTAAAGACAAAAATAGAAAGGAAATGAGCATACACAAAACACTGGGTAATCCTTTAATCTTATAGTGGAGGGGAAAGCCTGTAGACTGAATGATGACGCAGTATGCAAAATTTAAGCACGAAGAATAAAAGCAAGGAAGAAGATCCAAAAATATCAATTTGAAATCATTCTAATTTAGTTGGCAATTCCAGGCATCAATTAGTGGTTATCTAGTAAATTGCTACATTTGTAGATATCTATACTTTTATTTATGATTCAGGTTATTCGAGTCCTTTCTTTAACTATGAATGGCATTAATTAATTTGTTCAAGTATATTCCTAGTTGAGAAGGCTGAATTCATCATAGTGTGCCCTAGTTTCCTAGTAGAATTAGGTGTCAATAAGTCTACAAAAACATTTTAAATTCTTTCAATCAGAATACTCGAAAAAGAATTCTATTTTTGCAAGATTTTCAATTACAAGTGTGAGACTCGATTCAGTTTCTTTCAGGAGAGATGCTTGAAAGGCCTCAGATCCTATGGTCCTATGGTTATAATACTGAGTTGAAGAGATTCCAGTCTTACTTTGCATGGTTACAATCTTTAAATTTACATTGGACTATCCAGCATTGAATTTATTAGTGCAGTGAAGTCTACTTGCAGATCATGAAAAAACAGTAAAAGTCGTACAATCTGGCATGGCAATAGACATTAACAGATATGGGTCCAAATAAAAAGTGAACTAACTGCAATTTGCTCTGGACACAAAATTTGGTAATAAACTTTGTAATAGTTGTAGTACTCTATTTCAAGCTCATATATGAGCAATACCACAGTTATTTGTGCAATATGCAGTTTTTCTGTGATGGTAAATGTTGAAAAAGCCGACAGGCCTCTCAACATCATAAGCAACACTGATATTCAGATTTATAAATTGTATCCTTGTAGATCAGATAGCCCAGGAGAATGTGTTGAACTGGAAAAGGAAAAATCCAAAGAAAACTCTAAAATATGGTTGCCTGCTTAGAGAACTATTAGCTGCTAAAACTAGAACTCGGAATTGGTTTTGTAAAAGAAAATAGAAAATTAGTGCTCTCCACTTCTCATATCATAAAACTAGTTTGTCAATGCAGCAACACATTTTAGATCATCTTTTCATATGTTTCATAAATTAAAGGCTTTTCTTCATACAAAAACAAAGATGACTGCTACAGACTTGCGTTTGCCTAAGATAGAAACAATGAGAAAATGAAATGAAAGGAAGGAATATCTCTATTTCTGATAAAGCGTGTGATAAAATATGTCCAGAATCAGGTTCTCATTTGTATCCTATTAACTCCATAAGATTCTGAGCACACAATTAAAAGCCAAACACTATGCACCTGGGGCCTAATATCTGTAGCAATGTATAGTCCTTACAACAAGCAAGTAGCGTAACAAAAACAAACCACTATAGAAAAGCATCACCCCATTAAGACCTTAAATCTACGATGATACAGTGATTTAGGATAAAACTACGGGTATTGGGATTTTTCTGGTCCAAAAGGACATTTTCTAAATAATTTTATGATAACAGAACACAGTTACACAGTCACACAAACAAAAGCAGCTCCTACGACACTGAAAGCAAAAAATACCTCAATCCATTAGGCATTTACAACTAATGTGATTAATATGGCTACTCATTGAAATCATAAGTATCAAAAGAGGCTCACTTATTGTAGAACAACAGTCCATCCTTCACATACGGCACTGGTTCGGTATAAGCTGCTTTTAGACCCCCTGGGTCACAGTTGTATATGACAACTGTCTTGAACCTATATCTATGGTAAGTTGAGGGATCATTAGAAGCCCCTGTCTCAACAAGCTTGCTGTTTACCCAGAAAAATCTGAATTCAGCGGTGCATTCATACAATGACATTCCCCCCCAGCACACCATGTCAATTACATAGTACGTTTGATCAGGCTGCAGATCATTGAAAAATGCAGAATAAATCACCATCATTTCATATCTTCAAGGGAAAACACCACAAAGGGATCGAAGAAACTACTACCTCATGAAATACGCAATCGAGTATACAATAAGATTGGCCGGAGCGGGAATTGTTATTGATCCTCGCACCATTGGGTAAAGCAGAAGGGAATTTGTGCAGCATACTGCCATTGCGTAACCTACTAACCGTTGTCCCGTTAGATGACACCACAAAACAACGTTTTCCAGCTGGCCTAGCACATACATACCTGTAAAGAGGGCAAAAGGTGGCTGTATATCAATATAAGATCATTCAAGATTCTATGTCTCGATTCAGCCCATAGGCCATACCGCATTGAGGGGTCTAGCTATCTTTTTTTTTTAACCCTCCCGAAGGCTTCAAATACACCATTGTTTCACCATGCTTAAAGGTAATTTCGAAACCAATCTTGCAAATCAACGTTATAAAGCACAAATTCTTCAAACATGACATGAAGGGTCTCTCTTTTCAACATTTTAAGATTTCAATAGAGAAAATCACCAGAAACAAGAGAAGATTAGCCCCAATTACATTTAATTAGTTAATATTCACCTTCCAGAATACTATAAGCAAGTTCACCTCTTCCAGTTAAAGCTTTTCCACTTTTTAACTTCTCTTAGACAGATAACATGGATTTTGAATTATTTTTTTCAAAAAAATAAAGTTAATTTGATTATCAAGAATAAGTAAGAATGAACTACGGAAATGCAATAGTGAGGAAAATTAGCTTGAAATTAAAAAATAAAAAATAGGGCATACCAATCGGTGTTTAATCTGTCAGGGACATCGATCATCCATTCAGGTAGCATGAGCTGCTTAGCGAACCATCGCCGAGCTTCAGCACCTTTTAACCTGGCGGCCTGTCGAACATCAAAATCTTGAGCATGTTCTTCGGCCTGGGCCGCAATTTCAAATTCTGGGTGGGGCTCGGCAGTGTCGTTTTGTAGAGAGAGAATCGTTTGGGCCAAACAGCGGGCCTGGTGCTGGGCGTCGCGACGGTTTTGGGCCTGCCGTTGCAAGGACAGCTCTCGCCGCCTCTGTTGGTCGGAGATTGCCGCCCGTTTGAATGGGCGGCGAAGATCGTGCGGCGCCATCACTTTATCCTGCTTAAACTGCGAGAATATACGATACAAACTATACAAAGGTTCTTTGGTTTCAGTTTGAGATTTTAGAATAAACAAAGTCCTTCCGGGCGATTTTGGTTGCTTTCAAGTTACTAACAATACCGTATGTTACCATTTCAAAACACCAAAATCCATATTTATTCTCAAAATTTTATATTCAACCACGGGTTACATTTTGTGAGACGATCCCACAACCCGTGATCCAACCCAAAAGATTAGTGACATTTTCATAAAAGATGTGACGATAATTAAAAAAAATTAATTTTTTCTCGAAAAGTATTAATAATTTTCTAAAACGTATTAGTTTTTCTCCTATAAACTATTAGTATTTTTCTTTGAAAATTATTTAGTAGTTCCTTGACATTATTTAGTTTTCCCCTAGAAATATCATTTCCCCTCAAAAGTATTAGTTTATATAAATTGATATTAGTAGTTTCCTCAACTCAAAAAAAAGAAGTAATATTATTTCATTGCCAAATATGAAAACGAAAAACAAAGAAAGACTTATTTCACTTCAAGTTATAATATTGTTTCTTTTGATTAAATTATTGAGAGCTAAAATGTGACCCATTTTATGATTCTCCGCAGTTGCAAACTCAACACACCAAAGTTGTGATTGGTTGTGCTTTCATTTCATCCACTTTCATTTTCTGAGAGAATAGTAATGAATTTTTTTTTAAAAGTGAAAGTTGGATGTGTAGAGAAAAAGTAATGATGGTGTTGATGTAATGGAGAATCTTTAAGAGATGTTGATTATTTGTGAAAATTTTTGTGGAATAAAAAGTTCAAAATATAATGCAATAAAATTGAATAAAAATAAAAAATTCATTCAAAAATAGGCAATATGGATCTCATTTTATACTTTTTGTTATCAAGATTAAGAGAAAAATAATAAAAATACGGATAAATTAAAGAAATTACCAGAATTCTTTCCATGAATAGGGGAGGAAAGAGAAATAAATAGTATAAGTGAGTATTGAGAAGTGTGTGAGAGAAAGAGAAAAATGAGTTAATTTTGGAGAGAAATGAGATTTTTTTTTTTTAAAAGGCATAAGTCCATCCGTTGTGATGCATAAAATTTGGATGGAAGATGTTTATAAACCATCAGTGCAAAACAAAAGACGACTAAACCCTATCATGCAAGATGTGGTTAGGAAGGAAGTGTTGAAATGGTTGGATGCCGGGATCATTTATGTTATATCTGATAGTTCATGGGTGAGTCTGGTACAAGTGGTGCCGAAAAAAGGGGGGTAACAGTGGTGAAAAATGAAAATGAAGAACTGATTGCTACTAGAATCGTTACAGGGTGGCGAATTTGCATTGATTATCGAAAACTAAATGATGCCACTCGAAAAGATCATTTTCCCCTTCCCTTTATAGATATGATGTTGGATCGTCTTGCAGGTTATGATTATTATTGCTTTTTAGATGGTTATTCCGGGTACAATCAAATCATGATTGCGCCGGAAGACCAAGAGAAAACAACATTTACATGCCCGTATAGCACATTTGCATTTCGTCGCATGCCATTTGGTTTATGTAATGCACCTGCCATTTTCCAATGTTGTATGATGGCTATATTTCACGATCTTATTGAAAAAGTTATGGAGGTGTTTATGGACGATTTCCCTAGTTTTGCAGCGATGTGAAGAGACCAATCTAGTACTAAATTGGGAAAAGTGCCATTTTATGGTACGCGATGGTATTGTACTTGGTCATCGAGTCTCTTCTGCGAGGTTTGGAAGTAGACCGGGCAAAGATTGTAGCGGTCGAGAAATTACCTCCTCCTATAAACGAAAAAGCTATTCGGAGCTTCTTGGGCCATGCCGGATTTTACAGAAGGTTTATCCGTGACTTTTCTAAAATTTCTAAGCCCTTGAGCCAATTCTTAGAAAAAGATCTTTCTTTCATTTTTTCCAATGAATGTTTGCGGGCATTCGAAATGTTGAAGACAAAGATTGGTGACCGCACCTATACTGGCCCCCTGTTGGAGTCAACCATTTGAGCCGATGTGTGATGCAAGCGACTTTGCGGTTGGGGTCGTTTTCTCGGTCAAAAGAGGGAACAATTGTTCAAATCCATCTACTATGCAAGTCGACGTTGGGCCGTGCTCAACGAATTATACCACAACCGAGAAAGAGATGTTGGTGATTGTTTTCGCATTCGATAAATTCGATCTTACTTGATCGGGATGAAAACGATTGTGCATACCGACCATGCGGCTATCAAATACCTCTTTGACAAGAAGGATGCTGGCCGAGGTTGATTTGATGGATCTTATTATTGCAAGAGTTTGATGTGGAAATCAAGGACCGGAAAGGATGCGAGAACGTGGTAGCGGACCATTTGTCTCGATTAGAAAATCAAGAGGGAGCAAAAGGAAGTATGGGATTGATAAAAGAGGAGTTTCCTGATGAACGATTACTCATGCTGGAGGCAAAGTTTCCGTGATATGCGGACTTTGTCAACTACTTGACTGTCGGAGTTCTACCTCCGGATCTATCACCGTATCAAAAGAAGAAATTCTTACATGATGAAAGTTCTACATGTGGGATGACCCCCTACTCTTTAAGAGGTGCGCGGACAAAATCATAAGAAGTTGCGTACCTCAAGAAGAATGGGAGGGAGTCCTACAACAGTGTCACTCCGCTCCCTCTGGCGGACATTTTGGCCCCACTCGCACCGCAGCGAAGGTATTGCAAAGTGGGCTATATTGGCCCACTTTATTTAATGACTGTTATTTGTTTGTGCAACAATGTGACAGGTGTCAGCGAATGGGAAACATTTCAAGCAAACACGAGATGCCAATGACCAATGTAATCGAAGTGGAGTTGTTCGATGTGTGGGGGATTGATTTTATGGGCCCATTTCCATTGTCTTCGGGTTATCAATATATTCTACTTGCTGTGGAATATGTATCCCATTGGGTAGAGACGATTCCTTCCAAAACAAATGATGCTCAGGTTGTAATGCGATTCCCTAAGAAAAACATCTTTACTAGATTCGGCATTCCAAGAGCTTTAATTAGTGATGGAGGGTCGCATTTTGTAAACAAATTGATGAGCAACTTGTTGGCAAAATATGGGGTTAAACATAAAGTTGCATTGGCATATCATCCACAAGCCAATGGACAAGTAGAAGTGGCTAACAGGGAGATCAAACAAATCCTTGAAAAGACGGTGAACATCAACCGAAAAGATTGGGCGTTAAAATTGGATGACGCTTTGTGGGCATACCGGACAGCATATAAGACATTGTTGGGCACATCCCCCTATCAACTTGTTTTCGAGAAATCGTGCCACTTACCGGTGGAGTTAGAACACAAGGCATTCTGGGCAGTCAAAAAGCTAAATATGGATTTTCAGAAAGCCGGTGAGGAAAGGTTGCTCCATTTGAATCAGATGGAAGAGTTTCGGGATGAAGCTTACGAAAACTCCCGAATTTATAAGGAAAGAACCAAGAGGTGGCATGATAAGATGATCAAGAAAATAGAGTTTTTACCGGGAGAACCGGTGCTCCTATACAATTCATGCCTTAAATTTTTCCCGGGAAAACTCAAGTCTAAGTGGTCAGGGCCATTCGTGATAAAGAAAGTATTGAATCCACCCGGGATTGTAGAATTGTTGACAAAAGAAGGTGAGACTTTCATGGTAAATGGTCAACGGATTAAGCACTACTTCCACCGAGGAAATCAAGAGGAGGTGACATCCACCACCTTGCGCGACCCGTAATTTAACAAAACAGGCGTCAAGCTAAAGACGTTAAATATAGTGCTTGTTGGGAGGCAACCCAACGGTTTTTCGTGTGACTTTCATTTTTGTGTGTGTTTAGTTTCAATTTTGTGTGATTTGAGTGATTTGATATGCGTGTTTCTATTAATGAGTGTGATTTGTGGAAATCAAGAGGCGTGATTAAGCACTACTTCCACCGAGGAAATCAAGAGGAGGTGACATCCACCACCTTGCGCGACCGTAATTTAACAAAAAAGGCCAAGCTAAAGACGTTAAATATAGTGCTTGTTGGGAGGCAACCCAACGGTTTTTCGTGTGACTTTCATTTTTGTGTGTGTTTAGTTTCAATTTTGTGTGATTTGAGTGATTTGATATGCGTGTTTCTATTAATGAGTGTGATTTGTGTGTTTTTGTTTCATTTTGTGTGTTCTAAAAAAAAAAAAATTACCCGTGCTTCGACGCACCACCCGTGTGCCCTACAGAGAGTTGAGGAATTCTACCGGGGTGGCGCACGGGTAGCCCGTCTTGACGCACCACCCGTGCGCCTTTCGAAGGGCATAAATAAGAGCGCTTTTAACCGCTTCTCTTCTCAAAATCCCCCAAATCGCGCGCCCATCTCTCAAACTTCCTTGCCTTCAAAATTTCTTGCAATTTCCACCTAAATTCTCCCATTTAATCACTCCCCCATCACATTAGAACCACAATTTGCATTGTATTCAAGTTTGCTTGAGGAAAATTGAAGATAAAGCACCTAGGGTTCAAGTTCTTCACTTTGATTCGAAATTCGAAAATTCCGGTAAGAGCATCGTTTTTCCTTGCGAATTTCTTGTCAATTATGTAATGGGAATCATGATTGGTGCTAGCTTTGATATTTTTGCTATGTTTTGAATGAAAAACTCTTTGAAGCAATTTATCAAACACCTAGTGGGCTTGTGTAATTGAGGAGATTTTGGATGAAATATTGATGAATAAGGCATGGCCAATGATTGTTTGAGCTAATACTTGTCTAGAATGGCCATAATTCTTGCTTGCTTGGGGTAGTTGATCGATCAAAGTAAAGTAGGGAAGTGAATTTGCATCACCTAATATGCTATATGATTGTTAGCTTTAATCCCCTACTTTGTTGTTGCCATTGATGATATTGGGATGCTAATGGAATGTATTTGAGGTATAAATCCTTCATGGCCGAGCAAAGAAATCCCCAGGGTGGAAGGAGACGTGCACGCGGGGCGGCACAACGAGACGTGGCACCACCAGAGGTAGACCAAAACAGTCCCGCGGCATATGGGGTTGAATTGACAAACGCAGATGATCTTGAGCGATGGAATTGCTTGGTTGGTCGCCAAATTGCTCCATCCCGCTATGCCGACGATGATTGTACCCAAACTTTGGGGATACATGAGGACGTTTGGCGTCTCTTCGCAAAGGTTGGATGGACAAATTTCATGAGCCGAAGGTGGCCGACCTTTAAACGATTCACATTGGAGTTTTTGAGTACCGTGGAAGTACTCAAACAAGGCGGGACTTTTGAACCATATATGATACGCTTTCAGTTGGGGAACGTTCGTAGACAACTGTCTATGACCCAATTGAACACCATTTTTGAGGTTCTAACGAACGCTCGTACCCGCCCGATGCCCCATTATGATCAATATGACTTTTGGAGAATGCTTGTGGAAACACCACAAACGGGGCCTATGTTGTATCGCCGGACCGCCAAAGCCTTTGGATCCGGGAATCCGATCTTCCGTACATACAACGCGTGATTGCATCCTCCGTGTTTGCCCGAGAAAATATTGGAGGGATGACTACTAAGGAGCTATATCTACTATGGTGTATGGTCACAAATACCCCCTACAACACAACCGTCAATTTTCGCGAGCAAAATAGAACAGTTAGCTAGGCGGGAAGAGGGTCACGATTTCTATAGGGGCCTCATTACCCCTATTGCCCGGCATTTCAACGTCGATTTTCGAGGCTTGGAGCCTATTCCGGCAAAGACTGGGTTAATTTGGCATCGTTGCACCACATGAAGTTCATAGCAAACGAAGACAACACATTGGTACTTCTAGAAGAAAGGTCTTTGCATTTCCGTTGCCTAACCCTCCATACACCACATCGATACATTGACGGACACCACCAACTTCCTAATGAACTCGACGCACATAACCGAATTACAGAGGCTATAGATGCAAGAAAGAAGCGCAGTTGAAGGTTTCCCAGAATGAAGAGGATATGGTGGCGAAGGAGGATGAGATACATGGACGAGAAATGGGGTGGAACCTCATCACCCCCAAATTGGATATGATATACCCGAGTCCTCACACGGAGGCGATTACCCCGACGTTCTCAAAGCGGGGATCGTCCCGGTACTTCTCATAGTGGAGGACCCCAACGCGGCACTGATTTTCAAGACATGTTATATGCATTTGGGGAGGACTTGCGTCGGCAAGGAGAGGAGTTGCGGCAGCAAGGGGAGGATTTGAGGCAACATCGGGCTGATTTTCTCGCGTTCAGCGAGTGCTATGATCGGCGTTCCGAGGAGACGTGGCAAGTGCTCCAACAGTTACAAATGTGGCATATTTCCCAAGGCCACTTCCCACCGCCGCCACCACAGTAATTCAGGTATATCCCCACTTTTCGTTATTGAAATTCTATTTTTTCCCTTAGGAAACTATAATTTCATTCAAGTTTGGGGGGAGAGATAGTATTTTAATATATGAAAAGTGTGGATACAAAAAAAAATCATGCATTTTGTGTTTTCATATAGTTACATTAGAGCATTTTAGGTAGCATTGCATCAGAGCACGTTTATGGCTTTAGCACGTTTATTGCTTTCATAGTGGTTAGAGAGTGAATTGACCGGGCATGTTGCAACTTGTTGTTTGTGTGTTGATTGAAAATTCATATTGTTGGGATTGGATTTGGTTATGAGTTGATTGAGCCTTGAATAGATAACATTGAGCATGTTGATATGGAAAACTTGGTTTGATGCTTTGAATTACATAATTGCAAGCCTGTGAGCTTTTGAGCCTTTACTGCTTGTATCTTGTGCAGTCTTGTTGTGATTTGAGTGTATCATTCATGTTGTTAAAATTCTAGAACTTGCTTGGGTATCTCTGTCAAGACCACATTTTGTATGCGAATTGTGAATGTGATTAAAGGCCATCTTTGCAAGCCTTTCAAGCTTTTTACCTACCTAAAGATGTTGAAATTCCTAGTTAGCCAAGATTGAGCCTATAGCCTATTTCTTTGATAGCCACAAAATTTAACCCTTGATCTTAATATATCCATCACCTTAAACTCGAATGTATAGCGTTGAGTAAAGGGAATGAATGAGGCTGAATGGGTGGGAATTGAAAAGTAGGATAAGTGGGCATACTTTGTTAAATGGAACAAAAAGAGGAAGGAAAGGAGTTGAAAAACAAGTGTTGAAATTGCACAAATAAAAAAAAATTGAAAAGTTGATAAACTTGGGAGGCGAAGGATTGTGATTTGAGGCGATTCTCAAAAGAAAGAAAGGAAATGGAGATAAATAAAGTTGATAAAAATGAGGGATGATTGGAGTAGCATATGGGATTGTAATGTAAATGATTGATATGCTCATCGGTCTATATACTCGAGTTTGAGTCACTTTATCCAAAATTTCCTACCCAAACCAAAGAGCCTTCATTACAACCAAATGAGAAAGCCTTTTTTGATTCACAAATTGCATACACTCTAGTGGCGGAGATATGAGACGAATTGCAAACCTATGGTAATTTTGCGACATCGAATTGATTTGAGCGTAAACACGTCCTATATCCTCGTGAGATGAGAGTATACACTTAACTTTGAGAGTTGGAATTCAGAGCATTTCACTTTGTTTTACTTGAGGCGTGTTCTTTGGTCAGATATTTGAAGCTTGATTGGGTTGTGCTCAACATTCATGACGAACAATATGGATCTTCTTGTGGGTTCTCTGTGTGCACTGCTATTCTTATCTCCCTGTTGTGCCTTCGTGTTCTAAATATTGTTGATCGGGACGGTCAACAGTTTAAGTTTGGGGGATTTTGATAGGTGTGAGTTTTGCATGTATTTTGAGGCGTATTTCTGGCTATAATGATGGGTAAACATGAACATACTCGCGTTAAATGTTACATATTCACTCCTTGTGGAAACGATATTACACTTTGCTTATTTTGTAGGAATTTCATGATATTTGAAGCAAATTGAATACGAATATGAGGATAGCAAAGTGGAAAAACGGAGAATTGAGTGAGTATACGAAAAGTGAAGCCAAAAAGAGCGAAAGTTGAGCGTCTAAGGAAAAGACAGGGCACACGGGTTGGCGTGCCTCGGGCACCACCCGTGCACCCCGAATAAAGAAACTTTGAGCCTCTGCATGGCGCATGGGTAGGTCGCGCTCCTACGCACCACCCGTGCGCCCTACAGAGAATGGATTATTTCAACGGGGTGGCGCACGGGTAGCCCATGCTCCTACGCACCACCCGTGCGCCCTACAGAGAACTGGATGATTTCAAAAGGGTGGTGCACGGTAGCCCGTGCTCGACGCACCACCCGTGCGTCTGTACTGAATCCCATAATCTGCAAAAGATTATGCCCTAAACTCAAAGGTGGGTATAAAAGGCTTTTTAGGCGCACACAAGGTTATTCGCATTTTTGGGATCTACAACACAAGACAAGGGTCAACTCTTGGAAGGAGATATCAAGGAGATAATCGAGTTGCATCGGAGCTTGAAGAACGGAGATATATCGAGAGATTGTCGACGTTCCTAAGTTTTTCTTGCTTCTCTTTTAGTTTCAATCTTTCATTTTCATTTGTAATGGCTTTGAACACTTTGTTTATAAGTTGTTTAGAAATCATGTGTAGCTAAACTCTTGAGATTTCCGGGTTTTGGAAGTAGATTAATGAACTCTTGTTAGATGTTTTAATCTTAGTTGAAGTCATTATCTTGAAGCCTATTTGAGTATTTTGAGCTTATTCTTGTTTTATCACTTGATCAATGATTTAACTTGTTTGATATATTGATTCATAATTCGAGAGATGAGTTTCAATATTAGATCTTGAATACTCGACACAAATATTTGCATGAATCGAGAGGTTTGTAAATATTTGTGAGGATATTTGATCTTTTGTGCTTTTCGGAGTTGTTTATCTTATGTTGAGTAGAGATGCTAGCATAAGTATTTCAATCTATGTTTTATATACATCTCGAGAGGGAGGATAAAATAGTTTTGTGATCGTCTTATAGGAATATTGATAATAACATGGCTTGATTAATCGAAACCTTAACTCGGAAATCCATTTCATTATCTTGATACTTCTATCATTTGTATTATCTTAATCTTGTGTTTTAGTGATTTAAATTGTCTTAATCTCAATACAACAATCATCAAATTTCGATCGTCTAAATAAAAATAAGACTATCTTGGATCAATACTTAGCATATTAATTTATTAGTCTCCGTGGATACGACCTTGCTTACCCTATTCTATAAACTACACCGTACACTTGCGGTGAAGCTAAAAATAAGGCGAACAGGGGTCTGTTTGATACATGTTTTTATCTTAATTTTGATGATTTTATTTTTACACCAAAATAATGTTTTTAATTGTTGTCCAAATACTCCTAAATGATTTAAAATGATTTTAATATTTTCCGGAGTATTTCTTCAAGTTTTACTTTAGATAAAATTGGACAACACTTTTAATGATTTTACGTTTATAAGTTTTTACTTCAAAACAAGGTTCCTAAATGTTGTCTAAATACTCCCGATTGGTTTAAAATGTTTTTACTATATTTTCGGAGTATTTCTTGAATTTTATTTCCGACAAAAAAATTGGACAACATCTCTGCTCTCTCTTGTCGACCGGTGCCCTATAGGGCAACCCGACTGAAGATGATTTTTGAAACAGAAAAATGAGACGGAAGAAAAATCAAGCGGTCGGCCAAGTGCATGGGCGTCGACCGATCGCCGCCCAGAGTCGACCCGTACCTACAAGTTTGGTTTTGAAAGCGAACTTGATTTTCTCTAAAACCATTAAGGGGGACCGGTTGATGATAGGGACGACCGGTCGAGGTACACGTCGACCGGTCGCCCTATGTAAAAATTGCTGTGTTTCGTTTCAAACTTCTATTTCTGTGCGACCTATCGCCCTCTAGTTTGACAGCAAAAATCTGACCGTTTGACAGCAGACAA
This sequence comes from Rehmannia glutinosa, assembly GCA_016081115.2. NCBI lineage: Eukaryota > Viridiplantae > Streptophyta > Magnoliopsida > Lamiales > Orobanchaceae > Rehmannia > Rehmannia glutinosa. Next base: position 447,209 of record JABTTQ020002707.1, on the reverse strand, counting down.
CTTTCCCTTAATTTGTGGGATGGATTTCTAACAGCTCTTTTCTTCAATTGTCTTGCAATTTTTTACAGAATTCATGTCCCCAAGAGGAGCCTATCATGTATAAGACATCTTCTATAAATAGAGGAAGAATTGAAGCAACACAATAAGAGAGAAAACTACAACACAACAAGATACACTCAAGAATACACTTGTTCTTACATTGTCTTATTTCTTGTTGTAATTTGCCTAGCTATTCACTTTCACATTCTCGAGGTCTAGGCTTTTCTTGATTACACTTGCACTCTATTGTATTATCAATTATCGAGTTGTAATCTTGAATTTGGTTAATCATTCAACACAAGATATCCTTGTGAGTGTTATTGTGGTAAGAACGCACTTGGGTGATCTAGGTGTTAGGTGTAAGAAGATTGTGGTAATCTTCTTGTTGAGGTGTTGAAGAATTTGGTATTCTTCAAGGTTGAAGATTGTGGTAATCTTCACAAGGTGCCGTTGAAGATTGTGGTAATCTTCAAGAGAGATTGTGGTAATCTCAAAGGTGGTGTTGAAGAAGAGTGTGGTGCTCTTCAAGGTGTTGTTGCAAGTTGGTGTTGTATTAATTTTGGTAATTAATAAAATTCTTTTTCTTTTTGAAATCCATCCCAGGATATCTTGGGGTGGTAGAGATTAGGCCCTAGGTGGGTTGAACCTCTATAAAGCGGCGTGTGTTGTTTACATTCCGCACCTTTATTATTGTCTTTGAGCATTCGATTCGAAAAAGAGGGTAAAATCGAAAGATGGAGATAATCTATTCACCCCTCTAGATTATCGTAGCCGCTTGGATTTACAAGTGGTATCGTGAGTCAAACTCTTTGCAAGCTCGTTTCACATCGCGAGTGAAGAGAAACGATCGTCGGGCTGAACGAAGCTCATCTTACCTAGCACCTCCACCACCAAGCCACCTCTATTTGATTCCAAAAATTTTATAGTTTGGAAAGAAAGAATGGAATGTTATCTACAAGGTTGCGGGTTCGATTTATGGAACATCATCATAAATAGAGAATCCATTCCAATGATAGATACACCACACTCCTCCAAAGGATTCAAAGAGCTCAATGATGAAGAGAAGAAAATCATCTCCTTAAACGGTAAAGCTCTCAATATTTTGTATTGTTCACTTACTAATTTGGAATATGAACATATTGTTGGAATTCGATCGGCACATGAAGTATGGCAAAAATTAGAAGCCATCTATGGAGTATTTGCAAATGAAAGGAGTCAAACAAAAGCATCTACTTCTCAAAGGGATACAAGCCCAAATCTAAGGAACAAGCCTCTTACAACTTCCAACTATGAAGAAGAAGTTGAATATTGTTTTATGGGCATCGAAGAAAAAGCGAGGTATGTCTTAAACCCTCTACTTCTTATGATATTGTTATTCAAAATGATTATAGTGATTTGCAAAATGATTTCGATGATCTTCAAAACGAATTCCAAAATTTACTTGTTAAGTACAAAAATTTGAAAAAGGAATTCAATGTTTTGAAAAATGAAATGGATAGCTTATTTACTTCCTATGAATCACTATCATGTGCTCACACCACCACACTTGACAAGGTAAGAAACATTGAGAAACAAAATAGTACTCTTGTTGAGGATATTAATTGCATGAAAAAGGATTTATCTAAATCCAACTTGAGTACCGATGAAATTATTGATTGTTGTAATAACTCGAAACTAGAACTTGATCATAAGTTGAATGTTGTCAATCATATGAAAAGGAATCAAGTCTCTAAGCATGTTGGTCATTATGCTCCTAGAATTATTACTTGTTTTTATTGCGGTAAAAAAGGTCATACGGTTAATACTTGTCGGGCTAGAAATAGCTCAAATTATTATTGGAGACCTAAAAGTCTCAAAGCTAATCCTAAAGGACCCAAACACATGAGGGTACCACAAAACAATGTCATATTAGGTACCCGGCGAAATAATGATCGAAGAAAATTCATACCGCTAAAAAGACATCAAATGACCAATTCATTTGATCAAAGGAGAAAATATTTTCAACAAAGCAAACTTCCAAGAAGAGGATATAATCAAAAATGGGAAGAACATAATCCTTGGAAATGGCAAAGACATCATCAACAAAATGATTTCAAAAGAGAAGGCCACATTGCTTGGTAATGGAGTAATTGGAGAAACCATCATCAACAAGATGATTTTCAAAAGGGAAGATATCATCAACAACGGGAACGACACAACCCATGGAAATGGCGTAATTGGTAAACCGTATCTATCCATTTAAATATGCATTTTATTTAGTTAGTATGCATGTTTTTATTTGTGCCTAGATTGCAAATGAGTTTTCATATTTTTAAAATTAAGGTCCTCAACAAATTTTTGTGTTGTTTTAAAATCCATTGAAAATGAGACCTTACATGTTGTTTTTAAACTCTTATGGATTTTTATAACATAAGCATATTTTTGTGTTATCTCTTATTACTTGTCTACACTTGTGCTATTATATTTTGTGCAATTTGTTTAAGAGTTGTGTAGGTTATATACCTCATATTCATTGGCTATTTCTTCATCAAGTTTCTTAAACCATCGAGGTATGTTCACTCGTATTTTTACTAGAACTCGATTTTATGTCTATGCACATATTCTTCAAGTTATTTTATTTTAACCCCTTAAGTGCCCCTAAATGATTTTGCAAATTTTTCTTAAAAGGGCACTACTCGGTTAATCTCGTTTTTCTTGTATATGTGTTTTCTTCGAAACTCATATTTGTTGGATTTAGTCCATAATTATCTTTTTGCAAAGTTTTAAAACTTTTGGGGTGAAAAATCGTATTTTGGAAAATGCGGAGAAAGAAAAATCGCCTTTGGGGCCAGTCAAAGCGGGGGACCGAAGGTCGCTTCACACGCCGACCGTCGCACCCTACCTCGACCGGTCGCCTGGGCTATTTTTCAAGATTAAAACGTTCTGCTCTTTCATTTTGAAACAGACGCAAAAAATCTCCAAACCCTTGCTGCAGCGAAAATCATCCCTCTTTCTCTAAGTTCTTCAATTCTTCATCATTTTTCACGATTCTTGTTGCTAATCCTCTTATTTTTGCAAGAATCTTACATATATGGCTCCTCCAAGAAATTCCACCGGTCGAAATCCCATCTCCAAGCGTAGAAGGGGCGGAGAGGGTTCTTCGAGAAATCGGCAAGAAGAAGCCGAACAAAGGGATATTCGAGCTACCCAGAGAAACGTGGCTCAAGAAGGTGATGATGTTCAAAATCCCATACTCTCTCGGGCCCAAATTGCCGAGCTCCGCGGAACAATTTCGCTCCAAAATTGCCGTTGGGCGAAAAGTAAGAAATCTTTTATTACTCAAGCTCCTCATTCTAATAATGTTCTTAATTTCATCAATAAATATGCGGAATGGTAATATGAAGATTCGGGAATGGGAGGAAAATCGATTGCTCGGACTAAAATGTGTCATTTTAATTCATTTACAAATGAATATCCTACTATTAGAGGATTCTTTGAGGAGCAAGGTTGGATGTTTTTATGGGAACATGCTTATGTCTTATATGATGATGATGTTATCCAACTTTTTTATGCTAATATGTGGGTGCAATATGATGATCAAAGGAAGCTAATTGCCGTTAATTCATTTGTAAGGGGTCGTCATTTTAGGTGGACTCCTAATGATATTTGTCGGCTTTTACATGTTAGAGAAGGTGGTTGGGACTATTTCTCTTGTGGTACTTGGAATGATGAAATGTTGGGGGTGTCTATGAAAGAAGTTAAGACGTATTTGGGCGTTTGGCCAAAATATTCTCTGTTGGCAATGACACTTGAGCACCGTATTTTATCTGTTATTGTCGCCTACTGTATTTGTGGAAAGGCGGGTAAAATGCCAAGCAACATGGATTATTTTTTGACTTATAATATTGCTAGGAGGGAATCGCTTAGCTTTGGCGCCATACTTATTCAATGTCTAATCGAGTCCATCACTCAAGGTAATAAGAAGTTGGTTATGGGAAATTGGATTTGTAAACTTCTTATACAATCGGGACTACCTTCGTCGGAGTGTAACTCGGAGGTATTTCAAAATGACTTTGACATTGATAACATCTCCCAAATGGTCACTATGCGCAAGAATATGGACATCCGACCAACTAAAATGGCTAGAGGAAGAGGTCAAGATTCCCCTGATCCAAACGACTTCTTTGATGATTCCGAGGCCGCGAGATTGGCGGAGGAAGACGAACAGAGCAATCCGGAGGGTAATACCGGTGCTCAACCGCCTAGGAGGTACACCCAAGCCGAGTTTGATGATTTAAGGGCTTTTCATGAGGCGAGGTATGAGGCTTTGGAGCAAAAGACCTCCAAAATGCAAAAATCAATCGGCAAGTTGAAGAAATTCATCAAAGACTTTATTCCCGGATCTTGCTTCTCTTCGGACGAGGAATGATGTCCCCACCCCTTTACTTTTTAGCATTTTCTTTCATGTTTCTTTGTACTTCTATGAACTTTGTAAAACTCTTTTGCTCTAATGAGATTTGTTTGTTTTCTTGAAATGGTTAAAAAAAGATTGCAAGTTGATAATGACTTGTGGGTGATCATGATATTGATGGAGTATTTGATGGTAAAAATACTCTAATTTAGCATAGTTTGTTGTTGGTATGAAGTAATTGATGGTAAAAGTGCTTCTTTTAATTCGTGCTTAAATGCATTTGACATGTCTCGCTCATTTTGTTTAGATGAATTATTTGGGACATTTGTAATGTCTAATATGCATTGTTTGATGCTTAACATGTATTACGTGATGGCTCTTTAATTTTTGCTTGATGGCATTGGTAGTGCCTTGATATCTCTTTGGCTAAATTATCTCAATTGGGTTGAACCCTTGAGAATTTACTTTGTTTATGCCTATTATTTGTTAGATATATGTTAAAAATTGCTTTTGGTGATGGTATGAAATTTTTTTGGCTTGGATCATTTACAAAGGCTATATACAACTTCTTTTAATTTTCAAGCCCACAAAGTGTTCGATGAAATGTCAATGAAAATTTCAACTTCTACATGAGTCTCTTGCTTCCAAAAGTCTTCAATACTTATTGAGATCATGTTTTGGCAAATAAACCAAGCGTATAAACTCTTCATGACACATTTCTCCCATTTTCCTTGGACTTTTAAGCTTATATTGCTCAATGGTTGATAAACCGTCTCTTTAGCGCACTTTGGAGTATTTGTATGACGTTTTTATCATCCTAACATTCTTTTTGATGATACCAAAGGGGGAGAAACAGGAAATTGGCTCATTAGCTCAAAGAAGCTAATAAAAGCTTGTTATAAAAGCTATAATCTATGGCTCTCAAAAGCCATAAGTTGTGGATTATATTTAGTCCAATTATTGCTTGATGGACTTTTATACATGTCTAATGAAGTTTTGTTGACAGGGGGAGATTATAAGCTCTTGAACATTATGTAAAAGCTAAGCTTTTGGCTTATGGTTAATTGCTTTTACATTATTCTTGATGTGTTTGTTGATAGGGGGAGCTTGCACTTATTATGCCTATTATTGAATATAATTACTCCCTTTCTTGGTTACTTATGTATTTTGGAAATTTTGGTTGCTTCCAAACGGTTATATGTTTTTACCGGAAAATTGTTTTTAAAAAATTGTCCCTCTAATATTTCTAAAAATTGTTTTGGTTTGTAATCATCAAAAAGGGGGAGATTGTTTGATACATGTTTTTATCTTAATTTTGATGATTTTATTTTTACAGCAAAACAATGTTTTTATCTTAATTTTGATGATTTTATTTTTACACCAAAATGAGACGGAAGAAAAATCAAGCAGGCCGACCGGTCGCCCTGGGCGTCGACCGGTCCGATCGACCGGTCGCCCAGGAGTCGACCGGTACCTGCAAGTTTGGTTTTTTGAAACAGAACTTGATTTTCTCTAAAACCATTAAGGGGGACCAGTTGATGATAGGGACGAACGGTCGAGGTACACGTCGACCGGTCACCCTATGTAAAAATTGCTGTGTTTCGTTTCAAACTTCTATTTAAATGCGGCCAGACTGTCGCCCTAGTTTGACAGTTGTGAAAAAATCGACCGTTTGACAAATGGACAACTTTCCCTTAATTTGTGGGATGGATTTCTAACGACTCTTTTCTTCAATTGTCTTGCAATTTTTTACAGAATTCATGTCCCCAAGAGGAGCCTATCATGTACAAGACATCTTCTATAAATAGAGGAAGAATTGAAGCAACACAGTAAGAGAGAAAACTACAACACAACAAGATACACTCAAGAATACACTTGTTCTTACATTGTCTTATTTCTTGTTGTAATTTGCCTAGCTATTCACTTTCACATTCTCGAGGTCTAGGCTTTTCTTGATTACACTTGCACTCTATTGTATTATCAATTATCGAGTTGTATTCTTGAATTTGGTTAATCATTCAACACAAGATATCCTTGTGAGTGTTATTGTGGTAAGAACGCACTTGGGTGATCTAGGTGTTAGGTGTAAGAAGATTGTGGTAATCTTCTTGTTGAGGTGTTGAAGAATTTGGTATTCTTCAAGGTTGAAGATTGTGGTAATCTTCACAAGGTGCCGTTGAAGATTGTGGTAATCTTCAAGAGAGATTGTGGTAATCTCAAAGGTGGTGTTGAAGAAGAGTTTGCAGTTTTCAAGATCAGAATGTTACATTTTCATTTACGCACTCTTGATCTTGATCGGTCGACCATTTGCTCGACCGGTCGACCTCCAATTTGAAATGTTGTCCGATTTATATCAAAAATAAACTTCAAGAAATACTCCAAAAAATTAGTAAAAACATTTTAAATCACTTGGGAGTATTTGGGCAACATTTATAAATATTGTTTTGGTGTAAAAACCAATTAACACAAAAACATCAAATATGTTGTCCAATTTTTATCGAATAATAAATTCTAAGAAATACTCCAAAAAATTAGTAAAAATATTTTAAATCATTTAGGAGTATTTGGACAACATTGTTTTGGTGTAAAAACCAATTAACACAAAATCATCAAAATTGTTGTCCAATTTTATCGAGTAATAAACTCTAAGAAATACTCCAAGAATTAGTAAAAACATTTTAAATCATTTAGGAGTATTTGGACAACATTTAGAAACATTGTTTTGGTGTAAAAACCCATTTAAACAAAATCATCAAAATATTGATAAAGACATTTATCTAACAGCTTGGTGACAACTCACAAATTCAGTACCAAATACGTAATGAGAAACCAACATATCTCATTAATCACAATATCTTCTCATATGCCTTTGGTGCATATCTCCAAACAAAGGCTCATAAAATGGATTAGCGCCCACACTGCTCGTAGAAGTATGCCTGAGAACTATTTTAACTATGCACAAAAACTCTTAAGTGAAGTAAAGCCTCGAGTAAGTATGTTTGGTCTACCAGCCATGTTTGGCGCCCAAACCATACACCAAAGTGGTTTTACTATCACAAAGACAACAAAATACATCATGGATATTGATGCGAGTAAAATATATGGCATTTAAGGGCTTATTTCGATATATATATTGATGCATTTGCACGCATATTTAGTGTGTTTTACTTGGTTTTCCTTGTTGGGCGTGATACTGCGTATTCTTGTAACTTCTTACAGGAAATGGAGCTAAAATTGGATAAAAAGAGATATCACGTTCTAAAGTATAGGTCAAGAGCTAAGGTACGAGCAAATATGTGAAGGATAGAAGCACGAACGATCGAACAAAAGGAAATTTCCTTAAAAAACGTCCAAATGCGCTAACAGTTTTCAGTACTGTCAGAGTTTAGTACTTTGGCTAGAGCTGTCAAAATGGGCCGGCCCGCCCCGCCACCTAAAAAAGATGGGTTGGGTTGATGTTTTAGGGTGGGCCTAAACGGGCCAGCCCATTTGGGCCGCGGGTTGAGGCGGGGCGGGGCGGGCTCGGGCTAGCCCGCCCCAATTATTAAAAAAAAAAAAAGTGAAAACACAAGAAAGTAAAAATAAAACCCTAATCTATTTACTAACCAGTAACCACCATTTAGATTTCAGAAACACCCACGACTCCAAAGGGCGACAACGACGGGGTTCGAAACAAAATATTTTTCTTCGCCTATAATTGAGTACGCTGGTGAAAACTACAGTCCAATACTCCAATCCCCCTATCGCCTATTACGCTGCTGCCTGCTGTCCCCATTTTCGCCAAGTAAGTAATTAATATTTTGCCTCATGTTCTTAAGTTTGTATGTTACTATGTTTAATATGTACTTGTAAAAATTCTTATGAATATAGAACTATGAAGTAGGTGATTACGTGGATGCTTGCAGGCTTCAAATTCAAAGAAACATTAAGTGTATTTGGTGCCTTAGTCCAGATATATTCTGTGAACTATTTTAATGAATTTTTTTAAGGGTTAATGAAACATTTTTGAGTATATGTTTTACTATGAAATTTTATAACTTGAAAGTAAATTTTGATGCTATTTTATTTCCTTAAGTTCAGTGATTGACCAATGTTGCTTATTATTTTCACATAATTTGGAAACAATCCAAATGAATCTGCCAAGGAATTGAGAAATAGAAATAGAATGACATTGAAATATTATATTATTTTTGTTTATTTTGGTTGTTTCTCACTTCTCAGTCATGTTTATTCAAAATTTTCATGACTAGTTTTGGTTTATCTATCTAAGATATTGACAGAAGTTTATCATAGAGATGAAATAAATTTTCATATTTTTTCATGTTGCAGTTTTACAGGCTTGAAGAAGAAGAATCATGGACTCGACTTCATTGAACCAAAGCATACACTTGGATGAGGGTGATAAATTTGAGAATACTAAAAGTGATCAAGGGTTAAGTAAGCCAACAGAATTTTCTGATGTATGGAATTATTTTTCAAAGAAAGGGATTAGTCAAGATGGTATACAAAGAGCTGAGTGCAAGGGGTGTAAAAAAGAATATAAGTGTGGGGGTAAAAGATATGGAACTTCTACATTGAGGCGTCACATTCAAACTTGCAAAATGTTAAGGTTCCATGATGTGGGGCAAATGCTTATTGATCATGAAGGGAAGATAAGGTCTAAAAAGATAAACCTAAAGATTTCACGTGAGTTGTTGGCTGCTGCAATTATTAAACATGATATACCATTTTCATTTGTTGAGTATGATGGTTTTAGAACTTGAATCAAGTATATAAGTCCTATTGTTCCTTGTATCTCTAGAAACACTCTTGTTTCTGACATCACAAAAATCTACACGAAGGAGAAAGAGAAGCTTAAGCAAGTCTTGGCTAATATCCAAAATAGAATTTGCTTAACTTCTGATGTATGGACTGCATGCACTAGTGAGGGATATATTTGCTTGACTGGTCACTTTGTTGATGAGAATTGGAAATTATATAGCAAAATACTTTGCTTTGATGCTATGCCTCCTCCACATTCAGGAGTTGAATTGGCTGCAAAAATATTTGAGTCTTTAAAGGAATGGGGGATTGACAGGAATTTTTTTTCTTTGACATTGGATAATGCATCTAGTAATGATCGTATGCAAGACATTTTGAAAGAGCAACTCTCTTTGCAACATAGCTTATTGTGCAATGGTGAGTTCTTTCATATTCGGTGTTCAGCGCATATACTAAATCTCATTGTCCAAGAAGGTTTGAAAGCTATTAATGTGGCTTTGCACAAAATTAGAGAATCTGTGAAATATGTGAAAGGTTCTGAGGCTAGGATGAGGAAGTTTCAAGAATGTGTGAGTGCGGTTGGTAACATTGATACTAAAATTGGCTTGAGATTGGATGTGTCCACCCGTTGGAACTCAACATATTTGATGTTGGATAGTGCCATTAAATACAAAAGGGCATTTTCTTCTCTTCAGTTAAATGATATGAATTATAAATTTTGTCCTTCAACTGAAGAATGGAAAAGAGTCGAGAAAATATGTGAGTTTCTTGAGCCATTTTATGATACTACCAACTTGATTTCGGGTTCTTCTTATCCTACATCAAACTTGTACTTTATGCAAGTTTGGAAGATTGAAATTAAGTTGAAAGAAAATTTGTCCAATGAAGATGTGTTTATAAGTGACATGTGCAGAAAGATGAAAGAAAAATTTGACAAATACTGGAGTCAATATAGCACGGTACTTGCATTTGGGGCTATTCTTGATCCACGTATAAAACTCTCAATGTTGGGTTATTTTTATTCAAAAATTGAGAATGATCCTATTAAATGTCAAGAGGCAATGTCGTTTGTGAAGACAAAGTTAGATATGCTTTATGAGCATTATGCTAATGCTACCCAACCAAATTCTTCACAACCACAATCTTCTTCTTCTTCTACCATACATTGCTCAATGCAAAGTGGAGAAGGAATTAAAAACAAAGGAATGTTTGATGTAAGTATTCTATGCTTTCTTTTGTTTCATTTTTCTTATATTCTTTGATTAGCTATTTAGATTATATTTATGGTGAATGTTTTATAGCATATTTTAAATCTTTATGTAGGAATTTAAGGCTTATGAGAGCCAAACTGTTACAAATGCTGGAAAATCTCAGTTGGATCTTTATTTGGAGGAGCCAAAACTTGAATTTTCGTATTATGAGGATTTAGATGTCTTGGTGTATTGGAAAAATCATAAGCATCGATACCCAATTCTTGCATTAATAGCTTGTGATGTTTTGGCTATCCCCATTCCTACAGTTGCATCAGAGTCAGCATTTTCTATTGGTGCTCGTGTGCTCACTAAGTATAGAAGTTGCACTCTCCCTGAAAAAGTACAAACTCTTATTTGCACTCGTAATTGGTTACATGGTTATGTTATTGATAAGTTGGTTTATAGAATATTAAATCACTTTTTTTTTTACTTTATTGCTTTGTAGGTTTATAGTGATTAATTTTCAATGCCTTTTGTGTTTTTTATGTGTAGATAATGAAGAAAGTGCAAGTATTAAATCAACTTTATCATGTGAGAGTTCAAATGTTCTAGATATCATTGACGAAGAGGATTGTGAAGGAGCTGGAGAAGAAAAGGATGATTTCAATGATGTAATGGTTGATGAACTTTAAATTTCAGACAAATTAGTATTTGGTTTACTTAGTTTTTGGATTTTATCATTGATGGTGATGGATGTTTATTGACAAAATAACTCTTCCAACTGATGGTGATGTATGTTTTGGTTTTGGCCTTTTGGGTTTCTTCACAGAACTATGGTTTAATTTGAAGTAGTATTCTGACTTTGTTATGTAGTGCAGAATGTGGTCATTTAAACTTTTTAAATTCATGTTTTTCTTGTTATTCTAATATTTTCAAGAAGTGTATGGACTTTTTAATTTGATGTTGAGTTGCTGGCCTGTTATACTGAACAAATAATCTATAAATTTGCAAAAAAAAAAATTTGGGAATTTTTGCGGTCTGGCCCGCCCAACCCGTGGCCTAAGGTGGGTTGGGTTGGGCTAAGGTATTCCTGGCCCGCCACCTTGGCGGGCCGGCCCGCCCCGCCAGCCCGTTTCGACAGCTCTAACTTTGGCCATAACGTTCTCTACAAAATTGATGTTGAGGTGATTCAAATGGCTTTGGAAAGCTAAGAGAAAGGGCTACAACTTTCATGAAGATCCCAGGAGTAAATTCGGACGTTCACTAGTCACATGGCTGGACCGTATGGTGTCACACGGCCGTGTGAAAATACCCGTGTAAAAAATGGCACAACCGTGTGATAAAGAGAAGAAACAGGGGATGGAACCAAGCCCCACGGCTGGACCGTGTGGGCCCACATGGGCATATGGTATTGGGCATCACAAAACCCACACGACCGTGTGAGACTACACGGCCAGGCCGTATGGGACTCTGCAAATGTGTTTTTGTAGAGTTCTTTTCCCGTTCCAACTCTACAAGTGATCTCTCCAAGCATCTATAAAAAGAACCCAAGGCTTACACGAAATTTCATCATCCACATCACATCATACACAACACAACACATCAAATTACGCTGGAACACAAGATTCGAAGTCTTCTAAGAGAGGATGGCTAGGTCGCGAAGAACACCACAAGGCCTTTAGCATTTATGGGAGCACAAGCTTCAAAGGATTATGAGGGGAATCCATCCTGACAATAAGGGGTTTTCTTTCTAAGTCTAGATCTCTTGTCTCTGCTTAAACGATGTCATAATGTTGATTTCGAATTTGTCTATGAACTTGTAATCAATGTTTGGCTAATCTTTCGGATCTTAGGGGCATAATCAAAACTGTGGATTCATGTTAAATCTTGATTAATTACTTTCTTAATTGATTCATACTTTCTATTTTATGAATTCGAGTGCTTATTCTTAATTGCTTTTTATTTGGCCAATAATTAGCATGTCATATCTATTAGTGCGAAATTCGGAAGAGGAGTTCTAACAAAGACAGAAATCAAATTCAGACATAAATGGGTGTATCGGTTCGGGAGACCTACAACTGTTTGTGGGGAGTCATTCAATTCATAAATCTTTTGGGAATTAATAATAGTTGTATCAAGTCGGGAGACCTACAATTGCTATTAATCTTCTGTTTATGCACCGCCCTGGAGGGGGAATAAACTATCTTAGGAATTTAACCCATAGAATTGCACGAATTGGTTTTGAAACTTTAATTGGATTTAATATTGAAGAAACATGTTGAGATTATGTGCCTAAGGTTGCTCCTGTAGTTGTTGAAATTACTTGTGGGGTTCGCAAATTTATTTATTTTTATTGTTATTTTCGATTTTACTTAAACTTGGTATTCGATCTCTTCAATAAAATTGGAATACGATGTTATTATAGCCTAAGTGTTTCACATATCAATCCCTGAGGAATACGACCTTGCTTGCCATTATTCTATAAACTACACTGTTCATTTGCAGTTGTATGATCCAAATATTTTTGGCGAACAGATGTGCGTGCAATGCGCATCATTTCAAGATGTCAAATTTACCTCTAGCAAATCATAGACCAATCTGTTAAGATATCTAAGTATCCACATGTCGGCATCACAATAGCGATGAATCACTTCTATATCCACTCACTAATCACATTGCTAAGTTTAGGACTTACTGAGTACGCACATAGCGCACATCAAACATTCGACAATGCTTACATAAACTAGCTAGCATTTCTTTTCATTTTCGAAGATATTGTTTCTTGACTAAGAATATGATTTTTTGACCATGGAGTGTAAAGAGCCAACAATGAGTGGCGATAACTCCATGTTCTTTCTAGTCATCATATTTTTCCATATACAGTGAGATACAACTCTTGACATATGTTCAGTGAATTAATTGACCATCGTAGGCCTATCAAAATGATAGTTCGATGAAATCAATGATGATTCAAGTCAAGCTGGAGCTTCTTGATCATCAGGAATCAATGCGCTCTTACTCCACTTCTTGCATTTATCATGTGATCCACACAGATCTCCTTATTCAACTTTCATTGAACTATGTCAACATCAATCATCTAGCACAACCCTAGACGAAAGTGACAATAATAGATAATATATCAAGCGAATTGAGGCAATCTCACCACTTAGGGAGAACATCTCAAAAATTTTACGCTCTTCTAACAGACGTAAATATTTCGTCCTTAGTCGAGCTACACACATGTTAATCAACCCATCTATATTGCACTTGACCTTCCAAACCACATGTTTCAAATGGTCTTGCATCTAAACAGAAGATTAACAAGCTCTTAGATATTATTCTTAGTCATTCGACTCATCTTTTCCTTCGCAACAACTATCCACTTAGAGCATCAAGTGAAGTCACATATTCTATCGACTCATCAACATCCACAAAAGTAATTGTGAAGGATACCCACTCAATTTCATATAGATGATGGGGGATATTTCATATTCACTCCTTTTACTCATGGATTTTGAGAATCATTTACGTGTGAGACACTAGCTCCCACTGACTTAGTATCGCTCCCACTATCCCAGCGATTACTAGATAAGTACAAAATACAACATCCTCGCTAGAGAAACGAGCGCCTCCTAAGGATCTTGCAACTCACATAGTTTTAAGATCGTTTTATACTTCACATATATCAAGAATTCCCTTTGAGGGAAAACCTAAATCGTGCGACTTTATTCTCCACTTGAGAACACATATTCTCGAACTTACATAGGCACAAATCCACTAATTTGGGCTTGTTACCAAACTAAAGCTCATACAAAGTTGAAGAACCATTTGGAGGCACATTTTTTATGATGTAGGCAGCAACAAGACACAAAATCAACTTGCGCCATCATAAATCTTACCATTTTGAAGTGATTGTCCATTCTTTGTAAGCTCATATAGCTGCAAAGTGTTTAGAACCATCATTCAACTTGCAACTTTATTTCCTTCAACTGTGTGTCCAAACTAATTAAACACGCTATTACCGCTCCCTATTAGCACATCTCCATCTATTAAGAATCACTTAAAGCAATTTGACGCTTCTAACTAATGAGAGTGGGGATGTTCTAACTTATAGAGTAGATAGCAATAAAGGAAAATATAATACATTAATTTGTGCCTCATACATATAAGTCTACATTTTATTTAGTGGACTTAGCTTTAAAGGAAAAGTAGTCATCTTTCATTCTTCCAGCAAGCTTATCCCGCTGGAAAAAAAAATTATGCAAAGAGAGATTGACCTTAGCGAGTTAGACAATAAAGCTTCATCGAGCTAATACAGTCGTCCTCCTAACCTCACGTGCCACGATATCACTAGAAGACCTAAAAGAAATACTATCTAAATCCAATCACTCAACAAATATTTTACAAGTGTATTTATACGAATAAGACTACATCGACACATCAAGTTGCTCACACCAATTGTTGAGCTTCAGAGCTTGAGGTGACTCTCTTTAGCCTCCGTTTGTGCGCTATATAGCTGCACAACTCGATAATAGTCATACACATTTGCTCAATCTCAACCGTATGCTTAGTCAACCAATATCTACAATCCACCCATAGAGAGATTTGGAAATATTAGCGAAAAATAAAAGAGCAATTAAATAATCAAACTTCATCTCAATATAATTACGAGCGAAGTTACCATTCTCATAAGTGCACTTAATATTTGTTGATACTTAATTGTCTCATTTGGTAAGGTGACACGTCTTATCACTATATGGATCAATTTATAATTCTAGTTTTAGCTTTTGCTACCGTCAAGCTACATTATACTTGTTCCAACATTCACTCGAGTTGGTTTATGTCGGTCAACATAAGCGACAAGTGCACTTACTTGTATATTTCTCAACTTCTTATAGTCAGCCTCTAGATAGGATATTTTCATTAATCATAACACAAATTACTAATATTCTTAATTCAACTCAAATAGCGAATTTAGATAACTAGAGTTTTTACTTGTGAGTAAGCTCATATTCTAAAAATAGAGCTTAAACTCTTTTATTAAATTTTTAAATTTCGCAGCTTAAACAAATTAAAGCGCAAACTTAATTTCTTGATCCATAAGTATATCATCAACATCTCAACTGCGATTATTTCGGGTAATTATGTTATTATATTAAGTGGTCATTGTTTGGCCGTGGCTTGGTGTGGTGTGGGCTAGAAGAGTCTGTTGACATGGCGCAAATGAGACCGCCATGCAGGCGAATGACGCCAAACGAGCGATGATGTGGTCGCTGAGGTGGCACAGAGGTGGCTGCCATGCGGGCAGATGATGCCACACAAGCGATGAGGTGGCGGTGAGTAGCTGCCTAAGTGGTATATCCCTTTTATATTAAAACATGAATAATCAAGCGCTGATACCACTGTTAGCAAATATGGACAAAAATATAAATCACATATTTGCACGTATAGAGTGGATCGAGTATACCTATTTGCAGCGAAACTGTCAATCCACATAGCCATGATTGAGCCCGTATACAAGTCTCTATTTGATATTGGATTAAACTCGTCTCCAAGCCTTCTTTGATTGAACCACGAACCATGAACATACCCCGTGCTTTGGTTGAACCACGAGCAAGATCACGATCCGTCTTTCTCGTTGGTGTAAATAACTACTAGAGTAATTTACTTGGTTGTGCACACATTAAACTCTTGGAGAACTTTGGTGATACTCCAAGAAGAAAACTGTAGAGAGAAATTTCCCATAGAGAGAAATTTTAGGAGATAGATTTTCTGATATTCCATAGGAGACGTCTAATGTCTCTACTACTAATAATATATGGAGAGAATATAAATCAATATATATCAATCCCTATTATAATTTGATCTTTCTATATTAGATGCAATCCCAAGATGCATGTTAATCAATTAGGATCCTCAATATCTTTCATAGATTAAAAGATATGGATGTAATCTCCAATAATTTGCTTCTTATTCCCCATCACCTTTTGTGGTCTCAGGGCAATTTTCCGTTATGGATGGTCCACCTATATTTTTCTTCCGATTGGTTCCGTTTAACTCCACCCATGTCCCACCTAATTCCGCTTGGATTCGCACTAGGCCCCAGCCTTGACATCCAACCCTTTTCAGAACACGGAAATGAAATAAAAAATTGAAAAAAATTTCACGTCCCGCGAGAAAGAATTGAAAATCAACCCAGGCTCTTCCTTCGAAGTTCCACGTACTGTACAGTTAACTTTGTATTCAAAATAAAGCAAACTTTTGAGCGCTAAAAACCACTGACACTGAATTTACTTCCTCAGATTCGAAAATTGAATGAACCAAGTCTTCCTGTCTCCTCCCACAACCAATCTACTCTGCACAGTAAAGAATGGGTTGTGTTTCATCCACATTTCTTAATCAGGACGATGAATTTTCCCAAATCGGTGGCTCAGCCGCTTTCAGCCACCACATTGTATCCCTCACCTCCACCACTTACGGTTTTTTAAACCTAGACCCGGCTCCGCCATCATCCGACCGCCATCAGCATTTCCCAACCACCACCATCCCTCCGACTCCAACACCACCCACTCCGCCGCGAATCACTCTAGGGTCTCTCTTTCCCAGCCCACTCTCCGAGCCTCGTTCCCTCAGGCATCAGCCCCTTGAAAGTATCAACTCATGGGATCTCATGTCAGGCCTCGAGGCCGATCACACTCCTAGTTTCCGTTTCTCCCCTTCACCACTAATTTCTAAACTCTCCAATTTTCCCGTCAATAAACAATCCGTGACTTCGCAGGGAAACGAGGAGAAATTTTGCCCTAAAATTAATGTTATTCAGTCCTCGAGCGAGGTCGACGTTTTGAGGAAATCGTCCAAGGATTTAAGTTGCGGAGAAGATTTGCTTGATGTGTTCGAATCGATTTGCCCGCCAAATGGGGAGAATAAAGTAGTGATATATACGACGTCGTTGAGGGGAGTGAGGAAGACTTTTGACGACTGCAATGCTGTTAGATCGGCGATTGAGAAGCAGGGGATTTCAATTTGTGAGAGAGATATCTCAATGGACAAAGGGTTTAGAAACGAGTTAAAGGAATTAATGAATGGAAAAGAGAACAATGACCTGATACCACCTAGAGTGTTCTTGAAAGGAAGGTATATAGGTGGAGTTGAGGAGGTGATGAAAATGGTGGAAGAGGGTTCTTTAGGGCAATTGCTTCAGGGGTTGCCTAGAGGTAGACAAGGTTATGTGTGTGAAGGATGTGGGGGTTTAAGGTTCTTGCCTTGTTCTACGTGTAATGGGAGTTGTAAGATGGTTTTGAAGGAAGATATTGAATTGGGAGAGAAGCATGGGAAGAGGACTGTGATTGTTAGATGTAGCAATTGTAATGAGAATGGATTGGTGATTTGTCCAATTTGTACTTGAGCTTTTGGAGAAGGTGGATATTTTTGGCAGGAACTCCTATGTTTATTTGGTTAGTTGCTTATTATATTCTGCTTGATGTGTTGCTGTTATTATGTGTTATGTTTTCGCTCCTGTATCAATTCTGAGTGTGTGTGCATATAATGTGCTGCCCGTTGAATAAAAAGGTTCTTGGCTGTGTAAATTTTAGAGGAAACATTATAGGGCTAGGTAATTTGTGGTTCATCAGCTACTATATGAGTATTATACTTGCTGGCAGCTCTTTGTACATTAAATTGCTCTGTTCAAGGTAAAATGCGCAGTATTACGATACTTTCTCTGACTCTGTCATTGTTGGAAAGTCGTAGTAATTCTACGTATCTATTTCCCCTAATTGTGAACATTTGGGATAAAGTAAATATTGTTTAAGATGTTGTTAAGGGGATTATTATTAAGATGGAGTCGAGCTCGGCTTGTGACTTGCCATTTGATCAATCGCTTCAGTGTTTTTAGTGTTTGAATCCTAATAGGGTTTGTTTGATGAAACCAAAATGAAAATATGGAAAAGCTTTTTGAATGAATTCCATTTCAAGTGGTAGGAGCTGTACAATAGTTTACTTTGTGCTGCATTATCCTCAAAGAAAATCAAGTTGAATTAAGGAAAAATAACTGTGATTTTACTAGGAGTCTAGGTCCTAAGGGGTATACAAGCTCTCTTTCTATGGTTGGCAGGAACTTGATTAACCACACTTTTCATAACTAAGTATGCTAGTCAAACTGTCTCTAAAGTGGACTTGTTGATATTCCAAAATTACTTATTGTGGCATGTCAGGTTAAGAATGGGTGACTCCTTGGATGTTAGTTGCAATATATGGAATTAACTTCATATCTTATCAATTGTTTCGAAATTCTGTTGAATTTTCAAATTTTCTTCTCTACAAGCAGAGCTTAGACAGAAACTTTACTGAGTTGTTTATGTGTTAGTTTAAAATTGAGAGAAAAGTTTCTAGAGGCCAAAAAAGGTCTACCTGCACAAAGATATTAACTATTTAACACAGTATTATTAGAGGCACGGCGCGCCAGAAAACGCCTCTGGAACTCTGAGGCGATGCGTGCTCCGGAGGCGCGCGCCTCGGTGTGCCTGTGGGCGCTGCCAAGGCGCGGCTCCTGCACATTTTGGTTTTTTTGAGGTGTTTTTCTATTAAGTTGCTTGTTTAAACACTTCTTTACCTTGACTGCAGCAACTTACCCTTTGACTTTGAAAATAACCCAAAAAGATTTAGAAAAAGAACATTAGGATTTCGTTTTAGAGAGAAAGAAACATCCCATGCAGTCCAGCACTCTACTCGCCCGCCGCTAGTCGGGTCGGGCCAGTCGCCGGTAAGTCATTTTTTTTGGCTCTCTTTTATTGTTTCACTATTTAAAACTCAATTTTAAAAAGTAATTGTTATTCAAAATGTGAATAAAATTTCAGTCTTTTCTTACTTTTTTTTTTTAGTCTCCACACCAGCCGGGGGCACAGACCCCACACTTCATTCGAACTTTCCTTCGGACTATGGGACATCCGTCATTCTCAGGGATGATCCTAATATCTGGGGGAGGAGAGGCAAATCCAACTTTTAGATGAGAACAAATGGCATAAAAAGATTTACTTATTAGCATTTCTAGTCCAAATTGAGAATAGAAAAGCAAACACATGGATGATCGAGTTCGACCGAGCTCCCTTGGTATCCAAGCTATATGCATCACTTTGATTTTTTTGTTTTTGTGTTTTCTTGTGACGAAACCAATAAAACCTGGTCATGCTATTATGCTTTTATCTGATGTATACAGTATACTCTTGAGAAATGTTATTGTATTTGATGGTCTGAGGAGATGTTGGTGCCTATGACTTTATATGTATTTTATTTTTTCTCTATAAATACTCATTTACCTGATGTCCTGACTCTGGTATTTCCTACAGAGTTTGTGTGCAGTACAAAGGCATCAACCCTATGCAATGCAACTGTTAAGGTGGCTTCAATGATGGTTGTGCCTACTTTATGCCCAGTTGCTGATTATTATTCAGGCGGCCCGAGATAGATTTGGTGTAACTTATAAATCAGTATGGTTCTAACTCCCTTTTGACAATGATGCCAAAAACGTCAATAATAAAAAAATTATACACGTACCGTGCATGTATGATATGCCATACAAAAATACAAAAGAAAAACTCAAGATGATTGATATGAATAGATGTGATATATAATGACAGTAGATGAGAAAAACATGATCATGAATAGCAGAAAAATTCTAGGGTTGTGGTATAATAATCCTAGTAGCATTTTGTATTGGTGAAATTGCAATCTTGGCCCCGTAAGCCTGCAACTATAGGGGGTTGGCAACAATACTCTTGCAGAAATCACAAATTGTAAAAAGTTTTATGTAACATTAAAAAAACTCTTGATTTTAGTCATATTGTTGTCGGAAGTTGGAAAATTTGCTGGACAAAAACACGTCTACATTTCCAACAAATCCCAGTAATGTGAAAACTAATTTTTCTTATGTGGATATTCTTCAAGTGAGTTTTTTCTTCTGAACTTTTATCTTAATCAATATTATAACTCACTTGGAGGATGTTCAAATAAGCGAAATTGGTTTCTACATCAGAGATTTGGCTAGAAATCTGGATATATGGATTTTTCTGGCACTTTCCTACTTCCGGGAATAGAGGACTGAAATTGAGAGTTTTTTGGGAAGTTTTGAAACTTTTTTGCTTTTGGAAGTTATGAAACTTTTTGCAAATCATGATTTCTGCAAGACTTTTAGTGACTATCCGTAATATTTATAGGACTAAAATTGCAATTTAGCCATTTTGTATTTATGTAACTTGTACAAATACTTCAAAAGACATAAAGTGTAGGCTTATGGGTTTGAAAGCGATGTGAGGTTTGTTGCACTTGCATTGGCGTCAAAAGTTTGCAATCATTTGGGTGAAAGAAATTGAAACATGTGTATTATTAAATATTCTTAAGTTGAAACATGATAAATCTGTGTTTAATTGTCCACCTTAATATGATTAGCAGCACTTGAAAACACTGTTAATGGAGGTGAGCATTGGCCCATAATTTCATATGGTGTGATTAAGCAACTGTTTTTGTATGATTGTTTTCGCAGGTGGGATCAGTGGGTAAACCCCACATTTGGTCTCACCATTATTTTGTCCTTGTTTTCTTTAAAAGTTAAATGAACAAACATAATAATTATTCTATCCCCAATTGTGTAGTTAGTTCTATATAATTCAATGTTTTAGATGAAAATTAATTATATATCAACCCTATATACTAAAAAAATAATCTGCCACGTGTCATTACCTCCGCATTTGATACACGCCACAACACCTTATTCTTCCAAATCCACGTGTCACCTTCATGTATGATAGCCACGTGGCAAACTATGTCACAACCTTATTCTTCCAATTATAAATTGATTTACTATCAATTATCATCAACGTATTAATTAAATTTTTGTATTTCCGTATATAACTATGTCTCAATTAATTTTCCTTATAACATATTAATTAATTTTCCATATATAAACTCAATTGATTTTATCAAAATTTAATCCAATCAAATATCAATGTGTTAATTAATTTTCGTATTGTCGTATATAACAATTGACTCAATTTATTTTCCGTATAACATATTAATTAATTTTCCATATATAAGTATTGACTCAATTGATTGGATAAACTGATTTAATATCAATTTGGATAAATTGATTTTTTGGCTTCTAAATTGAAGTTGATTTTCTTTCCTAAAAGACCATAAAAGACAACCGCAAATTGAATTAATTTTGACTGCATGCAAATTAATCGTCAAATTTAATTTCTAATCCAATCATATATATAATATATGTATGTTTTTTTTTTAGCCAAACCGATAGTATTGTATTAAAAAACTCAAGGAACAAATGAAAGTCCATCTCTGAATGCCTCTCACACCCGACACTAAAAAGCGAAGAGGAGATCCCCAAACAAGCGAGGGAGAGATACATACAAACAAAATCCAAAATCGGTCCACAGACCCAAAGAAACAAAGACACCATCATTGTACTGGATGTTACGGATATAACTCTCTAAAAAAACACAAAATAGAGCTAGATCTTCCACATCAAGGTTGCACATCCAAGCCAAAAAAAGAAGCAAAGAGATCACATGAAACAACAACAAGAAGATTAAGACCACCGAGCAATAAAGCCCCTAGTATCACTACCAACCGTAAACCATAAAGGCTAGCTTCCAACAACAACAATCAAGTAAACCAAACACCAAAGAACATCGAGTAACAATTGGGGAGCAAAAACCGTAAATTTCAAGAGCACCCACCCTCGTATGCTTCCAAAATGATCAAGAAATATTACCAAAATCAATCCATTCCGCCGTAGCCCTTCCACGACTTCCTCGGGCGATTTAAAACTCCTTCAAAGACCCAAAGGTTTCGAGTCCTCCACAACCACCATAAAATGTAGGAAGATAGTTGCATACGTTCTTGCCAAAAATCTTTCTTTTTTAGTGGAAGAAATTCGCCACCACCGCTTTGAAAAGAAATTGAATCCAAGTGCACATCATCCCAAGTTAGAGGGCAAGGTGCCGCACAGGTTTTGCTCGGGAGCATTGAAAAAGAATATGGTCCAAACATTCAACAAAGATCACCACAAAAAGAGCAAATAGTGTCCAACATAATACCTTTTCTTCTAAGACAAAGTTTAGAAGGAACAATATTATGAAAACACCTCCAAAGAAAGTGTTTGATTTTACCTTTTACCTTCATTTTCCAAGTTCCATTCCACATACATTTATACAGCAACCCACCCCCACTGCTTTCAGGACAAACCACATCATCATTTCTATTATTTAGAATGGCACTCTAGGCGGTCTTCACAGAAAAAAGGCCATTAGTAGTCAGATCCCAACATAACTGCCTTTAGAAGAAAGGTGATTAATAGGCATTTGAGAATAGCCTCCGCGTCTTGAGGGAAAAATAGACTCCGAATTAAATTCACATCCCAACGAGAACCTGCACTATCAAATAATTCAGAAATCCACACAAAATTGCAAGAAGGATCCCTAGGGATAGGGATGAATTGTCGAACCCTGGCACCCAAGGATGATCCCAAATGCGAATATTTTTCCCATCCCCAAGGAGTATCTTAACCCAATCCGAAGAGCATATTTAGCTTTAATCCAACTCTTCCAAATCCACGAATCACTATTTTTTTGATCAACTTTAAGTAATCCCCCTTAGGAAAATATTTGGCCTTTTAGAAGTTTACACATTAAAAGGTTTGGATACACAAGGAGTCTCCACGCTTGTTTAGCAAGCATGGAGTCATTAAAACATCTCAAATCTTTAAAACCCAACCCCTTTTTTCTTTTGGTTTGGAGAGTTTATCCCAACTCATCCAACGGATTTTGTTACTACCCTCGTAAGAGATCCCCACCAAAATCTAAAGATATGGAAGCTAAATCGTGACAAGTACCGGAGGGCATCTATAGCAAGACATAACATAGGTAGGGAGAGCATTAAGGACAGATTTAATAAGAACCTCTCTCCTAAGCATGGCTAAGGAATGCATGTTTCCAATTATTCACTTTCTTTTTTTGCACCTCACAAATAAAATTAAAAATCTCAATCTTAGATCTTCCTGAAGAGAGGAGCCCTGATGTTTAACTTTGGGCTGGACAGACACCCCGTCAAGAACATGGCAGATAGAGTTTTTAAGCTCAGGCCCCACGTTATGGCTAAAGAAGATGGAAGATTTATCAAGATTGATCATCTGACCAGTCGCATTACAGAAAAAGTCTAGAAGGCTTTTCAGAGAATGAGCTTGAGAAGAAGTGGCCTCGCAAAACAACAGAGAATCATCTGCAAAGAACAAATGAGAGATAATCGGCGCATTTTTGCAAATTTTGAGGCCCCGATACTGGGAATTAAGCTTGGCCTGGAGGATGAGGTTGGAAAAGGCTTCAGAGAGAATTATGAACAGGTAGGGGGAAAGAGGGTCGCCCTGACGAATCCCCCGAGAAGGTAAGATATAACCACAAGCCTCTCCGTTCAAAAGGAAAGAGAATGAAGTAGTAGAGATGCAAGACTTAATCCAGTTAATGAAGCAGAATGGGAAACCCATTTTTTCCATTATCCGGAGTAAGAACCCCCACTCCACCCGATCATAAGCTTTCGACATGTCAAGCTTAAGAGCCATAAAACCTTTAGCACCCTTACGAAGATTATTAAGAAAATGGAAACACTCATGAGCAATAACAATATTATCACAAATGAGTCTGCCCGGGATGAAAGCAGTTGACTCTCACTGATACAACTATGGAGGCAAGGTTTCAACCTATTAGCCAGAATTTTGGAAATGATTTTATACACAACATTACACAGGCTAATAGGACGAAACTGGGAAATGGAAGTTGGGTTTTTTACTTTGGGGATAAGAGTAATAAGCGTATGATTCATGTTTTTCAAAAGTTTAGTGCAAGCAAAGAAATTCTTAACTACTTTACAAATATCAGAGAAAACAACAGGCCAAAAGAATTGAAAAAAGAGAGGGGTCATACCATCGGGCCCCGGGGCCTTGTTGGGGTTAAGGCCAAAAAGCGCTTTTCTGATTTCCAAGTCCTCAACA
Source organism: Rehmannia glutinosa (assembly GCA_016081115.2). NCBI lineage: Eukaryota > Viridiplantae > Streptophyta > Magnoliopsida > Lamiales > Orobanchaceae > Rehmannia > Rehmannia glutinosa. The sequence continues at coordinate 422,773 of JABTTQ020002707.1, read as the reverse complement.
GGTTTGGAGAGAAGCTCCCTTTGAGATGCATCAATGGATCTAGGGATTCCTTCAAGGATAGAAGAGCCAGCTTCAACCCCTTTGGATGAGAACAAATCACCATAAAAAGACACCACCTCTTTCTCAATTAATTCCTGAGTATCACAAATGCCGCCACTACTACTCACCAGCTTTTCAATGGAGTTTCTTTTTTGCCTTTGAATAACACTTGCTTGAAAAAACTTGGTATTTTTATCCCCATCCTTAAGCCACTGAATTCTAGACTTGTTACGCCAAAATATTTCTTCATTTTTATAGGCGCACACCAAGTCAGATTTTAGCTGATTCCATTCAACCATATTCCGATTCATGCCCAAGGCAGTCAACTGCTCAAGTCTATGATTAATATCCACAATTTTCTTCGCCGAATTAGATTTAGCATTTTTGCACCAACTCAAGATGTCCACCCTACACTCCCTCACTTTTGCCTGAATTTGGAACATTGGGGTTCCCAAAACCTCAGTTTGCCATGCCTTTTCCACAATCGGCTTGAACCCATCTATATTAATCCAACGTTGGTCGAAACAAAATCTTTTCTTACTCTTTGTACCATCCCTATCTGGGTCCAGGGCCAACAGAACATGGTCAGATGCAACTCTGACTATATGATTAACCACAGCTTTAGGATGTGTAAGAATCCATTCCGCCGAACCAAAAAAACGATCCAATCTTTCCTCCACGAACCCCTCATTTTCCCTATTGTTTGACCAAGTGAAAGGGTAACCCGAGAAATGGAGGTCCTCCATATTCATCTCTCTAATGAATGCATTAAACGGCCCACAACTACTAAAATTATGAACACGCCCTCCATTTTTTTCCTCTGGCTTGACAATATCATTCCAATCACCCCCCACGACCCATTGATCACCCCATTTATACTTTGCTTTAATCAAAAATTCCCATTGATCCCTTCTTAGCTGGGGGTACACGCTAATATACACAAAGATGACCCACGCTTTCACGCCTTTGAACTCATATTCAATCTCCATGCAAAACTGATTTTTATATAGACTTATCACACGAATAAAGATCATCCCATAGACCGTAAAGGCCCCGCTTAAACCATCAGAGTCCACATTCGACCATCTATCAGAAAACTTAAGTTGCTTACAAATAGTTTCAATAAATTTCTTTTTTTTTGTTTCACATAAGAATATGAAACTTGGGTGATGGGATCTGTTGATCTCCTTTAATTGAGGAATTGTAGAGGGTCCTCCCAAACCTCTACAATTCCAGGAAATCATCATTGAGGATGTTGAGACCATTTCTGGCTGGTCTCGCCCACCTTTGCAACCATCATGTTTTCTTTCCCCCTTTCTTGCTTAATCTTTTTTAGTTTAAGCCCCATAAGTTCCTGATCCTCTTTATTCATTCGAGCCCTCTTTTCCCCCACCCCACAAATAACAATCCCTTTATTTATTGTGTCATTTCGTTTCTTAATCAAAACAGGCCCTTTCCGTATTTTTTCTTTTGTAGAAGGGATAGTAACAGATACTTTACCTAAAACCGAGGAACCAAAATTATTCTGAATATCCGCAAACGGAGTACGGGGAATCGAGCTACCAATATCAATATCGATGAGTTCCGAAGTATCCATATCCCCTATACAAGTATTGTCGTATCCACTTTCCATCCCAGCGCCGTATTTCATCATAGAATCCTCAGATCCCTGCTTCTCCATTCCCATGGCAATGAGGTCCTTTGTAGCATCAACCTCCATCTTGAGAGCTGGTGGGTCAGCCCTCAAAAGATTAGAGGTGACTTTAGTCTTTAAGGCACATGTAGACATAATAGGATTTTTTATAACAACCCCATTGGACTCAACACTTCCCACACCAGCCCCATTACCTTCATGCAGCTTCCCATTGGTCTCAACTATTCCCACCACAGCTTCCTCCTTTTCTTGAGAAACAACAACAGGATGAATTCCATCTTGCCCGACTTTAGCGGAGTCGGCTTGAGAGGGTGGGATTTTGCTACTACCAGCACCATAAATCTCTTCGGCTCTCAGCCAATCCCCATACTGTCCCTCACAGAAGCAATTTAAGCTTATATCACTTTTTTTATACTCGCAACCTCTATCCGAATGGCCTACCCGACCACAGTAGAAACAAAAACCGACCAACTTTTCGTATTTAAACGTCACCCAGATAGAATCATGCCCTAGCTTAATAAATGTTCCTCTAAGCAGAGGTTTCAACAAGTTAATCGAAACAAGAAGTTTTATGTGATGACCTCGAACATTTCCAGATTCAGGGATATAGATATCCGAACAGCCCTGGAAAAATTTTCCGATCCTCAGCCCCGTTTCGGTAGACAACCAGTTGAAAGGCAAATCCCACACTTGCACCCAAATATCCACCGAATCAAAATCCTCAGTCAAAGCATTAGTGCCCTCTTTCCATTCTTTCAATATCAGAAATTGATTATCGAAAGTCCACGTCCTACTACGAAGCACCTTTTGTTTATCATCCTTATTTTTAAAAATAAATTGGTAAATATTGAAACCAACCTCCCCTTAATCAAACGCCTCTTTGTTCGCCAAATCGAGACATTGTATTTTTCGGAGCCCGAGAAAAATTCGCTTTTTCGGACCAAAATCTTCCCAAATAAACTTCTACTACATTCCTCATTACTACGGAGACATCTCCTGTGTTAGGTATCGACCCGCCGTATGCCGAAATAGCCGCCCATTAAAGACGATTTTACAAGCCTAACGAATAGCCTATTACAATAAATCGCCTACGGGATAGGGATTATGGGATTACAAATCAGGTTCTACAATAAAGCTATAAATTACAAATGATAACTAAATATTACAAGCTAAAACCGAAACTCCTCGAATTAGCCCGTAACCTGAAAAAAGAAATATAAACGGTAAATACAAAAATATAAGTCGAGAATTACTACGATTTACCGAACACGAACGCCGCCACAAAGGCCGTTGAGGCTCGAGTCTAGAAGCTCGATTTCAGCCTCGGGAGAGTCGGCTCAGAAACTTGATTGCAATGGCCTCAAAATGTCGTAGCAATCCAAGGCTAGACCAGAAGGTGGAGTGACGAAGAATCAACCCAAGAGCATCCTAACCCACAAAGGAATCGGAACGCAACAACACCCGAATAGTCGAAATCGCCCAACTCTCCAAACTACTCCTGGCCAATCGGCACACAGGGACTACTGGAGTATTATGTCTCAAAGTCTCACTAAGAAACTCTCAATATTTCACAGAGAAATGAAGAAGAAGAAGTGCCACTCAATATGGAGAGAACTAGAGTTTTTGGGGGAGCAACTTTCTACCGATACTATGTAGGGTTTAGGAGTTGGAATATATTAAGGTGTTGAGGCCATCCTCAAGTGGGTTAGTTGCTTCTTGGGCTTGAAATGTAGTTGGGCTAACAATAAGAATATTGGGCCACAAACCAACATTCTCCACCTTGCCCAATGCCGGTTCACATGACACAAGAGGTCACCAACAACAATCATCATCGCTTTAACCTTCCTCACTATACACAAAGTACAAGAGGAATCAAGTTATAGCAAGCACAAAGCAAGCTATAACAAAATAGTGTAGTATATCTCGCCTGTCAACACCAGTATCACGCTTCAAAATTTTCGACATGAAAGAAATTTACTCACCGAAACATTTCGCACCCATATCGCAAGATTGAACTCGGAAGAATCTTTTCAAGGTTAACTAAGCCTTTAGCAACAATATCACGAATGTAATGAAATCTTACATCTATATGCTTAGTTCTATCATGAAACACAGGATTCTTGCAAAGTTGGATACCGTTTGACTATCGGAAAATACAACAACTTCATCTTTAAGAAAACCAATTTCATAAATTAAACCTTTCAACCACACAAACTTCTTTTAAAGCTTCAAAGGATGTTAACATACTCGCATTCAAGAGTTGAAAGTGCAACAATGTGTTGTAATTGAGATTTCCAGCTAATGCATGAACCACACAATGTAAACACATAAGAAGTTGTAGATTTTCTCGTTATCCCTATCATTTGCGTAATTAGAATCCACATATCCTACCAATTTCACACCTTCGAGAGATTTACGAACTTCAAACCAAAGTTCACGCACGTTTTAAATACCTTAAAAGCCATTTAACAAAGACTCCAATGTACCATACCAGGATTAGACATGTATCTACTCAAGCAACTAACAAAGATATACAATGTCGCCTACAACCATAGATACATCATCAGATCCAATAGCATTGGAATAAGGCACATTTTTCATACAACTCAAATCATGTTCAGTTTTAGGAGACTCGTTTTTTACTCAAAACAAAATGGGCAAAGAAGGGGAATATTCACAGATTTGAAGTTGACATAGAAAATTTACTCAAAATCTTTTCAACATAAGAAATCTGTTAAGAAAAAAATTGAGTTTTTCCTATCTCTAACAATGTTCATTCCTAAAATCCTATTTGCATCTCCTAGATATTTCATGTCAAATTTAGCACTCAAGCAATTTTTAACATGCTCAATAGATTTAATGCAGAACTTATCAACAAAGATATCATCAACATAAATCAACAAGAAGATAGCACTAAGCATTTTCTTTAAAATACAAGCAATGATCATAACTACTTTTTTAAATTTTAAAGAAAGCATGCATTCATCAAATTTCTTGTTCCATTGTCAGAGATTGTTTCAAACCATACAAGGATTTTTTAAGCAAACAAACATGATCGGGTTTCTTATCACAACAAAACCCTCAGCCGTCTCATGTAAATCTTTTCTTCTAACTCCCCATGCAAAAACGCAGCTTTTAACATCCATTTGTTTTAATTCCCAATTAAATCGAGCAACTAATGCAAGCATGATTCTAACAGCTTGTAAACTTAACAACAAAGCAAAGATTTCTCGTATAATCTATCCCTTCTTTTTGAGTAAATCCCTTAGCCACAAGTCTAGCCTTATATCTAATCGATTCATTTTCATTCTTGATTTTAAACAACCATTTACAAATTCACAACAATTTTCGTGTTTAGGCACAAGAATCCAAGTATTGTTAACATGCAAAGAGTTCATCTCATCTTTCATAAAGATTTAACCAATCAAAGCAGATTTGTTCGACTTTTAAGGCTTCTTGATAAGACTTTAGGTTCATTACCATCAATAGACTCAAACACACTACAAGCAAATGAAGCCATGTGAAAATCATCAAATTTAGAAGGCGGTCTAGAGTTTCGCCTTTCTCTATCTCTAGCAAGTTGATAATCATGCAAATCAACATTTTCATTTTCGTTCACATCAACTAAATCATCATGCACAACAAAGATTTTCATGATTTTCGTGCACATCATTCGCAATGGTTGATTTTCGTGCAAACTTTCGGTTTCAACATGCATATTTTCGATTCATCAATATGACTCAAACCAGGCAATTACTCCACCTTATTTGGACCACCTTCAAATTTCGCACAAAGGCAAAGAAGCGACATAAACAAGGAAAATCGATTCATTAAAAATGACATCTCTGCTGGTAATAGTTTTAAAACCAGGTTCACCTCTAAGCCACAACCTATATCCTTTCACCCCTTCAGGATATCCTAAAAACACATTTTTCGGATCTTGTTCAAGTTTATCAACCTTTTGATGAACAAATGCAAAGACAACCAAATACCTTCAAGTTTGAAAATCAATTTCTTTACCGTAAAAACAGATTCGGACATTTTCCTTTCAAAGGCACAGACGGTGATCTATTAATCAAATAAGCACCGTGATGAACAGCTTTTTCACCCTAACCTTTTTGAAAGTCCCGAGGAAGCAAGCATGCTCCGGACCCTTTCAAGTAAGGTTCTATTCATACGCTCAAGAACACCATTCTCTGGAGGCGTATAAGGCACGCTTTATGCCTTCGATACCAAATTCAAAGACATAAGTTGTCAAACAAATTATTGCAAAATTCGAGCCCATTATCTCGTCCCCAAGAGTTTTAATCCTTTTTCCGCTTGATTCTCAATCAACATTTTCCAATTTTTAAATTTTTCAAACACTTCGATTTGTTTTTCATTAAGAAAACCCATACTTTTCTTGAAAAATCATCAATTATAGATAGAAAATATCTATTTCCACCTTGGGTGGGTTCACTAGCTGACCCACACATCAAAGATGCAAGTATTCAAGAATGTCGAACACGTAGTCCGATTTGGGAATGGGGAAACATGAAACTTGACTCTGGGATTGTTTACCAAGTACACATGAATCACAAAAGGCATACAAGACAACTTGTCTTTTCCAAAATGTACCATTTTTATGCAAAATTTCAAGTCCTTTAGCACTTCATGTGACCTAACCTTTATGCCATAAATCGCTTTTATCGCTGACAGACCACAGAATTATGCACATAAGATTCATGTTCGATTCAAAGATTGCAAACATACAAGTTCCTTTTCTTTTTCACTTTGAAAATAACAAGGTTTCCTTCAAAATTTTCATAACTCCTTTGCCCCCATCTACCTTCTAACCCATCATCCTCTAATGCAAAGACATGAAATCAAATTGTTACAAAGATCGTGCACATGTCTCACATTTTTCAAAGTTAAAGCATATCCGCATTCGAATTTTAAGCATACATCACCAATCCCAAGAATTTTACTCGCTTTTTCATTAGCCATCAAAACAGAGCCATTCACAACTTCTTTATAATTAGAAAACAAATTTCTAAAAGGTGTCATGTGAAAAGTACAAGCTTAATCAATTAACCATTGACATGTAGATTTAGGTGAAACAAAATTCACATAATCACATAGATCATAAACCATAAACACATCACCCGTATTTCCACTAGTTGAAGCCATATTAGCCTCGATCATTGATTGGTAATTATTAAAATTCGATTTTGTTTTCCTTTAGGACAATTCCTAATGTAATGTCCATGTTCGCCACAATTGTAACATTTCCTGTTATTATTAGGCCTAGACTTAGACCTAGTTTTACTCTTTCCCTTCTTTTTACCAAAGGATCGATTTTGGTTATTAAACCTCGTTTGAGACCGACCCCTAACATGCATAACTTCACCAACTTTGTTTGCTACCTCTACTAACTTTTAAATCAAGTTCCTTGCTTTTTAAGCCATTAACAACAATGTCAAGAGTAATAGAATCTCTACCATACTTAATAGCGATTTAACATCACTGCATTTATTCAGAATCGCATTTAAAAGCACAATAGGGTGTAATCATCAATGTTCTTATCACTAAATTTAATATCTTGAATTAATTTGGTGAACACATCAAGATTTTCATCAATATCTTTGTTTAAATCCAATTTAAACCTAAAGAATTTTTCTAGCAAAAACAATTTACTAGGCAATGATTTTTCCGTATATAATTCTTCCAATTTTTCCCATAATTCTTTAGCCGATTTCAGCTTGACCAACCTTCCTAAGCACAATAGTCGAAAGATTCAAGATAATAGAAGAGTATGCATATTCATCAGTTTCCACTTTGGTTTCTTTAGTATCAAATGGACGATAAGAATTATTAATAGCTTTATACACCTTTTCTTCAATTAAAATACCTTTCATTTTTTGTTTCCAAATAGAAAAGTCGGATTTACCATTAAACGGTTCAAGATGATAACCGACATCCCAGCCATATTAAAACACAACAGCTTAATAATATAACAAACCACAAAGTCAACAATGTCACAAAAATGGCAAATCCACACAAATACAGAAATACAAATGAAGCAATTAATCACCACAAAAATGAGAGAATTGGAAATCAAGCAAACGGACAACAAGCTCTATAGCGTAAATAAAGGTTCACACAAAGAACCTAAAATATTCTACAAAGACGTAATCCCAACACATAAACCCGCTGCAAGCGGTATTTAAGCTACGAAAGCAATAAATCCGCTACAAGCGGTATTTAAGCTACAAAAGCAATAAACTCGCTACAAGCGTTATTTAAGCTACAAAAGCAATAAACCCGCTGGCAAGCGGCGGTTACGCTCTTAAAAACAAGAAAGAGAGGTTCAAGCCGCTTTGCAGAGCGAAACTCTACGGTAAGAGTTTCAGACACCACAAATGGGAGAGCTCGATACCACCGTTAGGTATCGACCCCGCCGTATGCCGAAATAGCCGCCCATTAAAGACGATTTTACAAGCCTAACTAACGAATAGCCTATTACAATAAATCGCCTACGGGATAGGGATTATGGGATTACAAATCCGGTTCTACAATAAAGCTATAAATTACAAATGATAACTAAATATTACAAGCTAAAACCGAAACTCCTCGAATCAGCCCGTAACCTTAAAAAATAAAATATAAACGGTAAATACAAAAATATAAGTCGAGAATTACTACGATTTACCGAACACGAATGCCGGCCACAAAGGCCGTTGAGGCTCAGTCTAGAAGCTCGATTTCACCGGGAGAGTCGGCTTCAAAATGATTGCAATGGCCCTCAAAATGTCGTAGCAATCCAAGGCTGGACCGGAAGGTGGAGTTGAAGAAGATCAACCCAAGAGCATCCTAACCCACAAAGGAATCGGAACGCAACAACACCCGAATAGTCGAAATCGCCCAACTCTCCAAACTACTCCTACAATCGGCACACAGGGACTATCGGAGTATTATGTCTCAAAGTCTCACTAAGAAACTCTCAATATTTCACAGAGAAATGAAGAAGAAGAAGTGCCGACCAATATGGAGAGAACTAGAGTTTTTGGGGGAGCAACTTTCTACTGATACTATGTAGGGTTTAGGAGTTGGAATATATTAAGGTGTTGAGGCCATCCTCAAGTGGGTTAGTTGCTTCTTGGGCTTGAAATGTAGTTGGGCTAACAATAAGAATATTGGGCCACAAACCAACATCCTGCTTCTAAATCAACCCCTCCCTTCTCTTCCTCAGTTAGAGTGAATTTCCTCATCCCCTCCACTAACTCTTTATCCATGAGAGGAATCCCCAAAAGCACAAGTGATAATCAAGGTTAGAGCACTTTCCAAACCTCGAAAAGAAAAAAAGAAACCAAAAAAAAAAAAAAAAAAAAGAAAAAAAAACAGACAGAGAGAACACGGTAAGAAGACAACCAAGGTCAAAATGAATGGAATAGGACCAAGATGAAATAAAAGCCAAGACTCACAAGAGAATAAAAGCCCCACAAAGATAAATACGATTCAACAACCACCAGGAACAAAAATGAAGACAATAAAAGAAAGCTAAGACAAGAAATAAATGAAGCGAGAAAATAAAAAGGAGGCGGGGAACCCTAATTTTTAAACCACCCAGCAAGGAGACAGGAGCACTCTCGTAGAGAGAGAAATTTTACTTCCAGCGAGAAGACAGGAATGCGTACCAAACATCACGATTATAATATATGTATGTATATCCGACAAGTTTAATCCAATCAATATTTAACCCAATCAAATATTTAATCGCCAAATCATACATTTTATATATGGTTTTTGAAAAAAGATATTTAATATATTTATATAATATGTATGTATATCCAACAAGTTCTTTTTCTAATTATTATAAGTTGAAATTTTTTCCTAAAAGACCATAAAAGACAACCGAAAAATTGAATTAATTTTGACCACATGCAAATTAAGCGGCAAAATTAATATTTAATCCAATTAACTGTATGGATGTATATGATATATCCGGCAAGTTTAATCCAATCAATATTTAATCTAATAAAATATTTAATCCAGTCAATATTTAATCATCAAATCATATATTTAATATATGAGTTTTGAAAAAATATATTGTTGATATATTTATATAGTTTGTATGTAGCTTTCAAATTTATTTATTTGTAATCAGTATTTTTAGTCTCTTATCTAACTATCACAAACAAATTTGAGAAACTAAAATTTTATCTTTTGGACAAATCTCGTGTAACACACGGGTGTTTTTCTAGTTATATATATACTATTAATATCGAAGGTAATTGTTGACACTTAGTTGTATATTAAAGTATGACTTTAAATGCGAGGATAGTGTTTTTTTAAAAAAATTCATTAAGGCTCCATTTGGATGGAAGGATTTGAGCTACGGATTTCAAATCCATAATAACAAATCCATTGGAGTTGTTTGGATGAAGTCATTTTATAATGACTTTCAAATCCTTGGAAGCTATTTTTGGAGTCATTTTGAAGGATTTCAAATCATTCCTATTTGGAGTCATTTAATATCCTTCCCTAAGTCCTCTCCCCAGATCCAAATCCTCTCATCCAAATGCAACCTAAAAGTAGTTGCTAGGAGTTACTTTTGTCAAATTATGAACTTAATGAAATTGATAGTTTCGGAACTAAAATAATTTTAAAGAAAAGTATAATTGTATTTTAGTGCATCCAAGAAAAAAAAAATTAAAAAAAGAGCAAGTATTATCCCCCCCCCAAACAATAAACGCATTTCCTATTGCATTATTAATCCGTCAAGATCCTTTAACTTCTTAATAACAAATTAAGTTTATTTGGATAATAACATAATACAAATGTATTGCAAATTTTTTATCAACTCATATCTTGAGCTATTTTTTTGAGTCAATATAATAATATTTAAATAAATATTATATGAAGTAAATTGAAACATTTCTCTCAAATTGTCCCATTAAATTCAAATCATTCAAATGCAACTTTAAAAAAGGAAACTTCATGGGATCATTATCTACTAATAGAAGAATCTCATTGTTTTAAGCACAACATTAATGTTTTCAGAGCTGACAGAAAACACAGAGAAGTACTTGAAATAATGATAATTTATGAGGCTGATTTTGACAGCAAAATCATGTGTTTTTTTTTAATCTTTTGGCGAAGCATTCTTTTGCCTTTTTCCTATTTTCTTTTTCCTTGTCCATGCATGTATGAGGTTAATCTTCAAATATGATGTTGAAATTTCACCCATTCTTTTTTCCGACCTTTGTGATTTACATATCGAATCTTGCTACCATAATAAATTTAATATTAAAATTCTTTGATGTGGTGATTATTTAATGTGACATTAGGATTGAGTGGCACAAATCTTTGATATTTATTATTTAATTGATTAATTTTTCAACTGTTCAATCTAATTAATACTGCATCACATTGCTTCTCCGAGAAAAGATTAAAGAAGTGCAGATGCGTCATTTGAATTATGATTGTTATTTTTTTTCTACACATGACAAGCAATAGTGTGTGTATATATTTATATATATGCTTTCTTTTTGCTAAAAGAAAAAAGAAATGGAAGACATGATACAAAAATAATTTTCTAAAAAGCGACAAGTGTTGTGCAGGCAACAGCAGATTGGGGCCTGAATAGGTTAGTCGGGGTATGATAGATAGGATAGATAGGATTAGACGCAATGGCGTAACCAGGAATAAAACGGAGGTGGGCCGATATACGAAATTGGAGTGAGCCATATAAAAAATTAAAAGAAAAACCATATAAAATTTAAATAAATTTATTTTTCTGAAAAAAATTTACCTAGAATTTTTATTTTTTGGAAAAAGGGGAGGCGCCGGAGCCTGGGTTGGCCCCCCTAGCTACGCCATTGATTAGATGGGACCTAATTGGATAAAAATGCAGGTGGTTAGAAAAGTCTAGCGACCGGATTAAACGAGAATTTTTAGAACAAATGCATAGGACACTGGCATCGCTTTTCTAGTGTTGTTTCTTGCAGAGTTGCAGTTAAAAGTTCACTTAAAAAATGGCAATTTTTAATCCAGTAAGTGCACACTCCAATTTTAGTATGTAGAGGTTAATGCGATGACCCAAACTCATTTTCCTTGGGTAATTGGTCAAAAAATTTATTCCTTAATTGTAATTCAGTTGGAAGGCCGAAGGAAGTGTTGGAAATTGGTTTCAATAAATGGCTAAATGGGTTTTGAGCCATGCTTGACCAATTATTTAAGTGGAATATTTATTTATTTTGAAAATAAATGATGTAATAGTAATCTACACAGTGGGTAGATGAAATTAGTATTTTGAATTTATCAAAACCAATTTCGGGTGAATGAGAAATTAATGCATAAAATTAGCTACTTAAATGTCTTTTATATAAGGAATATAAAATGGTGAGAACGTGGAAAACCATATCCCACATAGGAAACATATTAAATGTTTGACTAATTTATATAGAGATTTACCACTAATAAGGAGTAATCAAGTGGAGCTCCTTATGGTACACCCTAGTGGACCAAGTTAATTTTGACTAGCCTTTGGCTAGTTCAATAGCACCGATGACGATGCGGAACACCGTACGACCCTGAGCCGGAGTCAGAACCGGGCATGCACACGTCACATTGGGATCTTTAGAGATTGTGCCTTTTGATTAGAAGGCACGATCCAACAGTCCAGATCGATCCGGACCAATGGATGCACCTGTTCTAAACAGGCATCCAAAACTCTATATAAACAGACCCCCAGAAATCTGTTTTTAACATCAGAAAATCTAAAATTCATCAGTATATTTAGCATATTGTGTCTGTTTTTTCCTTCTGAAAATTCGAAAGTTCCGAAATACGTTAAGTTCGCTGTAAGTTCGGTTTTTGCAAGTGCTGCTAAGCCGAGCTTGAAAGTTGTTGTATCTTAGAGACGATTGCCTAGAACCGTTAGCACTTTTGTACGGGGCAATTTCATTTTGCGGATAGAGAATCTAATTCTCGCCTCGACTTATAAAATAGTCCCATTTTTCTGTCCATTTTTTCGAGAAAACCAAACACCACAAACAACAATCGCAAGACGAAATTTTGTTTTCTTGAAAGATGGCTAACATCAATTTCACTCCGATGGCTGCTGCTCCCGTGCATGGAGAAAAACCGCCGAAATTTTCCGGTGTTGACTTCAAGCGCTGGCAATAGAAGATGCTATTCTATTTGACCACTTTGGGTCTGTCCCGGTTCTTGAAGAAGGACCCCCAGCCATTGGTGAAGAAGAAACAGATAATCAGAGGCAAAGTGCTGTGGATGAATCATGCATGGCACAACAACGACTTTCTGTATCGCAACTATGTTCTGAATGTGCTGGAAGACACCTTCTATAACGTCTACAGCTCATTCAAAACATCCAAAGAATTGTGGGATTCTTTGAAAAAGAAGTACAAGACAGAAGATGCCCGCACAAAAAAATTTGTTATTGGCAAATTTCTGGATTTCAAAATGGTTGACACCAAGATAGTGATCAGCCAAGTTCAGGAAATTCAGATCATACTTCATGACGTAGTGTCTGAAGGGATGATTCTGAATGAGTCATTTCAAGTGGCTGCAATTATCCAAAAATTGCCGCCATTGTGGAAAGACTTTAAAACTACCTCAAGCACAAGCGCGAGGAAATGGGACTTGAGGATTTAATAGTTCAACTCCGGATTGAGAAAGACAGCCGAAAATCCGAAGTAAAGTCCAGCAAAACTGGAATGGAGGCAAAGACCAATCTTGTAGAATCGAGCACTAGCAAGAAACAGAAGCAATCCAGAAATGCTAAAGGAAGGCCAAAAAATTCAAAGGAAGCTGCTACAACTGTGGTAAGCCAAATCACATGGCCAAGGATTGCCGACACCCAAAGAAAAAAGGCAATCAAAATGGCAACCAACAACAAACCAATGTGACCGAGGACAAGTCTATTCCTATAGATATGTCAGAGCTAAATCTCACCGCCGTTGTGTTTGAAGCCAATATGGTGGATAATCCAAGGGAGTGGTGGATAGATACCGAGGCTACTCGTCACATCTGTGCCGATAAGGAGATGTTTTCCTCCTACACCCTGGTCAGTGGAAGAAAACTGTTCATGAGGAACCCTTCGACTTCCAACATTATGGGGCTTGGAAAGGTTGTACTGAAGATGACTTCCGAAAAAGAGATGATACTTGTGGATGTGCTGCATGTCCCGAATATCCGCAAGAATTTAGTTTCTGGTCCCCTATTAAGCAAAGCCGGTTTAGACTAGTGTTTGAGTCTAACAAGTTTGTAATGACCAAGAATGGTCAGTTTCTTTGTAAAGGATACCTTGATAAAGGGCTCTTCAAAATGTCTGTAATGAATGTTTTCCGCCAAGAGGCGAATAATAAGAATATTACTTCTGTCTACATGTTGGATTTTTCTAATTTATAGCATGATAGATTATGACACGTAAATTTCAACACAATCAAGAAGTTAGTGAATCTGGAATTAATACTAACGTTTAAAACCGATTCACAAGACAAATGTAAAGTTTGTGTTGAAGCAAAATTGGCTAAAATACTGTTTCATTCGGTGACGAAAAGTACCAAACCTCTCAAGTTAATTCACACAGATGTGTGTGATTTAAAACTTGTGCAAACTCGAGGTGGCAAAAAGTACTTCATAATATTTATTGGCGATTGCACAATATATTGTTATGTATATTTTTTGAAAAGCAAAGATGAAGCTTTAGTAGCTTTCAAAGCTTATAAGAATGAAGTTGAAAACCAGCTTAATTTGAAAATTAAGATGATTCGAAGTGATAGAGGCAGAGAGTATGTTGCTCAATTTGAAGAATTCTGCTCAAAAGTGGGTATAATTTATGAATGACAGCTCCCTACTCACCTCAATCAAATGGTGTAGCAGAACGCAAAAATCGTACTCTTAAGGAGATGATAAATGCGATGTTGATAAGCTCTGGCTTACCCTAAAACTTGTGGGGGGAAGCCATACTTTCTGCAAACTACATTCTTAATAAGATCCCACATAAAGATAAAATGAAACTATGAGTTATGGAAAAGACGTAAACCGTCATATAAGTACCTTAAAGTGTGGAGGTGTTTGGCTAAAGTTAAAGTACCTAAGCCGAAACAAGTTAGAATCGGTCCAGAGATGATCAATTGCGTTTTTATTGGATATGCTAACAATAGTAATGCATATCGCTTTTTAGTGCACAAGTCAGCTATTCCTGATATAAATGAAGTTATGATCATTGAATCGAGGAATGATGTATTCTTCGAGAATATCTTTCCGAATAAAGAAAGGAAAGAAGAAAGTTCGAATAAATGAACTCATGAAACTACAAGATTACCTTAGAGTGACGATGAAGAGGAACCAAGACGCAGTAAAAGGACAAAAGTAGCTAAATCTTTTGGTTATGATTTTCTAACTTATATTTTAGAAAACGAACCAAGAACTATTCAATAAGCTTTGTCTAGTGCAGAAACTCATCTCTGGAAAGAAGCTATCAATAATGAAATAGATTTCATCATGCAAAATAACACTTGGGAGTTAGTTGATCTCCCAACGGGTTGCAAACCTTTGGGATGCAAGTGGATCCTTAAAAGGAAGTATAGAGCAGATGGATCTATAGATAAGTACAAAGCCCATTTGGTAGCCAAAGGGTTTGAACAAAAGGAGGGATATGACTTTTTCGACACATATTCTCCTGTTACAAGGATCACGTCCATTCGTGTTCTCATTGCTATTGCAACTTTGCATAATTGAGATACATCAAATGGACGTGAAGAATACCTTCTTGAATGATGAGCTTGAAGAGAAGATTTATATGGAACAACCCGAGGGATTCGTTGCATCCGGTCAAGAGCGAAAAGAGTGTATACTTGTTAAGTCACTTTATGGACTAAAACAAGCACCTAAACAATGGAATGAAAAGTTTGACTCGACTATAAAGACAAACGGTTTCAAGATTAATGAATGTGACAAGTGTGTCTACATTAAAAATACTACAAATGATTACGTCATAGTATGCCTTTATGTAGATAATATGTTGATCATGGGTAGTAGTCATGATTAAATCATGAATACTAAGAACATGTTAAAGAAAAACTTTGAAATGAAAGATATGAAACTATCTGATGTTATATTAGGGATTAAAATCTCTAGAACCTCAGATGAAATCGTCTTGTCACAATCCCATTATGTCGAAAGCATACTTAGAAAGTTTAATGCTTTTGATAGTCCTTCAAATAAGACACATGTAGATCTAAGTCTACACTTGGCCAAGAATAGAGGCGAACCAGTTTCTCAGCTAGAATATGCAAGGATAATTGGCAGTCTGATGTACTTAATGAATTGTACACGACCAAACATTCAGTGAGTAAGCTAAGTAGGTTCACAAGTAACCCGAGTAAGGATCACTTGAAAGCCTTGACAAGGGTACTTAGATACTTAAAGTATACCATGAACTATGGAATACTTTATACGAAATATCCACGAGTATTAGAAGGATACTATGATGCCAATTGGATATCAGACACAAAAGACTCCAAGTCCACAAGTAGTTATGTATTCACAATAGGTGGAGGAGCGGTGTCATGGAGATCTTCTAAGCAAACGTGTATAGCTCGATCCACTATGTAATTCGAGTTTATTGCTTTAGATAAAGCTGGAGAAGAAGCTGAAGGGCTTAGAAATTTCTTAGAAGATATTCCTTGTTGGAATAAACCAGTGCCTATTGTATTAATACATTGTGATAGTCAATCAGCAATCGGAAGGGCACAAAGTAGTATGTATAATAGTAAGTCTAGACATATTTGTTGAAGACATAATACCATTAGACAATTGATCTCAAATGGGGTTATTTCGGTTGACTATGTGAAGTCAAAGGAAAACCTAGCGAAACCGCTTACTAAAGGTATAAATCAAGATCAAATGTACATGTTGTTATGGGGAATGAGTTTAAAATCCACAAAATAAGAATGTTCATAGCGGTAACCCAACCTTGTGAATTAGAGATCCCAAGACCTTGGTTGAATGAGAAAACTAAGTTATGAATGTTCAACTGAACACTTGTAAATTGTTTCAGCTCATTCCCAGAACGTCCAAGTGAAAAACCCTGCAGAATGTGGTGAGGTTAAATTTATCTTTTAATGATTCCTATACCTAAAAGGTGGAGTATGAGAGAATACTCTTTATAGAAGATCACCTAAGTAAGTGAGAAGTAATGACCGCTTCTATTTGGAACACTTATGTATGTAAGATATGGTCCAGGGCCGAAATGGACACAACGTGAGAACAAAACGTGTTAGAATGTTATTGTGTAAGTGTTGTTGTCTTAGTTTACACAAACGACTGAATAGTTCAAGACATTGTGTCACTAAACAGCTAGTAAACCCGATAGTACTTTACTAAGGAAGGTTCAAAGCACAAGCTACCTATCCTGATGCAATAATGGTTCGTTGGAACTTTCGAATGAGTATGCATACATGCATGCATGTTCATTCATGTGGGGGATTATTGGAAATTGATTTCAATAAATGAGTTTTGACCCATGTTTGATCAATTATTTAAGTGGGAACATTTATTTATTTTGGAAAATAAATGATGTAATCATAATCTACACCTCGGGTAGATGAAATTAGTATTTTGAATTTCTCAAAATCAATTTTGGGTGAATGATAAATTAATGCATAAAGTTAGCCACTTAAATGCATTTTATATAAGGAATATAAAGGAGTGGGAATATGTAAAGCAATATCCCACTTAGGAAACATATTAAATGTTTAACTAGTTTATATAGAGCTCCACCATTAATAAGGAGTAATCAAGTGAAGCTCCTTATGGTACATCCTAGTGGACCAAGTCAATTTTGACTAGCCTTTGGCTAGTTCAAATAGCATCGAGGATGGTGCGGAGCACCATCCGAGCCAGAGCTGGGCCCGCGCACGTCGCACATAGTCACAATGGGAGCTTTAGAGTTTTGACAAATTGAACCATAGTTTAGTCCAGTGGCTTGATGACATTGCATGGCAACTCAGGTGGCAGTGACTTGGCAAGAGTCGTCTAGATGGCGACACGTGGCACGCTGTGGCAGTGACTGGATGCACCTGTTCGCTGACTGGACACGACTGTTCAGTATGCAGGAGTGTGTAGTAAAGGGTGTGTACCTTCGGAAGAGATGCGATCTGGACCATCAGATTGTGCCTGTTGATCAGAAGGCACGATCCAACAGTCCAGATCGATCCGGACCAATGGATGCACCTGTTTTGAACAGGTATCCAGAACTCTATATAAACAGACCCACAGGAATCTATTTTTAACATCAGAAAATCCGAAATTCATCAGCATATTTAGCATATTGTGTCTGTTTTTTCCTTCTGAAAATTCGAAAGTTCCGAAATACGTTAAGTTCGCAGTAAATTCGGTTTTTGCAAGTGCTGCTACGCCGAGCTTGAAAGTCATTGTATCTTAGAGACGATTGCCTAGAACCATTAGCACTTTTGTACGGGGCAATTTCGTCTTGCGGATAGAGAATCCAATTCTCGCCTCGACTTATAAAATAGTCCCATTTTTCTGTCCTTTTTTCGAGAAAACCAAACACCGCAAACAACAGAAAGAAATATCAGATTCTTAGGTAGGCAAGTTAGTAAATCATGCGATATTTTTAAGTAAATATAATATTGGTTACTTGTCTTTCTAAGGTTTATACATGGCAATGGAAAAGTATTTAAAGAAAAACACCTTGCAAAAAAAAAAAAATTTACCAAGATTGATTTAAATCACACACTGATACTGAAAAAAATAATCCCGAAAGAAATATTATTTTGAAGTGTTTATTAACAGAGTACCAAATTATAGAATTAAATAATGTACATTCTATAATATTATTTTTTAATAAGTTAGGAGTACTGGTTGGAGGAGATACAATAAATTTTAAAGAAACCGAAAGATACTGGATTCGAACCTGGTCAATACTCTTACAAAGAGTGAGTGTTACTATTTGAGCTTCAAGCTTTTGGTAATGTAGATTCTATAGTTGAAAGTTGTTGTTATATCATTACTTTAAGGTGATAATTCAAAAGTAAAATATTATAATTTAAAAAATATAATTTTATTTTTAAACAATCCAAATAAATATAAAAGAAACAAATATAAATTAAAAAATTAAAGTTCAAGAACCAGCGAGATATCCTGTCACATATCTTTTCAATCCATGCCAACTGAGATATGGACTACTACGTTGACCAAAACTTTTTACGTATATAGTAGTAATAGAAAAGCATGCAAATGACTTTCATCTTAGACAAAAGTTGGTACAAGATATGAACCTATTACTTATTAATAATAAAAAAAAAGCGCTAATCTTTTGTTTTTTTTTTTTTTGATCAGAAAAAAAAAAGCGCTAATCTTTGTTCTCCTAAGAACAACTCCAGCAGTAGACCTAAAAAGGCGTTGGACGTTAAATATTGTGTCCAGTAGTGCACCAAATTGTGGCGCTATTTTACAATTCCTACAGTGCATTGTCAAATATGGCGTTCCACTATTTCAGTGCTAAAGTTTTTTTTTCCCTTTAATTTGTCAATGATTTTTTAATTGTGAATATTGTAATTAATTTTATATTTTAATTAATCTAATACAAAATAATATTAAAATTAATTCAATTATAAGTGATAATTTGTTTTAAATAATATGATCCATGAGATTTAAAATACTACACACAAAATTATAAATCTTACTTGAAATCTGTTTCTATATTATTATGAATTGTTATTTTAATTTTGCATTAAATTTTACATATTTTTTGAATTTGGTTAATTTTGAAAATAAAAAATACAATAAACATTATATTAAATAAAACTACATATGTAATATGTTTATCAATTATTAAGTAATAAAAATAATATTAAATGATTGAAATAAGGAATCTTATGAAATACTCCTTCTTAGTGCAAAAGTAATGCAAACTGCGGGAGATGGAGTGCAAATTCTACACCAAAATAGTTTAGATTCTGAAATTTAATAATTATATAAAATAAAAATATATTAATTAATTTTGCTAAATTTATAAAGTTGGGGTGGGATGGGGTTGATCTACATAATTTAACTGGTGCAGACTACTGAAGATGATCTAATAGTTAATCACATGATCGACCAGTTAAATTATGTAGATCAACCCCACCCCACCCCAACTCTATAAATATAGCAAAATTAATGAATATATTTTTTTTATTTATATAATTATTAAATTTATGAATTCTTCATGTATAATTATTGCAATTTGAAATCTTGACCCGCCCCCGTAATAAAATTTAAAAAAACACCTCCTTATCTACTATTTTAAAAATTAGAATAAATATCGCCTTCCTAGTTCCCACTGTTAATTCGTTTGGGCTCCGTCCTTGTTTGAACGTTATATGTTATCACGTTTTGTGTATTCTAGTTCAATTTGTGTACTGGATAAGTTTAAATTATGAAGAGCAAACTCATTCAAAATCTTATTAAAGTTTCAATCAGATATATACTTTAGTTTATAATATGTTAGATTTCATTTTAATTACTTATAAATCTTTGAATCATTTTTATTGAATTAAAGAAGTTTATTAAGATTTTTAAAATACGTTAGGAACTTGGCTTATAAGATTTTCTCATCTTAATTTTGAGAGCTTATAATCTCATTTTCCTGAAAATTTACCGAACACTTTGGACATATTATAAATTTTCAGATATTAGATATATACACCCATTGGTAAAATTATCTTACTAATATATATATGTAATGAAATTAAGGGATAATTACAAAATACCTCCTGAGGTTAGGACTATTAACAAAAAAAATCCAGACGCTTTTGAAAGTTTCGGGAACCCCCTTGCAATTTGATGTCGTCTTATATTTTCCATTCACACGCAAAATATATTTCAAAATGCTCCGTGGAATTTCTAGAAATATTACAATTACCTCCTTAAATTTAAGACATAACCAAAATGCACGGGGCATTTTGTACCATTTAAAACATCTCTGGGTTTTTTTGTAATTAGCCCAAATTTCAGGGGGTCTTTTGTAATTATCCCTAAAAATATACAAATTATGTAGTTGAACCAAATGAAGATCAAGCCATTTGACCCAAGCGGGTCCTAACTGGGAGGGCAGTGTGTATTGATTTGATGAAATTTCATGTATATACGTATCTTTATAGACAATGATGCTGCAACAGAACAGACATGATTGCAATTAGGTACAAAAAGATAATAAGGTTGGCAAATTAGACGCACATATCCATATCAAGATACTATTTCATTCCCTTTTAACTTAATAGAACAAAATCCAAAACATGTGTGTATCTATGTTTTTTCAGAATATGATTAATTATGACAAAACCTGGTATTAAATTCTGTATTAATTAAACAGACAAATGGCAAAGTGGGTCCGAAGACGACGACGATAACGACGACGATGATATAGCAAAGTTCCAGATATCTGTAGACTCAGAGTTCGAAACCTGATTTTGATCATTCGGTGTATTATCCGAATTATGCATGTTTAGCATTTGTACCTCATGATCATTATGATGGTCAAAGCAAAACGAGAAATCTTCATCAATGGTTTGGCCAAAGCTGGGAATTTGCTTGAAAGTCTGCCCATTAAGCTGAGAGGCCACCAGGCGATCCATTGCAGCCCAATCGGACGACGAAGGCCCGATTTCTGTCATCAGATCGTGATCGTTGATATTATTGGCAAGTGACGATGATGATGGATTTAGGGTTGGACTTTCCAGGCCTGGAAGGTGCATAAAACCTGACGATGATTGATTAAGAAACTGGATGTTCGATTCGTTTTCTTGCTTGCATGAAGATGATGATGATTTTCCCATGTACATGAGTATCTGATCGAGGACGCCTTCGTTTCTTGGAATTGAGATGGATGAATTGATCATGGGGTTATCCAATGCCTTGTGGTAGTTTTTCTTCTTGAAAACGCGGCAAAC
Organism: Rehmannia glutinosa; assembly: GCA_016081115.2. Taxonomy (NCBI): domain Eukaryota; kingdom Viridiplantae; phylum Streptophyta; class Magnoliopsida; order Lamiales; family Orobanchaceae; genus Rehmannia; species Rehmannia glutinosa. Next base: position 401,113 of record JABTTQ020002707.1, on the reverse strand, counting down.
GACCCAGCCTTCTTCGGACCCTGAGTCTCCAGCAATATTCGATGCCTGATCCATTTGAAGTGCTATGTTTCGTCAGTAAAATGAAAATTGTGGTTGCTTGGTACTATTTTTTATGTCTTAACACAATGTTCCGATCGGTCTCAAGAAACGATCGATTTCTTGTTCCACTTTTCTATTCAATATTGTATTCCGCTATTCAGATGAATAACACATGCTCATGTATATATATAATCAACAAGTTAGAATAAAAATTGGAATAAGAAAGTGGAACAGGAAATCTGGAACCTTCTCGTGGTTCAATTGATAGATCAAGAATCAGGGCACTCAAATAAGGACATTATTCTCCCTGATTATTCTTGTAGCTTTTTAGAAGCATGGTCTAATTAATCTGATCTATCAAGAGAAATTAAAGGATGGAAAGATTAATTACATTACTGGATTCATGAGTGGTGTTGTCATCGAGCCTATATTCATGCATGATCCAATCTGATTTCTGACCATGTGGAGCTCTTCCCCTGTAAAAAACCAGAGTCTTTCTCATTCCAATTCTCCTGAAATTGCTGTGAATCACCTTATCCCGGCCCGTCGCCTTCCAGAAACCGGCTGCTGTTGCCCGGTTCGTTCGTGTCCCCGTCGGATATTTCTTGTCTTTGTGGCTGAAAAAGTACCAGTCGTTCTGCGGAGTCGACCCTATTTTACACTTTTCTGAAAAAAAAAAAAAACAAAATTATTCATCCAAAGAAATGATCAGCTTAAACCATCAATGCACTAATCATCTGATTCAAGAAAACATCCTTATTTTTTACAATTACCTTGAATATCCCATGGCTCGAGTTTGTTAAGGTCGACGTCACGGATGACGTCAAGATCGATTTTCTCGCAAGCTACTTTTTTCCTGAGGTAATAATGCAGAAGTTCCTCTTCTGTGGGATGAAAACGGAAACCTGGAGGAACTTTGGACTGTCCATTCACAGATAAATTCATGTCTTCTGACATATTTTAGGAACTCTGTTTTCTTTCCTCTGTCGGAGTAGACTCGTCACTGTTGTTAACTTTTTATAACTTTTTTTGTTTGTCAAAAGAGATTGAATTGAGAGGAAGATTAAAAAAGGAGGTGTTGTGCTTTAAAAAAGGTTCGGAGGAGATGATGATTTATATGAATATGGTTGGGCCAAAATGCATGGAAAGTTTTGGTATCATGGGGCTCCAAGTAGGGCCTTTACCTTCTTCAAGAGTACCAACCAGCTTAATCCAGATAAAGGGAGTGGGGTCGGGGGTTAGTCCAGATCTTTTTATTGCATTTTCCATTTCACGAGTCTGTATAAATATTATATACGTTATGACGTTATTTAATTATTTCGTACACTTGTCATTCATTTAGAGCTAATAACATTGGCCCTGCCAGCCCCATATAGGGCTAGGCTAGACTTCATTTTTAGAAGCCAGAAAAGTACAAGGCTTACTTTGGCTTGACCAGACAAAAAATACACGTGTTGGGCTGGATTACGATAAATGTTGCAAGATAAAATTTCAATTGACTCGGTCTGATTTTATGACTTGGCCATTGGGCTAGGGCCATGCCTACCTAGTCCGATCCATTGCTAACTCTAAATTCATCTAATATGTGTGGAATATGAATTAAATAGAGAATAAAATAGACGAACCTGTGTACGACAAGATGGGGTTCAATATGTGGCTAAAAATTTATATTCCACTTTTTTAATCCCACTGTGTATTCCGCATTTTTAATTGAATAGCATGTGTTGCTTAGTTAAACATTTACTATTGTATTTAAATATAATTTATCTCAAGACTCAAGCGGATTGAGTGTGACATAAGTGGTTTAATGCTCAATTTCTCATGTTTTCACCTGGGTTTGATCCCCATCACACCCATTCCTTTCAGGATTTCCCACCCTTTTTAGAATTGTACTAAAAATATACATTTATATATATATATATATAATTTATCTCATGGATGCGTGACATACATCCATAGAATTGAATAAAAATGGTCTCAACTTCAAATCTTTATTAGCACTACTTGGTCGAAACTGCTACCGCATGGGGTTGGCGTGATTTGCGGCCTGTGTGTCGAGCCCAGGGTTTCTGTACACTCAAAAAGTAGTGATTGCGGGTTTTCCATTATATAAAAAAAGACATGAATATAAAATGGAATAAGAAATGTGAACCGGTCTAATGTAGGCGGCAGCAGACACTAGAGGTCCCACTGTGGACGTTAGAGGACTCCATAGTCTAAGCTGAGGGGTAGAGGAGTCCATCCTTAACTGTGACATTCGACCTTCAAATCTCAAAGAAAAGCTCCCTCCAAACCACCACTATCTCCAAACAATCTTACTTTCACACACACTATACTCGATTACTCATTTTACTCGTGCAGCCAATCCTAACGACAAGAGGCCAAGAGACAGAGATGATATGGGGCCAGGCTTCGGCTTTTATGCATCCATCATCATCCACTATACACATACATCATACATGTCAATGATGTCATATATTCAACCACCATCCGATCGGTCTATTATGCATGCACTTGCGGTAGCCCATGTATTTGACCAAGTGATACCCATAGTAGTTCCTCGTACGTATTATGATGTTATCATACTTGATTTGTTCCGGTGCAAGTACAAAGTGTCGTCTTTCAAATTAAAACATATTGAATGTTGAAACTCATTTTTGAATTTTTTCATATTCTTGTCTCATTTCAATAATTGTATTGATAATGGTCGCTGTCCTTGATTTGTCATTCTCAAATTTAAATATGATGATTTCATCTAGTTGAGTTTATATAGTTTAATTCCTTGACAATTTTGCAATAATTCGGTCATGAATAAAATGTGCTTCCAAATTCAAATTCTTAAATGAGTTATAGGAATACTTCATTCATTGCCCTAACTGGTAATTAATCCCAATCACTAAATAATTTAGTGGTAATAGGCCAAATTAGCCATTTACGTTATTTGAAAATAAAAAAATAACCATGTTTTTCGAGAACATGTTATTCCAGCTATTTTAACTAAAAACTTTTTGTATTTTTCGGTAAGATATTTGACAATTTTTTCAAAAAATCAACGAGTCTCGATCCTGAGAAATGATTCAATGTATCGATTCCAAGAACTGAAAAAGGACAAAATGCACAATTAAACTCAAAATTGGCTAAAAACCATATTTTCAGAAAATATGGCAAAAAAAAATTTTTTTTTTATAGACAAATGGCCAAAAATCTGGCGACTCCTAAATTTATACGTACAATAGATGCATGCTACGTATACGTACAATATGCTTATTCAACATGATATAGAAATTAAACTAGCATAAATTATGCAAGGATTCATAGCACAAGCTAGTTCATTTTCCTCAAATATATTCATTGCAAGGCTAACAACTTGATCGGATGAAATTTTTGAATCAAGTAAATCACGTGGCTTCTAGAATCAGAATTTACTCCCCTTCCACTTAAATTAATGGTGAAATAGTGAGACATTGACGTTCTACTCAGATTCAGTTTTCCTAATTAATTAATTGCATAGTACTATGAAGAACTGCTGGGCAGCACATATCAAAATAGAGACTGCATGCCCAACTTCAACAAAAACAATTACATGAAAGGGATCTCATTTAATGAGGACACCAAATTGCATGCTATAACTGGAAAAATCCTTACGTATATAGAAAAGGAATGCAAAGTACAGGGAATTAGCGATAATTAGATGGACTATTAATGTAGGGCGAAAAGTGGCCAAATGAAGGTTGAAACCGGGTTGTAAAACTTAATCGAAACCATGGTGAATGGTTCTAGGAAACATTGATCGGAACCCTGTTACAAAATCGAACGGAACCGTGTCAGCCGTTCCGATTACGATTCCTCGATGTCAAAAACCATGAAACCGCCGATTAAAATATGTGATTTTTATTTTTAATTTGGTAAAAAATATGCTAAAAGAAATGTTAAATATTTGTTATGATGTTTTATATTCGCATCCACACGGCACATCTTAAACTAAATGTTTTAAGCTAGTCACATGAACTTCTATGCCCTAAGAGCAAGGGCAGACCTATATATTAGGGGTGGGGACCCGCCCCAATATTTTTTTTTTTTTTTTCATTTTTTATATGTAAAATTTGGTATAATTTCCATTTGCCGCCCTCATTTTTTTTAAGAAAGACAAATTATGTCAATTTTGGATTGTAATTTATGTATTTTGGGATGCTTAATGATGCGTATTGATAATGTATTTAATGCAAATATATAATATATTTTAAATTTTATTATATAAAAATAAATATTCGATCTTCCATTTTTTGGCCCCCCTCACTGCCGAATCCTGGTTCCGCCCCTGCCTAAAAGGACATGTAGGCAATTTTATTATTAATAATAATAATAATAATAATAATAATAATAATAATAATAATAATAATAATAATAATAATAATAATAATATTACGCCCAAAGCTTAGTATTATTTTAAATATTTTTTCCTTTTTTTTATGATTGAAATTGATATGATTGAAATTGATAGATCAACTTTTTAAAAACTAAAAAAAATATCAAAAGAAATAGAAAGGGGTTTTGATTAAATCGGAATTGGAATCGTGGAGGAACCGCAACTAGAACCGTGAAGCAACGGTTCCAGTTTCGATTCTTCATTTAGGAGGAGCCAAAACCAACGGTTTTGGATCGGATCCAGGGTCGGTACTGTGGTTTCCAAAGCCCGTTGCAACACTTAAATTTGGTGCCCTGGCCGTAATAGTGTGGCACAATGAATTTTTTAAACGCACTGCTAATTATTAATTACTTATATCACAAATATAAGCCAACAAAGTCATATCCATATAAACCCATAAGACCAACAAAGAAATTTATATAAGTTGACATGGTCATGATTATATAAGCCATCAAAGAAAACAAATTTTGATATATATTTGTTTGATTTTTAATTAGTGTAGTTTACTTTCATTCCTGCTTTTATTTGAGCTTCAAACTCTTTCTTCGTACCCAAGTTAATAATTCACAAATTTGAATTCATGAATCTCTTCATAAATATGATTACAAGTACAAATTTATAATTATAACATCATTTATATATTTATAAACAAAACACAATGTTTTATTTAAATTATAGTTTTAGATTAGCTGAATTTCGTCCTGGCGCCCGAGGCAACAACCTCATAGCCTCATTTGCTTTAATAGAGGTCCGGGCATGACCGGAACCAGCTGTTCCGAAATAGTGATCACCCCAATACGTGGATTAGGAACAAGTGTCTCATTTCTTTATTTTTATGAAAGAGACTCACAAAATCATCCAATTAAACATTTAGTGTTCAATACACTGAGTAAACATCTTGTTTCCGATACATTTTTTCTTGGATTTCTTGGGAAAAAAAAGAAGCTGATAGGATATTGCATGCATATTATATTAAGTACGTGCAAAATAAATGCCCTGTTATAAAACTTGTGTTCAAATTTGGTCAGCAGCAAAGTTACAAAAATTGAGGTTAATAGAATTGAAGATTTTAAATGCTTTAAGATATAAATATATACATGTACATATACACGAAAACCCCTAATTTATATGGTGATAAATTGATAATAGAAGAATTGGATTGGGATAGGTTAACTAGATGATGATATGAATTGGTTGAGCCGTTGAGGATGAACTAGTTGTTATCAGTCTTGTCTTGTCGTTCTTGCGGCATCACAAGGTCCACAACAAGTCTTATTTCTTTATTAATATAACAAATATTGTAATCATTCCATTCTTTTGTCCTTTTCCACACTCTATTCTTTTTCCTTTTTTTTTTCTCCACCCCCATTGCTTTCAGTAGTAGTTCATGCGTCTATTGGTTATTCATAAAGATCAAACGCATGACTTCGCCATGAATTTATTAGTATTGTTATTATTATTATTTTTAAATAGGTATATAACAAAAATGAGTAGAGACGTTCTTCAAAAAGCCGAATATCTAACTTAAAAACAAAAAAATAGATGCAAATTAAAATATCATTACTATTATTTTTGGTGTTGATGTTATTTTTTTTAATGTTTTTTAGGGTCAAGATTCAAGAATCAAGTTATTGGATTGGTGAATATTGTCTTCACCTAATATAAGGTCTTTGCAGTTTGAAAATATAAATTAAAGTCATGCATTTGTTTATTATGCATAGATATACACACACAATTTTTATTTTAATAAGTTGTAAGAAGTGGATGGAGAGGAGGAGATAAATTTCAAAAATTAAAAGGCTCGGTTCGAATCTCGATTAACACCCTTGCAAAGGTTAACTATATCATTTGAGCTGCAATCTCATGATATAGATATATACACACGTATTGTGATCTTGCGTATACTCGTATTTCAAAGAGTTTATACAATCTGCGGGGATACTTTGTTGCATTTTCGTGGACAACTGAAAATTTCTATTACATTTAATGTTTCATCACATACTCATGTGAACTGTATAAATGCCACATGTACAAACATATATAACGTCATCATGTACATGTAGCATGTATTGATATCGTTAAAATAACAAAAGAGAATAGAGTTTTCCCTCAGTTTCGTGGAAAGGGTCAAGAAAAATAAAAAGGAAATTAAAATTGATGATATTTTTTAGGGCAAATCACTACAAAGCTAATGTTTCTGACAAAGTTCTTCTTCCGATGGAGGAGGTCTTCAAGTCTTCTTCTCCGGGAGCTGGAAATCCTTCGATTGGGAACTTTCCTGCACACAAGCAAACTTTAGGGGTCCCCGGAGTTGCCCGGGAGGCCCTTCCAAATCAAGTTAGCATGGTGATCGAGAGAGAATAAACAATAAGTGAATACTTGAATTAAATACATATAAGTAATTATGAGTTAATTAACTTACAAATGAAGAGGAAAAACCTTTTTATACTTGGGTAATGGGCCTTGTGTGCTGTGTAGGAGAAATTAGCCAGCGGGCCAGTCGCAGACTCATTTGGGCCGGTTTATTCCATTAATAGCTCATTAACAATTAATATTATTCCAATATATAAATCAAGTTATATATTTTATTATTAAATGTCGTTTTTTGCCCCCAACATAAGCCCTCGGCTCCAAAGTCTTTGCGGATGTATGAAGCGATCACGAGAGCTAAACCGGTATCATGTCTGGCTTGTCTTGAGAATTCTTGAAGATTTATGAGGGCCTCGTGTAAAAGAGTCCCTCCCCTCCAGAGCGCCGAAAGAAGTTTACTTTACGAGGAGTCCCCCCTTGAGGAAGCTTAGCCTTGATCATGTCCTTCAATTCTATTGCTTGGTAGAACACATAGTGGAATTTTCTTGAAAATTTGAAGAGAGTACCCATGGAGAGTTGTAGAGAGGAGTGGAGTGCATCGAGTGAGGAGAGTCAAGATGAGAGCCCGAGAGTTGAGAGATATTGCTTCGGGAACCTCTTCGGGAGTGGGAAAAGGCGCCCGCACGCCCCCTGGGGGGAGCGCGCCTCGGAGGCGGCCCAAGCCCCCTAGTCCATTCTTATTGCGTTTTTCTCCATCTTCTCCGGAGTTTTCACACATTTTGGGCCGAATTTCATATTTTGGTATTTCTTCAGCCTTCCGCCGCGGGTTGGGGCATCACCGGCCGTTCGGTCTTTATTTCTATTATTCCATTTCCACATTTGCCTATGGGCTTCGATATTTTCCCAATGGCTCCAGAGCTATGTTATCTTTGGTGAGGGAAAGTAGATCTTGTGGTCGATTCATGCCCGAGTGATGGGGTTCTCGGAGCGCGGGAGCCCACCATTTGAGTTTCTTACATGTGACGAGTTCCCGCAGGACTTAGCCTTTTTGGAAGGAAGTATATTTCGTGTGAGTGAGTTTTCATGGGACTTGAGATTTGAGGCCTTGCAGGATCTTCCCGAGGGAGCCGAAGGAATGGGCGGCGACGGCGGAGAGGAGCTTAGTGATGCCGATACTGCGGAGGATGGCTGATCAAGAAATTCTTATCACAAGCGTACGGTCTTAAGTTTTAGTATAGTTTGGAAAGTGGGGTTATCGTCTCTACAGGGATTGATATCGAATTTTATACTTAGTATTGTAATTATAATAGCTTAATTCTATCTAGAAATTGAAAAGAGAGAGATTTTTGTTAAACTAAAAAGAAAACTAAAATTAAACTAATAAATTGTTTAGAAAAATTATCAAACAAGTAAGAGATGATTTCTAGAGGGTTGATTCACCTAGTTATCCCCTATGTTCTCAATCCAGTTCATTAATCACACGTTATTAATCTATAAGCCAATATTCATAATGTTTATCACTTCCTCTCTTGAGTGCCAAGTGATTCTAGGTTCTAATTCTGATTTCGATATCTCTATAAAAATCATAGATTAAACCCTAATCTGCTCGATGAATATTCTATCACAGGCTTCAAAAGATTCATAAATCTCTCGGTTCTATGAAACCCTGGGTTATGCTATTCTATGGCCAGGCGTTTAATTACCTCTCGCGAGTGTACCAAACAATCTAAATTATTGATCAGATAATTCAGATGCAATCAATTCAAATAGCACAAATAGATTAAAAACATGCGAATATCATAAACTGGAAATCAAAACATAGGTTCAAATGTAAGTTACATCAATCCCCTATAAAGATGGGTTTAGCTCATGTTGGATGTACAAAAACTCATACAAAAGTAATTATACATCTCAAGAATCGACAAAGAAAAACAAAGAAGGAATTGAAAAGAGAAGAGAATGAATCCTCTCTGTGTCCAGATGAGAAGTGCCTTCAATTATCGTCCCGAAACCTAGCTCTGTGTTTCTTGCCTTGTGTTGTGCTCAAAATAATGCCTGTAGGTCCCAAGGGGTGTAAGTGTAAGGTTTAGAAGGGGGGGTTGAATAAGCCTTACCAAATTTTCGATTTAGTCCTTTTAAATATAGAGAGTTGATACTACTGTGGCGTGTCCTTGATGGACAATTTAGTCACTCAAGAGAGTTAATCTCTCAAACAACTCAACTCAGTCTTTGTTGATGGAATAACTCAAATTTGGCTCTAAATTAACTCGATTGTGGTTTTGTTTTTATTTGACAAGACTTAACACCCTAAGTTTGATTAAGCAAGAGTTTAGTGCTTGGTTTAGTACTTATAAATTATCAAGTGGATAGCAAGTTTATCATCGATATAAGCGCTTAAAAATGCAGGAATTAAAGTGCTTTGAAATGTAAATGACACAATAAAATTTTATAGAGGTTCAAGATGGGGTAATTCTTCTACTCCTCTCTTCTCCAACTCCTGGAGGAATCCACTAGATAATGATCGATACAAAGTGGTAATAAGTCCGATACAAGTCCCGATCACACGGTGACTTGATCCTTTGGGACTCGATGCTGAGAAGCCTTGATCACTCACCGGCTTCTCGTGCGACTCGAGCCTTCTTCACAGGGCGCAACCGCCTTGCTACTACAAATCACTTGCTCAAGCTCTTTGGATTTGATCACGAAGCCCTCCAAAAGCTTAAGACTTGGTTCGACCTTGAACCTTCCTACAATCCTTCGTGGAATGTAGACCCTTTGATTTTCGATTTTCCTCTTCAACCGATTGAAGTTATCTTTCCTTCACGGTGAGTGTTGGATTGATGTCCTTCGTAGTGTAGCTTGAGGATTGATAATGTTTCGATTTTCTAATAATTGTTTGAACGTTTTTGGTTGGATCTTTCTCTCTTGTGTCACTTGTGTCTCTTATTTCTCACTTTAAACTCCTCAAATTTTATAGTGATCTTTCAAAAATTTGCCCGTTGAAGAGATAGGCTTATTGTTGAAAGTCACTTGCGATCGTTGGCTTGTCTTGTTGCGCTTCTTGGAATTGCCATTTCCTCGTATGAATTGTTCTTTCACCTTTTCGCAGTTCGACACGGTGTAGTGCTTCCCATTGTTCATTCCTTTTGCACGCTTCCTCGATCGAGCACTCCGAGAAAGGTGGTATGGAGATATTACTTGTTTAAGTAATTCTCTTGATTTACGTGGCAACGGATCTTTTACGCTTATCTCGACTTGACCGCATTTCCTTGCTTTCCCCGGGTGACTTAGAGTCGCTTCCAATAATCGGATGACTCTTCTTTACTTCAACTTGAGACTTAGCTTTTCTTGAGTTGACTTGATCGATACTCCACTCACCGCATCTCACCGCTTCTTCAATAGAGTTCCCATCTACTCTTCTTTGCCATACTCAAATTGTCTCGCATGAGTCTTCCTCTAGTCTTCATTGTCTTCTTTGTATGTTAGGGCGTAGGTGACTTAACTCACTTGGCCAACTCTAATTATTACAATGCATTTTACAAAGTTAATTGGGGTGCCAACTTTCTATTCTAAGTTTTACATGGCATTCATCAAAATCTAAACAATAAATTTCCTAACAATTTCCCCCTTTTGATGATGCCAAAACTTAAACCATTCAAAAATGCAAACGGCAAAGATACATACAGATATAGTGTATTGACATAGAATGTATGCGCAAAATCAATCCTTTTATTGATCATAACATTCTTGTTCTTTTACACAATCACAAAGGTGTATCGAGCACATATTTGTCTACAAGAAAAATAAAGAATTTGTAGCTTTATTACGTAAGACTTACATTGTATGTATTTACATAATAAAGTACACGAAGGGTTGACAAAGAACACTTCATCTTCTTCGCCTCCTTCTTTCATCTTGTTCAAGATCTTCTTCTCTTCTTCTCTTTTTCTCGTCGTCACCTTTCCTTCTTTTTTTTTCATATGCCTTCCCGGCAGCCTTCATCTCTTCTTATTCTTTCCTGTCTTTCCTCCCATAGCCGAGTTTGTCTCTTGTTTTCTTCTTCTATTCTTTTTGCATACTCGGCGTTGGTTTTAGCCACTTGCAAATTTGCTACTTGGTCAAGCCCACCAAAAGAGATCCCTTTTCCCAAAGACAAGTCCCACGCTGAGCCATAGACATTTTTGCAAAGTATCCTTCGATGGAGCGGCGTCTTAAATTCGCTAACCGATCGTGGCTCTGTTCCAACATCCTGAAATGGCATAAGTGTCTCTCGCTCTCACGGAATGCCTCCATGTTCTTTCAAGATGTTCATAACCCGAGCATCCATTCTTCCTTCCACTTCCTTCATCCCCGCTTCAATTGTTTTTCTCTTTTCACCATAGATATAGCAGTGTTGGAGTGGCAGAGTCACGAGGAGTTTGCTTGATAATGTCGGTTGTGAGACAGACCTGTTGAGGGGTTTGTGCAATCATCAAGGTCACATCTGTCGATCCTTCCCCTCAACAAGCTTTCCTTTCTTTTGTCTCAACACTTCCTCACCGATTTTCCTTCGCACCGCTTCCTTCCTTCTCAACTTCGGATCCCCTTGCGCCTTTAGGTATTCCTCTTCCCCCTTTTTGGCATCATCAAAGGAGAGAGGACGCCTGAAATAGACTTGCAAGAAGGAAGTCGAGCTCGCCGATGGTTGAGTTTTGTCTCGAGTCTGTGCAGAGTATGCAACACGAAATTCGGATCGAGTAGCATTGGACTCTGCTGAAATCGCTTCATCTCACCGTATGAGAAAGGCTAAATTTTGTATTCATGGTTTCTTCCAAACGTCCGTGAGATCACTCTTGTTTTACTCACGCAGCTTTAATCTCGGCATTGTGAGCTTCATGCATGTGCTCAATATGCTCTCTCGCCTTTTTTGCATCAAAGATTTTCGACTCTCCATACCAAAGCAATGACTTGTTGAACAATGTCCTCAAGTATCTAACCTTCCACACGCATTGTTTGTCTTTGCCACCATTCCCCGATCCTGGTCATGCCTCTTAAATCGCCAGTGAGATTGGCATCTCATTGTCGATCCGCATGCCCATAGAGGCCTGATGCCTCTCCATCCGCTCAATCTCGGCGAATAATGCCTTGAACACTTTCATGGACTTCACCGATTCTTCCGTTTGCGGTGATGGCCATGCAACAAAATCATAATCACCGGAACAATGGTGCCGATGGAAAAACGGAGCTGATGCGTGATAGCGTCTTGCGCTCGTTCTCTCGACTCTTCATGGAGGTCGGGTACTCCAGGGAAAAAGGAAAAGATTCTATAAAGGATTCATCACCGCCACCGGGATTTGTTCGATGATGAGCAAAGGCGCGCGTGAAGTTCCTTTAGGAATCGACCTGCCGCAGCCTTGGAGCCTGCGCGCGCTGGACTCGGTTCACTGAGTTTTGTTGTGAAGTGGACCCGAACTGGCCGAGCTTCAACTCTCAACACCGTTGGTCTCACCGATTTCTCCAATGAGGTAGACGGTCCTCGGCCTTTATCGGAAGCGTCATCGGACGATGATGAGATTTCTATTGTTGGCTCATCATCAAAATTAAAGGTTTGAGTAGTCTTGGGATCGACTTGCTCGTGCTTGGAACATCCGCACTGGTGAGTCTTTTGGATTTGTCATGGGGGATGACTCGAGCAACTTCTTCTTCGCCTTCCTCGATCCCGAAAAAGGTTACATCGGGATTATCCTGGGAATCATGAAGTGCGCTTATCTCCTTCTCGATGGGTCGATGATAGTAGGAGGGATGTTCTCTACTTCAGCTTTCTTTACCCCGGGAAGTCTCAACCTCCCGTGGCCTTCATTACCTCCAGCAGTCTCTCTCATCGCAGGAGGCTCTTGTCCTCCCTTTCGACAAAGTGTCACTGTCTTAGGGTCTTCTCATGGTGGCATCCATTGAGTCTCAACCCCATGGATTGCACTTTCATCACCTGAAGTGTTAACTCCCGTATCGTCCTTCCTCGTGCCTCGACCGCATCGCAGCGTCATTAGCCTTCGAGCGCTTGTCACCTCCGAGACAGTCTCAATCGCCGAGCTTCGTTGATGGCAACTTCATTGCTTTCTTGTGTTTGTATTTTCTCTACTTCGCCTCCTTGATTCGTTGTGGAGTCATCTCGCAGATCCTCCGACCTTGCCGCAGTGGAGGGAGTTTCCCACCGGGTGCACCACCGAGTGACTTGAATGGGGTCACTCGTCTCCAAACTCCCTACTGCTTTCGATTGAATGTTCAGTTGGGGCGGTGGTAAAACACCTTCAATAGGGGTTGGCTCGACCGGGGTCCCCACTATCCCGCCATCGCCGAGTGTCCCTTATTGCCTTCTTCCGAGTGAGTCGGGGAAGTGGTGGTAGCAACAACAATGGCGATTTGCTCAACCACTCCCATTGGATCAATTTCGATTGTGTTCGAGGACTCTCCTGGTCCCTCCATCAATCTTTGCTCGTGAAGGATTCTCGATTCATGCAATGCTTGCCGATTTGCAACTCTTCGTAGCGGCGAAGATTCTCCTGGATCCTCATCACCGCATGTCGAGAAGACATCGAGGAGAGGATGTGTGTGTTCGTGGTGCCGGAGATAGGACAGGATCTTTGCCGCCTTCTCACGTGCCTCGCCTTCCTCTCGCTTGCTTTTCTTTCTCCTTGTCCTTGTAGATCTGCAGGATGTCTCATGCGATTGTCTTCATCCAAAGGCTTTGGGAGCACATGGTTAGTCCAGGAAGTTTAACAGCCTTCCTCTTCTTCTTCTATAAACTCGGGCCGTTGGAACTGTTCCTCGATTTACTCAACTTCCATTTCCTCCACTCACGCAGACGATTTTGGATGTCCGGTAAGGTGGAGATAGGATCATCACATCACTATCCGCTTTATCGCCTTCTTTTTGTGTTTCACTGTGTGGACTACAGCTGTGTCTTCCTTTGCCTCTGCTGATCGCCTTCAAATAGACTTAGTTGTTTCATCAATTACATCTCGAGACTCTACTTCTCCAAATGTCTCCGTGATTCTGCTCCAGTTGAGTGGGCGACTCGGCCGGTTTCTCAAGCTCGGAGTGCTTGATGATTCTTCTTCGTCTCTAGTTTGTACCGAGGAATTTCTGGTTCGAGACGTTTCTTCCGAGTCTAGGGCGGCGGGGCCTGCCGGTATCTTTTCTCGAGGAGCCGCCGTCTTGGCTTCTCGCCTCTCCTCTTTTGACGATCGGAGAAGGTATTTATGAGTCCTTCTCGACCGGCTAGCTGGCAGGGAGACACGGGCCGCAAGGGCGGTGACTTTTCTCGCTGCAGGGCGGGGAGCATGTTTGGCTTTCTTTGCTGCAGGGCAACAGCCTTCTTAGCAATTGCAGGGGCAACTTTCTTCTTGGGTGGAGAGGAAACAATCGTATCTTCGTGGTCACCGATTGCCCCTCACTTGTGTCGCCTCTCTTGGCATAGGCTCTCTCTCGGGCGCCGAGAGAGGTTTGCTCTAAACATCCTCTTGTTAACATGGAATGCCTTCCCATGTCTAAGAGGGACTCCTTTCACCTCCATCACCGGCCAATCACTAGGCCATATCCTGGGATCCTCCAAATGTGCCATCTTCCTTGAAGGATTTGTTCCCCACGTCGGGCAGAGTCTCGTTGTAGACAAACTCACCCATTGATTTATCTTCTTTTTCTCTCGATGATTGCGGCCATTACAATCAATTTTGCCTTTGACAAGGCTGGTCAAAGTCGCCAAATTTGATGTCAATACATTTGGCAACTATGTCCAACAGACTTGTGATAATCCTCCTTCAAATCTCTTGTTTGTCGTGGTACACTATTTTATCAAGACAATCGCTTGGCTATTTCTTTTCCAAGCATCACCAGGTTTACATCACTTTGTTAATCTCGATGCTCCTTCACAGTAGTGAGCAATGTTCACCAAATCCTTGCGTAGATAGTCACCGCTTTCCGTGAATGATGACTTTATTCCTTCATCGTGAATCTCAACATTCACGTAGAATTGTGCGACCTCCTCTACATAGGTCATCGGATATTCTAACATCGAAACGGTTTTAGCCCGTCGTTTCCGGTTTCTCAAATGATTTTCTTCACTAGGGTGTCGTTGGACCCCTGTTTTCACCATTATCTCCGAAATCCACAAAGTGACCCTGTGGATTTGCTTCCTAATTTGACAAAGTCGTAGGTTGGTGCCATTTTTCAGATTTTATCAAGGAAAAACTAAGAGATTGATTTGAAGATAGATAGGGTTTCGAGAGAACTTTTGCCTTTGCTTTTGAGAGAAAGAGATGAACAGTTTTGGTAGTGTGAGAGAGAAAAGCTGGACGAAAATGGCTTAAATATGGTTTATGAAAGGACGTGCGGGTGGTTTTTTGAAATGTGATCGAAATCAACGGCTTAGATTTTGCACGCCTAATTAGCATTTAATGTCTCGTATTTAATGCGGCAACATTTATATCCAATCATAAGCTTGGTGTGCGGCTTTTATGTCCGTACACATCATCATTATGTTTGACTTATTCCTTAAAACATTCCCGCTTAGTCAAACGATCGTTTTTGTCACTTTGCTCATAAGTGACTCGAACTTATCCCTTAGCCGATTTAACTCTTCTTCTCACAGTTCTCTTAGTGACTCAATAACAGGTGACTTGGTATAGTCAGTCTTTTCCGATGCAGCTAATTTACTTAGCCGATTTGTGCGTTCACTCTTTTTCCTCCTTTTCTCTGTTCCATTTCTTTTCTTTGAGTCTTCTCAATGTTAACTCAGCTCAATTAACCCCAACTCATGTTTGAGTTCTTCAAATCTTGACTCACATAATGGTTTTGTGAAGATGTCACCCAGTTGTTTATCGGTTGAGATATATTCCAAGATGATGTCCTTCTTTTCAACGTGATCTCTTATGAAGTGATATCGACATCGATATGCTTTGTTCTTGAGTGCAACACAGATTTTGAGTAATGGCAATTGCACTTGTGTTATCACACATGATTGAAATTTCTTTTTCCTCAACTTCATAGTCTCTCACCTTTGTCTCATCCATAGGACTTGGGCACAACAAATGCCCGCCTATGTATTCTGCTTCACTGTAGAGGTGGCTATTGAATTTTGCTTCTTGCTAAACCATGAAATCAGCTGTTTCTAGCATTTGACATGTGCACAAGTGCTCTTCCTATCCACTCGCATCCAAAGATAGTCGAATCAATAGCCAATTAGCTTGAATCCACCTTCCTTTGGATACCATAGCCTACTACTTGGTTTCCTTTCAAGTATCTCAATATTCTCTTAGTCGTCATATGGCTCTCTTTTGGAGCAGATTGAAATCTTGCACATACACCTACAAAGAAAGGTGATGTCGCCTCTCTTCTTTGAGATACATCAATGATCCAATAAGTGCTCAGATCTTGTTTGATCTACAGCTTGCCATCCGCATCCATGTCCATTTTGGATGATGTATTCATTGGTATTTTTACTGAAGACTTCTCCTCCATACCAAATTTCTTCATTAAATCTCTCGGTGTATTTTGTTTGACTTATGAATGTTCCATCCTTCACTTGTTTCACTTGGAGTCCAAGGAAGAATGTCGATTCTCCCATCATGCTCATTTCAAATTTACTTTGCATGAGGTTTGAAAATTTTTCACACTCTTTGTTTGTGGATCCAAAAATGATGTCATCCACATATATTTGAACAAGCAAAGATACTCTTTTTGTCCTGAATTCTCAAAAGTGTTCTATCTACTTTTCCTTTTGTGAATCTATTTTCGGTTAGGAATTGGGACAAGGTATCATACCATGCCTGGGTGCCTATTTCAATCCATATAGAGCTTTCTTGAGTTTGTATACCTTATCTCCAAGAGTCTTCTCGCTCAAACCCTGGAGGTTGTTCAACATACACTTCTTCTTCTAATAAACCATTTAGGAATGCACTTTTTACATCCATCGATATACAATGAAATCCTTGTGAGTCGCATAGGCAAGAAACATCCTTATAGCTTCCAATCTTGCTACAGGGGCAAATGTTTCATCAAAATCTATCCCTTCTTCTTGGCAATATCCTTTGGCTACTAACCTTGCTTTGTTTCTTACCCACGTAACCTTATTCGTTCATCTTATTTCGAACACCCATTTGGTGCCATAACATTTTGATGTATGGGTCTTTGCACTAATTCCCATACTTTATTTCTTTCAAACCGATTCACTCTTCTTGCATAGCTTGAATCCAATGTGTGTCGTCCCAATGCTTGTGACACGTCTTTGGGCTCTATTTGCGAGATGAAGCATGTGAACATGGCTTCTTGTTGAGTTCGATCTTGTTTTGACACCTTCTCTTATATCTCCAATGATAAGTTCGTGGATGGTCTCTCGGCCATCTTACATCGAGGTTGGAGTAAGTTAGCCGGATTCATCGACTTGCACCGTGTGTTCTTTGTGGGTCGCTCTCTCTCGTAATCACTTAGCCGCAAATTTTCCAAATTGCTTTTGAGATTCAAATATCTCATCTTCTTCTCAATTGATAATTCCAGCTTCAAACTTGATAGGGACTCTTCTCGTATGGTTGGATGATTCACTTATCACCACTCTTCAACGCTTCTCCATTTACATTTGGCTCATCGAATACCACATGAATGGATTCTTCCGCAACCATAGTTCTTTTGTTGAGTACTCTGTAAGCTTTTTGCTTTCAATGAGTATCCTAAGATACCTTCATTAGCTTTAGCATCAAAAGCTTTTAGATTGTCTTTGCCATTGTTGTGGATGAAGCATTTGCATCCAAATATTCTCAAATATGCAACATTTGGTTTTCTTCCACCCGAGATCTCATAGGAGTCTTTGTCACCGTCTTTATCATACATCCTGTTTTGAGTGTAGCAAGTCGTGTTGATTGCTTCAGCCCAAAATCTTTTTGTAATTCTCCGCTTGACTAACATGGTCCTTGCCGCTTTTTGAGAGTTCTCGTTCTTTCGCAACTCCATTCTCACGTGGAGTCCTTGCTGCGATAGTTCATGACCAATACCATTTTCAATACAATATCGAGTTATTATTCCATTGACAAACTCGGTTCCTCTATCCGATCTTATTTTGATAATGGTTTGACTCTTCTCGTTTTGAATCCTCTTCATCACCGTGGGTAGTTTTTGTAGAGTTTCTTTCTTCTTACACATGAATATTGTCCATGTATATCTTGAGTAGTCATCTACTACCACCAAGGTATATTTCTTCCCACTTATGTCGGGCCGGTTCCACTCGGGCCAAATAGATCCATATGTAGCGATGCAATATTCTTGTTGAGGATGGGCATGTCTTTTCTTTGAATGATGACTTGATTTGTTTTCCCTTCGACATGCGTCATATACTCTCCTTCTTGATATCTCGAGTCCTGGAAGTCCTTCCACAAGATTACTTCGCAAGCTTGTTAATCGTTTTGAAATTCGTGACTCGGCCAGTGCCACGTACCAACTTGATTCACCAGTGCTTTTGCTAGTAGAGACAGTCTTTGGGTGTTGCGATTGACCAATCCACGACATACATATTCTTCTGTTTACATCCTTGCAAAAGACAACTTCATTTGATTCAATATCCTTGATTTGGCATATACCCATGTTAAATCCAACATTGTAACCCTTGTCACGAGTTGATCGATGCTCGATAAGTTGAAGTTGAGTCCTTCAACATATGCAACATCCGTGATTTCTAATCCATTCCTCTTGATGGATCCAATGCCTCTTATTTCACCAGGAGCTTCATTTCCTCCAAATATGACTTTTGCTCCTCTAACTTCCTTGAATTTTGATAGATTTTTCTTATTTCCTCATCATATGTCCGGAATGAATACACTATCCATGTACCAGGTTCCTTGCACTCACTGCTTCCTTGAACCCGCAATCAAGGAAATTAAGTTTTTAGGTACCCATACTTGTCCGGGTCCCGAGGATTAGAATTGTAAGATGATCCAACCAACCTATAGCCAAATGATTTGACTCTAAGGGGTTGCCATCTATCGCGTGCCATAATCATAATTAACCCTGGCAAATTGCTTGGGGATTTTAGGTTCATACAAATTTGTCTCTTTTGTCTCGTATGCCTGCATATGTGTTTTAGCAATTGCCTTTCTTGGGTAATTGTGGTGTCTTTGAGTGTAGTGCCTAGGTGCATATGTGTGTCTTTGATGAAAGCTCTTATACTTTTGGAATGGCCTTTCTTGAGTTCTAGGCCTTTGCCATTTGGGCTTATATTCCATAAGTCTATGCCGATAGTTCACATTATTCCAATCACTTGGCTTGGATATTTTCTACCATTCCCATCATATGTATTTCTCTTATAGATTTTCTTCGGGTTTTTGGTAGCTCGCTTCTTTACAGAGTAATTTTTGTTTGGAGTTTGCTTTGAGAACTCAGTGAATCTCTTCTCACCGCCTTTTCAAATAACTCAACTCGGCCGTTTTCCTTTTCCTTTGTAACCAAGGCCAGTTTGCTTGTTATTGTGCTTTGGAGTGAATGTGTGTGCAACATTTTGAGTTTTGGATTTTTCGACTCTTCATGGCTTGAAGATCCTTTTTCCAAAATTACTTTTGAGGTTTGACATAGCACAGAGGAATTAAATCCTAAGCCCTGTCTTGTCTCCACATTCTCTTTGACTCAAAATAAGATCATCCAATGATTTAGATGCCTTAGTGAATGAGGCAATAACATTTTGAGGTCATTCTCCTCTTCTCTATAGCGGCAATTTCTACGCTATTAATTTAGCATTTTTAGCCTTTAAACTTTCATTCTCATCGACTATTTGACTTAGAGAACTCGGCTCCTTAGTCACTTTGAGTTTTGACTTTTGAGTAGGTCGTTTTCCTCATTTAATAGTGTGTGTGAGGATTTAATGTGTTCAAAATCTTTCATCATTTTTCCTAATGAATCATAAAGATCGAGTGGGTGATGAGGTGTGTGTCACGCACCACTATCACTAGAGTCTAAGTTTGATGAGTTAGAGTGTACCTCATCTTCTTGATCGGGTTGATCTTGTTCTTTGGCCATCAAGCGGATCGGGCTTCTTCTTCGATCACTTGAGTAGTCGGCTTCATGCTCCCCGAATCAAAATTGTCTCTCTTGACTTGGCCGTTTTATTTCAGCTCTGCCTGCCATCATTGCCTTTTTCTTTTCTTGTCTTCTTTCTCTCAAGACCTTCCTTTCTTCTTCATCCCTCGTATTTGTTGACTACAGGATATGGACAATCAATGGCATAGTGACCTGGTTGTCTATTCAGCCCAAAGATAGATATTCAACCTTTTGATCGCTCTTTCCATTCTTGGATTGTCGGCCTTTGATATTCAGCTTTTTGATGATCTGTTTCTCTTGGTTGGCCTATCTTCCCTTGATTTGGAGGAGCGAGTGTCTTCCGGAAGATTCACCCTTTCCTCTCTTGTAGTTCTTATTGAAGAACTTGTTGAACCTTTTAACCATCGTGGGCTATTTCTTACCGATTGATGACTTCTTTGACTCGCTCTCTTCCCATCTTTAACAATTAGAGCAAATTGTTTTGGGTACAACCTGTCTCTTCCTGGTCTTTTCTTCTCACCAAACTCGTAGGCTTTGAGGTCCGAGAATAATTCATGGTTGGATGTCTTTGATAGGTCCATGGAATGTCTCGATGCCATGACCTTCATTTCCCATTCACCGGAAGACTTTTTAGGATCTTCATACACATTTCCTTCTCGTGTATATTCCTTTCCAAGTGCGTATAGCTCATTGGTGATTTTTGTGAATCGAGCATCCAGTTGATCCAGGTTCTCTCCCGAGATCATTTTGAAGTTCTCAAATTTCTCAGACAACCACCGATAATTTGTTTTCTTTGATTTGCTTCCGAGCCTTTACAAATCAATGTTAGCTTGTCCTGCATTTCTTTAGCCGTTTTGCAAGATTTGACTTTATTGAACATGGCTTTGTCCAAGGTCTTGTAAAGGATGTCCTTGGCTACATTGTCCGGTTATATCTTTTTCTCGTCATCATTTGTCCATTCGATTCTTGGTTTTTCAACCATGACAGTGCCGGGAGCAACTTCCTCTTCTCCTTCAAACCGCTCTCTTCGTCATAACCGTGTTCACCTTTAGGATTTGCGGAGGCCCATCTTCTATTACTATCCACATCTCATCATGTAATGCTTTGATAGATGAGCCTCGCATACGAATTTTTCAATCATCAAATTCTTCAATAGTGAACATAGGGATGCGTGTCAAATTTGCTTCCATGATAATAACTTTTAATGATAAAAAGAGTTTTGAAAGTTTAAGTACTAAAGCGATTTTGACAAGTTTGGAGATCTAGTTCAAGAACTGCGGAGGGTTCAATGAACCAACCACTCGATACCACTTGTAGGTCCCAAGGGGTGTGTAAGTGTAAGGTTTAGAAGGGGGGGTTGAATAAACCTTACCAAATTTTCGATTTAGTCCTTTTAAATATACAGAGTTGATACTACACAAATGTGTCCTTGATGGACAATAATTTAGTCACTCAAGTAGAGTTAATCTCTCAACACTCAACCGAGCCGTTGATGGAATAACTCACTGTTGGCTCTAAATTAACTCGATCGTGGTTTTGTT
This sequence comes from Rehmannia glutinosa, assembly GCA_016081115.2. Classification (NCBI taxonomy): domain Eukaryota; kingdom Viridiplantae; phylum Streptophyta; class Magnoliopsida; order Lamiales; family Orobanchaceae; genus Rehmannia; species Rehmannia glutinosa. The sequence continues at coordinate 379,744 of JABTTQ020002707.1, read as the reverse complement.
TTCAGGAAGACTTAACACCCTAAGTTTGATTAAGCAAGAGTTTAGTGCTTGGTTTAGTACTTATAAATTATCAAGTGGATAGCAAGTTTATCATCGATATAAGCGATTAAAAATGCGAGGAATTAAAGTCTTTGAAATGTAAATGACACAATAAAATTTTATAGAGGTTCAAGATGGGGTAATTCTTCTACTCCTCTCTTCTCCAACTCCCGGAGGAATCCACTAGGTAATGATCGTATACAAAGTGGTAGCAGTCCCGGATACAAGTCTTGATCACACAAACACTTGATCCTTTGGGACTCGATCCGAGACGCCTTGATCACTCACCGGCTTCTCGTGCGACTCGACTTCTTCACAGGCACCTTGCTACTACAACTCACTTGCTCAAGCTCTTTGGATTTGATCACGAAGCCCTCCAAAAGCTTAAGACTTGGTTCGACCTTGAACCTTCCTACAATCCTTCGTGGAATGTAGACCCCTTGATTTTCAGTATTTTCCTCTTCAACTGATTGAAGTTATCTTTCCTTCACAGGTGAGTGTTGGATTGATGTCCTTCGTAGTGTAGGCTTGAGGATTGAGAATGTTCCAGATTTTCTAATAATTGTTTGAACGTTTTTGGTTCAGATCTTTCTCTCTTGTGTCACTTGTGTCTCTTATTTCTCACTTTAAACTCCTCAGCCTTTTATAGTGATCTTTCAAAAATTTGCCCGTTGAAGAGATAGGCTTATTGTTGAAAGTCACTTGCGATCGGGTTGTCTTGTTGCGCTTCTTGGAATTGCCATTTCCTCGTATGAATTGTTCTTTCACCTTTCGAGTTCTAACACGGTGTAGTGCTTCCCATTGGTTCATTCCTTTTGCACGCTTATGGGGTGAGCACTCCGAGAAAGGTGGTATGGAGATATTACTTGTTTAAGTAATTCTCTTGATTTACGGCAACGGATCTTTTACGATTATCTTGACTTGACCGCATTTCCTTGCTTTCCCCAGGTGACTTAGAGTCACTTCCAATCATTGGATGACTCTTCATACTTCAACTTGAGACTTAGCTTTTCTTGAGTTGACTTGACCGATACTCCACTCACCGCATCTCACCGCTTCTTCAAGAGTTCCCATCTACTCTTCTTTGCCAAACTCACTGCCTCGCAATGAGTCTTCCTCTAGTCTTCGATTGTCTTCTTGTATGTTAGGGCGTAGGCCGACTTAACTCGGCCTTGGCTCTAATTATTATTACAATGCATTTTACAACAAGAATTGGGGTGCCAACTTTCTATTCTAAGTTTTACATGGCATTCATCAAAATCTAAACAATAAATTTCCTAGCAATGCCCAACCCTTGTTCCGTGCGTCACTTCTTGTATTTATAGGCCCCAAACCCTCAAAACCTTGAAAAAATATAAAATAGCCGATCGTCAGCCGGACGCTTGTATTTGTGGCGCTCACTAAAGATCACCGTTTCTGTCTATTTTTCGAGGATGCCTGCAGTGCTCTCCTAACGCTGCATCGCTTAATTTGAGCACTGCGTCGCTTCTGCACTTTCATCGTTTTATTGCGTTTTCTCTTCCTCAAGTGCGACTTCTTCCACCCAAACATGTTTTTCATCATTTTTATCATCCTTTGGCTACCATAAACTGTATCGACTCCCTAACGACACCTAATGAAATAAAAAGGACTCAAACGACACTAAAACACCCAAAAACAACGCAAAATCTTAGTCTAGAATACTAAATACATTGGTATAAAACCAACTTAACAAATACCCCCAAACTTAGATTTTTGCTTGTCCTCAAGAAATTACAGACTCTATAAAAACAACAAACATGAAGGAAACAAAAATAACGACAACTGACTCAAACAGACTAACTGCAAAACTTCATAACCAAACTCATTCGTCTCAAAATTCGTTTCACTACCAATCAAGCACGCGTTTTAACAACGTGATCATGAGTGTGGAATGTTCATGCCAACTCCATTTTCATTATCCGGATAGATTCACACAATCAAGTGTTTTCAAGATGATCCACTTTCTGAATATCAAGATGAGATGCTTACCGGACTCCATAGGCTTGTCTTTCACACTAATTTCTACTAATGTAGGCTAATGCAACACAAGGATCAATAGGGCTTTCAACACTTGTAATGTAGGCTTAGGGTAAGATAGGAAAATATATGATTATGTGGCTCAAATCACCCAAACACACAATTATCAGCTCTTTCAAATCACCAATTAATAACCATCCTTCACTCTTTGATATTCCCATTGTTCTCACTTCATAAACCTTCAGTCCCGCTGATTATTCATTTTTTTTCGTAACCCCCAAATTTTTCACACTACATGGGGTGTAACATTTTCATTTCTCGGGCAACTTCACGCAATTAAACATATACCCTGTTCATTATACCCTCCTCAATCTTCAACATTTGTGTATACTTTGTGTGTATGAGTGATGGGTAATTAAGTCTTTCACATATAGGCTCTGGGTATTAGATTGGCTGCCAAAGAAACGGGTTTTCAAGGCTCAAAGGGAGACACTAGGGAAAATATAAAATATAAAGGTAGGCATTTTTGGCTCTAGCTTGTTCAAAGATAGCCTAAATCACTTCCTTAATGTTACTTCACCTATGATTTCGCCTTGACTAGTGTTCAGACAAGTTCTAGAATCCGGTGGGATCATTCAGTAAACACTCAACCGCATAAATTATCTCCAAATAAATCAACAGAGTTAAGCACATAGATGAAATAAATGGGAGGAGAGTGGATCACAACTCAAACACATGCTCTTTTGACCGTTCAACTCACATTCAACAAATTCACTTAGTCATGTAGCTTTACAGTTTCACAAATGACTCGACTCGACTCTGAACTCTTTTTTTTTCCCGACTCAAGACTCGACTTGATGAACAAAAACAGATTACACCCCCCAATTTAGAACGACATTGTCCCCAATGGAGAGGTGTGAAAAAGGACTTTCCTGGTAGCCGAGGAGCTAAGGCTCCTTATTGGAGTCATGGTACTACTACGTGTATGAGGTGTCTCGTATAAGTGCACTTTTGTTTCCTAGCGCCCAAGCCCATAGGTGTTGTATTCCTCCGAGGTGTGGTCTTTTTCTTTCCCTTCGCCTTGGCCCGTTCTCTTTTTAGTTTCGCATCTTGGTAACCTAGCAAGGTAGACAAGAAAACAAAACTCGTAGAACCACATAATTCGGTTATGGGTGAGAAATCGACAATCAAAGTACATACACAATGCACCCAAGTGGAAAATATAGTGCCATGTCGAGAAGACAAACATAGATATGCAAGATAACACTAAAAAATATGAAAATATCATTGAGGCATTTGATCAAACACCTCGTATGCATGAATTGGGAAAAGATGGTGAATGCAATGGATAACTCATTTCAATCCCAATATTCAACACCAAAACCTAAGTATAGCATGAACGTTCAATCCACAATCCACAAAACAACAACAATTATCCCAAACCACCACAAACCACAAACCAGATAGGAGATAAAACTATGGGGAGGGGATTGAGATGAGGTAAATTTACCAAATAATGAGTGGAGAAGATGAAGATGATGTGTGTGGTGTGGGATTGCTTCTTTGTGAAAAGGGAATAGGAGTTGTGTGACTTGTTTGGTGATGAAAGTGTGCGCCTGTCGAGTGCCAAGCCAAGGACAGAGTGTTGTGTTATAAAACAAAAGAGTGGCTGGGGTGTTTATAATGCACATTGGGCCGGGTGGGCGCTGCAGTGCCACAAAATATTGGGGCCTGAACCTTTGAGGGAGCGTGTTGCGGCTCCCCCATGCCAGCGCTGCGACGCTAGCAGGCCTGAGTTAATTTTGGCCTGCTGTGCGATGCAACAGGTATTTCGGGGCTCTCACCACCCGGTTTTCTGTCATAATGCTTCGCTCACCTGTAAAAACAAGGGGTTGGGATATGATGCAACTCGCTTGTTAGGAAATTTATTTTATAGATTTTGATGATACCATGTAAAACTTAAACTAGGAAGTTGGCACCCCATGTTACTTGTAATTTGTATTGTAAAAGATAGGACTGAAAAAGCTGAGTCAAGTCAGCTTGTCAAAGATTACAAGAAGTCAACTGCGGACTATGTGAAGACTCTTCTATGTGTCAGCCGAGTAAGGCCATGAAGGAAGACAAGGACTCGACTGAAGGAGAGTCAGCTGAGGAACAACTGTGAGAAATGTCAGTAAAGTCAACTCAAGAAGCCAAGTCTACAAGTTGAAGTGACAGTTGAATCAATCCAATGATTGGAGCAGACTCAAGTCATCTGGGGTAAAGGCAACAGTCAAGTCAAGACAGCTGACTTATATCCGTTGATTAAAGTTAAGAATATTACTTCATTTAGTAATATGACAAAGCTGTCAAGTCTAAAGTGTTTGGCCTGAATTGTGGAAAAGGAATAAGCCAATGGGAAATACTACACCTTATGTCAGACGCCTGCAAACGCTGAAATGCCATTAATACGAGGAAAGGTCAACATCACCAAGACTACAGACCAAGAAAAGACAAGCCAACAAACACAAAGTGACATTTGCAATTAGCCTATCTCTTCAACAGACAAAATTTCAAATGGGCACTATAAAAGGCTGAGGAAGCTATTGAGAAGAGGTGACCTTGAAAACCTGAACCACTAACAAGCAAGCAATATTCAAGCATTTAACCTGCAATATTCTCATAGCAATTCAAGCAATTCCTCAAGCCTCAAATTCGAAGAAACTCGATCCAACACAAGCTGTGAAGGAGAGATAACTTTAACCTGTTGAAGAGGAAATATTTGAAGAAGCAAATGGGTCTATTTTCCAAGTTAGGATTGTAGAAAGGTTCAAGGTTGAATCATTATCAAGTTTGTTGGAGGGCTTCGTGATCAAATCCAAGAACTTGAGAAGTGAGTCAAGAGTGCGCAATCGCCCTGTGAAGAAGCTGAGTCACAAGAGAAGCCAACTGTGTGATCAAGGCTGTCTCCATACTGATAACTGCTTTGTAAACTGGTCTGTTACATAGTGGATTCCTCCAGGAGTTGGAGAAGAGAGGATTAGAAGAATTACCCTATCTTCGAACCTCTATAAAATATTTATGTCATTTGCTTTCAGCAAACTTACTTTCCTGCATAGTTATTTTATATTTGTTGCTAGTATTATATTTGCTATCCAATTGATAAATAACCAACGGCTATAAATCAAGTGTTAAAAAAAAGCTTAAAACAAATCAAAGGGTGTTAAGTCTTCCGCTGTTAAAAACCAAACCAGCCAAGTTAAGTATTTGGCTTAAGCAGCCGAGTTATAGTATCAACAACTCTATCGAGTCTGTTGAGTGGGTAACTTAGCTGAAAAGCCAACTTAGCTGTCCCTCAAGGACACAACTATTTGAGTTAACTCTGTTGAATATTTTTTAAAAGACTAAAATCGAAAATTTGGTAAAGTTTATTCAACCACCCTTCTAAACCATACTTCATACCTCTTCGAACCTACATGTGGTATCAGAGCAGTTGGTTCATTGAGTCTTTTGCACTGGTTACTGAACCAGATCTCTATCTTTTCAAAAGGTTTTAACACTTGTGTTTTTCAAAGTCTTTCATTTTTCAAAACAAAGTTATTATCATGGAAGCAAATCTAACACGCATTCCTATGTTTAGTGTTGAAGAATTTGATGATTGGAAAATACGTATGCAGGCTCATCTATCTGCATTACATGATGAAATGTGGCTTGTGATGGATGATGGGCCACTGCAAATACTCAAAGTAAACACAATCGTACAAGAGCAATTGCGCAGAGAGGATAAGAAGTCGTTCTTTTCTTTGAGAAGACCAGCCATGGTTGAAAAACCAAGGATCGAGTGGACTAATGAGGAAAGAAAGAGATACAACTCGGACAATGTGGCCAAGGAAATTCTCTACAAGACATTAGACAAAGCCATGTTCAATAAAGTCAAATCTTGCAAATGCAAAAGAGATTTGGGAAAAGCTAACCTTAATTTGTGAAGGATCGAACAAATTAAGAAAAATAAATTAATCAAGGTTCAAAAATTTGAAAATTTTAAAATGCTTGCAGTGAAACTCGGATCACCGGATGCCGTTTTTATGAGATTACAAATGAGCTTTCACTTGGAAAGAATATACACAAAAGAAATGTGTATGAAGATCTTAAGAAGCCTCCCAGCTGAATGGGAAATGAAGGTTATGGCCTTGAGACATTCAGTGGGCCTCTCATGAACATCTAACCATGAGCTATTCTCAGACCTCAAAGCATATGAGTTTGAGCTGAGAAGAAAAGAGTTAGAGGAAATAGTTGTACCCAAAATAGCTGCATTGATGGCCAGTGAAGGAAAAAGAGCTGAGCCAAAAGAAGCCATAGACCAGGAGGAGATTGCCCTGATGGTCAAAAGATTCAACAAGTTCTTCAATAAGAACTATAAAAGGAATAAGGGTGAAACCTCTAGAAGACATTCAACACCCTCAAAGGCAAGGGAAGGTAGGCTACCCAAGAGAGCTGAGCATCAAAAAGCTGATTATCAGAGAGATGATAATTAAAGGACAGACAGAGCTGATCAGAGAGCTGAGAACCTGTGTTGGAATTGCAGACAACAAGGACATTTTGATGTTGACTGTTCCTATCCACCAGTTAACAAGTACAGAAATGAAGAAGAAAGAAAGGTCTTCAGGGAAATAAGACAAGAAAAAAAGAAAGCCATGTTGGCTGCTGAGACAGCTGAGCCAGCTAAGTGCAAAGAAGCAGCAGATTCAGATAGTAGTGAAGCAGACTACTCAAGTGATTCTGAGGAAGAGGCTATGATCTGCCTCATGGCCAAAGAACAAGATAAGTAAGATGAGGTACACTCTAACTCATCTCATTCTGATTCAAGTGATAGTGGTTGTGATACACACACTTCATCACCCAATGATCTTTATAATTCATTAGGCAAAATGATGAAAGATTTTGAACACATAAAATCCTCACACACAATTTTAAATGTGGAAAACAGTTAACTTAAATGCCAAAACTCACAACTGACTAAAGAGTTGAGTACTCTGAGTCACATAGCTGATGAGAACACGAAGCTGAAGGCTGAAAATGCCAAGATCATAGCAGAGTTAGCTGCTACTAAAAATAGGGAAAAAGATCTTAAAAATGTGATTGCCTCATTTACGAAAGCATCCAAATCATTGGATGGACTTATAATGAGCCAAAAGGAATGTGGAGACAAGACATGCATAGGATTTAATTCCTTTGTGCACAATCAAACTCCAAGAGTGATTTTGGAAAAAGGATCTTCAAGTAATGAAGCATCCCAAAAATCCAAAACACCAAATGTTGCACACACATCTATTCAAAGGCATAATCAAAATCATACTGGCCTTGGATATAAAGGGAAAGGAAAGCAGCCAATTGAGTATGCTGAGAGGACAACTGAGAAGAAATTCAAATTTAGTTCCTCAAGAAACTCCAAACAGAAAATACTCTGTGAAAAGAAAATAGAGCTACCAAAAACCCCAAAAATTCTATCAGGGAAATACATATGATGGGAATGGTAGAAAAATATTCAAACTATGCTAATTGGAATAATGTGAAACATCAGAAAAGACCTATGGAATACAAGACAAAATGGCAAAGACCTAAACATCAGCAAAGGTCATTCCAAAGGCAAAAGAGCTTTTATCAGCACACATACGCACCAAAACACTACACTCAGAAATACCACAACTACCCTAAGAAAGCAATTGCTAAAACACACACACCTGCATACAGACAAAAGAGACAGCTGTATGATCCTAAAACCCCAAGCATTTTGCTAATGTGCACTATGATTATGGCACTGATAGATGACAACCACTTAGAGTCAGACCATTTGGCTACAGGTTGGTTGAAGCATCTTATAGCACTAACCCCTCAGGACCCAGATAAGTATGGGTACCTAAAAACTGATTTCCTTGATTGTAGGTTCAAGGAACAGCTGAGTGCCAAGGAACCTGGTACATGGATAGTGGTCGTTCCCGGACATATGACAGGAAACAAGAAAATCCTGTCAAGATTCAAGGAGATTAGAGGTGCAAAAGTCATATTTGGAGGTAATGAAGCTCCAGAGGAGATCAAAGGCACATGATCCATTAAGAAAAATGGATTGGAAATCACAGATGTTGCTTATGTTGAAGGACTCAACTTCAACCTGCTAAGAATCAGCCAACTCTGTGACAAGGGCTACAATGTACGATTCAACATGGGGATACGTCATATCAAAGATGCTGAATCTAATGAAATAGTGCTGCAAGGTACAAGGCAAAAGAATATGTATGTGGTAGATTGGTCTACTGCTATACAAAGCACACGTCTGCTAGCAAAGAGCACAGCCGAATCAAGTGGACAGTGGCACAAGAAGCCGAGTCACCTGAATTTCAAGACAATCAACAAGCTTGCAAGGAGTCATCTTGTGGAAGGATTGCCAGACTCAGTGTACAAGAAAGAAAGTATATGTGATGCATGCCAGATGGGAAAGCAAATCAAATCATTATTCAAGGATAAGACAAGTCCCTCTTCAACAAGGATATTACATCTATTGCATATGGATTTATTTGGTCCAGTTGAGCCAGCTAGCATCAGTGGAAAGAAATACACCTTAGTGGTGGTGGATGACTATTCAAGATATACATGGACAATTTTCATGTGTAAAAACAAGAAAACACTGCGGAAGTTACCTCAGCTGATGAGAAGAGTTCAAAATGAGAAGAATCAAACCATTATAAAGATAAGATCAGACAGGGGAACCGAGTTTGTCAATGGGATTATAACTTAGTATTGTGTTGAAAATGGTATTGCTCATGAGTTATCAGCTGCAAGGACTCCACAACAGAATGGAGTAGCTAAAAGAAGAAACAGAACTCTCAAGGAAGCTGCAAGGACAATGTTAGCTGAAGCTGGATTGCCTAAGAGATTTTGGGCTGAAGCCATAAATACTGCATGATACACTCAAAATAGATGCATGATTAACATGTAATTGATCAAGACTCCCTATGAGATTTGGACAGGAGAAACCAAATGTTGGGTATTTCAAGATATTTTGATGTAAATGCTTCATCCATAATAATGGAAAGGATAATTTGAAGGCTTTTGATGCTAAAGCTGATGAATGTATCTTTTTGGGATACTCAGGTGAGAGTAAAGCCTATAGAGTGCTGAACAAGAGGACTATGGTCACAAAAGAGTCTATCCATGTGGTTTTTGATGAACCTAATGTGAGTGGAGAAGACATTGATGAGTTAGCTGATAAGCTGAATCAGCCAACCATGCAGAAGAGTCCTTTTGTGGAAGCTAAAGTGAGAGCCCTCCACCCAGATGAAGATGAGATGGCTGATTCTCAAAGACAGCTGGAAGGTCTACAGTTGAATCAATATGAAAGAGCTATTCAAGACAACTTAGCTGCTAGACGGCTGAATCCAACTGACTTACTCCAACCTGATGTGAGATGGTTGAGAGACCATCCACCAGAGTTAGTCATTGGAGATGTTAGAGATGGCATAAGAACCAGATCTAGAGCACAACATGAAGCTATGTTCACTTGTTTTATTTCCCAGATAGAGTCTAAAGATGTGTCTCAAGCATTGGATGACACACATTGAATTCAGGCCATGCAAGAAGAGCTGAATCAGTTTGAAAGAAACAAAGTATGGGAATTAGTTCAAAGGCCAACCCACCAAAATGTCATTGGTACAAAGCTGCCAGGTCTAAAGTGTTTGGCCCTGAATTGTGCAAAAGGAATAAGCCAATGGAAAACACTGCACCTTGTGTCAGACGCCTGCAAACGCTGAAATGCCATTAATACGAGGAAAGGTCAACATCACCAAGACTACATACCAAGAAAAGACAAGCCAACGAACAAAAAGTGACATTTGAAATTAGCCAATCTCTTCAACGGGCAAAATTTCATATGGGCACAATAAAAGGTCGAGGAAGCTATTGAGAAGAGGTGACCTTGAAAACCTGAACCACAAACAAACAAGCAATATTCAAGCATTTAACCTGCAATATTCTCATAGCAATTCAAGAAATTCCTCAAGCCTCAAATTCGAAGAAACTCGATCCAACACAAGCTATGAAGAAGAGATAACTTCAACCCGTTGAAGAGGAAACATTTGAAGAAGCAAAGGGGTCTACTTTCCAAGTCAGGATTGTAGAAAGGTTCAAGGTCGAACCATTATCAAGTTTGTTGGAGGGCTTCGTGATCAAATCTAAGAACTTGAGAAGTGAGTCAAGAGCAAGCAAATACGCCTGTGAAGAAGCCGAGTCGCAAGAGGCCGATTGTGTAATCAAATGCGCGTCTCTGACCGATAATCGCTTGTAAACCGATCATTACATAGTGGATTCCTCCCAAGAGTTGGAGAAGAGAGGATTAGAAGAATTACCCCATCTTCGAACCTCTATAAAATATTTGTGTCATTTACTTTCAAACTTACTTTCCCGCATAGTTATTTTATATATCTCACGCTAGTATTATATTTGCTATCCAATTGATAAATAACCAACGGCTATAAATAAACCTTACTTCACACCCCTTGGGACCTACATCGCTATTCCTAAAAATGCAAAAATCTACTATGATGCAATTAAAACAAAAACAACTACTAAACTATATTAATACTACGAAAGCAATAATAGGGGCTTGAGTTGCCTCCCAAGAAGTGCTAAATTTACGGTCTTGACCCAGACTTTGTCGATTATCATCAATTTAGAGCTCCAATGGAAACGTTGTCCACGTTTCCTTAGGTACTTCCCAACCTCCAATATCTTCACTATATCCTCATCCATCCGATGACCATCATTGGATTCAAATTTAAGCCTCTTGGTTGGATGGATGGTGAATACGACTTCCTCCTGATTGACCCGCAGAGCCAGCTCCCCTGTTTCTACTTCAATCAAAGCTCTTGTTGTAGCTAGAAATGGCTGAACAAAGATTATATGTATATTCTGGTCCCCATTCACGTCCAACAACACTACAAAATCCACTGGGAAAATAAATTTATCAATTCTTACTAACACATCCTCAATAATTCCCCAAGGATAGGTGATGGATCGATTAGCAAACTGCAACGTGATATTAGATGGTTTCACAAGCTTCGTAACATCAGAGAGAGATGTAAGATTTACGCTGGAACTAAGATCACAAAGTGGCTTTCAATGAAAACTCCTCCAATAGTACAAGGAATAGTAAAACTCCCTGGGTCCTTCATTTTCTGAGGTAGTTTACTCTATACTATTGCACTGCATTCCTCTGTCAGATAGACAGTATCAAACTCTTCCAACTTCATTTTCTTGGTTTCCACTCCCTTCGCATAAATGGGCGACTTGTTCGGTGCAAGTGAATTTCCGCCTCATTTTTCACATAAATTGCATTGCAGTGCTCTCTTGGATTAACCTATGTATCACTCGGAAACTTTCCTCTCTGCTGCAATGAATTCACTACTGTCGCCAACTGACCCATTTGTGTCTCGATTGACCTAAGATGCATCTCCATTGTGTTCATTTTTGTACCCAGACTATCAATGTGCACATCATTTCTGTTCAACCGATTCCTGGTCTCTCCTATGAATTAGTCGAGTATCTCTTCAAGCGACTGCTTCTTTTCACCTCCGGCTGCATTGGAACTGGATGGGTTGGGATAACCCGGAGGTGGGTTCAATACATTCCTATTGTTGTTATAAGAGAAATTCTCATGATTGCGAAGTCCCGGATGATAGTGAGTTGGTAATGAATTACCTATATTGTTAAAATCCTGATTATTCACATAATTTACTTGCTCGACTTCATGAGTGGCGGCTGCATGAATAGGTGTGGGTGGGATCTCAACTTGTTGTGGTGTTCCACCAGTATTCATAATTGCTAATTGCTTCATCAGGCTCGAGATTTGAGCTGCTAAAGCTGACATTGTATCAAGCTCAAGAACACCAGCGACCTTCTTTGGCGCTGACCTCTCGGAGGGCCATTTATAATCACAGTGCCATTTTTTCTAGCAAAAGTAAGGCCTCAGTAGGAGTTTTAGCCATCAAAGTGCCCCCTGCTGCTGCATCTAGCATTGTCCTCGTATGCCTGTTCAAACCATTGTAAAAGTACTGGACCCTCTGCCAGTCCGCATAACCATGTTGTGGGCACCTCCGCAACAGATCTTTAAATCGCTCCCACGCTTCATATAACGACTCAAAATCAATCTGTTGGAATTGGGCAATCTCACTTTTCAATTGGAGTGTCTTGCTGGGAGGGAAGAATTTTGACAAAAGTCTTTGAGTCAGATCGTCCCAGCTCGTGATACTCTCAGGGGCGAACATCATCAACCACTATCTGGCTTTATCCCGGAGTGAAAATGGGAAAAGCCTCAATCTAATTGTTTCTTCAGACACACCATTCATCTTGATGGTGTCGCAAATCTCCAAGAATGTGGCTAGATGTGTATTCGGATCATCCACCGACTCCCCAAATTGATTCTCACAACCATGCTTATGAGGCCCAACTTGATTCAAATTATTTGCATTTATGGGTCGGCGCACACCCGAAAAATAATTCAGTTCACAACACCAAAAAATAATCCCAGATTGCCCTTTCCTGTGCCCCAGGCTGTGGTGGCACATTCAGGACCAAGTTTCCGTTGTTCCCATTTTCCCCATTCTCCGCCATTGCTCGATTCTCTGCTCGCTTTGCTGCTCTGATTGCTCAAAGTGTCCTTTCAATCTCTGGATCAAAAGGAAGTAAATTAATATCTTTAGAATCTCGCATAAATAGACAAGTCAATGAGAAATATGAAATTATATTTCCTAACTAGTCTAGATTAGGATTAAAACTACTTGGTAACAGCATTAGCGTAAAATAGGATAAATAATCCTCGGCAATGGCGTCAAAAGCTTGATCGAGAAATTCTTACTGCAAGCATACGGTGTTAAGTTTTAGTATAGTTTTGAAAGTGGGGTTATCGTCTGGGATTGGTATCGAATTTTATACTAAGTACTGTAATTATAATAACTTAATTCTCTCTGGAAATCGAAAAGAGAGAGATTTTTGTTAAACTAAAAAGAAAATTAAAATTAAACTAATAAATTGGTTCAGACAAATTATCAAACACGTAAGAGATGACTTCTAGAGAGTTGATTCACCTAGTTATCCCCTATGTTCTCAATCTAGTTCATTAATCACACATTATTAATCTATAAGCCAATATTCCTACTCGTTTATCACTTCATCTCTCGAGTGCCAAGTGATTCTAGGTTCCACTCGATTTCAATATCTCTACAAAAATTATAAATTAAACCCTAATCTGATTGATGAATATTCTATCACAAGCTTCAAAAGATTCATAAACCTTTCGGTTCTATGAAACCCTATGTTATGCTATTATATGGCCACACATTTAATTACCTCTCGAGTGTCAAATCAAACACACCAAACAATCTAAAGTATTGATCGGATAATTCGAATGCAATCAATTCAAATAGCACAAATAAATTAAAAACACGCGAATCTCATAAACTGAAATCAAAACATAGGTTCTAACGTAAGTTGCATCAATCCCCTGAAAGATGGGTTTAGCTTATGTTGGATGTACAAACACTCATGCAAAAGTAATTATACATCTCAAGAATTGACAAAGAAAAACAAAGAAGGAATTGAAAAGAGAAGAGAAGAATCCTCTCTCGTGTCCGGATGATAAGTGCCTTCAATTGTCGTCCCAACCCTAGTTCTCGTGTTTCTTGCCTTGCGTTGTGCTCAAAATAATGGCCAACCCTTGTTCCGTGCGTCACTTCTTGTATTTATAGGCCCCAAACCCTCAAAAACTCGAAAAAACATAAAATAGCTGACTGCCGCCCGAACGCGTGCTGCGGTGCTCACTTTGAGCGCTGCAGCGCTCACTGAAGATCATTGTTTCTGTCCATTGTTCAAGGGGTGCGCTGCGGCACTCCATTTGGAGCGCCGCGACGTTCCCCTAGTGCTGCATCGCTTAATTTGAGCATTGCGCGCTCCTGCACTTTTAGTGTTTTATTGCATTTTCTCTTCCTCAAGTGTGACTTCTTCCTCCCAAACAGGTTTTTCATCATTTTTCATCATCCTTCGGCTACGATAACATGTATTGACTCCCTAACGACACCGAATGGAATAAAAAGGACTCAAACGACACTAAAACACCCCAAAACAACGCAAAATCTTAGTCTAAAATATCAATACGTTGGTATAAAACTATTGGGAAATTTATTTATTAGATTTTGATGAATGCCATGTAAAACTTAGACTAGAAACTTGGCACCCCATTTTCCTTGTAATTTACATTGTAATAGATAGTAATTGCATTTAGCCGAGTTAAGTCGGCCTATGCCTGGATACGCAAGAAGTCAATCAAGACTAGAATGAAGACTCCACTCATGAGGCAACAGAGTGTGGCTAGGAAGAGAAGTCAAGAACTCGATCAAGAAGTATCGCTAGATACAATCGTGTGAAGTGTCGATCCAAGTCAACTCAAGATAGCCAAGTCTCAAGTTGAAGTGACGGGATGAGTCATCCATGATTAGGAGCCGACTCAAGTCACCGGGAAGTTAAGGAACTCAAGTCAAGACAACTAAAAAGAATCAAGGACGTAAGTCAAGAAGGTTACTTAAATAAGTAATACTTCCTGCCGCAAAAGTCTTAAAGTGCTAAGTCCTGAGCGTGCAAAAGGAATAAACTAATGGGAAACACTCGCACGTGTGTCGATCAAAAGTCAATGTTCATTTAATACGAGGAAATATCAACATTAAGGACGCAACAAGACAAGCCAACGAACACAAGTGACTTTTGAAATCAACTATCTCTTCAACGGGCAGATTTTTGAAGGTTCACTATAAAAGGATGAGGAATCACTCCGAGAGAAGGTTACCGAACCACGAGCATTCAAGCTATTATTCAATCAGAACTCAAAAATATTCTCAAGTTATTCAAGCCATTCCTCGCTAAATTTCGAAGAAATCGATCCAACACCAAGTCCGTGAAGGAAAGACAACTTCAAACTGTTGAAGAGGAAACTTTTGAAGAATTAAAAGGGTCTACATTCCAAGGAGGATTGTAGAAAGGTTCAAGGTCGAACCGGTCTCATGTTATTGGAGGGATTCGTGATCAAATCCAAGAAGCTTGAGCAAGTGAGTCAAGTAGCAAGCGGCAAATGCCGCCCTATGAAGAAGCCGAGTCGGACGAGAAGCCAATCTGTGTGACCAAGGCATCTCCAGATCGAGTCCCAAAGGATCAAGTCACCGTGTGATCAAGACTTGTATCTAGGCCGATAACCACTCAGACTGATCAATACTTAGTGGATTCCTCCACGAGTTGGAGAAGAGAGGATTAGAAGAATTACTCCATCTTGAACCTCTATAAAAATTATTGTGTCATTTATATTTCAAATTTACTTTCTACGCATATCATTTTATATCTCACGATAATTTGCTATCCAATTGATAATTAACAAAGTGCTAAAACCAAGTGTTAAAACAAACTTAAACCAAATTCAAGGGTGTTAAGTCTTCCAATGAAAATCTCATCACAAATAAGTTAAGGTTCGGACTAAACAATTGAGTTATTCTATCAACAAACTCAATCGAGTCTGTTGAGTGGCTAACTCTGGTTAACTAACTTAGCCCCTCAAGGACTTAGCCGTATTTAACTCGTATTATTTTAAAAAGGACTAAAATCGAAAAGTTGGTAAGGTTTATTCAACCCCCCCTTCTAAACCTTACTCACACCCCTTGGGACCTACAAGTGGTATCAGAACGGTTGGTTCATTAAGCCTTCCGCACTGGTTACTGAACTAGATCTCCAATATTTTAAAGAAGTTTTTTTAACACTTGTTCTTTCAAAAGCCATTTTTTTTAAATAGCAAAGTAATTATCATGGAAGCAGATTTGACACGCATTCCTATGTTCACCATTGAAGAATTTGATGACTGGAAAATACGTATGCAGGCTCATCTATCAGCTTTACATGATGAGATGTGGATAGTGATAGAGGATGGGCCATTGCAAATAATGAAGGTGAACAAAGTCAAGTAAAGAGAGCCGCTGCAGCTGAAGGAGAGAAGGCTGCTCCTCCTAGACCAGCTATGGTTGAAAAACCAAGAGCTGAATGGACAAATGATGACAGAAAAAGATACAACCTTGACAATGTGGCCAAGGATATACTTTACAAGACTTTGGACAAAGCCATGTTCAACAAAGTCAAATCTTGCAAGACAGCCAAAGAAATCTGGGATAAATTAACCTTAATTTGTGAAGGATCTGAGCAAATCAAGGAAAATAAATTATCTGTTGTTGTTCAAAAATTTGAAAACTTTAAAATGCTTGCAGGTGAAACGATGGACCAGCTGGATGCTAGATTCACTGAAATTACAAACGAGCTCTCAGCACTTGGGAAAGAATACACACAGAAGGAGATGTGCATGAAGATACTAAGGAGCCTCCCAGCTGATTGGGAAATGAAGACCATGGCTCTAAGGCACTCGATGGACCTATCAAAAACATCGAATCATGAACTATTCTCAGACCTCAAGGCTTATGAGTTTGAGCTGAGAAGAAAGGATCAAGAGGAGATAGCTGTACCCAAAACTACTGCACTCATAGTCAAGGAAGAGAAGAGAGCTGAGACCAAATAAACCATTGACCAGGAGAAAATTGCCTTGATGGTTAAAAGATTCAACAAGTTCTTCAACAAGA
Source organism: Rehmannia glutinosa (assembly GCA_016081115.2). Classification (NCBI taxonomy): domain Eukaryota; kingdom Viridiplantae; phylum Streptophyta; class Magnoliopsida; order Lamiales; family Orobanchaceae; genus Rehmannia; species Rehmannia glutinosa. Next base: position 363,020 of record JABTTQ020002707.1, on the reverse strand, counting down.
ACTACAAAAGAAACAAAGGTGAATCCTCCAGAAGGCATTCAGCTCCCTCCAAGTCAAGGGAAGATAGGCCACCAAAGAGAGCTGAGTATCAAAAGGTCGAATATCAAAGAACCGACAACCCAAGAAATGAGAGAGCCGATCAAAAATTTGAAAACTGTGTTGGAATTGCGGACATCCGGACACTTTGCTATTGATCGTCCATATCCTGTAGTCAATAAATACAATGAATGAAGAAGAAAGAAAAGTCTTGAGAGAAAGAAGGCAATAAAAGAAAAGAGCAATGTTGGTCACGAGATCGGCCGATCAAACTAAGTCAAAAGAAGCGGCACTTCGAGAGTAGTGAAGCCGACTACTCAAGTGACTCAAAGAAGAAGCCTTAACTGCCTAATGGCTAAAGAACAAGATCAACTCTCGACCAAGAAGATGAGGTAGACTCTAACTCATCTCATTCGATTCTAGTGATAGTGATTGTGACACACACACTTCATCACCCACCGATCTTTATGATTCATTAGGCAAAATGATGAAAGACTTTGAGCACATGAAATCCTCACACACACTATTAAATGGGGAAAACGACAATTAAAAGTTTCTAAACTCACACAATGTGACTAAGGAGATAAGTACTCTAAGTCACATAGCCGATGAGAACAAAGAGTCAAGGCCGGAATGCTAAACTAATAAAGCGAGAGATAGCTGTTATAGAAAAGAGAGAAAATAATCTCAAATATGTGATTGCTTCATTCACAAAGGCATCTAAATCATTGGATGACCTTATCATGAGCCAAAAAGAATGTGGAGACAAGACAAACATATGATTCAATTCCTTTGTGCATAGTCAAACTCCAAGAGTGATCTTGGAAAAAGGATCTTCAAGTAATGAAGCATCTCAAAAATCCAAGACACCAAATGTTGCACACACATTCATTCCAAAGCACAATCACAAACAAACTGGCCTTGGATATAAAGGAAAAGGAAAACAACCAGTTGAGTATGCTGAGAGGACAACTGAGAAGAAATCCAGCAGAGTTCCTCAGCAAACTCCAAACAGGAAGTACTCTGTGAAGAAGAAACAAAGCTACCAAAATCCCCAGAAATTCTATCAAAGGAACACAAATGATGGGAATGGTAGAAATTACCCAAGTCAAGCTGATTGGAATAATGTGAAATATCAGCAAAGACCTATGGAATACAAGCCTAAATGGCAAAGGCCTAGAACTCAACAAAAGTCATTCCAAAGGCAAAAGAGCTATTATCAGCACACATATGCACCCAAGCACTACACTCAGAGATATCACAACTACCCAAAGAAAGCAATTGCTAAAACACACACACAGGCATACAGACAAAACATACAGCTGTATGAACCTAAAGCCCCCAAGCAATTTGCCAAATTGAATTATGATTATGGCACAGATAGATGGCAACCTCTTAGAGTCGATCATTTGGCTATAGGTTGGTTGGATCATCTTACAAGACTAACACCTCGGACCCGGCAAGTATGGGTACCTAAAACTAACTTCCTTGATTGCAGTTCAAGGAACAAATGAGTGCCAAGGGGAAATGAAGCTCCATTGAAATAAGAGTAATCGGATCCATCAAGAAAAATGGATTAGTGTTGGGAAATTCTACCGTTTAGATTTTGATGAATGCCATGTAAAACTTAAACTAGGAAGTTGGCACCCCATTTTTGTTGTAAACCGCATTGTAACAAATAGGGGGTCAAGTGAGTTAAGTCACCGTTTAAACATGCAAGAAGACAACTGGAGACTAGAAGGAAGACTCACATTGCGGGACAACCGAGTATGGCAAAGAAGAGAAGACGGAACTCGATTGAAGGTGCAAGGTGAGATCTGAGATGAGTAAAGTATCGATCAAGTCAACTCAAGATAGCCAAGTCCCAAGAAGATGAGGTAGACTCAACTCATCTCATTCGGATTCTAGTGATAGTGATTTGTGACACACACACTTCATCACCCACCGATCTTTATGATTCATTAGGCAAAATGATGAAAGATTTTGAACACATTAAATCCTCACACACACTACTAAATGAGGAAAACAACCTACTCAAGAGCTAAAACTCACAAAATGACCGAGGAGCCGAGTACTCTAAGTCAAATAGCCGATGAGAATAAAAGTCTAAAAAGGCTGAAAATGCCAAGCTAATAGCGAAAATAGCTGCCATAGAAAAGAGGGAGAATGACCTCAAAATGTGATTGCCTCATTCACTAAGGCATCTAAGTCATTGGATGATCTTATCATGAGCCAAAGAGAATGTGGAGACAAGACAGCTTAGGATTTAATTCTCTGTGCTATGTCAAGCTCCAAAAGTGATTTTGGAAAAAGGATCTTCAAGCAATGAAGTATCTCAAAAATCCAAAAATCCAAATGGTGCACACACATTTATTCCAAAGCACAATTACAAGCAAACGGCATTGGTTATAAAGGAAAAGGAAAACAACTACTTGAGTGTGTCTTGAGAGGACACCAGAAGAAATTCAAATGAGTTCCTCAAAGAAACTCCAAACATAAAATACTCAGAAAGGAGAAACAGAGCTACCAAAACCCCGAAGTTCTATAAAAGAAACACATTTGATGGGAATGGTAAAAATATCCAAGCCAAGTGATTGGAATGATGTAAACTATCGAAAGACCAATGGAATATAAGCCCAAATGGCAAAGGCCTGAACTCAAGAAAGGCCATTCCAAAGGTATAAGAGCTTTCATCAAAGACACATATGCACCTAGGCACTACACTTAGAGACATCACAACTACCCAAGGAAGGCAATTGCTAAAACACATATACATGCATACTGACACAAAAGAGACAAACAGTATGAACCTAGAATCTCAAGCAATTTGCCAAAATTAATTATGATTATGGCACGATAGATGGCAACCCCTTAGAGCCAAATCATCCGGCTATAGTTGGTTGGATCATCTTACAATACTAACCCCTCAGACCTGCACAAGTATGGGTACCTAAAACTTAATTTCCTTGTTTGCGGTTCAAGGAACAAAATGAGTGCCAAGGAACCTGGTACATGGATAGTGGTCGTTTCCGGACATATGACAGAAACAAGAAAAATCTGTCAAAATTCAAGAAAGTTAAAGGAGCAAAAGTCATATTTGGAGGAAATGAAGCTCCAGGAGAAATAAGAGGCATTGGATCCATCAAGAAAATGGATTAGAAATCACGATGTTGCATATGTTGAAGGACTCAATTTCAATCAAAGTATCGACCAACTCTGTGACAAGGACTATAATGTTGGATTTAACATAGGTATATGCCAAATCAAGGATACGAGAATCAAGTGAATTTGTGTTGCAAGGATGCGGATAAAAGAACATGTATATCGTGGATTGGTCAACAGCAAATAACACCAAGCACTGTCATAGCAAAGGGCACAAAATGAATCAAGTTGGGCGTGGGCACAGAAGTCGAAGTCACCCGAATTTCAAAACAATTAACAAGCTTGCCGAAGCAATCTTGTGAAAGGACTTCGGACTCAAAGATACAAAAAGGAGAGTATATGTGACACATGTCGAAGGGAAAACAAATCAAATCATCATTCAAAGAAAAGGCATGTCTATTTTCAACAAGGATATTGCATCCGCTACATATGGATCTATTTGGTCCAAATGAACCAAATAGCATAAGTGGGAAGAAATATACCTTGGTGGTAGTATTGGATGACACACATTGGATTCAAGCTATGCAAGAAGAGTGAATCGGTTTGAAAGAAATAAAGTATGGGAGTTAGTTCAAAGACCCACCCATCAAAATGTTATGGGCACTAAATCGGTGTTCGGAACAAGATGAACGAGGAAGGTTACGTGGTAAGAAACAAAGCAAGATTAGTAGCCAAAGGATATTGCCAAGAAGGGATAGATTTTGATGAAACATTTGCCCTCGTAGCAAGATTGGAAGCTATTAGGATGTTTCTTGCCTATACGACTCACAAGAATTTTATTGTATATCGATGGATGTAAAAAGTGCATTCCTAAATGGTTTATTGGAAGAAGAAGTGTATGTTGAACAACCTCCAGGATTTGAGCGTAAGACTCTTGGAGATAAGGTATACAAACTCAAGAAAGCTCGTATGGATTGAAACAGGCACCCGAGCATGGTATGATACCTTGTCACAATTCCTAACCGAGAATGGATTCACAAAATGAAAAGTAGATGGAACACTGCTCGAATTCAAGACAAGAAGAGCATCTTACTTGTTCAAATATATGTGGATGACATCATTTTTGGATCCACAAACAAAGAAGCGTGTGAAAAATTTTCAAACCTCATGCAAAGCAAATTCGAAATGAGCATGATGGGAGAGCGACATTCTTCCTTGGACTCCAAGTGAAAGAGCTGAAGGATGGAACCTTCATAAGTCAAACAAAATATACCGAGAGATTTAATGAAGAAATTTGGTATGGAAGAGAAGTCCTCTCGTGAAAATACCAATGAATACATCGATCAAAATGGACATGGATGCGGATGGCAAGCTTGTAGATCAAACAAGATACTGAGCACTTATTGGATCATTGCTTTATCTCACAAAGAAGCGGGCGTACATCACCTTTGTCTTTGTAGGTGTATGTGCAAGATTTCAATCGCTCCAAAAGAGAGCCATATGATCTGCAAATGCCGAAGAGGATCTTGAGATATTTGAAAGGAAGCCAAGAAGTTGGCTTATGGTATCCAAAGGAAGGTGGATTCAAGTTAATTGGCTATTCGAGACTGACTATCTTTGGATGTAGAGTTGACAGAAGAGCACCTCGGGTACATGTCAAATGCTTGTAAACAAAGCTAATTTCTGGTTTAGCAAAAAGCAAAATTCAATAGCCACCTCTACAACCGGAATACATAGTTGCGGGCAACTGTTGCCCAAATCCTATGGATGAGACAAAGAATGAGAGACTATGAAATTGCGAAAAGGTAATTCCAATCATGTGTGATAACACAAGTGCAATTGCAATCACTCAAAATCTTGTGTTGCACTCAAGAACAAAGCATATCGATGTCGATATCACTTCATAAGAGATCATGTTGAAAAGAAAGACATCACCTTGGAATATATTTCAACCGATAAACATTAGTGACATATTCACAAAACCATTATGTGAGTCAAGATTTGAAGAACTCAAGCATGAGTTAGGGTTAATTGGTGGTGACACACTCGTAAGACTCAAAGAAAGGCAATGAAACACACAAAGGGAAAAAGGGTCAATTCTCAAAATCGCTAAATGAATCGATCGTATCGAAAAGACAACTATACCGAATTAGTCACAAATGAGCCACTATGAGAACTGTGACAAGAAGAGTTAAATCAGCTAAGGGATAAGCTGAGTCATTTATGAACAAAGTGACAAAAACGCAGCCGTTTTTACTAAGCGGGAATGTTTTTAAGAATGACGTCAGCATAATGATGATGTGTACAGGCAAAAGCTGCACACCAAGCTTATGATTGGATATACATGCTGCCGCATTAAATTCAAGACATTAAATGCTAATCGGCGTGCAAAATATAAGCCGTTGATCTCGATCACATTTCAAAAACCACCCGCACGTCCTTTCAGAAACCATACTTCAACCATTTTCGTCCGTTTTCTCTCACATATTACCAAAACTGTTCATTTCTATCTCAGGAGCAAAGGCAAAACTCTCTCAAAACCCTATCAATATTCAAATCAACTTCTAAGTTTCTTTTCGTGAAATATTGAATAATGGCATCATCTTATGATTTCGTCAAGCTAGGGAAGCAAATCCACACTGGGTCTACTGTGGATTTCGAGGGTATGGTCAAACAGGGGTCCGATGACGCCCTCATAAAGAAGATTCTTTGAAAAGCTCGAAATGTCCAGGCTAAAACCATTTCCGACGATGGAGCTCCCAATGACCTATGTGGAAGAGGTCGCTCGTTCTACGTGAACGCCGAAATTCACGATGAGGATCAAATCCTCTGTTCACGGAATGAGTTCATCATCTCTGCCAAAGATTTGGCGAACACCGCTCATTACCGGCGGAAGGAGCACCGTAACTTAATGAAGGCTGATGTAGACTTGGCTGCCGCTGGAAGGAAGAGCCAAGACCGACTATGCTGATAGGATAGTCTACACACCAACAAGAGGTTCTTTGAAGGAGGACTACCACAAACGTTGGACATAGTTGCCAAATGCATAGACATCAAATTTGGCGCCTTTGACCAACTATCCAAAAGCAAAATTGATCGTCATGGCTGCGATCATTGAAGAAAAACAAGTAAATCAACAGGAGTTTGTCTACAAAGCAGACTCGCGAATGTAGTAGGGAACAAATCCTTCAAGGAGAATGGAGCACTTGGAGGATCTCGGGATACGGCCTGTGATTGGCGGTGATGGAGGTGAAAGGAGTCCCTTTTCGACATGGAAAGGCGTTCCATGTAAACAAGAGGATGTTCGAGATCAAACCTCTCTCGTGCACATGTAAGAGAGCCTACGCCAAGAGAGTGATCCAGTGAGGGGAATCACCACTGAAGATACAACTGTTTCCTCTCCACCAAAGAAAAGAAAGTCCCTGCAGCTACTAAGAGAATTGCTTTGCCCCCGCAACAAAGAAAACCAAATCTGCTCCCCGCCCGCACTGGTCACTGCCCGCCCAGATCGTGTCTCTGCCCAAGAGCGGCCGGGCCGAGAAGGAATCTCAAATACCTTCTCCTACGGCCAAAAAAGAGAGAACCGATAAGCCAAGACGGCCGACTCCTTAGAAGAAAATAACAAGACGCCCCCGCCTAAGAAGACTTAGAAGAAACTCTCTCCGAACCAAATACCTCACAAACTAGGAGAAGAAGAAGAATCTTCAAAGCGTTCGAACTTGAGAAATCGGCCGAGTCACCACTCAAATGAAAAAGATACCAGAGACCTGCTGGAGAAGTAGAGTCTCCGTAAATTATTGATGAAATAGCCAAGTCTCGCTGAAGGCGATCACAGAGGCAAATCAAGACCACCGTAGTTCGAACAAATGAGACACAAGAAGAATCGAGAAATCCAACTCGCTTTGTTGGGAGGATCGTATCCCCTCCCGCAATGTATGCAACCGACGAATGGAGCACGAAAGCTTGCTACTTTCTGTCCCTGAGAATGAGGGATAACAAGAAGAAGCTGATAGAGATGATGATGTGATGATCCTATCCCCACCTTATCCAGACATCCAAAATCGTCCTGCGAGTGGAGGAAGTGGAAGTTAAGTCGATCCAGGAAACAGTTCCAACGGCCTGAGTTTATCGAAGAAGAAGAGGAACTGATGAATTTTCTTGGAGTGGCCACTGTGGTCCAAGCACTGGATGAAGAAAACTCCACATATATCTTGCAGATCTTCAAGGACAAGGAGAAGGAGAGACAGGTAGAGGAAGCGAGGCACGTGAGAAGGCCAAAGATCCGCCCTATCACCGCACCACAGAACATACACATCCTCTCCTTGACGTCCTATCGAGAGCGATGAGGATCTGACCTGTTCTTTGCGCCACGTAAGAGTTGCAAATGCAGCAAGCAATGCACGAATCGAGTCCTTCATGAACAAAGAATGATGGAGGGACCAGGAGAGTCCTCCAAAACACACCGAGATAGACCCAATGGGAGTGGTGCGGCATATATGCCACGTTGTTGCCGCCACCGCTTCCCCCACTCACTCGGAAGAAGGAACTAAGGAAATGGCGATGAAACTGGGTCCCAATCGAGCCAACACCGAATGAAGGTGTCTTACCACCGCCCAACTACTGAAAAACTCGGAAAACAGTCGGGAGTTTGGAGACGAGTGACCCCATTCCAAGTCACTCACTGCATGGTGCGCCCGGGGGAAACTCCTCCACCGCTGCGGCAAGGTCGGAGGATGCTGCAGATGACTCCAAAACGAATCTAGGAGGTGAAGTGGAGAAGGAACAAACACAAAGTACACAAATGAGTTGTCATCAATGAAGCTCGACAGAAACTGTCTCGAGGTGCCAACCGCTCTGAAGGCTAATGACGCTAGGCGATGCGATCGAGGCACGAGAAGGAATGCCCGGAGTTAACACTGGCGATGAAAGTGCAATCCATGGGGTTGAGACTCCAATGGATGCCACCGCAGAAGACCCTAAGACAAAATGACACTATCGAAAGGGATGTCCAAGGCCTCGCTGCGGTTGAGACTGCAGGAAGTAATGAAGGCCCACGGGAGGTTGAGACTTCTCGGGGTAAAGAAGTTGGAGTAGAGAACATCCCTCCTGCTATCATTGATCCATCTGAAAAGGAGATAAGTGCACTTCACGATTCTCAGGATAATCCCGATGTAACCTTTCCGGGATCGGAAGAAGACGATGAAGCCGAGTCATCCCCATGCCTCGATTCAAAAGACTCAGCTGAGGATGTTCAAACCACGAGCAAGTTTGACCTCAAAACTACTCGTCAAACTTTCAATCCTGATGATGAGCCACCCATGGAAATCTTATCATCGTCCGATGACGCTCGATAAGGCCGAGGACCACCAACTCAATTGGAGAAACCACCGAGACCGACGAAGCCGTTGAGATAGCCGAGGCTCGACAAGTGGGTCAACTTCACAACAAACCCCAGTGAAACAGAGTCCATCGCGGGCTCCCCAAGTCAGCAAAGAAAGTTCGACTCCACAAGGAACTTCACGCGCACCACTCATCATTGAACAAATCCCAGTGGCCCGTGATGATTCCTTCGTAGAATCATTTCCATTCTCTCTGGAGGTACCCGACCTCCCTGAAGAGTCAGAAAGAGATCTCGCGCGCTTCCACAGACCAGATCCTGTCATTCCATCAGATACCATTGTTCCGGTGACTATGATTTCAACGTTGCTTGGCCATCAGCTGCCACAGAGGGAACAGCTGAAGTTCGGGAGGTGTTCAAAGCATTATTTGCTGAAATTGAACGGATGGAGAGGCACCAGGCCTCGATGGACATGAGACTGGATAACAGAGATGCCAACCTTACTGCTGACTTAAGAGGCATAATAGTCGAGAATCGTGAGTGGTGGCAACAAAGCAAAAACAATGTGTGTGGAACAAGCTAGATATTTGAACATTGTTCAACAAGTCATGTCCGGCGAAATGAGAATGCCGATGCAAAGACAAAGTCGAGAGAACACATAGAGCACATGCATGAATCTCACACGATGAGATAAAGTTGCTGCGTGAGCAAAATAAGAATGAGCTCCTGCGTTTGGAAGAAAACATGGATCGAAAATTCACAGCTTTCTCATGGCCGAGATGAAGTTGCTTAAAGTTGAATCCAACGCTACTCACTCGAGTTTCGTGCGATACTCCGCAGTTGTTGACTCGAAAGCGAACTTGGCTATCGGACTTCGACTTCCTTGCTAGTATGTGTCGGGGTTCCTCTCTCCTTTGATGATGCCAAAAAGGGGAAGAGGAATACCTAAAAGTCACAAGAAGAAATACGGCCAGAAAGAGAAGGAAACATTTGTAAAGGGAAAGACAAATGAGGAGGTCTCAAGAGAAAAGAAAAGAAAGTCTGTTGAGGGGAAGGATCGGGAGATGTCACCCTAATGATTGCACAAACCCCCAACAAGGTCTTGTCAAACCGATATTATCGGCAAAGAAAACTCCCAGTGACTCTGCCACTCCGACACTCTGCTTTGTATCTATGGTCAAAAGAGAAAGACATTGAAGCGGGGATGGAGGAAGTGGAGGGAAGGATGAATGCCCGAGTTATGAATATCTTGAAACAACATAGAGGCATTCCAAAGTAGAGCAGAGACACTTATGCCATCTCGGATGCCGGAATCGAGCCAAGATCGATTGATGAATTTAAAACGCCGCATCTCAAGGATATTTTGCAAACATGTCCATGGCTCAAGCCTAGGACTTATACTTGGGAAAAGTGTCTCACGTTATGTGAAGAAGGCGACGAGCGGCGAGAATCGGCAGTCCACTCTGCTGGTCACTCCGCTAGCCACTCACCGAAGGAAGAAGACCCCGACAATACACGCCCGAGAGGAAGAGGTAGAGAAAGAAGGAGTGGTGGAGGAAGAGGTTTCGACCTAGGCCTCTGCCCAAAAACATTGAGTACATAGATCCATGCAAGAAAGGAGGGATCTACTGGGCTGGTCTTGACCAAGTAGCCAATCTGCAAGTGGCTAAAAACAATGCTGAGTACGTGAAAAGAATCGAAGAAGAAAATAAAAGACAAACTCAGCTTTGGGAAGAGAGACAAGAGAGACTAAGAAGATATGAAGCTGCCCGGAAGGCATATAAAAAGAAGAAGAATGCGGCCGAAGATGAGAAAAAGAGAAGAAGACCAGAAGATGACAAAACTGAAGAAGATGAAAAGAAGGAAGCGGCGAAGGAGATGAAGTGTTGCTGTCCACCCCTTCATGTATTTTACTATGTAAATACATACTATGTAAGTCTTCTGTAATAAATCTGTAAATTCTCTATTTTTGCGTAGATATAGATGTTTGCTCTGATACACCTTGTAAACAGTTGTGTAAAGGACAAGAATTCTATGATCAATAAAAGGATTGATTCTACGCATACATTCTCTGTAAATACACTATCTGTATGTATCTATGCTATTTACATTTTGAATGTTTTAAGTTTTGGCATCATCAAAAAGGGGGAAATTGTTGGGAAATTTATTGTTTAGATTTTGATGAATGACATGTAAACTGCATTGTAACAAATAGGGCTGGTCAAGCTGAGTTAAGTCAGCTGTGCCTAAACATGCAAGAAAACAACTGGAGACTAGAAGGAAGACTCCGTTGTGGGACAGCTGAGTATGGCAAAGAAGAGAATACGGGAACTCGACTGAAGGTGCAGCTGAGATGCAGCTGAGTAAAGTATCAGTCAAGTCAACTCAAGATAGCCAAGTCTCAAGTTGAAGTGACAGAAGAGTCATCCAATGATTGAAAGTCGACTCTAAGTCACCTGGGGAAAACAAGGAAATATAGTCAAGTCGAGATAATCGAAAGAGATCCGTTGCCGTAAATTAAGAGAATTACTTAAACAAGTAATACCTCCATGCTACCTTTCTCTCGAAGTGCTCATCCCGAGAAGCGTGCAAGGGGAATGAACCAATGGGAAGCACTACACCGTGTCGAAACTCTCGAAAAGTGTCAAGAACAATTCATACGAGGAAGTGGCAACTCCAAGGATCGCAACAAGACAAGCCAACGACCACAAGTGACTTTCAAAAATAAGCCTATATCTTCAACGGGCAGATTTTTGAAAGATCACTATAAAAGGCTGAGGAATGACTCTGGAGAAACGAGGACCTTGATTACCTGAACCACGAACATTCAAGCTAACATTTGAACTATAATCGAAATATTCTCAAAGATCATTCAAGATTAATTCTCAAGCCTACACTACGAAGGAAATCAATCCAACACTCACTTGTGAAGGAAAGATAACTTCAATCGGTTGAAGAGAAACTTTTGAAGAAAATGGGTCTACATTCCGCGGAGGATTGTAGGAAGGTTCAAGGTCGAACCAGTCTCGAGTTTTTGGAGGGCTTCGTGATCAAATCCAAAAAGCTTGAGCAAGTGAGTCAGTAGCAAAGCAAACGCCCTGTGAAGAAAGTCGCATTTCGAGTCGCACGAGAAGCCACCGCGTGACCAAGGCATCTCCGGACTAAGTCCCAAAGGATCAAGTCACCGGTGTGTGATCAAGACTTGTATCTGGATTACCACTTTGTATCTTGATCAATACTTAGTGGATTCCTCCAGGAGTTGGAGATGAGAGGAGTAGAAGAATTACCCCATCTTCGAACCTCTATAAAATCTTATCGTGTCATTTACATTTCAAACTTTAATTCCCGCATCTTATTTGTTTAACTCTCGATAAATTTGCTATCCACTTGATAATCCCTAAGTACTAAAACCAAGTATTAAATCTTTACTAAATCAATTTTAAGGGTGTAAAGTCTTCCGCTAAAAACAAATCTATAGTTGAGCTAATTGATCTTAACAATGAGTTATTCTATCAACAACTAAGTCGAGTCGTTGAGTGACTAACTCTCTGATTAACTAAATTGGCTATCCACCAAGGACTCACGTGTAGTATCAACTCGAACTTTAAAAAGGACTAAATCGAAAAGTTGGTAAGGTTTATTCAACCCCCCTTCTAAACCTTACACTCACACCCCTTGGGACCTACAATTAGAAATCACAGATGTTGCATACGTCGAAGGCCTCAACTTCAACTTGTTAAGCATCAGCCAACTATGTGACAAGGGCTATAATGTTGGATTCAATATGGGAGTGTGCCAAATCAAAAACACTGAATCAAATGAAGTAGTGTTGCAAGGATCCAGACAAAAGAACATGTATGTGGTAGATTGGTGGACTACCACACCAAGCACTTGTCTGCTAGCAAAGAGTACAACCGAATCAAGCTGGCTGTGGCACAAGAAGCTGAGTCACCTGAATTTCAAGACAATTAACAAGCTTGCAAGGATTCATCTTGTGGAAGGACTGCCAGACTCAGTGTACAAGAAGGAAAGTATTTGTGATGCATGCCAAATGAGAAAGCAAATCAAATCATCATTCAAAGAGAAGTCAAGTCCATCTTCAACAAGGATATTGCATCTGTTGCATATGGATCTATTTGGTCCAGTTGAGCTAGCTAGCATAAGTGGAAAGAAGTACACTCTAGTAGTGGTGGATGACTATTCAAGATATACATGGACAATTTTCATGTGCAAAAAGAAAGAAACCTTGCAGAAGTTACCACAGCAGATGAAAAGAGTTCAAAATGAGAAGAGTCAAACCATTATTAAGATAAGAACTGATAGAGGAACTGAGTTTGTAAATGGAATAATAACTCAGTATTGTGTTCAAAATGGTATTGCTCATGAATTATCTGCAGCAAGGACTCCACAGCAGAATGTAGTAGTAGAAAGAAGAAACAGAACTCTCAAGGAAGCTGCAAGGACAATGTTAGCTGAAGCTGGATTGCCTAAGAGATTTTGGGCTGAAGCCATAAATACTGCATGATACACTCAAAATAGATGCATGATTAACATGTAATTGATCAAGACTCCCTATGAGATTTGGACAGGGAGAAACCAAATGTTGGGTATTTCAAGATATTTTGATGTAAATGCTTCATCCATAATAATGGAAAGGATAATTTGAAGGCTTTTGATGCTAAAGCTGATGAATGTATCTTCTTGGGATACTCAGCTGAAAGTAAAGCCTATAGAGTGCTGAACAAAAGAACTATGGTCACATAAGAGTCTATCCATGTGGTGTTTGATGAACCTAATATAAATGGAGAAGACATTGAAGAGTTAGGCGATAAGTTTGAATCGACCCAACTATGCGAAAGAGTCCCTATGTTGAAGCCTTGGTGGAGTAATCAATCAAGATGAAGGTGAAATAGTCAATCTCAAAGACAAATGGAAAATCTGCAGCTAAGTGATGATGAGAGAGCTGCTCAAGATAACACAACTGCAAGACGACTGAACCCAGCTGATTTACTCCAACCTGATGTGAGATGGCTGAGAGACTATCCACCAGAGCTAGTCATTGGAGATGTAAGACATGGCGTAGAACCAGATCCGAGCTCAACTAGAAGCTATGTTCACTTGTTTTATTTCCCAAATAGAGCCAAAAGATGTGTCCCAAGCATTGGATGACACACATTGGATTCAGCCATGCGGAGAGTCAATCAATTTGAAAGGAAGAGTATGGGAATTGGTACAAAGACCAACCCATCAAAATGTTATTGGAACAAAATGGGTCTTCAGAAACAAGATGAATGAGGAAGGTTCTGTTTTAAGGAATAAAGCAAGATTGGTAGCCAAAGGGTATTTCCAACAAGAAGGGATAGATTTTGATGAAACATTTGCTCCTGTTGCAAGATTAGAAGCAATAAGGATGTTTCTTGCCTATCTTTGCTCACAAGAACTTCACCGTATATCCAAGGATGTAAAAGTGCATTCTTGAATGGATTGTTGGAAGAAGAAGTCTATGTTGAACAACCTCCAGGATTTGAGCAGAAGAGTCTTGGAGATAAGGTGTACAAGCTCAAGAAAGCCTTATATGGATTGAAACAGGCACCTAGAGCATGGTATGATACATTATCTCAATTTCGACGATAATGGATTCACCAAAGGCAAAGTAGAACAACACTCTTGAGAATTGAAGATGGAGAGAGTATCTTGTTTGTTCAAATATATGTGGATGACATTATTTTTGGATCCACAAACAAAGAGTCGTGTGATAAGTTCTCAAACCTCATGCAAGGCAAATTTGAAATGAGCATGATGGGAGAGCTGACATTCTTTCTAGGACTTCAAGTTAAACAGCTGAAAGATGGGCCTTAATAAGTCAAACAAAATATACCAGAGATTTAATGAAGAAATTCGGTATGGAAGACAAGTCTTCTGTGAAAATACCAATGAATACATCGATCCAAGATGGATATGGATGCGAGATGGCAAGCACATGGATCAAACCCGGATATAGAGCACTTATTGGATCACTACTCTATCTCACAAAGAAGTGAGGCCGGACATCACCTTTGTTTGTAGGTGTATGTGCAAGATTCCAATCTGCTCAAGGAAAGCCATATGACCGAGCTAAGAGAATCCTAAGATATTTGAAGGGATGCCAGGAAGTCGGCTTATGGTATCCAAAGGAAGGTAGATTCAAACTAATTGGCTATTCGACTCGACTATCTTTGGATGCGAGTTGTCGGGAAAAGAGTACTTCAGTACATGTCAAATGCTTGGAAACAGATTGGTTTCTGGTTCAAGTGAAGCAAAAACTCAATAGCCACATCTACAAAGCAGACGGAGTACATAGGCGGGCAAACAAGTGCCCAAGTCTTATGGATGAGACAACAAAGAGAGATTATGATGTTGAGGAAAAAGAGATCCCAATTATGTGTGATAACACAAGTGCTATTGCAATCATTCAAAATCCTGTGTTGCATTCTATAATAAAGCACATTGATGTCGATATCATTTCATAAGAGATCATGTTGAAAAGAAAGACATCACCTTGAATACATCTCAACCGATAAACAAGTTAGGCGACATATTCACAAAGCCATTATGTGAATCAAGATTTGAAGAACTCAAGCATGAGTTAGGGTTAATTGAAAATTGAGCTGAGTTGACACTCGGAAAACTCGAAGGAGAAGGGATAGAACGTGAAAAGATGAAAATATAGCGGAGCGTGTGAATCACCAAGTGAATTAGCCGTATCGGAAAATCAGCTGTATCGAGTTAGGTGACAACTGAGTCACTATGTAAATAGAGAGAAGAAGAGTTGAATCAGCTAAGGAGTAAGCTGAGTCATTTATGAGCTAAGTGACAAAAACGCATCGTTTTTAATAAGTGGGAATGTTTTAAGGATGACATCGGTAGTAATAATGCAATGCAAATCAAAAGTCGCACGACAAAGCATATGATTGGATATAAATGATGCCGTATTAAATACGAAAATTAAATGCTAATCGGCGTGCTAAATGAGTCGTTGATCTCAATCAAATTTCGAAACCGTATGCACGCCCTTTCATAACCCATACATATACCATTTCATCCGTTTTCTCTCTCATTACTCAAACCTGCTTCATCTCTCCAAAAGCAAAGAAAGCTTTTTCTCTCAAAACCCTATCAGTCTTCAAGGCAAATTTCTAAGGTTTCGTTCGGTAAAACTCAAAAATGGCAACTACCTACGATTTTGCTAAGTTGGGAAAGCAAATCCACACTGGTTCTACCGTGGATTTCGAAGGGATTGTCAAATAGGGTTCCGATGAAACCCTCGTGAAGAAGATAGCCGAAAAAATCGAGAAGTCTGGACTGAAACCCTTTCTCACAATGGAGTTTCAGATGACTTATGTTGAAGAAGTCGCCCAATTCTACGTGAACGCTGAAGTTCATGACGAAGGCATTAAGTCGTCTGTTCACGGAAAGGAGTTTATAATCACTGCTGAATATCTAGCGGAGCATTGTTTGCTGCCGTCGGAAGGAGTGCCAGAGATATTTGAGGCGGATGTAAACTTGGTTGTTGCATGGAAGGAAGTGGCTAAACTCCGAATGTGTCATGAAGGTGGTCTACACAAACAGACAAAAAAGTCATTTGAAGGAATATTATCATAAGTCGCTAGATATTGTTGCCAAATGTGTAGACATAAAGTTTGGAAGCTTCAATCACTTGTTCAAAACCAAGCTGATCGTCATGGTTGCGATCATGGAGGAGAAGAAGGTAAACCCGCAATGAGTTTGTATACAATGCACTCGCTGCGAGAATGTTGGAAACAAGTCCTTCAAGGACGATGGATCTTCGGAGGATCTCGGGCTATGGCCTTGTAGTTGGCCGATTGATGAAGGTGAAGGGTGTTCCACTCCGACATGGAAAGGCGTTCCATGTCAACAAGAAGATGTTCCGATCAAATCTTTCGAAACTCGAAGAGAGTCTATGCCAAGAAGGCGGATACAAGTGAGGGGGAATCAGCTGACCCAGAAGAAACAACTGTCTCCTCCCCTCCAAAGAAGAAAGTTGCCGCAGCTGCAAAGAAGAAGGCTGCCCTACAAAGAAAGAAAACAACCGCACTGCCCTGCAGCCGAGTCACCCGCCCCTGCCGTGTCTCCCGCCCTCGTGTACCCGCATGGAGAAGGAACCTCAAATACCTTCTCCATTGTCAAGAAGAAGAGGACTGATAAGCCAAGAAAGCCAGCTCCTCTGACAAAGAAAGTAGCACCGGCCCCCGCCGCCCAGGACTTTGAGGAAACCGTATCCGAACCAGAAATACCTCTTCTAAGGACCAAAAGAAGAAGACTCTACATGCGTTCAGAGCTTGAGAAAACAGCTGAGTCTACCACTCACCGAACAGATCACGAGACAATGGAGAAGTAGAGTCTCAAGAAATCATTGATGAAACACCAAGTCTGCGAGGCCGATCAATAGAGGCAAGTCGAAGACCAGTGTGGATGGACAACTGAGGAACAAGAAGCAGCTAAGACAGCTGAATCTCCTATCGACAGGGCTGTGTCTCCGCCCGCGACAGATGTTGCTGAGGGTGTTGAGCAACAAAGTCCACCTACCCCCCATTCCTGAGAAAGAAGGACAACAAGAAGATGATGACGATGATGTGATTATGCTGTCCCCACCATATCCAGACATTCAAAATCGTCTGCGAGAATGGAGGAAATGGAAGCTAAGTCACTCGAGGGAATAGTTCGAGAGACCTGAATTCATTGAAGAAGAGAAAGAACTGATGAATTTCCTCGGGTTGACCATAGTGGTCCAGGAACTGGATGAAGAGAACTGCCTAGATATCTTGCAGATCTTCAAAGAAAAGGAGAAGGAGAGATTGGCAGAGGAAGCTGAAGCTCTTGAGAAAGCCAGCGTTTGTCCTCTCACTGGAACCACTGATCATACTCATCCTCATCTTGACGTACTCTCAAAAAGTGATGAGGACTTGGACCCAGCTGCTGCTATAGAGGAATTGGAAATGCAGCAAGCCATGCGGGAATCCAGGATGATGCATGAGCAACAGCTGACGGAAGGACCAGGAGAGTCGTCCAAATCTCAGCTGGAGATTGATCCATTGGGAGTGGTACAACAAATTGCCACTGTTATTGCTGCCACCACTTCCCCAGCTCACTATGAGGAAGGTTCTAAAGGAACTGGCGATGAAACTGGGAACTTGGGGACCCAAGTCGAGCCAACCCCTATTGAAGGTGTCTTACCACCCGCCCCAACTACGAACACTCACAGAAACAATGGAGTTTGGAGAAGAGTGACCCCAACCCAAGTCACTCGGTGGTGTGCCACCGTGGGAAACTCCTCCCGCCGTAGCTAGGTCGGAAGATGCTTTGCAGATGACTCCACAAAGAATCTAGGAGGCGAAGTGGAGAAGGAACAACAAACAGAAACACAAAGAGTTGTCACCGACAAAGCTCGGACGATTGAGATCAGATCGGTGAAGTGCCAACTACTCTGCAGTGAGGATGTTCTTTGATGCGGTCGAGGCACATGATGGATCCGCCCGGGAGTTAACACTGGCAATGAAAGTGCAATCCACGAGTTGAGACTCCTGTGGATGCCACCGTAAAGACCCTAAGACAAACCGAAGTGCAGTCGAAGGGAATGTCCAAGGCCTTGCCGATTCGAGCGGGGAGATAATGAAGGCCTACGGAGGTTGAGACTTCTCGAGGTAAAGAGACGAAACGCAGAACATTTCTCCTGTTATCATTGATGCATCCGAGAAGGAGAAAAGTGCCCTTCATGATTCCTAAGACAACCCTTACATAACTTTTCCGGGATCCGAAGGTGAAGATGAAGTTGAGTCATCCCCTGTTGCAAATCCAAAAGACTCAGCTGAGGATGTTCTTCCAAGCACGAGTAAGTCAGACCTCAAGGCTACTCGTCAAACATTCACTTTTGATGATGAGCTATCTCTTCAAGTCTCATCATCTTCTGATGACGCCACCGGATCTGGCAGAGGACCGACAACTCAAAGGAAAACCAAACGAGACCGAAGAAGAAGCCGTTGAGACAAAGGCAGTGAGGCTCAGCCAGCTAGGTCCATACCACAACAGACCCCAGCTGAATCACAGTCAACTGCGCAGGCTCCCAACGCTGCAGCAGAATTGACTCAACCGGGCACATCATGGCCACGAGTCACCGTTGAACATATTTCCTATGTCCGTGATGATGCGTTTGAAGCAACGTTCCCCTTCTCACTAGAGTTGCCTGATCTTGATGAAGAATCAGCTAGAGAGCAGAGACGTTTCCACAAACCTGATCCAATCATTCCCACAGATACCATTGTCCCAACAAATTTTGATTTTGATGCTGCTTGGCCGCCAGCTGAGACGGAGGTAACAACTGAGGTTCGAGAAGTCTTCAAGGCAATTTTTGCGAAAATAGAGAAGATGGAAAGGCACCATGCCTCATTGGACATGCGGCTGGATAACGAGATGATGCAAACCTTACGTACCGTCTGCGTGGAATAGTGGTCGAATCCGGAATGGTGGCAACAAAGAAAACAATGCGTGTAGAACAAGTCGATACTTCAAAGCATTGTACAATAAACTATTGATCCGGAGCGATAATGCCGATATGAAGAGGAGGATGCAAGAAAACATTGATAGAATGCATGACTCCCAATATCGAAATGCAAATCTGCTGCGTGAATTTCACAAGAAAGAGCTTGCAGCGTCAAGGAGACTATGGAAAATAAATTCAGCCTTCTCATGGCTGAAATGAAGCTGGTGGCAGCTGAATCCAAAGTCACTCGCTCAGAATTCCGTGCAGCATACTCCGCAGCAGACTCAAAGCACAACTCGGCTATCAACCGCTGGACTTCATCTTTGGCCGGTCTATTCCCGGGTTCCTCTCTCATTTGATGATGCCAAAAAGGGAAGAGGAATACCTAAATACTGCCGAAAGAATCGGCGAGTTGAGAAGAAGGACGCAGCTGTTGAGAAGCAGAAGAAAACAGCTGAAGAGCATAAGGATATGACCTTAATGGTTGCTAGAACCCCTCAACAAGGACTTGTCACAGCTGACATCATAAGCAAACTTCCAGTAACTCTGCCGCTCCAACACTCTGTTGTGCCCATGTCTGAGAAGAGGAAAATCGTAGAAGCAGAGATGAAGGAGGTTGAAAGAAAAATGGATGCCCGTCCGATGGACATATTGAAACAATATGGAGGCATTCCGACAGGAAGAGACATTGATGCCATTTCGGGCGTCAAACGAAAGCGAGATTAGTTCATGAATTCAAAACGCTCGAATCCGAAGGATACTTGGGCATGTCCATGGCCCAAGCACGGGACTTGTATTGGGAAAAAGGCCTCAAGTCATGCGAAGAAGGCCGACAGCAAAGAGACTCTAGCGATCACTCTCTCGTCACTCTGGGGGTCACTCTGCTTTGGAAAGAAAAGGCCCCGACAATACACACCCGGAGGAAGAGGTAGAAGCGAGTGGAGGAAGAGGTTTCAAACCTAGACCTCTACCCAAAAACATCGAATACATAGATCCAGGGAAGAAAGGAGGGATCTATTGGGCTGGATATGATGCCATAGCAAATCTGGAAGTGGCGAGGAAGAATGCTAACTATGTCAAAAGGATTGAAGAAGAAAATAAGAGACAAGATCAGCTGTGGGAAGAGAGTCAACAAAGGCAGGAAAGAAAGAGAAAAGACGAAGCTACTAGAAGAGCCTACGAGAAAAAAAAGCGGTGAAGAAGAAAAGAAGAAAAGAGAGCGAGAGGGCGACAGTGAGAAGAGGAAAGAAGGAGACAGCGAAGGCGATGAAGTGTTGCTATCCACCCCTTCATGTATTTTACTGCTGTAAATACATATGTATGTAAGTCTTCTGTACATTGAATAAGAATTCTGTAATTTTTATATTCTTGCGTAGATATAGAATACCATGCTGCTCTGATACACTTTGTAAACAGCTGTGTAAAGGACAAGAATGTTATGATCAATAAAAAGATCAATTCTACGCATACATTCTTTGTTTCTACATTGTCTGTATGTATCTTTGATATTTACATTTTGTATGTATGTTTTAAGTTTTGGCATCATCAAAAAGGGGGAAATTGTTGGGAAATTTATTTATTAGATTTTGATGAATGCCATTTAAAACTTAGACTAGAAAGTTGACACCCCATTTTCCTTGTAATTTACATTGTAATAGATAGAATGTACAAGTGAGTTAAGTCGGCTATGCTGGATACGCAAGAAGTCAATCAAGACTAGAATGAAGACTCATTGCGAGGCGGTGAGTGTGGCTAGGAAGAGAAGTCAAGAACTCGACCGAAGAAGTATCACCGATACGGTGTGTGAAGTGTCGATCAAGTCAACTCAAGATAGCCAAGTCTCAAGTTGAAGTGACGGATGGGTCATCCAATGATTAGGAGCGACTCGAAGTCACACGGGAAGTTAAGGAATCGCTGATCAAGTCAAGACAATCAAGAGAATCCGTTGCCTCAAGTCAAGAAGGTTACTTAAATAAGTAATACTTCCATCTTTGCAAAAATCTTAAAGTGCTCGATCCCCGAAAGCGTGCAAAAGGAATAAACCAATGGGAAGATCGCACCGTGTGTCGACTACGAAAAGTGAATGTTCATTTAATACGAGGAAATGTCAACATCAAGGACTTCAACAAGACAAGCCATGAACAAAAGTGACTTTTGAAATCGGCTATCTCTTCAACGGCGATTTTTGAAGGTTCACTATAAAAGGAAGAGGAATCACTCACGAGAGAAGGTTACCTGAACCACGAGCATTCAAGCTATTATTCGAATCAAACTCCGCAAAATATTCTCAAGTTATTCAAGCAAATCCTCAAGCCTAAATTTCAAGAAAATCGATCCAACACCAAGTCGTGAAGGAAAGACAACTTCAAATCTGTTGAAGAGGAAACTTTGAAGAATCAAAAGGGGTCTACATTTCAAGGAGGATTGTAGAAAGGTTCAAGGTCGAACCGGTCTCAAGTTATTGGAGGGCTTCGTGATCAAATCCAAGATGCTTGAGCAAGTGAGTGAAGTAGCAAAAGCAGCCGCCACGTGAAGAAGGCCGAGTCGGACGAGAAGCCACCGTGTGACCAAGGCATCTCGATGAGTCCCAAAGGATCAAGTCACCGTGTGATCAAAACTTGTATCCGGGTGATAACCACTCGTACTCGATCAATACTTAGTGGATTCCTCCAGGAGTTGGAGAAGAGAGGATTAGAAGAATTACCCCATCTTGAACCTCTATAAAAATTATTGTGTCATTTATATTTCAAAGATTTACTTTACGCATATCATTTTATATCTGGCGATAATTTGCTATCCAATTGATAATTAACAAAGTGCTAAAACCAAGTGTTAAAACAAACTTAAACCAAATTCAAGGGTGTTAAGTCTTCCAATTGAAAATCTCATCACGACCAAGTTAATGTTTAGACTAAACAACTGAGTTAGTCTATCAATAGCTCAATCGAGTCTGTTGAGTGGCTAACTCTGCTGGTTAACTAACTTAGCTGTCCTTCAAGGACTTAGCCGTGTATTTAACTCTGTATTATTTTAAAAAGGACTAAAATCGAAAAGTTGGTAAGGTTTATTCAACCCCTCCCTTCTAAACCTTACTCACACCCCTTGGGACCTACAAAAACCAACTTAACAATGGCGGAGCCCCTCATGCTTGAGTAGTGATAGCTATATTCCGTCCCAAATGACCTTTGATGCCAGCCTACCTGTTTAGGGCTTGTTCTACGCATTCAGATATTTTTTACTTTCTCTTTTTTGTTTGAGACGTTTCTTCGCCTCGAGGGTCAGACAAAACTCCATTATCTTTATTTGTCATTATCTACTTGTAATATTTGTATGGAACTTCTTATTGTAGAAAACTTGTTCGTATTTTATGTAGATATGGATCTTTCTCTTCAGTAGGAAGCCTTAATTCCTCTGGAATGGCCGGAGATACTCGTGTTTGATATTAGGGGACGCCATTATGCGGCCTAGAGAGGGCGCCCTTCTAGAGCCTAGAGAGGACGCCCTTCCGGAGCTTAGGAGGTGCCATTCGAGAGCTTTCCACAAGTTCTTGTTTCATTTATCGCTTTGATATTGTATTGACTTCTTTCCCACACGTGTTAACATTTGTGCATTCTTTTTGTTGCACATTCTTGGCGGGGAAGAAAAATTTACTAGGACTCTTGTGAGGAGGCCCTTTCACACTGGGATCCTAGTCGGAGACGTGAAAACTTACTAGGACCTCCCCTGTGAAGAGGCCCCTCCTATCCGTGGTTTTAGTCGGATGAGGTCTTCCCATCTGGGGTCTTAGCCGGATGTGGTTTTCCATTCTTGGGTCATAGTCAAATGAGGTTAATATGTTGGGGGGCCCTAGATAGCATAATACTACCTCACTAAGGGCATTAATGAGGGGTCCTAAATTTGACAAAGCTACCTCACTATGGGTGACCTCTAGGAACCATAGATAGCGTGAAGCTAACTCACTATGGGTATTAATGAGGGCCCCTGGATTACGTGAAGATACCTCACTATGGGCGATCTTCGGGAACCCTGGATAGCGTGAAGCTACCTCACTATGGGTATTAATGAGGGACCCTGGATAACGCGAAGCTACCTCACTATGGGCGATCTCTGGGAACCCTGGATAACGTGAAGCTACCTCACTATGGGAATTATCTCGTGTCCTTATGACTTGTTTAAGAAGTATGATTATTTGTCCTTGAGGAGTTGTATACACTGTGTGTGAAGATGTGTCCTTCCTTTGAGAGGAAGCCTACTTTTTTCGGAGTGGCCGGAGATGTTCTTAAGTAGGCATGGGGCATCCTTCCGGAGCTTAGGGTGCATCTTCCCATGGCCCGGAGGGGATGCCCATCAGGAGCTCTAGAGGCGTCCTCCCATGGGCCGGAAGGGGCGCCCTCTCGGAGCATCGTGTTTCTTTTCTGGAGCTTTTCTCTTTATTAATCTTCTGATCGCACATTCATTCCTTTAGTGCAAATATTAGTATTTTTTGCTCTCTTTTGGTTGCACATTTTATGGCTTATGTTTGTGAGGAAGGGAAATTTAAGAAGATTCCCTCGTGAGGGAGCCTTTCATCTCCGGCAGTGCCAGGGGGTTTTCTTGAGGATATGCGCATGTGGACGGGAATCATTACTTGGGAAATAATGATGTTTTGAGGAGCTGACGAGGTCCGCAACTGCTAAGGTTATCCGGCTTGATCACACCCTTTCATGGGGAGCTTACCTCTCTCTAGGATCACTGAAGATTATATTGATGACTTGAGCAATATGAATATTACTCCTTTGGTGCGCAAGTTGTGGCTAGGCAGAGCTTTAGTGGAGTTTGTTCTGACTGATTTGGATGAGCTTCCTCTTAAATATTTTGCATTCTTTATTGTTGTTATGCAACTTTTATAGGCATCCCAGGACCGGCGCCAAAATGTAGTAGGGCACTGGTTCGTGTGGGTTTTGGGAGCAGTTCCTCAACTATTGTGTTTTTTAGGAACTCGGTCTTTAGCCGAATCGTGGGTGTGAGAACCATTGGTTGGTTCAGACTTTCTTCCCGAGTCTTGTGTTTCATGTATTGTGGACATCTTATTCTCTCTGTTGAAGTTCGGTGTCCTTTGCCTAGGAGTGGCGTCAATGCTGGTTTTGTTACACTCCTCGTAATATGCTGGAAGTGTACTCCATAGTCTCTATTTTCTGGACTCCCTAGAATGATGTTAATGACTACCACAATATGTGTGTCTTTCTTGATACGATTTTAGTTAGGGAATGGTATGTTGACAGGTCGTCTGGGGAGTACTGCTCTTCTATAAGGGGTCATTTGTCCAGAGATAGCTTGACTAGTCTGGATAGCTTGACTTAGTCTCCATTATCCTTGCTGGACTTCAAGGTTTGTTTGTCCTCCATCAACCCGATGGCTTCTTCAGTGTTTGGTTGCTTTACAGTCCATTGTTCCTATCTTTCGTTCTAGTTGAGTGAGGGTCATTCTTCAAGCAGCTGCCGCTGTGGCCTGCTATGGTAGGGTGCCCTTATGAGGTGTCTTCAGTAGCTGGCGGAGCTCGGGGATATCTTCAGGTTGATCCGGGAGCAGATTGATGTCTTAGAGCATTCCGAGTAGCTTTATTAAGCTGGAAAGCTTCCCCGATCCAATGGACTTATTTTGTGGGCGGAGCCTTTCTGGAGGAGGAGCTTGGGGAAAGGCATCCCTTTCAGTCGGGCAAGGGTGCCCCCTTGAGCGGGGAAGGGCACACTTTTAGCCGGGCAGGCGTCCACTTGAGCTCTCCGAGTTGTTGAATGGGCCCCCTCTGAAAGGAGGGGACTATCCTCGTGTCTTTTGAGTTGTCTTCCTGCTTGCTTGGTGTTCCTAGCTTTGGAAGCCGTCGTTTCAACGAATCACTTCATGAAGTCTTGCAGTAACTCTCATTCGGTTTGTTGTACTTGAAAAAGATGAGCCATGGTCTTTAGATACTTCTTTCTGATGGAGAATTATCGTGCGATGGCAGTAATGAGCTTGTCCATCCTAGTGATTGATCCAATTGGGAGCTGATCGAACCAAGTTAGCTTGCTTGGTCAGAGTTGTCCAGATCACTTTACAATAGGAATCGTCCGTCACGTTGTAGAGATCCACCTTCGCATACAATTTGTCTAAGTGCTATTTGAGAACCTCCGCTCCCATCATAAACCAAGAGGCTGGAGATCTTGATGCCCAAGGACAATGGCTTGGCCAGGATGGCAGGGGCCAGTGAACTTCCTCCCTTCAGTGATGGCCCGCGAGTCGGCTTGGTTAATGTGTACCACCTACGACTCTTCTGCGGGCTTGTGAGTGTGGACTTGGGAATGTTGGGCTGCATTCGCGGCTTCTCTTCCAATGGGACCATGCTGGTCTCTTTGATTTTCTCTAAGTCCTTCATTTTTTTCATCTTCTTTCTCAAAGCTCAGGTCTTCAACTTCTGGCGGAGCTTGAGGGAGGTCTCCTCGCAGCTTTCGCCGCAATATGATTTCTTGAAGCAGCTCAGGCAGCTTCTTCGAGCAAGACTTGGAGGGCTTCTCGCGTCAGCGAACTTCTTCAACAAAGGAGTCCCCACTGAGGAGGAGCAATGCTCTCCTTGGCGATTCATGGCTCCACAACCATAAGCTTGGATTCTTCATCTAGTAGCGGTTCGTCACGATTCTCGGCCGGACCTTCATCTCTTCTTCCATGACCTCTCCAATCGGGGTCTTGATGGCGGCGGAGCCCAAGGTAGTCTCCCATGGCTCCGGCCACAACTTGACGCCTCGGGGCATCCCCAGCGACCTTCATCCAAATAGAACCTGGATGCTTTCCTAGGTCGTGAACTTCTATGATGGGCGGAACTTCTACGGATGGTATCGGGCGGCGCTCTTTCCTGGTGGAAAGGTAGTGGCTTCCCGCCTTCTTGATGGTTGTACTTCCTGCCGGTCTCAATCCCGACCCGGCTACCTAAGATCTGGTTTCACATGCTTGAGATCAGTGCATCTTCGTGTGCTTTGGCGATCCACAAACAACGCCAAAATGATGATGTTTTTAGGATAGATCACTCTAAAGCTAAGGTTTCGACAAAGTTCCACTTCCCATGGGAAGTCTTCAAGTCTTCTTCTTCGAGAGTTGGATATCCTTTAATTGGGAACTTGTCTACACACAAGTAAATGTTGGGGGGCTCAGGAGTTGCCTTGGGAGGTCCCTCCGACGCTCAAGTCGACATGGTGATAGAGAGAATAAACCATAAACGAATACTTAATTAAATGAATAGGAGTAAATTAAGGTTAATTAACGTACAAATGAAGAGGAGAGATTTTTTTATACCTCGAGGGCCTCGTGGGCCGTGTAGAGAAATTAGCTTGTGGGCCAGTCCGGACCCCTTTAGGTCGGGTTATTCCATTAATAGCCCATTGGGCAATTAATATTATTCCAATATATAAATTGAATTATATATTTAATTATTAATTGTTGTTTTTGCTCCCAACAAAAACATAAAGATTGTATCCAAGAATTAGAGGTATTATTCGGAGCTCGACTTGATACAAGCTCATTTGAGCTCGTTCAACGAGGCTCGTTAAAATAAATTAACTAAACACAAGCTTAGAGATATTCCACTCGTTAGCTTTGAGCAAGCTCGTTCATAAGATCGTGAGCAAGCTCGTATAATTTAAACGAATAGTTTTTACCTTATTTTAATTAAGGTAATTTTAATTTACCCCCCAAACTATACATGTTTTTCTATTTTGACGACTTAACTTTGAATTGTTCTACTTTACCCCCTCAACTTGCAAATTATTGCACTTAACGTATAATTTCCAAATTTACCCCACACTGTTAGTGTATATTGTCTGTAGCTATTACATCTTGAACAATTATTCAGATTCATTTTTCTCTCAAAATCTCTTCATTGTTGGTCAATATATAAATAGTACTAAATAATAATAAATTTCATCAATAAATATAAACTATGATACCATTTTCAGGGATCACAGCGCAATATAAACATAACTGTTAATGGGTAAATTTGGAAATTATATTTAGGCTAAGTGCAACAATTTGCAAATTTGATGCGATGCAATAGAACGATTCAAAATTAAGGGAGCAAAATAGAAAAAATCATACAGTTTGGGAGGGGGGAAATTAATATTACCTCATTTTAATTTGTATTCGTTTACTTATGTTACTTATGATAATTTAAACCAAAATTGCACTTTTAGTCCCACAAGAAAAAGGATCAGATACTTTTAAAGCCCACAATTTGTTTTTTTGGTCCCAAAGAATTTTTTTTAGCAAATCATATGAACAAAAAGTTGCAGTTTTAGTCCCAAATCTAATGGAAAACTTAACTAACCGTTAACTCTATTCTTACGGGACCAAAAGTGCATTTATCCGAAAATTAATAGAAAAAGTAAAACAATATTTCAAAAATTGCTTAAATGAAATTTAAAATTATTTGAAATTTATTAAAAAAGTTATAAAAATCCAAAAAATTATTTTAAGACCTAAAAGCTAAAATATAAAAAATATGATAATTCATATAAAAATCTAAATAGAAAACAAAAAAATGAAATTGTTTTCAAAACCAAAAATTACAAAGTGAAAAAATAAAATTTGAAATTATTTTAGAAAAATCTGGGGATTCACTAAAAAATTTCAATTTTAATATCAAAACCAACAATTTTTTTTTAAATAAATTTAAATATTTTCTTTAATTTTTAGATTGTTTTTACATATTTGACATAATTGTCAGATTTTTTAACATAAAATAAAGTTCAAAATTCTACGTTGTTACTCTTTTTGGATTTTATAAAACAATTTAGATTTTTGGTAATTTTTTCAAAAGTCTTTTACAGTTTTCAGTTTTTAATCCCTTTTTCAGTTTTTTAGACAAATTTTCATATTTTAAACAATCTATGTTTTGCATGTTTTTCTGTGTGTTTTGTGTGATGATTTATACATATTTTTGGTGTGTTTTATTTGCATTTGCATATTTTATTGTTACGTTGGGTTATTTTTTTGATTTTCTAGGATTTGGTGGAAAAAACAAGTTTTGAAGCAAGAAACGTCAAAAAGTCATTTCGCGCAACTGTGACAGTCTTCGTATTTGGAACATAACGTTTTCATTCGAAGTTCGATTGACCTGATTCTTATGCCATTAGAAAGCTAAGAGAGATCATTCTACAGTGTCTATTTCCGGTACTAAATGCAAATGAAGACGTTTGGATGTGTTATAATCATATGAAAGTGGAAATCAAGTGATGAGATTTCGAAAATGACACGTCTTAGTATTTTGGTCATAACTCTCTATAGAAAATTGACATTGAGTTCATTCAAGTGGCTATGAAAATCTAAGAAATAGAGCTACTGTAGGTCCCAAGGGGTGTGAGTAAGGTTTAGAAGGGGTGGGGGGAGTTGAATAAACCTTACCACATTTTCGATTTTAGTCCTTTTAAAATTACAACAGAGTTGACTCAAACAACTATGTCCTTGAGGGACAGCTAAGTTGGTTATTCAGTTGAGTTAGCCACTTAACAGACTCAATAGAGCTGTTGATAGAATAACTCGGTTGTTTAACCTAAACTTAACTTGGCTGGTTTGGTTTTATCAGCGAAAGACTTAAAACCCTTAGATTAGATTTTAGCTTGTTTTAAACACTTGATTTTTAGCACTTGGTTATTAATCAGTTGGATAGCAAATATAATTCTATCAGTAGATATAATGTAAATATGTAGGAAAGTAAATGTGCTGAAAATAAATGACACAAATATTTTATAGAGGTTCGAAGATGGGGTAATTCTTCTAATCCTCTCTTCTCCAACTCATGAAGAATCCACTAAGTAACATATCAGTTAACAAAGTGGTGAATGCAGATCTGAGACACGCCTTGATCACACAAAGTGGCTTCTCTTGCGACTCGAACTTCTTCTTCACGGGCGGCGCTTTGCTGCTTCAACTCACTTCTCAAGTTCTTGGATTTGATCACGAAGCCCTACAATAAACTTGATACTAGTTCGACCTTGAACCTTCCTATAATCCTCCTTGGAAATTAGACCCCTTTTGATTCTTCAAAATTTCTTCTTCAACAGATTTGAAGTTGTCTTTCCTTCACAGCTTGTGTTGGATCGATTTCCTTCGAGTTTCAGGC
Organism: Rehmannia glutinosa; assembly: GCA_016081115.2. Taxonomy (NCBI): domain Eukaryota; kingdom Viridiplantae; phylum Streptophyta; class Magnoliopsida; order Lamiales; family Orobanchaceae; genus Rehmannia; species Rehmannia glutinosa. The sequence goes on along the minus strand of JABTTQ020002707.1, from coordinate 333,887 downwards.
TTGAGGATTTTGCTTGAATGTTCTTGAGAATATTGCAGGTTAAATGCTTGAATATTACTTCCTTGTTCGTGGTTCAGGTAACCTCTTCTCAATAAATTCCTCAGCCTTTTATAGTGTACATTCGAAATTTTGCCCATTGAAGAGATAGGCTAATTTCAAATGTCACTTTAGTTCATTGGCTTGTCTTGTTGTAGTCCTTGATGTTGACATTTCCTCGTATTAAATGTCTTCGCAAAGATCCAGTGCACGACACAAGTGCGTGTTTCCGTTTATTCATTTTGCACAATTAGGACTAACACTTTAGACTGACTTTTTTGACATATTACTATATTGAGTAATATTCTTGACTTTAATCAACTGATCTAAGTCAGCTGTCTCGACTAGACTGTTGTCTTTACCCCAGGTGACTTGAGTCAGCTCCAGTCGTTGGATAACTCAACTGTCACTTCAACTTTGAGACTTGGCTTCTTGAGTTGACTTTGACTGACACTTCTCACAACTATTCCTCAGCTGACACTCCTTCAGTCGAGTCCTTGACTTCCTTCTCGGCCATACTCAGCTGACACACATCAGAGTCATCAATCGAGTCCACAGTTGACTTATTGTATTCCTTGGCATAGCTGACTTGACTCAGCTTTCTCAGCTCTATCTATTACAATACAAATTAAAAGGAAAATAGGGTGCCAACTTCCTAGATTAAGTTTTACATGTATCATCAAAATATACTCAATTAATAAATTTCCTAACAATTTCCCCCTTTTTGATGATGCCAAAACTTATAAACATTAAACAAAAAGTAAATAGCAAAGATACATACAAACAATCCAGTAACAAAGAATGTATGCTTAAAATAGATCGTTTTATTGATCATAGCATTCTTGTCCTTTACACAATTGTTTACATTTGGTATCAGAGCAATATACATGCATCTAAGCTAAGATACAAGGATACATACAGAGTGAAACATTACAGGGAAATTCACTAAGTTTATTACAGAAAACTTACATAAATGTATTTACAATAATAATACATGAAAGGGTTTGCAGGAACACTTCACCATCTTTGCTGCTTCCTTCCTCTTTCTTCTTCAGCTCTCTTGCGCTCCTCATCGTCATCAAATCTCTTTGTCTTATTCTCTTCTTCTCCCCTCATTTTCTTCTTTTCATAGGCCCGTTTGGAAGCGTCATCCCTTTGCTTTCTCGTGAGCCATTCTCTATTCTGCCTTTCATTCTCTTCTTCTTGTCTTCTTACTGCCTCAGCGTTCTTCCTTGCCACTTCTCAGTTGGCTAGGTGATCATATCCAGCCCAGTAGATCAAGCCTTTCTTGTCAGGATCTACGTATTCTACGTCCTTGGGTTTTGGTTGTGGTAGGGAGCCTCTTCCACCACCACATCTTCCTCTTCCTGACTCAGCTCTTCCACCTCTGGGAGTGTATTTCACGGGAGTCTTCTACTTTCCAGTTGAGTGACTGCTGGAAGACTACTGCTGATCAACTTCTTTACACAGTGCTAAATCTTTCTCCCAATAAAAATCCCAGGCTTGAGCCAGAGCCATTCCTTGGAAGTAGCCTTCTGATTCAAGTGTTTTGAACTCTTCAACCGATCTAGGCTCAGATTCATCATCAGGTATCGCATCCTGATCCTTTTTCGCATCATCAAAGGAGAGAGGAACCCCAGGGAACATGCCTCCAAGGATAAAGTCCAGTCTCTTGATCGTAGAGTTATGCTTGGAGTCTGTTGTGTCATATGCGGCCCGAAACTCTAAGCGAGTTTCCTTAGACTTGGCTGAGACTAGCTTCATTTCAGCCATGAGAAGGCTGAATTTGTCATTTATGGCATTCTCGAGTCTTAGAATTTCATTTTTGTGGAATTGTTGCAGTAGCTCCATATATGTCTTGTGAGACTGGTTTAACCTTTCAATATAGTCCTTCATTCTCTGCCTGATCATGGAGTTATCAGCACTCCATATGAGCATTATTCCATATAAGGCTTTGAAATAGCGTACTTGCTCGATTCTCATTGCAGTCTGCTGTTGAGTCCATTCCCTAATCCGCACCATGATCCTTCTGAAATTAGCTGTGAGAGTGGCATCTTGATTGTCCAGTCGTAAATCTAGTGAGGCCTGATGTTGTTCGATCTTCTCAATCTCCTCACAGATCTTCTTGAAGACTTCACGAATCTCAGCTGCCTCGCCCGGTTTAGCTGCCAGCCATTCTGCGTCGAAATTAAAGTCTGCTGGAACAATTGTGTCGGTGGGAATGATGGGATCTTCTCTTACACTGTATCTTCTGAGTTCAACAGCTGGCTTTTCCTCGGATGCAAGCAGGTTTTGGGTGAAGGGAAACATGTCTTGAAAAACATCATCACGCACATATGGAATGTCTTGTTGATTTTGTGCCTGCGATGACTCAGCTCCGTGTGCCTCAGCTGCGGCAGCTTCATTGGCAGTTGTCACACCTGTGGGAGCCTGTGGCTGAGCTGATGGAGTCGTTACTGCTGCAGTTGTGGGAGCCTGCGCGGATGACTCGGTTTTAGCTAGGGCACTTATGATGTTTTGCCCAGCTGACTGAGTCTCAACTGTCGGAACAGCTTCATCGGTCTTAGTAGATTTTTCTAAATGAATTCCCTGGTCCTCTGCTGTATCATAAATGTCATCGGATGATGATGAGACTTGTGGGGTTGGATCATCATCAAAATGGAACTTCATGCGAGCCGTTTTCTCACTGATCTTGCTCTTAGTTTTGAGAACATCCTTAGTTGTGTCCATAGGATTTGCAACCGGAGTGGACTAGCTTCATCTTCTGACCCCAAAAATGATGTATCTATGAGCTCTTGGGAGTCATGAAGGGTGCTTATCTCTTTTTCTACATCAGGGTTGTTTAGTTGAGGGATGTTCTGTGCATCTTGACCCTTACCCAGGGAAGTCTCAACCTCCCTTGGGCCTTCAACACCCCCAGCAGACTCAACTGCTGCGAGGCCTTTAGTGTTCCCTTCGATAGTATCAACTGTCTTAGGGTCTTCTACATTCCCTTTGACAGACTCAGCTGTCTTAGGGTCTTGGACGATGGAATCCAGATGAGTCTCAACCCCTTGGATTGCACTTTCTGTGCCCAGAAAGTGCTATTTAAAAGATATACATAACAGTATTTTGTGCAATCATTGATAAAAGTAATAAAATACTTTTTCCCACCTCTAGTTTGTACAAACTTTAAATCACATATATCACTTTGTGAATTAACTCTAGAGGTTCTTTCTCTTTTCCACCGGGGAATGGTGTTTTGGCCATTTTTGCCTCAACACGATTTCACACTTGTGATGTGAATCTATTTTAAAGTTAGGTAGTAATTCCAAGTTTACTAACCTTTTCAAAGTGTTAAAATTCACATGTCCTAATCTAACATGCCATAAATTTGAACACTCAAGCAAATAAGAAGAAGCATTAATTTTATTGCTTTCAAAGTTTCGGAGTACATTCATTACATTCATCTTGAGCAGTCCCATTATCTAAGTACCCTTCCCTATGAACTGTCCATTTTTCATAAGTACAAACTTTTGAGCCTCAAATACTAATCTAAACCCCGCTTGACCAACAACGATCCTAACACTAAGTTCTTCCGAATGATCCGCGGAACATGAAGGACATCAACGAAGGTCGACTCCTTGACCGGGTCATCTTTAGCACCACCTTGCCGGACCGACAATTTCGGGGCGTTGCATGATTCCCCATGTATAGCTTCCTTCCATTGATAGGAGTATACGTTGAGAACATGTCTTTGTCGAGCATATGTGGCGTGTAGCACCGTGTCCACCCACCATTCTCTCGGGTTCTCCACCATGTAGCACTTGTTGCCTTCATATACTACTGACTAGAGAGATCAAGCTCGGACATATCAATTGGTACTTGATTTGTCCTCGGTCACACGCACCTGGTTCCGATTGGCCTTTTTAGGAAGACGACAATCTTTAGCCTTGTGATTCGGCTTTCCCACGGTTGAAGCGCCTTTGAACTTTTTAGCCTTCCCCTGCTTTTGATTATTCCCCGGTGCTTTCTCTTCTTGCTAGCATTGGGCTCCACCAAATTTGCCTTTGCCTCCATAGGAAGCTTGCGGACTTAATCTCGGACTTGCGATTGTCTTCTTCAATTCGCAATCGACAATTAAGTCTTCAAGCCCCATCTCCTTCCGCTTATGCTTGGTAATTTTTAAAATCCTTCCCGCAGGCGGTAGCTTCTCGATTATAGCAGCTACTTGAAAGGATTCACTCACCACCATACCTTCGCAATTATATCATGCGGAAATTAATCGATCTCTTGAACCTGGCCGATCACCGTCTTGGTGTCAACCATCTTGAACTCAAGGAATTTGCCGACAACAAATTTCTTTATGCCAAAGATCTTCCGTTTTATACTTCTTCTCTAAAGAGCTCCACAGGCTCTTTAGCGATCTTTTACTTAAACAATACACATTGTACAATGTGTTGTCGATCCGTTGAGAATGTAGTTCCTAGCACAGAAGTCGCTTTGACTCCAAGCATCGAACGCCATCCTCTTCTCTTTATCAGTCTCCTCTTCCCCATAGTTGGGGCATCCTCCGTAAGGAAACGAGCAAGGTTCAGAGTCGTAAGATAGAACAACATTTTCTGTTGCCATCTTTTGAAGTCTGAACCCCCAAACTTTCTCTCGGGTTTCTCTCCGGTCTTTGGTCTTTAGTCTTTGAATCAAGACGTCGAAGCCATTTGATATACACGAAAATTTCGTCTTAAATCAGTTGGGAAACACGATGGTGTATACCGAATGGCCCTGAAAAATCGAGCGAGTAATGAAAAGTCGAGGCAAGAGTTGGACTCTTTGTCTTTAAGACGAAATTGCCTCGCTCACGGTGTTAATCTGAACCGCAATCGCCTCCCAAGATACAACGACTTACGTCTTTGCGATAGCAACACTACAAATCACAAGACACTTCAACTTTTAGTGTTTTGAACTCTCAAGACTTTTTTATGCGATCTTTATGTGAATTTCGAAATTTTTCTACGATCTAGAAATGATTAGGGTGGTTTATATAGAGCTCCTGTGCCTCTTCTTGCACTAGGTGCAACCCCTGGTTCGGATCAGTCTTGACCGTTAGATCGCGCCCTATGGTTAACAGCTGCGATCTGATGGTACTGATCGCATCTGTCTGAAGGAACACACCTTTGGCATACACCTTTGCACACTGATGACGCGTCCGATCGCGGTGCCTTGTTAGCGAACAGACGCGCATCCAATCATCGCCACGTGTCGCCACTGCGATTACTCGCCAAATCACCGCCACCCGAAGCCGCCTGCCACGTCACCGAGCCACTGGACTGAACCCTGGTTCGATTTTCCAAAACTTTAAGGCTCCTCAAAGCTCCTCGCGACGATGCGTAAGACGCATCCAGTCATCGCCACGTGTCGCCACTCGTACGATTCTGCCAAATCACTGCCACCCGAGCTGCCCTGCCATGTCACCGAGCCACTAGACTGAACCCTGGTTCGATTTTACAAAACTTTAAGGCTCCTCAAAGCTCCTCGCGACGATGCGTACGTGCAAAGTGCGCCTCGAAAGCGCCCAATGCGACTATGTGCGACGTGCGCGGGCCCGGCTCCGGCTCGGACGGTGCTCCGCACCGTCCTCGGTGCCTTTTGAGCTAGCCAAAGGCTAGTCAAAATTGACTTGGTCCACTAGGGTGTACCATAAGGAGTTCCACTTGATTACTCCTTATTAGTGGTGAAGCTCTTTATTAACTAGTCAAACATTTAATATGTTTCCTATGTGGGATATGGTTTTCCATATTCCCACCCTTTTATATTTCATATATAAAAGCATTTTAAGTGGCCAACTTTATGCATTTATTTCTCATTCACCCGATATTGGTTTTGAGAAATTCAAAATGCTAAACTCATCTACCCGCGGCGTAGATGACGTTTATCTCATTTATTTCATACTTTGAATAAATGACCCCACTTAATTGGTCAAAATCGGGTCAAAATCCAATTTAATAAAACCAATTCCAACAAAAATAACAAAAACTAGGATATAAAAGTGCTAAGAAGTAAAGGTGTTCGAAAATAAGGGCTCTCTAAGTCCTATTTATAAGCCTAAAGTCCTAAACAAGGTGGAAGAGCAAAAAATCGGAAGAAAATCCCGAATTTCGTGTTCAAGAATTCACCACGCGCGACCGGTTAAAGCATACTTTTATGGATTTCGTGAATTAAATTAAAGACCCTTTTTTGATTTGGATTTCTAACAAAGGGAAGCACCCATACCTGTGCCGCTGAGTTAAGTATTTAATCTATAAGTAAATATTTATATGTGGAAATTCCCACATTGGTTGGGGTGTGCCTTGGCCATTATACCTACCCACACATACATTCTTTGTTTTTTTTTTTTTTTTTTGCTATTTTAATTCAACATATGAATACTATATTTATAAGATGATATAATTATATAAATGTGACATTCTAATGATATATTGAAACTTCACATTAAACACCATAGAAAATAATTAATAAACAATCGGATCGGTTACCTATATATGTATTTATATGTTTTTAATTTTCCTGTTTTCTGTACTTGATTCCAACTTGCAAGGCTTAGAAATCTCAACTAAGTGGTATATAGACTATAGTCAACCTTCAAATCGAACAAATTAAACTCATACAAGCTATCATCTTTTATTTTAATTTAAATATTATTTCACATGCTTATAGTCAAATTAATCCTATCAAACGACAAGCACTACTAACTAACATATTTTCTTTAATGTCGTTAGTCAATGTTTAACAAACATTTCTATATGCACACACGTATAAGTACTCACGTAATACTTAGACGAGCGAGTAAAGGTTACACCTGACTGTTACCACATTCCTTGTCACTAATAATATCAAGTATTTACATAAAAAATAAATGTTTTGCCTCCTCTCAATTTTCTAGATTGCCCCACATATCATATGTCGCTTCCAAACTGAAATTTCTTGCTCCATGGGCCCATATCATACACAAAAATACGAAACCACTAGCGCTACAAGAAAAAGGTAAGAGAAATTTACCTCTTTCCTCAAAGAGACATTGTGTTATGCTCCTAGTTTTTCCTGGATATTTTCACGCTCTTGCCTTTTTTCTGGACATTTATATATTTTTTTTTGCAAATTTTCACTCTTTTACCTATTTTCGTTATATATTTTTTGTTCATACGTTGTTTTCCATGTTGATTCTGTTGTTTCTTATTTGTTTCTATATCGATTATTTGTTTCTTAGTTATTTCTGTGTAGCTTCGATTTTTCAATGCAACTTGAATCTATTTTTAGGCTTTTTTTACTCGTGTTGCTTTCGATATTATTTCTAATGTTTTTGGTTTGTTTTTATATTGTTTTCAATGTTGTTATATTGTTTCTATCTTGTTTCGATGGTTCAATGTACACTAAAAGAAAAAATCAGTTTATCTACAGAAAAATCTGTAGATAAGTATTAAAAAAACTGTAAAATATAGGTAAAATCATTGTAAGTAAATATTTACCTACAAAATCTATTGGTAAATACCTATAGTATTTTTGTCAATAAATTTAAAAAATTGTCAGTGATCTATCGAAGAATTTATCAATTTTATTTGGGAAAAATAATATTTTTATATATAGATATTCTATATAGGTAATCAGAAATTTAATGACAAATCATTTCTGTAGGTAAATTCTGTCGGTAATATAGAATTTTCGGGTAGTGGCCGCCTTTACCTCTTTTTACGTTTTTTTTTGTCCGTGTGTAGTTTTCTATATTGGTTGTATCGTTTCTGAGTTGTTTCTATATAGTTTTCAATGTTCTTATATTGTTTCTTTATTATTTCCATGTTTTCAATTTTTCAAAGCATTTTATCAAATATTAAATTGTGTTGTTTCAATATTATTTTCAAGTGTTTTTTTTAATACACACTGTTTGTGTGTTTGTGTCTCGGTTATTTATTAGATGAAATATATTTGAAACGTATTTGAAACAACTTTGAAACAACATCGTCGACAAAAAGTCCACAGAAATATACGTGAGCATAAAAAGTCCAAAGAAATGCGGAAGCGTGAAAATATCTTTTTTTCTTATAAGGTAGGGCAATTGTGTTCTTATCCCAAAAAAATAATATTATTGACACAATATTATTTGTCAATATATATCAAAGTTGTCACCAAGAGTATATATGTATTAACTGATAATAATTTTGATTTTAACTGTAATATCATTGTTAAAAACTTAAATTAATAAGAATTATGCCTAAATTAATACTATCGTTAGTTATTGACATATATAATATTGGCAACACAAATATTGTCCAAGTGTCACTACCTAATTAAAATGATAATAATTAACTTTATAAACAATGTTTTGACCATTAATCATTATAATAGCGATAACGTTTACACAATTCTGGCCATTATTGAATTGTAATTTATATAGCGACCAATCTTGTACTTAATTTATATAGTGGTAGAAGTTTGTGTTATCAAGCTAATTAACTCAGGATTGATTAATATATATGAGTGCACGTGTTCTCTCCCCCTACTATCATTTATTGTAATAATTTAAAAAAGAACGATTGTATCTTTTATCATAATTAAGTAAAAATTCTTTTAATTAGCACGTACGTGTGGATGATATATTCCACTTTCTTTTCCTTCATATAATTTTTTTTCTTTGTGGGTGTTGGTGAATGCAAGAAAATATAATATTGGAGTGCAGATATTATTATTCAATAACGAAAATAACATCACTAATGCTAATATATCATATATTTATATATACCGTTATGAGGTCATTACTCTTGTCTTAATATAATGATTATTTTTCTTTCCCCAAATTCTTAACTTCAATAATGATTTTATCTAACAATTGACGAGGCAACCACTTGCCCTTTATTTACTTACCACCAGTACCACTACCACCACTCCTTTCTCTGTCTGCCGCCTCATCTTTTTTTTGAACCCACATTTTAATTACATCTTGTTGGTTGTAGTTGAAAAACCCTTATTCTTAAAAACAAATTGCAACAAAATCTTATTTTTATTATCTTTCGAACAAGGAAAAATGGAAAGACAAAACAAAAAAATAAAATTAAACAGATACAATAAATCATAAGTACTATAAGATTAAAATTCAGTGCAGTGGGCTGTGATTTTTGGTTGGAAAAATGATTGGCTGCATTTCCAATCAAGGTTTAGACGATCCACGTCAAACTCCTTTTTGATCTGCAGATTTACCACAAAATGATGGAGAATTCCGAATAAGACCCTTGAAGAATAGATTTATTAATATGTGAATAGATCTAAAAGAGAAAAGAAAAAAAAAACAACGAAAAAAAACAAACAAACTCCCACATAAAGGAGAAACCTATTCCCATAGGCAGCGGCGGATCTATATACAAATTTGGGGGTACAAATTAAAAAAATCCAACAATATTTTTTAGTTAAACATTATAATCCCTATCTTTACAAAAAGAAATTAGAAAATTCAAATAAAACAATACAAACCCCACAATAAAATTTCAAAAATTAAAATATTGACTTAACAACTTGAATAAATAAAGCATGACAAAAGTCAAATATCTAATAATATTAATTTTTCTTGTACCGTTACAAGATCAACTTTTACAAAATTTAAACAATATTTTGTTGTAGGACTTGAAATATTAAACAATATTTATATGCACATTTCTTTAATATCTATCATCTCCTCATTTTTAAAATTCTGGATATGCCAATGTCTACTCCAACAGAGTGGAGAAACCAACTCTCACCATGGGCAAAAATTGATAAAATAGAAAAAGAAAAACAACATAAGAAATTATTATTCACTCATGGTGGAAAAAGAGAGAATAGATTATTAAGAAGAATGAGGGATCTGTTAGGTTTTATAATAACTCCCATTCTTCAATTATTTTATTATCTAGTCAACTTTTTTTTTTATTTATGAAATCTTACGAGGATCACTTTCACCTACTGGCTACTGTAAAAAAACTTAAGAAACTAGATGACGTGGAGTGACGGCAGATATGATGGCATGGAATTTCTTCTTTTTCTCCTCCCCAGCCCCCCCTGTTTTTTCTTTTCCCCTTTTCAGAGGAGTAAATAGTTTAAGAATTTTGGTTTAGAGATTTTTGGTTTTTAATAGGTGTATAGTTTTGCATGATAAGCAAGCTCCTACTTCACATTTCTAACCTATTAATCATGGACACATCAAGCCTTTTTCTCTAGGAGAGTTGAAGTGGCGCTTCATCATTTGGTTCGACTGGAAAATGTTGGTCGAATTGATGATGCGGTTATTACTAAATCACCATTTCTATAGGGGTGGCGCTATTTGCACTCCAATATTTGATTAATATACCACATTTTTACATACACCGTATCCCTATTTTACAAACTCATCTAATTACTAAATACACTACACCTATATTTTCAATTTTACCCTCCAAACTAAAAAATCCTAACTTAAGAAATCAGCTTTTTTCGAGAAAAAGAGAAACATCTTTTTTGGGGAAAAAAGCTGTTGCCGGCGTTTTGGAAAAAAAAAGTTTTTCGGAAAAAGCGGGAAAAAATCAGCTTTTTTTGAAAAAAAAAAAGCTGAAAAAAATCAACTTTTTTCGGGAAAAAAGTTGTTTCCAGTGTTTTTTTTGGAAAAATCAGTTTTTTGTTGGAATTGGTCTTTGGGAAATTGGGTGTTGACCCGATTTTGACCAATTAATTAAGTGGTTTCCATTTGTGAAAAATGGAATTAAACTATTTGTAAAAAATTCTACTAAGAGAGTAGATGAGAATAGCATTTGAAATTTCTCAAACCGATTCCGGTGAATGAGAAATTAATCTTTAGAAAGTTAACCACTTAACACTGTAAATAAATGGTATGGAAAATGGAAAATGTGGGGGAGGAGATGCTCCATCCCACATAGGAAAAGGATGAAAAGTTTGCACACTTTATTTATCCCAAGTTGGACAAATGGGTTTGGGCCCTTGGGGGCACCCAAGTTTTTAAAGGGGAGAGGACCTACATGCTTTGTGGGTTTGGTTAAAGCACACGCGCGTGCTTGCCGCCCGCCCGCCGGCCAGCTCGGCTCGGCCCGGCCGGGTCGTGGAGTGCAGGCTTGGGCTTGGGCTTGGGCTTCAAGGCCACTTATTCTTTTTGGATGAAAACCTTTAAAAATAAATGTTTAATTAATTTTTGTAATTAATTAAATAAGTTCAAACTGGGAATGCTTCGGCCTCAGACGGGGCGGGAGCACGGCCCGTGCGGTCGGGTCGTGCTCCCTCAGAGAGTTCGAGCACCGCGACGGCCCGTGCGCTGGTCTTGCGCGAAACAGAGTTCGAGCACCCGCGACGAAGCGGCGCCGCGGCCCGTGCGCGCGCTTCGTCTTTCTTCCTGCGAAAGCTGCGGCTGCTCGATGCAAATGTGCCTTTTCGAGCCTACTGACGCAATTTTCCGTGCGGGCACTTCATTCGCTATAATATTGAAGCCCTGCGCAGATGATTTGACATACGAAAAACTTCGGATAATAACTTGATCATTTGCATCATACGAATATTGAGATTTTCCCTTTCGTTCAAAGCTTGAAAGTTCGAACTTTCTGTTGTTCGCTGTGTTTCGAGTTTTCAAGTGCTGTCAACTCGAGACGTAAAAGTCGTTGTATCTTAGAGGCGAATGCCGGAACCGTAAGCACTCGGTGTACGGGCGTTTTAGTCTTGCGGAGATCGATTCAAATCGGCCTCGACTTAAACCATACACTAAATCCGGCCGTTTTAAAAAACAAAACCATACACCAAACAAATTTTACCCAACAATCGCAAGACGAAAAATTATTTATCCTATGTTTCTGTTGAAGACGATTATTATCCAGTTGTGTTTTGTTTCTGTTGAAGACGATGGCTTCAGGATCGTTCACTCCAGTTTTGAAGGTTGCTGCTCCTGCTCATGGCGAGAAACCGGCGAAGTTCTCCTAGGTCCGACTTCAAGAGATGGCAACAAAAGATCTTTGTTCTCGTGACAACCTTGGGGCTATCTCGTTTCGTGAAGGAGGAACCCCTACCGTTGGTGATGAAGAATCCGACAATGAACGGAGAATCGTGGATGCTTGGCATAACGATGATTTCCTTTGTCGAATTATATTTTGAACGGACTAGACGATACCTTGTACAACGTCTATAATTCGTTCAAAACATCCAAAGAGTTGTGGGACTCTTTGGAGAAAAAGTATAAAACAGAAGATGCTGGTGCAAAGAAATTTGTAGTCGGTAAATTTCTGGATTATAAGATGGTTGACACCAAGACGGTGATTAGCCAAGTGCAAGAAATTCAGATCATACTTCACGACTTAGTGTCTGAAGGGATGATTCTGAACGAGTCCTTTCAAGTGGCTTCAATTATCGAAAAATTGCCGCCATCGTGGAAAGATTTTAAGAACTATCTCAAGCACAAGCGAAAGGATATGGGGCTTGAGGATTTGATAGTTCGACTTCGGATTGAGGAAGACAACCGGGATTCCGAATGGAAATCGGCGAATGTGGGGGTATGATCATACTTTGTGGGACACCAGTGGAGTTTCTGTTGCATTTATAAATATAACAGAAGGTGTTGCCAAAAGTGTTGTAAACACCGAAACCACATTTGCATGAGGTGTAGTCGAAAGTGTTGTAACACTAAAGGCGTATTAATCGTAACAAGTTAAATCTGAAGTCTTACTAAAGATGTGATAACATCAAAGGTTACACACCTTGTAAAAGATGGAGTTGTTGGAACTAAGGTTTGAAATCTGGTAGAACGAGATTCTAACTGGATTGTCGGAACAATGTTCTAACAATATAACAAAATAAAAATGGCCGAGAGCCATAAGAATTCCGGATGATCTTGTGTTAAACTAGATACCGGAAGTTGAAAGGGGAGCTTGACTTTTAAGCAACCCACATAAAGGAGATTACCTTGAAATGTGGGGGTGCTTTGGAAAAAGTAGAAGCCGAAAGAAATAAATTCAGCATTTATGATATAAGTGATAGTACGATCATTAAAATCATGACATGTTGTATTTATTAAAGGTGTCCTTTCGAGTAAAGGAAAGAGGTAAGTCTAGACATTTTTGTCGTAGACACAATACCAATAAACAGTTGATTTCGAATGGGGTTATTTCGGTTGACTACGTGAAGTCAAAGGAAAACCTTGCGGATCCGCTTACAAAAGGCATAAATCGAGATCAGCTGTATAAACTGTTAAGGGGAATGGGTTTAAAATCCACAACTTAAAGAATGTTCATAGCGGTAACCCAACCTTGTGAATTGGAGATCCCAAGACCTTGGTTCAATGGGACAACTAAGTTATGAATGTTCAGCTGAACACTTGGAAAATGTGTTAGCTCATTCTCGATACATCCAAGTGTATTTAAACCTGCTGAATGTGGTGAGGTTAAGTTTAAGACTTTTAATGATTCCTATACCGAAAGGTGGAGTATTGCAGGATACTCTTCTATAGGAGATCACCTATATAAGTGAGAAGTAATGGCCGCTTCGAAAGAAACACTTATGAATCTAAGATATGGTCCAGGGCCGAAATGGACACAACGTGAGAACAACAAATGTTAGAGTTGTTATTGTGTAAGTAATGTTGTCTTGGTTTACACAAACGGCTGAGTAGTTCAAGACATCGCGTCACTAAGCAGCTAGTAAATCCGATAGTACCTTACTAAGGAAGGTTCAAAGCCACAAGCTACCTATCCTGATGAAATAACGATTCGCCGAGACTTTCAAGCGAATCTGCATACACGCATGCATTAATTTCATTCATGTGGGGGATTGTTGGAATTGGTCTTTGGGAAATTGGGTGTTGACCCGATTTTGACCAATTAATTAAGTGGTTTCCATTTGTGAAAAATGGAATTAAACTATTTGTAAAAAATTCTACTAAGAGAGTAGATGAGAATAGCATTTGAAATTTCTCAAAACCGATTCCGGGTGAATGAGAAATTAATGCTAGAAGTTAACACTTAACACAAATAAATGGTATGGAAAATGGAAAATGTGGGGGAGGAGAGATGCTCCATCCCACATAGGAAAAGGATGAAAAGTTTGCACACTTTATTTATCCCAAGTTGGACAAATGGGTTTGGGCCCTTGGGGGCACCCAAGTTTTTAAAGGGGAGAGGACCTACATGCTTGTGGGTTTGGTTCAAAGCACACGCGCGTGCCGCCGCCCGCCGCCGGCTCCCGGCTCGGCCCGGCCTGGGGTCTGGTGGGTCGTGGGTGCGTGGGTCGTGGGTGCAGGCTTGGGCTTGGGCTTGGCCCTTATTCTTTTTGGACCGAAAACCTTTAAAATAAATGTTTAATTAATTTTTGTAATTAATTAAATAAGTTCAAACCCAGAATGCTTCGGCCTCGCGACGGGCGGAGCACGGCCCGTGGGTCGGTCGTGCTCCCTACAGAGAGTTCGAGCACCAGCGCACGGCCTGTGCGCTGGTCGTCGTCTTGCCGAGCAGAGGAGTTCGAGCACCACAAGCGGGCAGGCGGCGCACGGCCGTGCGCTCGGTCGTCGTGCTCTTTCCTGCTTGAAAAAGTGCGGCTGTTGTTCGATAAAATGTGCCTTTTCGAGCCTACGAGACGCAATTTTCCGTGCGGGCACTTCATTGCCTATAATATTGAAGCCCCTGCAGATGATTTGACATACGAAAAACTCAGATAATAACCAGTCATTTGCATCATACGAGCATATTGATTTTCCCTTTCGTTCAAAGCTTGAAAGTTCGAACTTTCTGTTGTTCGCTGTTTTTGAGTTTTCAAGTCTTTGCCAACTCGAGACGTAAAAGTCGTTGTATCTTAGAGGCGAACGCGGAACCGTAAGCACTCGGTGTACGGGGCGTTTTCGTCTTGCGGAGACTGATTCGAAATCAGGCCTCGACTTAAACCATACACTAAATCCAGCCATTTTCTGAAAACAGAAACCATACACCAAACAAATTTTACCCAACAATCGCAAGACGAAAAATTATTTATCCTACGTTTCTGTTGAAGACGATTATTATCCAGTTGTGTTTTGTTTCCATTGAAGACGATGGCTTCATGGATCGTTCACTCCAGTTTCGAAGGTTGCTTCTCCTGCTCATGGCGAGAAACCGGCGAAGTTCTCCGGTGCCGACTTCAAGAGATGGCAACAAAAGATGATGTTCTACGTGACAACCTTGGGGCTATCTCGTTTCGTGAAGGAGGAACCCCCTACCGTTGGTGATGAAGAATCCGACAATGAACGGAGAATCGCTGTGGATGCTTGGCATAACAGTGATTTCCTTTGTCGGAATTATATTTTGAATGGACTAGACGATACCTTGTACAACGTCTATAGTTCGTTCAAAACATCCAAAGAGTTGTGGGACTCTTTGGAGAAAAAGTATAAAACAGAAGATGCCGGTGCAAAGAAATTTGTAGTCGGTAAATTTCTGGATTATAAGATGGTTGACACCAAGACGGTGATTAGCCAAGTGTGCAAGAAATTCGGATCATACTTCACGACTTAGTGTATGCGAAGGGATGATTACGACGAGTCTTTCAAGTGGCTTCAATTATCGAAAAATTGCCGCCATCGTGGAAAGATTTTAAGAACTATCTCAAGCACAAGCGAAAGGATATGGGGCTTGAGGATTTGATAGTTCGACTTCGGATTGAGGAAGACAACCGGGATTTCGAATGGAAATCGGCGAATGTGGGGGTATGATCATACTTTGTGGGACACCAGTGGAGTTTCGTTGCATTTATAAATATAACGTGGTGGTGTTGCCAAAAGTGTTGTAAACACCGAAACCACATTTGCATGAGGTGTAGTCGAAAGTGTTGTAACACTAAAGGCGGAATCGTAACAAGTTAAATCAAGTCTTACTAAAGATGTGATAACATCAAAGGTTACACACCTTGTAAAAGATGGAGTTGTTGGAACTAAGGTTTGAAATCTGGTAGAACGAGATTCTAACTGGATTGTCGGAACAATGTTCTAACAATATAACAAAATAAAAATGGCCGAGAGCCATAAGAATTCCGGATGATCTTGTGTTAAACTAGATACCTTAGGAAGTTGAAAGGAGCTTGACTTTTAAGCAACCCACATAAAGGAGATTACCTTGAAATGTGGGGTGCTTTGGAAAAAGTAAAGTTTAAAGAAATAAATTCAAAGATTTATGATATAAGTGATAGTACGATCATTAAAATCATGACATGTTGTATTTATTAAAGGTGTCCTTTCGAGTAAAGGAAAGAGGTAAGTCTAGACATTTTTGTCGTAGACACAATACCAATAAACATTGATTTCGAATGGGGTTATTTCGGTTGACTACGTGAAGTCAAAGGAAAACCTTGCGGATCCGCTTACAAAAGGCATAAATCGAGATCACCTATAAACATTAAGGGAATGGGTTTAAAATCCACAACTTAAAGAATGTTCATAAGCGGTAACCCAACCTTGTGAATTGGAGATCCCAAGACCTTGGTTCAATGGGACAACTAAGTTATGAATGTTCAATTTGAACACTTGGAAAATGTGTTAGCTCATTCTCGATACATCCAAGTGTATTTAAACCTGCTTGAATGTGGTGAGGTTAAGTTTAAGACTTTTAATGATTCCTATACCGAAGGTGGAGTATTGCGGGATACTCTTCTATAGGAGATCACCTATATAAGTGAGAAGTAATGGCCGCAAGAAAAAACACTTATGAATCTAAGATATGGTCCAGGGCGAAAATGGACACAACGTGAGAACAACAAATGTTAGAGTTGTTATTGTGTAAGTAATGTTGTCTTGGTTTACACAAACGGTGAGTAGTTCAAGACATCGCGTCACTAGCGGCTAGTAAATCCGATAGTACCTTACTAAGGAAGGTTCAAAGCCACAAGCTACCTATCCGATGTAATAACGATTCGCCGAGACTTTCAAGCGAATCGCATACACGCATGCATTAATTTCATTCATGTGGGGATTGTTGGAATTGGTCTTTGGGAAATTGGGTGTTGACCCGATTTTGACCAATTAATTAAGTGGTTTCCATTTGTGAAAAATGGAATTAAACTATTTGTAAAAAATTCTACTAAGAGAGTAGATGAGAATAGCATTTGAAATTTCTCAAACCGATTCCGGTGAATGAGAAATTAATGCTTTAGAAGTTAACCACTTAACACAAATAAATGGTATGGAAAATGGAAAATGTGGGGGAGGAGAGATGCTCCATCCCACATACGAAAAGGATGAAAAGTTTGCACACTTTATTTATCCCAAGTTGGACAAATGGGTTTGGGCCCTTGGGGGCACCCAAGTTTTTAAAGGGGAGAGGACCTACATGCTTGTGGGTTTGGTTCAAAGACACGCACGTCTGCCGCCGCCGCCGCCCCAGCCCGCCGGCTCGGCTCGGCCCAGGCTGGGTCCGGGTCGTGGGTCGTGGGACGTGGGTCTGGGCTTGGGCTTGGGCTTGGGCTTCAAGGCCCTTATTCTTTTTGGACCGAAAACCTTTAAAAATAAATGTTTAATTATTTTTTTGTAATTAATTAAATAAGTTCAAACTGGGAATGTTTCGGCCTCGCGCACGGGCGGGAGCACGGCCCGTGCGGTCGGGTCGTGCTCCCTACAGAGTTCGAGCACCCAAGACGGGCAAAGCGCACGGCCGTGCGCTGATCGGGTCTTGCTCGCCGAGTTCAGAGTTGAGCACCGCGACGGGCGAGCGCACGGCGGTGCGCGCCGGGTCGTGCTCCCCTCACTGCGTGCGGCTCAAACAAATGTGCCTTTTCGAGCCTCTGACGCAATTTTCGTCACGGGCACTTCATTGCCTATAATATTGAAGCCCTGCAGATGATTTGACATACGAAAAACTTCGGATAATAACCAGTCATTTGCATCATACGAGCATATTGATTTTCCCTTTCGTTCAAAGCTTGAAAGTTCGAACTTTCTTGTTATTTGTGTTTCGAGTTTTCAAGTTTGTCAAACTCGAGACGTAAAAGTCGTTGTATCTTAGAGGCGAACGCCGAATCGTAAGCACTCGGTGTAGCGGGCGTTTTTCGTCTTGCGAGATCGATTCAAATCGGCCTCGACTTAAACCATACACTAAATCCAAATTTTTCAAAACAAAACCATACACCAAACAAATTTTACCCAACAATTTTTTGGGGAAAAAAGAAAAACAGCTTTTTTGGGGATAAAAGAAAAACAGCTTTTTTGGGAAAAAAAGGCGTTTCCGGCGTTTTTGGAAAAAACGACTTTTTTCGGGAAAAAAAAACTGGAAAAATCAGCTTTTTGGGAAAAAAGAGAAACAATTTTTTTTGGGAAAAAAAAGTCGTTTCCAGCGTTTTTTTGGGAAAAAATGAGCTGGAAAAAATCAGCTTTTCTCGAAAAAAAAAACTGGAAAAAATTAGTTTTTTTCGGGAAAAAAGAGAAACAACTTTTTTTAGGAAAAAAAATTGTTTCCAGCGTTTAAAGGGGTGTATTTACACCGTTTTATTTTATTAAGGTATCATAGACTTTTTAACTATGGCATTTTTGTAAATATTGTGAGTGGGGTGTATTAATCAAATCTTGATGGACAAATAGCACCACCCTTTCTATGGTTCAATCGTACAAAACCTATTTTGGTTTATTTGTTTATTGCAAATAATAATTATTTATTATATTATTTTTAGGAAGACTGAAGCTTAAACTTGATATTTTGTTTACACACGTAATTATTGAATTTTAGGTATTGTTATATATGTATATATTGTGGTTCTTTATCTTTCTCCCAAGTCCCCCGTTTAAAAGCATAGTAAAACAATTAATTTATTGAATTATCATTTTATATAATACATATAACAAATAATTACTTTTTGATAGAGCTAATGGACTGTTCAATCCGATCGATTAAATCATCGACTGATAGTAAGATTGGTTTTCCGATTTCGAAAAAAAACACTAATAGGTGAAAAGAATCTTCTAATTAATGATAATTTTGGTATTTGTGATAAATATGTTAATAATATTGAATTTATTATCATCGTCATCGTCATCATTATTATATATTTTTATTTTCATATGTGACTCTTAGTGTTGCAATTGAAAGAAGAATTTGAAGTTAATGATTTCAAATCCATAATAACATGTCGATTGAGGTTCTTTGAGTAATGTCCTAAAACAATGAATTTCAAATGCTTAGGCAATACTTGCCTATGAAATAATTTTCATTCTTTCCACTTTTTGGACAAAATTTTGTATCAAAGTGTGATTGCTTGTAAACAAAATTGAAAAATTAATATTCACTTATTCTCACTTTTCAAACCATCAATCACATCTATTTATATTTGAGGAAATTACATTAAACCCCCTGTACTATTCGCGTTTTAACACTTTGCCAACTATTTTTTGTTTTACTTTACCATATAAACTATGTAATTTTTGCAATTTGCCCTATATGAACATATTTACCCTAAAATTTTATTTTTCTTAAAATAATAAAAATAGTTTATTACGATCCAACCCATCATGCTTCCGAATAAAAAAATAATAATCTCTTACATTCATAAATTGTTTAACTAGAATGTAGTTGAGTATTTCTAGTTGGTGACGAATATTTTTATCGCTAATATTATACTATATTTTTAATTGGTTAGTGACGATACTTAAGATTGGTCGTTAATGTGTAAATTTAGCGGCAATTTTTTTGTTTTGCTGTAATTTTTTGCTTTTTTTTTTGTTATGTTGGTACGAACCATAGGGATGTCTACTAAGGTTGAGCGTAATGAGCAGTCGTAAAATTATATGTGTGACAAGTAGTCCGAAAATCAACTAAGAATACAAAGCTACATTTCGTTAAAACGAGGTATGGATTTAAGGAAATATTAAGTTTATTTATGATAACTTGATAGACATGATGACCATAATGAACAATTGTCATTAATATAAGAAATATAAAATTTAGGGGCAAAATTATTCATATAGGGCAGAGTAAAAAAATTTACATAGTTCATATGGTAAAGTTAAGAAAAAATAGTTTATTTGGTAAAGTGTAGAAACGCAAATAGTATAGGGGGTTTAGTGTAATTTTTTCTTTATATTTTAATCAAAAACATATCAAATAAAATATCATTATTATTAGGGTGTCAAATCATGTTATTGTGTTGTGTTTCGTGTTGACGCGATAATGACATGACACGATACGATAAGAGCAAACACGAACATGACATGATAAAGATTTGATCTGACACGACACGGACACAAAAATTTCCTATCGACACGACACGACACGATAAGTCAAAAACAAAAAGAAAATGATTTACACGTTAATACACGATAGCAAATTGCGCGATATTACAAGATAATACACGATAAAAACATACAAAATATCAGGTTATCGTGTCATTAACAGATAAACGTGTCATTATCATGTTCGTGTCGTGTCATTATCGTGTCGCTATCATATCACTATCGTGTTTGTGTCCTTATCGTGTAAACACGATAAAAACACAAACACGACACGAAAATTTTGTGCATTATCGTGTCGATACGATAAGGACACCAACACGATGAGGCTAAACACTAGCCCGCTATTTTTGTATCATTTTAGTATCGTCTTTATCGTGTCGTGTCAAAAATTGCCACCCCTTATTATTATAACATTATATTATAAATATACTATTCACTCTCTCTTAATTTCAAATCACCAATCACTATTATACTTAAAAAGGATCATATCAACTATTATCATTACATTTTCATCTCATATCTAGGGTTGTAAACGAACAAAGCTTTCAATAAACAGCTCGTGAACGAGCTCGATTAGCGTTCGTTTATTAAGCTTAATGAACATAAATGAACAAGAAATTTTGTTCATTTATGTTTATGAACTGTTCACGAACATGTTCATTTAGTTTCCGTTTGATATTTGTTTATTATTTATTTTTTAATTATTAATTATACATATACTGCTTAATATTCATTACTTTTTTTATGAAAAATAAGCTAATTTTAGTTTAATATTACAAGCTATTTCATTTGTAATCATCATAATGTTCATTTATTTTAAGTTGAGTGTTCATGAACAATTAATGAGCATGTTCGTCAACCTCGTGAACGTCCGTGAACGTGTTCGATTATTAAACAAATGAACACAATCAACTTTTTAAAATAAATGAACGAACATGAACAACTCTCATTCATTCGAGCTCGGTTCGTTTACATCCCTACTTATATCTGATCGCACTCATAAAATTTATTCTCATTTTTCAAAATAATGTTTTCACACAATTCTCTCTAAAAGTAAAAAAGAGTGAAATGAAAGGCCAATCTATGATCTTATGATGTAATTATTTCCCATTGTTCTTCCATCAAATCCAAATCATTTCATCCAAATTGCACATATACATGCTCCTATTGTCATACACGTACATACATTGCAAAATATCTAGTTTACCGATAGAATTTTGTCACTAAATTTTATAGTTACCTACAGAATAAAAAAAAATATTTTCCC
The DNA here is from genome assembly GCA_016081115.2 of Rehmannia glutinosa. Taxonomy (NCBI): domain Eukaryota; kingdom Viridiplantae; phylum Streptophyta; class Magnoliopsida; order Lamiales; family Orobanchaceae; genus Rehmannia; species Rehmannia glutinosa. The sequence continues at coordinate 312,384 of JABTTQ020002707.1, read as the reverse complement.
CAAGTTATACTGATAGATCACCAATAATTTTTAAATTTGCTAGTAGGTATTTACCAAGAGTTTTAGATTATGTGTATGCAGATATTACCTACAATGATTTTACCTACACTTTACAGTTCTCTTAATACTTACCTACAGATTATTCTATAGGTGAGCTAGTTTTTTCTCGTAGGGATATGTATATATATATATATATATATATAGTAATAGGATCAAATGAGTCCAGGGTCCTCAGGTAAAAACGTAGGGACAAATCTGGACTGTTGATCTATTGTTTAAATGGTCAAGATTTATTTTGGTCATTTTTTATTATTTAGGCGTTTTGTTTTTGTTTATTGAAGGGTATTTGAGTAATCTCATAATTAATTAGATAAGCCAAAGGTTTTAAATTGGTAATTTTATAACACATGTATAAGACAAATCCCTAATTATTAGGCAAACAACATATCTCCTCCGTAAAATTTTCGGCCACTTCAACATTCTACCAAGGGCTTCTTCTTTTTTCGGCCACTTCAACATTCTCTTTTATTTTTCACAGATTCTAGGAAGGGTTTCTTATCTTTGTTTCCTCCAAAACCACACTCCATTGACGATTTCTTCTCGACGGTATATTCAAAGGGTTCCTCAAATTTCAGAGGTCTTATGCTTTGGTTTTAAAGGTATTTTCTTCCTCTTATTTTATCTTTTCATTATCGGTTTCAGAGGTCTTGTATTTGTCTACTTCCCGCCGTGTGTTATAGTCGTCTTCCCCAAAAATCGCTTATCTCCCTATTTTCGTATATGTGGTGTATTGGCTTTAATTTGTTTTCGATTTTTAACCTAGTTTTTTATGGATATTCGAACACTTAGGTTTTTTCATCGAATTTTCATTTTTGCACTAGGGAGTTTCTGCAACTTTGATTAAATTTATTGAATTGTGGGTTAAAAAAATCCCTAGAAATCGTTGTTTTGGTGTTTCGGTGTATATATTGTCTTGATAATTGTTGGAATAGTTATTGCTTTAGTAGTCCTATTTTTTGCTTCAATAGTCATCTTTATTGCTTTGTTGCATAAAAGAGTTGATTTTAATTGTTTACTTATAGAATATGTGAATCTGTAGCCATTGCTTCAACAGAAAGATCCAAATAAGAATAAGTTATTGGACAAAACTTGATTTTATTTATTTTTTATAACTGTATATTTGATTTTATTTATTTTTTGTAATTGTATATTTTCTTCAGACATGTAAAGATAGTGAATAGAATTGCATTGATTATATTAATTGTTCTCTTATATATATTGTCTTGATGAATTTGGTTTTTGGTTCAATAATTGGTGATTATGCTATGATGGTATATGGTTTTTGATTTCATGGTAAATTTTGATGTTTTGTGCGTTCTTAATTTTTTTTCCTACTTTTTCAGGTACTTTTAAAAGTGTTGATTGGAATGGCGAAAGGTAGCGGGAAAAGTAAGGTTGTGTCCAGTAGTGAGGAACACGAGGGAGAGGATCACAGTGATATTGGGAGGGGAAAAGGTGTTTTTATTGTACACAAATATCAGCCCTTTAATAGTATAAGAAGTTGTGATTGCTTTCTTATTAATAAATTTATGCTTGTATAGTACATTTCTTTTTGCTTTCATTGTACATAGTATATGTTTTGCCTTTTTGGAATAGTTATTGCTTCAGTAGTACTATTAATATGCTTCAATATGTCATCTTTCATGCTTTAGTAGTATATGAAGTTGGAATTGCTTTCTTATTAATAGATATATGCTTTTATAGTACCTTTTTTTTTGCTTTCATGGTACATATTATATTAAAAGCATTCTTTTTTGGAATAGTTATTGCTTCAGTAGTACAATTTTTATGCTTCAGTAGGTCATTTTATTTAAGTGATAAAATTGCAAGCATGATGTACAAAAAGAATGAGAATATGCATTAAAATTTACAAAAATAAGTGATCAGCAAAATTTTAATCCCAAAAAATACACGATTCAAAATTATAAGCCAAAGAAGCAAAATTAATATGATTAAAAAACAGTTTTGTAAAACTGACTTAGCAACTTAAAGATATTGATGAATAAATTAACTTAGCATTTAAAATTTATCAATGAAGCAAAAAACCAATACTAACGAAGCAAAAAATCATTACTATCTTTGCAATAATTTATAAAGTTGCAATGAATTAAAGTAAAGATAGATGAAGCAAAAAACAATACTAACGGGGTTAAATCAATACTATCGTTGCAAAAAACCATCTACTAAGGAAGCGAAAATTATTACTATCGTTTTGGATGAAGAACCGTGAATGACTAGAGGTGAGGAGAAATCACAAATCTTTTCCATATCTAAAATTATAACCGTCCATAAATAAAATCAGCGTTTTTTTTGGTTTTGATTGTTATACCCTTAACGAATAACTAATGAAGCAGAAAATCATTAATATCATTGCAAAAAGCCAATACTAAGGAAGCAAAAAATCATTATTATCGTTTGGATGAAGAACCGTGAATGGCTAGAGGTGAGAGAAACACAAATCTTTTACATATCCATATTTGTAACCGTCTATAAATAAAATCAACGTTTTTTCGGTTTTGACTATTATACCCTTAATGAATAACTAACGAAGTAGAAAATCATTACTATCGTTGCAGAAAACCAATACTAAGAAAGCAGAAAATCATTACTATCGCTTTAGGATGAAGAACCGTGAATGAGTAGAGGTGAGAGAACTCACAAATCTTTTCCATATCTAAAATTGTAACCATCTATAAATAAAATCAACGGTTTTTTCGGTTTTGACTGTTATACCCTTAATGAAAAACTAACGAAGAAAAAAATCATTACTATCGTTGCAAAAAAACCAATACTAAGGAAGCAGAAAATCATTACTATCATTTTTGAATGAAGAGCTGTGAATGGCTAGAGATGAGAGAAATCACAAATATTTTCATATCCAAAATTGTAATCGTCCATAAATAAAATCAACATTTTTTCCATTTTTGACTGTTATAACCTTAATGAATAGAGCTGTCAAAACGGGTCAGGCCCGTCGGGTCGGCGCGGCCCACCCCGCCTAAGGTAGGGGGGTGTGTTAAGTATTTAGTAGCCCGCCAAGGGGCGGGCCTAAACGGGCTAGCCCACCGCGGGCCGCGGGCTTGGCGGGTCGGGCCGGCCGGCCAGCGGGCTAGCCCGCCAGAAATTAAAAAAAAAAAAAAGAAAAGAAAAATTAGATAAAATAGACCAAAAAAATAGAATAATTGATATTTTATATTTTTATCTCTTATAAAAGTATATATAATATTTTTATAAAATATGTACTTGTTATCCATTAGTATATTTAATACATTAAAATTAATAATATAAATAAAAAATATTTTTTTTATTTTTTATTTTTTTTAATTTTTGGCCTGCCGACCCGTCCCAACCCGCATCCAAAGGCGGGTTGGGTTGAAGGCGAGGTTTCTCGGCCAGCCACCTCAGCGGGCTGCTGCCCCACCTGCGGCCGTTTAATGACTCTATTAATGAATAATATTTATGGGGAAAATAGAGTAAAAATTGATTTAATATCAGCCATAGATTGAAAGAGTCCAATGGATATGATGTGCCCTTAATTACCTACGGATACTGGACTCATATAACCCTATCCCTATATATATATATATATATATATATGGGTTGGTTCTTGTGAGACCATATATTGGGGTGAGACCGTGAGACCTAATCTGAACCGTTGCAATTTAACAATGAATGGATGAGATTGAAATAATAAATATAGAAGCATTCTCAACCATTATTTTCGTGTGAGGGTATTATAGTAAAACACAAAAATCGGTCAATCAATGATAATAAACAAGATATGCATGATTCAAACTTACCTTATCTAATACCTATAATTTAGGAGGTGCAATAAATGATAATCCCCACCAAAAAAAAATATGATTGAACCATACATTGTATTATCACTGCCGAAAAAAAAAACAATTTATCTTGTACATTTATGCAACGTATTTTAACTAAGTATGCAACATGGAGATGAATTACATATATTGATGCATGCTATTTTAACTAAGAATGCACCAAATTGTAACTAAACAATACATTGACTCATACAGTGAATGCACCAAAATTGTAACTAAGAATGCAACCTATTTTAACCAACAATATATTGATGCAACCTATTTTAACTAAGAATGCACCAAATTGTAACTAAGAATGCAACAAATTGTAACTAACAATACATTGACCCATACAGTGAGTTATCGCTGCAATCAAAAAAACCCTTATCTTATATATATGTGCAAACATATTTTAACCAAGAATGCAACAAAATGTAACTAAGAATGCAACAAATTGTAACTAAGAATACATTGACCCATGCAGTGAATTATCGTTGCAATCAAAAAAACCTTTATCTTATATATTAATGCAAACCTATTTTAACCAAGAATGCAACAAAATGTAACTAAGAATGCAACAAATTGTAACTAAGAATGCAACAAATTGTATCTAAGAATACATTGACCTATGCAGGACGAATTATCACTGAAAAAAAGTGAAAAAAACCTTATCTTATATATTGATGCAAAGTGTTTTAACTAAGAATGCAACAAATTGTATCTAAATATGCACTATAACAGAGAACATGTATCGTGCTAAAAAAAAGCTCGATAAGATCACCCATTAATGCATGAGGGCCGAAAAATTATGGATTCATCATACTCTCCTTAATTTAAAAAACCGATTGAAATTGATAAGATCACCCATTAATGCATGAGGGCGAAAAATTAGGGATTCATCATACTCTCCCATGCAATTAAGACGTCAAGAGATTTTTACAATCTCTCTCTATCGAAATTAAAGGGGCATTAATATCTATCCTTAATAAACAACCTTACGCCTATATGTAGTTTTACCAATATAACCTTGTAATGCTTTTTATCATTAAAGATATATTAAAAATTGGATTAATCTAAACCCTTCAAAAATAAGAATAAACGTGCAGATTATGTCTCACGGTCTCACCCTAGGATATTGGTCTCATTTGAACTAATACCTATATATATATATATATATATATATATATATATATATATAGGGGGAGGATCAAGTGAGACCATGTCTCTAGGTGAGACACAATGGACTAATCTCAACTATCCCCCACTATTAATCAATGGGTATGATTTAATGGATAAAAAATATATTAAAATATTAATTTAATCAATATAAGGGTAGTAGGGTAAAATAACATAACAAGTTAGTTACAAAAATGGAATCAAATCTCTTTTTCTCTCATACATCTCCAAATTTCCCCAATCTCACGCCTCTCTCTCTCTCTCTCTCTCTCTCATTCCTCCATTAACGCAAATAAAGAAAAATCGTGAAGAATCGAAAATTACAGTTCATGAAAATTACTGAGAAAAAAATAAAAAACATCGGTCAATATTACAGAAAATAACGAATAAGTGAGTTCGAAAACTAAATATGCAACAAAACTCAACTAAATATGCATTATCCGAAAACTATCTATGCAAAAGAAAAAACTAATATGTAGTACAATATATCCAACTATGCAAGACGTCATAAACTATGCAACAAATTTAACTAACTATGTATTATCTAGAAACTATCTATGCATTGTGGAATAACTAAATATGCAACATATTATGTAACATCCCATTTTTATAATTTCCAAAAGCAACATTCCCATTTTCATAACTAAATATACATTATATTGAACCTATTTATGCGATGTAGTATAACTACATATGCGAGACGTTATATTCAATTATGTCTTATTTTCGTAAAAACAAAGTGCCAACAAAATAACTAAATATGCATTATTTGATGTCTAATTATGCAAGAAAAGAACCCTAACTATCTTTGAAAATAAAAATATTTGGAAAAAAAACAAGTTCCTTAAAATCCGCCACAAAATCCGCCATGTCAATTTTTACCATAAAATTCATTTGGGACCACTAATTTGAATTAAAAAATTACAATCTTACCCTTAAAATCAGCGAAAATTAGGAACTAATTAGAAAAACTGAATTAATCACATCCCTTCATTTTTTAAGATCAATGGGTAAGATGAGTCCACACTGTCTCACCTAGGGAGGGTGGTTTCATTTGAACCAAATCCTATATATATATATATATATATATATATATATATATGGTTTTGGTGAGACCATTTCATGCGGTGAGACCATAAGGACTGATCTGGACCGTTATAATGAATCAACAGAAGGTTGAGATTAACACATTAAAAATAATAGAAAAAATTTGAATAATAGCTATCCAGGGATAAAATTGGTCATAACAAAAATTGGCAAAGCAAGTAACTGCCGTCTATCTCCTTAAAAATAGGGAATGAATATTTCACCATAATTATTAAACTCTTTAAAAAATGCATAAAAAACTGCCCTACATCTCCATTTTTCACGTTCATCACCATCAACCTAAAAATCTTAAGAAAAACAGAAAAAGAAAACGCTAAAATTCTGGTCCAATTTGAACTTGCTGATTGACTTCCCATACATAATTTGAATACCAATTTATTTATCAATTATTTACTTATTTAGTTGTTAAATAACCAATTTTTAAATATTTCAACTGCATTCGTTGAATGAACTATAACAATTACATAAATCTTCTTTTTAATGTATGTTTTGTATTTTCATTTAGTATATTAAGGGTTATTTCGTTGCATATTTTAATCTATGGGTAACAAATACGATGTGGTAAAGTATATGGTAGTGTATAAATAGAGCTTGTTTGTTGCATACATGTTCTATTGAATTAAATGTCTGCCTTTATTCTCAATTATGCATCGATCATTAACTATATATGCAATAATCTGGGCCTATATATGCATACTTAGCAGGCTTTTTTTTCTTTTTTTTTCTTCATCAATGAGAAATACGATCAATATACTATTTGCGATATGGTTCAATATATTATATTTTATAAATCGAACATGTATGTTGCATATATAAGAAAATTTGTACATGACAATATTAGACACGTTATATTTCTAAATATATAACAATAATCGTCATACACTGTTCAATCTTATGCAATATCAATAAGCTAATAATACAACAAATAAGGAGTAACTAAGCAGGCCAATAATTTCACATAAACCTTTGTAAAAAACAACATTAAAAGTGCTTTTTCAGACATAACAGTTACTAAAAGGGATCAAATAAATTGCAAACCGAGCTAATGTTTCCAATCCTTAAAAAAATATCAAATAAAAATCCCCGATATAAAAATGTCATTGTATTCCAACAGCCTCAAAACCAATCACTAACCAAAAACATAAATCCCCTTAAAACGAAAAAAAAATAAAAATAAATGATAGTTGTTCACCAGATTCATGTTCCAAAAATCCCAGTCATAAAAAGCAAATTAAAATACATTCAGAAATCTGTAGTTGTCCACCAAATTCATGTTCCAAAAATCCCATTCATATTGAAAGTTGTCTCTTATGTTTACTCTTAGCCATATTGTCAGCTTCACAGTCGTATCTAGCTCCCAGAAAAGCCTATTACAATGCATATTAAAATACATTCAGAAATCTCTCGTTACATAAAACAAAGCTTAATAAAAAAGATTGCATACATATATCAATGCTACTGCATATACATTAAATAACTGAAGCATAACAGATAAACAAGCATAATAATCAAAATCTCCTCAATATCTTAATATAAAAAAGTTCCCTACATATGCAACAAACAAACTCTATCTATATATTAAAATTGTATTAAACTATACCATATATGTGCACACTAACAGATTTTCTGCCTATCAATTGCAAAAAAGCCAAAAAAAAAATAATTATTTAAGTATGCAACAGAAACAACCTAAATATGCAACAAAAATATTCTATCTATACATCATAACTGTATTGAAAAATCAACACAAAAAAACATTCCTAGCTAGGTATGCAACAGAAACAAAACTTATAATATATACATCAAAACTAAAAATCAATGCCAAAACCGTGTCTTTTCAATACATATGCAACGAAAACAATGCTAAGTATGCAACAAAAATATTATATCTATACATCAAACATATATACATATAAACCACAACTAAAAACTTAAACAGAATCAAACGATGCCAAAACCCACCGTTGCATGTGCTCTCCACAAAAAACTCAACCAAAACCCTTATACAATGCTAACCATACAAAAATCAAATGAAAAAAACTTACATATTACACAAAAAATACATGAAACTTGAACAAGAAAAACGTCGAAAAACGAAAAAATCGTCTAAAAAAACAACTAAAAATCACATGCAAAAAGTTGCGAAAAATTGAAAAAAAAAGAAATAAATATGCATAACAATTACTATATATAAAATCGCAACCTTCAAAAAAAGGTTCTTACTAGATTTTCCTTCAATCTTCACGTCTTCCCCTTCAATATTTTCGAGTTTTTTCTCTGCTTCTAATGGCTTCCGTCTGTCTCTTTCTTTGCCTTTTTCTTTGCATATGAAAAGTTAGAAGGGTGTTATAATTGTGTTATCAGTTTTAAGAATAATCCAGTTTCTCATAAAATCTCGGGCATGCACGTCAAAGATATTCAAATCTCTCTCCTGCCGAAATTAAAGGTAAGTTAATATCTATCCTTATTTAATAACCGACGCATATATGCATTTTTACCACTATAATCTTGTAACAGTTTTTTATCATTAAAAATACCTTAAAAACTGGATTAATCTAAACCCTTCAAAAATAATAATAAACGTATCAGATCAATCCATACGGTCTCACCCCAACATATTGGTCTCACACTACAAGAAAACAAGGAAATTCCAACGGAAAAAATCTGCTGGAATTTGGTCAATTACCGTTGGAATTATCGATTCCAACAGAAATTCCAACATAAAATTCATCGTTGGTAAAATGGCCGTTGGAATGGTGAAATTCCAATGGAAATTCAAATGGAAAAATATTCCAATGAAATTTCCAACGTTATTTATTCATTGGAATATATAACTGTTGGAAAGAACTCCAATATTTTTTCCAACACTAATTCTAACAGAATTATACCATTGGAATATATTTAGCCGTTGGAAAAAACTCCAACGGTTATTCCAACAGAATTATACTATTGGAATTTAGTCCAATGGTAATTCCAATGGTATATATATGTTGGAATATTCAATTAATTTATCTCATTATCTAATATCTTTAACTTCTCAGTAGGTCACCCATCATCAATTTGTCCCAAGTCAAGCACATTTAACCATGTAGTTTTAATATGATTGACTCCAGAAGAGAATATATATTTTATTGATATGGATTATACTATCAAATCTTTTAACGCCTATTGAAATTTTTCAATGGTATTGGAATTTCCAATGGAATTTTCCAACAACATGTTGTACCATTAGAATTTCCGTTAGAATTTTAAAAACTCCAAAAGAAATTCCAACGATTAATTCCAACATTTGGTTTACCGTTGGAACTTTTGTTGGAATTTTCCAATGGTATGTTTTAGCGATAGAATTTATGTTGGAATTTTTAAAATTCTAATAGTATTTTCAATGGTTTATTATTACTGTTGGAATTACTGTTGGAATTTTCCAACGGTTAGTTGTTGTGTTGGAATTTCCGTTGGAATTTTAAATTCCAACATGAATTCCAACATTTTATACCAAACGTTTCGTTTACCGTTGGAATTTTCATTGGAATTTTCCAACAGTATAATGTAGCATTGAAATTTTCGTTAGAATTTTAAAAATTCCAACAGTTTTCTATTTCGTTGGAATTATTTTGTTGGAATTTGATTGTTTTCTTGTAGTGTCATTTGAACCAATATCTATATATATATATATGTATATATATGAAAATGAAATATAATTTTAAAGAATAGAAACTTATACCTAGTCATGAAATTCTGAAAAATTCCAAAAAGAAAAGGAAAAAAAAAAACCGTGAAACATGATTCCAAATTTTTGAGTTGTCAGGAAAACTGTTTCAAGTCCAAAATGGGCTGTAAAAATTCTAGAAACTGCTGCAAATTTGAAAAGCAGAGCTGATATATAGCACATTTTCCAATTGGATGGATTATTTGAGCATTAAAGTTGTAAACTTTTTTGACAACCAACCACTAAATATGTGCTTTGAGCCCATTTTTTTGGATCAGATGGGAAACTTCAGAAGAAGAATCTGCATAAAGCAGCTTTAAGAAAAAGTGATCCCTAAAATGTCTAATTATTACTGAATGATTATCACTGCTACTTTCATCGTTGCATCAATCTTGTCAATAATCCTTCCTATACCAAGCTTTTTTATTTCAAAAATATAAATGGGCCAACAATAGGATATATTTATAGGGTGACGCATGCAGGGAGAAATAAGGTTCATAATTGAAAGAATAGTTATAGAAAATTAATTAGATGTGAATAATGAATGCTCTTATCAAAAGGAATCAACATCCTATAAAATGAAGTTCCAGATGGTTACATGAACGTGGGAGCACTTTAGTGCAAAAAGGTTATTCAATCAATAATTATGTAAACAAGGGAACAATTGTCTCATTGCAATTTTAAAACTATGACATCTTTTATGAATAATATGCACTAATAAAACAAATTACAAGATAAGAAAAACTTATAAATAGGCCTATAAATTTAGTACAAGTTTATAATAGTTTATTTACTTGGTTTCTTGTTCCTTTTTATTTATTTTTTTTATTGAATTATTTGTTTGACCCGACTGGGCCACGGACACCGACCCGACTCGTTTGACACCTCTAGTCTTGAGTGGTCTGATTTCAATAGGGATGTCAATGGGTCGGGTACGGGTCGGGTCCGCATGGACCCGAGACCCGACCCGCTAAGATTTCAAGGACCCAGACCCGCCTCTCCCAGACCCGAGACCCGCCCCAACCCATACCCGTGTTTAGCGGGTAAGACCCGCTAGACCCATTAGACCCACCTATGTCATCCATTTTAACTTATTTTTTTATTTTTTTTCATTATATTGCCACCAAGAATAATAAAAATTAGTAATATATTGAAAATTTTTACATGCAATGTTATTGAAACAATGATTAATATATTGAAACAATTAGTAGTATATTGATAAAAATAATTAGTAAATTCAACAAACCTGCAAACCAGAAAAAATAGTAATATATTGAAACAATTTACATGCAATGATGATAATTGAAAATCTGGAAACAAAAATAACTTATATCTAAGTTTAAAATATTCACGAGGCTTACAACACAATCAATTTGAAGACTGAGTGAATAATAGATCAACTAAGGCCTTTCCTAGTTCCTACAGTTCATTTGAGAAATTAAATTCTAGATAAATTAATGTAAGTCAATTAAAAATATAACATTATAACAAACATGTAACAAAGAAATAAATTAGATTTATAAATGAGGGTTGCAAGATAAATTGTCTTTATAAAAACAAAAATAAAAAATAAAAAATATATAATTAAATGGGTCGGGTATGGGTCGGGCCCGCCTGGACCCGTTACCCGACCCGTACCCGCCCGGGTCTGAAAACGTATACCCGTTACCCGCCCCATACCCATTTACTTGTCCCATACCCGCCCCAAATAAGGCGGGTCCGGGTTGGGTCCGGGTCTTACCCGGACCCATTAACATCCCTAGATTTCAATGCCCACTTACAAGATATATTGATATCCCTCTTATGCAAGGTGATGCAAGAAATCGCCTAATAATTGGGCCGGCAGATAAGCAAAGCTCACTACATGGACATCTGGGACTGGATCATAAAACCAACCTAAATATTAGCAAATTTGTTAGGCTGCATTGCTGCAACATACAATTAGACCCACTCGAAGAGAGATTCAAATTTACCCCGGTTTTTGACTTTTCAGAGCCCATGGTGCATGGATTAGGCCCTCACCTAGTTTATACGCATCTACAGTTTATTTGTGTTGCTTTAAATATTTGTTGCTGATAAACTTTTATTAGTACATTACAATACATAAACTCGGCACACTACAAGAATTTCGTGAAATACCGATGGAAACTATCGACGGACTCCTACCATCGATATATACAGGCATATCACCGACGGATAATCGACAAATTTGGGTTAAAAGGTTTTAAAAAATATCTTAGCAAATTACAGATGAAATATCGACGGATTTTTTGACGGATAATAGAGTCGTCGGTAAATGATCGTTCAATTTTGCGTCAAAAATTGGCACGTGACTATTCCGTCAGTTTACTGATGGAATAACGACGAACAATTACCAACAAATATGTATCCAACGGTAAATTTTACTTTTTTTTTCGAAAAATAAAATTAAATTAAGACAAAAATGACGTCGTTTTGTATTTCCGATGTGTTAAAAAAAACATTTCTCAAAATTTTAATTTTTTAAAAATTTACGACGGATAAATTTCCGTTGGTAATTATACGAAAAAAATTGACATTACAGAAATAAAATTTAAAATAAATAAATAAAATAAAATTGATATTACCGACGAATTTATTTCATTGGTAAATAAAATATAAAAAAACTAAAATCCGTCAGTATATAATACAAAATATATTTTAAAATATAAAAAAGATTACCTCCCGACGAAATTATTTTGTCGATAAATAGGATTTTTTAGAAAATAAAATAAAATTATAAGAAATGATGTCGTCAGTATTTGACAATATAATTGGGATAACAACCCAATTTCCCTCATTTTCCTTCTTCTTCTTCTTATATTTTCTCCCCTTTCTCTCCCCTCCCACTCACCCCCATCATCGGCGACCACCGTTCTCAGCCCTCCAACTGTGCCGCCGACGAGCACCACCCATTGTTGTTGCTGTCCCACCATTTTTGCTCTGGTCAAAAACTTCAAAAGGTGTTAATTTTTCCATAATTTAATTTTTTTTGTTATTCAACTTTTCCTATATTAAATCTATAGTTTTGATTATTTTTTGTTGAAATAATTCCAATGTTATTTGTTTGTTGAAATAATATGTGTTGTTGTATAAATTAGGGGTTGTTGATTCTGAAATCAAATTAGGGATAAATTGAGAATTACTTTATTATAGGTATGGTTTTTCTTAGGTGTGTAGAACATACTTTAATCAGTCTGTATTGATTAAGATATTCTTGCACAGTGTTGCAAACTTTATAGTCATTGGGGAGGTGTATTATAATTTGTAGATTTACTTTGACAATATCACTATCATGACTTGTAATGGAAATTAATTCTTGTTTTGTGAAAACTGAAAAGATGAATTTTAATTTTATAAGTCTTTCCACAATGATAAATTATTACTTATGTTAATCACTTGTAAGCCATTTGATTACTTGAAATATCTTTTATACACAAGAATGTATATATTAATTTCCTCAATAACTATTGATGAGAAGTTTGAATTTGAGTGAGAAGGGAGAGTATGACTGAAGTTTAATAAGGAAAATGCAAGAGCATAAACCAATAGGTTTGCTTGGATGACCAACTATTGTTCTCACATAATTTAGATTGTTTTTCAATTCAAGCTAGTAACATGTTGATGGTTATGTCAAGCTCAATATCATGAACTAGAATAATATTTGTCCATGTTATTTGGAATACATGTATTATGCATATAATGTTTCTTTTTTCTACTTTATATAGATGTACATCTTCCCATATATAGTTCTGTTTTTTTTTTTACCTTTTTCCACTGTTTATGGGTTCATAAGCTTAAGATTAGTGCATAATTCAAAAGTTATTACTTATAGGTCAAGTGTATACTGTATACAATAGAATATGATTTTCAACCGAAGAAATATTTTCTAAACTTTGTTACTTAATTATATTTCTTGTTTGCAGAAATATTGTAGGTGGGACCCAATAGATAAGGCACGAATTTGCCATGTGTTTATCACCTATCTCGGTAGACGATAAATAATAATTGATATTGTTGTAATATTCGTAGTTTGAATTTTAATTTGATTTGAATTTAATATATTTTTCATAGTATTGTTTTTTGGGTAAATTTATGTTTGTGCATTAGATATGTATTTGTTGCACAGGTTATACAAATAATAAGTATTATGATTATAATAAAAAATAATAAAAAGAAAAAAAGTACCGAAGAAAATTTTCCGTCGGTAAAATAAAAATTCTTTAAATTTACCAATGGTAAAAATTCCGGTATTATTTTTTATTTTTTTAAAATAATTATATTTACCAACGGAAGTTCTGACGCTAATTTCGTTGACCAATGACAATATACCGATGGATTTTATTAAAATATTTCATCGGTAATTATGTGGGTAATTTACTGACAAATTTAAATTTTGTCGGTGATCAATTACCAATGAGAAATTTGTCGGCGTAATATTTCCATCGGTAATTCCATCGATAAATGGTTTACTGACAGATATTTTGTATTTACCGACAGAAAAATTCATCGGTAATTTGCGAATTTCTTTTAAGTGTTTTCAATTTTTAGATGTCTGTAACCAATATACAAGACAAATTGATCCTGAACAAGATAAGGCTCCCAAAGTTTCAAAGCCAGAATAACAGAGTAAAATTCTTGATCATAAATAGACCACCTCTGACATGTATTACCCAATTGCTCGCAAAAATAAGCAATAGGCCGTCCTACTTGGAAGGAACAACACCGACTCCCACGCCACAAGTATCGCGCTCTACTACAAACACCTTATCAAAGTTATAAGGAAGTGCAAGTACATGGGTTGTGCAAAATTCTTCTTTGATCAACTCGAAACTCTTATACTACTCAACTCCGCATTGAATATTTTCCTTTTCAAACAGTCCATCAAAGATGCAATAATATTACTGAAACTATGGATGAATCGCCTGTAGAGGGTGGCTAGTCCATGGAAACTCCGACTTTCATATGTAGCTCAGAAAGAAGTCTGATGTGGATTGTCCAAACCTTGATTGGAAGTACATTGACTCTTCCAATCAAGAATCACAGTCCACCGAGTTTTAATTTGATATTTTAGGATCTATTGTATCTGTATAGTTTTGTTTTTTGTTTGCTTCCCCTTTTTCTCTTATTTGAAAGGTGGAGTTTATTTAAGTATTCCTGTATAGTTTCAGAATTTTGTACCTTAGTTATTTGGTAATATTAATAAAAATGAAATTTCCTTGTTGTAAAACAAAGAATTAGTTTCATACAATAAATGTTGGAAATATATTACAATGTTTACAACGGGAAAAGCCTTCAAGATGGCTTACAAAACAGAAACATAAAATTACAAGAAAAGTAAAACCTAACTATTACAATTCTTGAATGGATTCCAACTCTAGAAGCATTAATCTGACAGAACTTGAAAAACAAAAGTCGAGTCGAGTAGAACTCTATCCGCCAGACAAATACGTCCCAGCTAGTGCTCACGGTACGACGTAATGTCCCCAAAGATAAAACGGCTTAACCTCCTCTGTGTACAGTAGCACCACTGACACAAATGAACATTTCGAACTCGAAGGAGCGAGAACTGGCTACTGGACACGAGTGTGGAAGGAAGTCTTCTTGAAAATGTTCTTCGAAACGTTACGACACTTTTACCGACACTTGAAGAATATGCAAAGATATGCGATTTTCTATGTATACTGACTTCATCTCTTCCTTCTTACCCCATCTATGCAGCAAAACAGCTAAGACTTATATAAGCCATCATTTCCAACACTTGTAGGGAATTAAAGACAAAGAGAGTGGGCATTACACCACATGTAACTCCTATGAGTTACAAACCCCTTATTATGACCACCACTTGAGGAGTTATAAACTCCAATAGACACATGAACCTAGACACCTCCAATGTCCAGATTCATAGACACATGAACCTAGACACCTCCAATGTCTAGATTAATCAGGCCCAACAGTTACTTGAATTTGGGCCAAGCCCATTTTCAAGTTACAAAACTAACTAAACTTGAACCCGAGCCCAAAGGGTCGGTCCGGTCCAAGGCCCATTTCTGATCATACACTTGTGTTGTAGTATATCCAACTAATAGCACCTTCTAGTATTTATAATAGGATAAACTATGCCCATTCGCGTGGCCAACTTCGTGTATTAATTTCTCACCCATCACCGAAATTTGGTTTTGAGAAATAAAAAATACTACGAACATCTACTCGAAAAGTAGATTAACAATTTACAATTCAATTCCTCTAGAATTAAATTCTTATCCACCAATGGTCAAAGTCGGGTTGACACCCACTTTATCAAAACCAAATTTCCAACAATCCCCCACATGAGTGAAAATTAATGCATGCATGAATGCGGACACGCAAAACCATCCTCAAGAGATAATATTGCATCCGGAAAGGTAGCTTGTGGCTTTGAATCTTCCGTAGTTAATACTATCGGGTACACTGGCGGCTTAGTGGACGCAATGCCTTGAACTATTCCTCCACGGTGTATACCGAGACAATAGCATTAACACAGTAAGGTCTCAACACCTCCTGCTCTCACGTTTTGTGTCCGTTTCGGGCATGGACACCACTTTGAATTCATAAGTGTTACTTTGAGGCGGCCCTCACTTCTCACTTACATAGGTGATCTCATATCCGAGTATCCTGCCATACTCAACCTCAACGAGGTGTAGGAATCATTAAAAGTCAAATGACTTGGCCTCACCACAACTTGCAGGTGTTTCAACACTTGGTATTACTCTCTAGGGATGGGTTGAAACATTGTTTTCAAGTGTTACAACATAACCTTCATAGCTTAGTTTTCCCATTGAACCAAGTTCTTGGGATCTCCAGTCATCATGGTTGGGTTACCACCATGATGGTTATTTTTAATTTGTGGACTTTAAGCTCATTCCCTCTAGCAATTTACTCAATTGATCTCGATCCAGTCCTTTCGTCAAAGGATCTGCCAAATTGTCTTTTGACTTTACGTAGTCAATTGACATCACACCATTTGAGATCAATTGTCTAACGGTATTATGTCTCCGATGAATATGTTTAGACTTACCGTTATACATATTGCTCTATGCCCTTCCTATAGCCGCTTGGCTATCACTGTGAATCGTCACAGAAGGCACAGGCTTCCTCCAACATGGAATATCTTCTAAAAAGTTTCGAAGGCACTCTGCTTCTTCACCAGCTTTTTCCAAAGCTATAAACTCAGATTCCATGGTGGACCGAGCTATACATGTTTGCTTCGTGGACTTCCACGATACCGCACCACCTCCAATGGTGAATATGTATCCACTAGTGAAATAAGAATCTTTCAACTCTGAAATCCAACTAGCATCACTATACCTTTCAAGTACAGCCGGATATCTCGAGTAGTATAGCCCATACTCCAGGGTATACTTCAAGTATTTTAACACCCTGGTTAACGTTTTCCAATGCTCATGGCTTGGATTGCTCGTGAACCTACTCAACATATTTAAAGGGTACGCCAAGTCTGGGCGTGTACAATTTGTGATGTACATCAGACTGCCTATTATACGTGAGTATTCCATCTGAGCCACTGGTTCTGCTTCGTTAGCAACCAGATTTACACTTAAATCAATGGGCGTCTTTGACGGTGAACTGTCAAAAGCATTGAATTTCTTGAGCACTTTCTCTACATAGTGGGATTGCGATAAGATAATTCCATCAGGAGTCCTGCTGATTTTTATCCCCAGGATCACATCAGCAGTTCCCATATCCTTCATGTCAAAGTTTCTCTTTAACATTCTTTTCCGTGTCCATGATAGTATCATGACTACGCCCATGATTAACAAATCGTCTACGTATAGACAAACTATGACAAATGCTTCCGATGTCCCTTTGACATATACGCATTTATTACACTCGTTGATTTTAAACCCATTTGATAACATCGTGTTGTCAAACTTAAGATGCTATTGTTTTGGAGCTTGTTTCAGTCCGTACAATGATCTTATTAACTTGCACACCTTCTTTTCTTGACCGGGTGCAACAAACCCTTCAGGTTGTTCCATAAAGATTTCAGCATCTATCTCTCCATTCAGAAACGCCGTCTTGACTGATGAATCTCTAGATTGTGCAAAGCAGCAATCGCGAGAAGCACCCGAATAGACACAATCCTCGTTACCGGAGAATATGTGTCAAAGAAGGCACACCCTTATTTTTGTTTAAAGCCTTTGGCTACAAGCCGTGCTTTATACTTATCAATAGTTCCATCTGATGTATACTTCTTCTTTAGGATCCACTTACATCCTAAAGATTTATGACTAGCAGGGAGATCAACCAACTCCCACGTATGGTTTTGCAGAATGGACTCGATTTCACTATTGATTGCTTCTTGCCAGAGCGGAGCATCAGGACTACTTAGAGCCTCTTTAATCGAGTTCGGCTCACCATCTAACATAAATGTTAGGAAGTCAGGTCCAAAGGACTTATCCACCTTAGGCCTCTTACTTCGTCTTAGTTCTTCACCACTTGGTGTTGAACTAACTGTTCTGTCAAGTGTGACAGCAGGTGTCATACCAAGTGTTGTTCCAGATGTTATAACACCCAAAGCAACACCTTCAGCAACATCTGCAGTAACATCTGCAGTTGTTCCAAATGTAATAACACCAGAAGTAACACCTCTAGAAACATCTGAATACAGTCATTTCTTTAAACTTCCATTTATCCTTTCTTTACAAAGATAAATATTCTCAAAGAATATATCATTCCTTGACTCAATTATGGTACCAACTGTCATTTCCGGATTTTCTGACTTATGTACCATAAAACGATATGCACTATTGTTAAGTGCATAACCAATAAAAACACAATCGACCGTTTTAGGATCGATTTTAACTTGCTTTGATTCAGGTATTGCAACCTTAGCCAAAACATCCCTACACTTTAAGGTGTTTATAAGAAGGCTTACAATTTTTCCACAATTCGTAAGGAGTCTTATCTTTCCCTTTAAGTGGGATTTTATTCAATATGTGGTACGCCGTTAAAACGGCTTTCTCCCACATATTCTGAGTTTCTTTGTTCAACTCCGGATTACCCCAGAATTTACACAGCTCATGGTCGTTTCATTAGCATTAGAATGTTTTACGTTGTTCTATTACTGTTAGAACCTTGTTCCAACAATATCGTTAGAACCTCATTCAAATAAATTTCAAAACCTTGTTCCAACACCACTTTATAGAGAATGTGACCTTAGATGTTGTCACACCTTCAGTAACACTTCAGACCTCACTTGGTTCTGAAACTGCCTTCGGTGTTTCAACAAATTTGGCAATACCTCCTGTAAGTGTCGCCGCCGTGTTACAACACCTCGGACAACACCTTCGCAATCGTGGGTACGGTGTAGCCGCTTCCGTGTTACAACACCTCGAGCATAACACTTTACGTAACGCTAAATCGCAATTGAAGCTCGAAAGCCAAAAGTGAGACGAGAAAGTGTGGTCATACCCCACGATTGTTGTATCCGTTAGAATTCTTAAAAGTATTCCAACACAATTTTCTAGAGTTTTTACTAAAACTTTCATAGATTTAGTTTCAAACCTCCGATTGCTTTCTTCGATTTTCAATCAAACAATCAGGCCACTAATCCAATTTCATTCGAGTTATGCATTTAGGAATTCATGAAAATTCTCCAACCTGGTAACAACATCTAACGATGCAAACTATTTGGATTTTTTCATTTAAACAACATCCCTTCAGCACGAATATCATGCGGGATCAGTTGAAACTTTTAGACTAGTTTCAACACATTTTTGGATTTCTGGAATCATCCATTTTTCAATCCAAAAAATTAGAAATAACGAACCTCTTGGAAAATACATCCTCATTCATTTTTCTTTTCATAACCATGAACCTTTTGGAAAAACATCCTCAGTTCATATCAAACACACAATACATACAGTAAAGTGTACCACTAAGTCTGTTAAAGACAAAGTTACAACATAGGAAATCATCATCCTAGCCCCATGCTTCAAACGCAACACGTTTTTAGCAACAACGACAATTCCAGCAACCACTGGAAGGTCTTCTAAGCTAATGCTTTGTTTCTCCTCGCCATCATGAAAGTACATATTTGTCTTGCGATTGTTGGAAATATATTACAATGGTTACAACGGAAAAAGCCTTCAAGATGGCTTACAAAACAAAAACATAAAATTATAAGAAAAGTAAAACCTAACTATTACAATTCTTGAATGGATTCCAACTCTAGAAGCATGAATCTGACAGAACTTGAAAAATAAAAGTCGAGTCGAGTAGAACTCTATCCGCAAGACAAATACGTCTCGGCTAGTGGTCACGGTATGACGTGTTGTCCCCAAAGATAAAACAGCTTAACATCTTCTGTGTACAGTAGCACCATTGACACAAAGACACCTTTCGAACTCGAAGGAGCGAAATCGGTTCTTTGGACACGAGTGCGAGAAAAAGTGTTCTTGAAAATGTTATTCGAAAAGTTACGACACTTTTACCGACACTTGAAGAATATGCAGAGATATGTGATTTTCTGTGTATACTGACTTCATCTCTTCCTTCTTACCCCCTCTATGCAGCAAAACGTCTAAGACTTATATAGGCCATCATTTCCAACGATTGTAGGGAATTAAAGACAAAGAGATCGGGCATTACACCACATGTAACTCCCATGAGTTACAGACCCCTTATTATGACCACCACTTGAGGAGTTACAAACTCCAAAAGACACATGAACCTAGACACCTCCAATGTCCAGATTCATAGACATATGAACCTAGACACCTCCAATATCTAGATTTATCAGGCCCAACAGTTACTTGAATTTGGGCCAAGCCCATTTTAAAATCACAAAACTAACTAAACCTGAACCCGAGCCCAAAGTGTCGGTCTGATCCAATGGCCATTTGTGATCATATACTTGTGTTATAGTATATCCAACCAATAACACCTTCTAGTATTTATACTAAGATAAACTATGTCCATTCGTGTGGCCAACTTCGTGTATTAATTTCTCACTCATCACCGAAATTCGGTTTTGAGAAATAAAAAATACTACGAGCATCTACTCGAAAAGTAGATTAACAATTTATAATTCAATTCCTCCAGAATTAAATTCTTAGCCACCAAAAATTTGGTCAAAGTCGGGTCGACACCCACTTTATCAAAACTAAATTTCCAACAATAAAAACCCGGAGACCAACGGCAGAAACATGTGTATTCATTGGACAACTTACCAGAAGGGGTGCTAGTTCAGTCAGTGGATAATTATATGTTCTAGTTTGAAACTGCCAAGTTTTAGAATGGACTTGGACAATTTGTCGAAAAGATGACCCGATTAATGAATAAACCCTCTGTAGTCTTCTCAAGTGAGACTAAGTCTAAGTGTAAGAGTAGAAACCAAGATTTTCTAAAACATAAATTGTATCTGCATCTAATTATGTTGATTTATATGTTTGGTTTCACAAATTAAATTGGTAACGCATGCTCAATCATTGAATAAGAATTGATTTTAAAATCACATTAAAACCCTAGTGACTATCAAACTGTCAATTAATATCGATATTGTATCCTTATTAATTGAGCAACCTTAAATGAACTCCGGCAATTCACATAATAGTTTCTTCTTAATGGATAAAAATAGAATGAAAAAGAGACAAAAAAAAAAGTGAAAAAGAAAAAAATGGAACAGTTACAAGAGTAAAAAATTGGCCTACTTTTTTCAGGGATGAATGGAGGGAAAAGGGATCAAAGAAACTGATCAACAATCATATTCAAACCTTGATCAATACTCTTGCAAACAGTAAACGATACCACTTAAACTATAAGTCTTGTGGTTCAAAAATTGGCCTACTTGGGTAGCATTTCATTACTCGGATAGAGAACAGGAGAATGTAATTTAAACCTGGGTCTATTTGCCCAATAACATGACCTTTAACCACACACTACATTTGACTCCCTACTCACATAGTTTTCAATATAACAGTAATTGTTATTTTGAATATATTTCTATTGTAGTTCAAATCTGGATATATAATTATTTTGAAACTCATGAATTTGCCCGAACTTGGTAATATCTAAAAAGATTTCAAAGTAACGCACTAAAAATTGAATTCAGTACTTATATATATATATATATATATATATATATAAAGTACATAAAACAATAACAATTAGGTAAACCTGGGTGTGTATAAGAAGCAAATCTTTTTGATTCGATTCGGTATTTTATTTTGTATATTGACATTCGAATTCGGAAAATTAGAATATGAATCCAAATAAGAATATTTATTCAAATTCGTATATAATGTGAATACGAATATGAATATCATTATATTTGATTCGAGTATTCGAAAGAATATTCAAATAATATTATATATATTTTACATTTATATTTATACAAAACACTTGTATATAATCTTTATACATATATCTATATATATTTAAGCAAATTACTAATATATAATAAACCATATATTCACTTATAAAAGGTCCAAACTAGTAAGTCTAAATTAATTAATTAAAGTCTATCATGCATTTTGTCTAAGTTGACTCGTGACATCAGAGACCACTTTTAGTTCAAGAACCCAAGTTTTAGCTCCTTATCGTGCTAAGTTATAATAAGATATGGTTCAAGTTTTGATTTGTGGAGAATATTAGATTCGTCGATTTTATGGGATGAAAAAGCCATTATGACATACATAAATTATATTTTCTTAAATTACACTAATACATATATATATATAGGGAGGGGATCCTATGAGACCACCCTCCTAGGTAAGACCATAGGACCAGATCTACACCATCAAAAAAATAAATCAATGGCCAAGATATGAACAAATATATACAGCAATTCATATGAAAGTATACATTAGAAGGGGTAAAATAGGAATCCAAGAAACTAAATATAGTAACCGCCTACTACAAATTAGGGACGTGATCTGTTATTGATCATGTCCCCATAATTACGCGATTTACCTTTTCTTTCTCTCTCTTCTTCAAATATGGCAACAGAATCATGCAACAATTAATGAAAAATATACAATTCCACTAAACTAATTATACATTAAAACATTACTAAGTAAACATAAACAATTGACTAAGTATACAGTTACACTAAAACTACCTGTACATTAAAATATTTTTAAGTATACAATAATATTTAACTAAGTATACAATTACATTGAACTAACTATACATTAAAATATTACTAAGTATACAAAAACATTAACTAGGTATATAATTATACTGAACTAAATACACAATTCCACTGAATTACTTATATAACTAAGTATACAATTCCATTGAACTAAGTATACAAATCTACAGAACTAAGTATACAAATTCACTAAACTACTTACTAAACTACTTATATAACTAAGAATACGATTCCACTGAACCAAGTATACAAATCCACTGAACTAAATATACAATAAAACACGACTAAGTATACAAGTCCACTGAACTAAGTATACCATTCCACTGAACTAAAATATATGATAAAACAAAACCAGGTATAAAAGTGATGCGTTTTTTCTCCCTAAAAATCGGCCAACTGAAAAGGTAAGGTTGTATTTGCCTTAAAAATAGCAATTAAAGATATTAACTGCCTATTTAATAAATTGATGATATAGAAAGTACAAATATACCCTTGTTAGCCTAAAATAACTAGAATGATCTACACCATTTAAAATTTAAATCAATAGTCCATAAGTGTTCCTATGGACTAACCTAAAGGAGTTGGTCACATTTGAACCTATATATATATATATATATATATATATATTTTGCATGATTAGAAAAATACATTGATCTCTAATTAGTTTATTCTTTCATAGGAGGAAGAATAACATATTGATAACCAATTGCAAGCACGATGTGGATGCTAGCCAGCATTCTTGTACTATATTTTGATGGACTCGACAATAAATCCTTTTTTATATTAATTTATTTGGTGATTAATATGTTGTTGATGTATTTAACAAATCCATGACCCAAAGTTATTATTTAGATTCTAATTGTTGCAATCTAATTGGATATTATTGAGAAAAAAATATAAATATAGGTAGGATTTTGAATACGAATATTTGAATTGATTCGTAAGTATTCGAATATATTTTCAAATAAGAATAAGAATCATTTTTTGTATTCGAATATTAAAAGAATATGAATAAAAATATTCTCTATATATGTCGAATAAAAATATAATATCTTGATATTCGACTCGATTCGGTTTATTTGCACCCCTAGGTAAATCATTGACTCAGCTAGTAATTTAAACAACAATTACGTGAATTGCCATATTTTAAAGTTTCTTATCTTATATACATAATTTATCATTTGATAAGCACATTGAACGTTTCACGTAGGGATGGCAATGGGACGGGACGGGGGTATCTTAATACTCAGACCCGCCCCGTCCTCTCCACGGGGCAGGATGGGGCGACCCGCCACGAAGCGCGGGGCGGGGCGGGGCGACCCGTGTTGATTTTTTTTTATTTTTTTTATATTTTTATCTTTTTTTTTAAATTATTAATATTTTTTTAAATATTATATATTATATTATAAATACATATTATTTATAAAATTTGTCATTATATATGTTAAATATAATATTAAATACATAAAACTATATTATTTTATATAATATATATGTAAAATATACATTAAATATATTAAAAAATAAAAAAAATAGCACGGGGGGGGAGTGTACCCACGAGGCGGATGTGATACCCAGACCCGTTCCGCCCTGCCACGGGTCACGGGGCGGGGCGGGGCGGGTCGTTTTGCCATCCCTAGTTTCACGTGGCATGGATTAGTTCGAACAATATATTTTTATATATTTTCCTTTTTCTTATCTTGGCTAGCTCATAATCTAAATTAATCTCACATGCATAAACTATAGTACATATTCCTAGGGGTGGCAATTTCTGACACGACACGATAGCACGACACGAAAATAACACGAAAATAGCGGGTTAATGTTTGGCCTTATCGTGTTCGTGTCCTTATCGTGTCGACACGATAAGGACACGAAAATTTCGTGGTCGTGTTTGTGTTTTATCGCGTTTACGATAGTGACACGAACATGTTAGTGATACGATAATGACGACGGACACAATAAGACACGATAATGACACGATAATGACACGTTGACACGTTAGCGACCGCGATAATAACACGGCAAGACGAGCACGATAAGGACACGATAATGACACATTTACTCATTTAATGTGACCATATAATGACACGATAACCTGATATTTTGTATATTTATGTCGTGTATTTTCATGCAAAATCTTGTCATATCGTGTAATTTGCTATCGTGTATTAACGTGTAAATCATTTTCTTTTTATTTTTGACTTATCGTGTCACTATCATGTCGTGTCGTGTTCGTGTCGTGTCGGAGCAGATCCTTATCGTCTCGTGTTCGTGTTTGCCCTTATCGTGTCATGTCGTTATCGTGTCGACACGAAACACGACACGATAACATGATTTGACACCCCTACATATTCCTTCAATCTTACCGCAAAAAAAGGGATAATGTTTATTTATATCGGAGCAATTTTTTATCTCGACAACTAGTAATTGAATAATGACACTTAACAAAATAAAAAGTAGGGGTGATCACCGTGCGATTCATTTAAAAAAAACGAATTGACTTGTGCGATTTTCATAAAAAAATAATTTCAAGTCACGATTTTATCAAATAAATCAAAGGTGTGGTTTTTGGCGGTTGTGGTGCGGTTTTAGCAAACATAAATATTATAAGAGTACTGATAAAATACTATATATCTTTTAAAATATTAAGAAAAAGTGGTCAACAATGTGAAATGTTGAAGATTTTAATTTGTTTTTAAACAAGAACATTTTTCAAATGCAATGCACCTTGCAATTTCTTTTAATCCAACTACAATCGAAATATGATGTATTTTAATGTTATGTTACGATTGAATGCAAAACATAATGTATATTTGCAATATTAAAGAAAAAAAATTAAAATACATTTTATTTGGAGTGTAAAATACAAATCCAAATTTATTAATTTTTAATAAATTGATTGTAATTAATTAATCATTGAGAAATTAAAGATGAGAAACAGAAAAAACCCTAGGATGCTCTCTTCTCTCTCTTCTTCCAAACCCTAGGGTCATGCCTCCATGACTTTTCCGGCGGTTTTCCCCGGCGTTGGGATACAAGCCGCCGGTTATGATGTTTGCTCTATTGCTACATCTTGTTCTCCGTTAGTTTTCTCCTCTACGAGTTCTCCTATGTCTTATGTGGATTTTGCGGCAAGGGTTTATTCTATGGATCATTCGAATCTCTTACTTGGGGCTGCCATGAACTCATCAAAGGTGGTCCCCTTGGCGTGATCCCCTCCTAAGGTGGTTTCAACTATGGTCCTCCCAAGGTGGTTACAACAGTGGTCCTCCTCTCCTTCAAAGGCCAACACTCAGGCAACAGTGGTCCCCTCTACAAAGTATCCTGCTATATCCTTGGATTCATCTGGTGTAATGATGGCCCATGTATGCCATAGCATTGGGACCTCTCCCTCAATGTCATATGATTATGAATCGAATCCTCGACATTCGGCTCATAATACTAATGCTCAATCCAATTTTGGCCATTCTTTTGCTAAAATTGTTTCAGGTATTCACCATGATATGGATTCAACTATGCAGGCCCAAGGTAATTTTACAATATTTTCGCATGTTGTTGCTGGTAAATCTCATTCTATCCCTAAATCTATTAGAAAGGGAGATTATTATTCCGTTACTATTGATGAGAATGTTTATCAACAACGCCTCGCTGAAATTTTCTATTCTTTGATTGGTAGGGTGATTTTAGGTAAGGGTAATAAACCATGGGCGACTATGCTTCTGCATAAATGCCTATCGGAAATATGGGGAAATCAGAATGATTGGAAACTAATCCCCTTGGGTAAGGGATTTTTTTATGTCAAGTTTTTTAATGCGCAGGATGTTCGCCTTATTTTTAGCTTCACCGCAAGTGTACAATGTAGTTTATAGAATAGGGTAAACAAGGTCGTATCCACGGAGACTAATAAATTAGTACGCTAAGTATTGAACTAAGATAGCCTTATTTTTATTTAGACGATCGAAATTGGATAATTGTTGTGGAAGTAAAGACAAGAATAACCACAAAAACTCAAGATGAAAATAAATATGGACTTATCAAGGGAATGAAATGGATTCCCGGGTTATGGTTTCAATTAATATTCCTCTTGTTTTACGATTTAATGAAAACCAAAGTTATTATCAATACACCTATAAGACGATCACAACGGTATTTTATCCTCCCTCTCGAGATGTATATAAAGTGTAGATTGAAATATCTATGCTAGCATCTCTACTTAACATAAGATACACAAACTCCCAAATGCACAAAAGATCAAATGTCCTCACAAATATCTACAAACCTCTCGATTCATGCAAATATTCATGTCAAGTACTCAAGATCTAATATTGAAACTCATCTCTCGAATTATAAATCAATATATCAAACATGCTAAATCATTGGCCAAGTGATAAAACAAGAATAAGCTCAAAGTACTCAAATTGGCTTCAAGACAATAACTTCAACTAAGATTAAAACATTCAACAAGAGTTCATTAATCTACTTCCAAAACCCAGAAATCTCAAGAAGTTTGGCTACCCATTACAAATAAACAACCCATAGACAAATTGTTCATATTCATGACAAGCTAAAATGAAAGATTAAAGCACAAAGAATGAGAAAACTTAGGGAAATGGATAATCTCTCGATTAATCTTCAATCCTCAAGCTTCGATTCGACCCGATTCTTCCCTTGATTCTTCCTTGATGAAATTGATGTGTTTCTTGTGTTCTTGGGTGTATTCCCAGCCTTTCCTCCCCTGGTGTGCGCCCCAAAAAGTGGTATTTATACCCTTTTAGAAGCCTAAGTCAATTTGCTGTCATTTTTGGAGATTTCTGCAAGAACGCACGGGTCGTGCACCCACGCACGGGCTACCCGTGCTCAAAGCCGTAGGAAAATTAATTTTCAGCGATCCACACAAGGGTCATGCATCCACGCACGGGTTACCCGTGCTCGAAGCCGTAGGCATGCTCAGAAGCTTCAGGTGCCTTCAGGTGCGCACGTGTCGTGCGTCCACGCACGGGTTGCCCGTGCGCCACCCAAACATCCGAATTTGCTTGCGGGGTCTCATAAGAGTTGTAGCCCTCTCCTTTAGCTTTCCATAGCCACTTGAATCATCTCAATATCAATTTTGTAGAGAGAGCTATGGCCAAAATACTAAACCCTGCCAGTGCTGGAAATTCCACACGCGTTTGGATGTTCCTTGAGATAAATCTCCTTGTTGTTTGATCATCCATGCTTCTTTTGCCACACAACTCATCACTATGACTCTAGACTCCATATAGTTGGCTTCCAATTGGGTGTAATCGCTCGATTCTTGATGATTCTATGTAGCAATGCTCGTATTTATCACAAAATCACTCCAAATATCGTTAAATTCCTACAAAACAAGCAAGCGTAATATCTTTTCCACAAAGAGCGAATATATACCATTTTATACGCGTTATTTCATGCTTATAAGCAATTATAGTCATAAATATGCCCTAAAATACATGCAAAACTCACATGGGTCCCGAATTTCAATCCATACAAGGTACATACGTCGATGGCAAGTGTTTGGGTTCGAATCTCCGAGCTCGGTTTGGAGTACTGGGATCCTAATAACATCTTGTGGATCACCAGTGCAATTGGGAATCCGATACAAATTGACCAGCGTTCGCTTGATGGTTCTCTGGGACATTTCATCCGGGTGTTAGTGGATATTGATCTGTCGAAACCGTTGGAGGAGCACATCATGGTAGAACGGGTTGGCGGTGTTCCTTTGTGTCGATTACTTATGAGAAATTACCGGAATTTTGTTCAAAGTGCAGTGTAACGGGACATTCGACGGTTTCTTGCCGTATTAGTCCCGCAGGGAACTCAACCACTGAAAGACGCGCTTCTCCTGACTAGGGACATCCCAGGACTTCAGTGGCACGTCCGAATTCTATGCAACGGGGTCGTTCCAGGGTCCGTAAAGTTTACCGTCTGGTGAAGCAGGACAAGGGCAAGGTCATTGTTGACTCCATGGGAAATACGGGTCATCAAGATCGTGTTAAGGAGGGTGAACCTTCTCCTTCACATATTCACACTAAGAATTCTTTTGATGTTCTGGGTGCTGATTCAGATGATGTGGCATGTGATAATACGAAGAGCACAAATCTGATAATGAGAATCGGATTATGGCTTCAGAATATAATACTAGCAACACAGATAGAGCCATGGTTCCTTATCAACCGCATGCAACAAATTTGGATGAACATGGACAGGCTAATTTGCAACGTGGAATAAAAATAGTTTCAAATAGCTTTCCTTTTAATGATTATGTCCATAGCTCCAATGATCCTTCCGGGGGGTTCAAGGCTATGGCTGTTGCTGCTCGGAAACGTTGGTCAGATATGGCGGATGAAGACGATCAAGATGATGCAGACAAATTGGAAGCTTTAAAGACCAAGTTAGGCGACTCTTTATCTGCTCCGATTGTCCTTCACTCAAGTGATTCGTCAGAAGCTATGAACGTTCTAGCAATTGTGGTTGGAGGATCCTGAGCCGATATTCCACAGGATACATCAGACCATCAGGAGGATACTCAAGCACGTGCAAAACAAACACATGCCAATGTCCTTCAAAAATCCTCTAGAAATAAACGTCCATCATTTCGATTGAGATTTTAAGTTATTTCTGTTGTTTCTTTTATGGGGTACTCTTTTTCCTATCAAATGTTTTTTCCCAATGGGTTTTACTTTGGTAGGTTTTAACGAGACCCCTTTTTTTTAAAAAAAAAAATTAGCTGCTTGGCTTATAAGCAGTGCACTATATTTTTTTTAATAATATTTTACATTTATTAAAAAAAATAAATTGATTGTAATTATTCAACGAAATTGGGATTAACCTTAAATTTTACATTAAAATTATATACAAGCGGTGCAGTTTTGATCCAAAACCACAACCAAACCGACAAAGCGGTGCGATTTTTATTTAATATTCTAAATCCTGATTATAATCGAAAAATCCTATAAAAAAATACGGTATGGTGCATTGCGGCGTTTCGGGCGGTTTTTGAATAATTATGATCACCTCTATCTACATTGAATCTCACGTGAATCGCCCCATTGACAGGTGAACTTTAATATTTTGTGTTGAGAACCAAAATATCTTGTTTCAATTGGGGATCCCACTGAAATTAATAATGTACCATAGATGAGTACTATCATAACTAATTATGTCCTCTTCAGTCAAATTAATATATATATATATATATATAGAGCAAGTCTCTTGTGAGACGGTCTCACGGATCTAAATCCGTGAGACGGATCTCCTAAGGGCTTCGTCTTGAGAACATGAACCATGAAAATAAATTTAAAAATAATAATGAACCATGAAGAAACAAAAACCCTAAAAACATGAACCATGAAGAATAAACCCGAAAAACAAAAATAAACCCAAAAAATAAAAAATAAACCCTAAAAAAAACTAAAAATCCTAAAAACCCAAATCAATTAAAAATAAACCCAAGAAACAAAATAAACCCTAAAAAAAACAAATATAAACCCTAAGAAAAATAAAATCAGAAAAAAAAAAACCTTTAAAACTTTGTGTAAGGGCTCCGTCTCACGGATCTAAATCCGTGAGACCGTCTCACGCAAGTTTTTGCCATATATATATATATATACACACACTTACTTTCAAAAAAATTACTTAAGACTTAAGAGTGTACATATAAACACATAATTAGGTCATAAACCAACTCAAATTCAATCCATCAGCTTAAACCAAGTTGGTCCTTCCGAAAACCACCAATTTACAAAAATTTAATCACGAATAGCATTTTTATAATTTCCTTTTTTTCAATATTGTTATACTCAATTCAAAGAAATCAAATTGATCATTATGCATGCATTATTGATCATGGTTGACTTTTGGATGAGCCATCTCTTTCATACTAAGTCAAGTCTTCTTAAATGCGATTAATTAAGGTTTGGTTTGTAATTATTATGCATTTCTGGAAATACATTATTTAACCCATATAAAATGTGGAGTTGATAGGCCTAGTGGGGGAGTGCTATTTGCAGAGCAAATTGGTACTAGTGGGGCCATGCATGTGTTGTCACTTGTAATTATTATTCAACAGAAAAATCAAAGTCCATATAATACTTGGATTGGTCGACAAAAACGGTCAAGTCAAATAAATCTTCAAAGTTGTACAAGTGTTTGCTTTCTAGTGAAGTAGTGGTAAAATAGCTGTGCAATCTATAACATAATTCTGGTAAAACCTACGTACGAACAATTAATATATCCTAACTTGTTGATCACCTTAAAAATTAATCTGGCACTTATTTTCTCTACGGTGTAACTCTTTCCTTTGATCCTAGAATTCAATTTATCAATAGATTTTTAACGTTGCTCATCTAGAAAAAAAATTGATTATATTTAATTTAAAAGCTCCCTGAAGGAGGTAACTTCTACAACATAGCATATCTTGGGAAAGCATCATGTTCCACTTTTGGTAGACCATGATCTACCCTTTGTTCCACTAATTCAAATAATGGAAACATGTTTATAAGATAAACATGTAGAGTTTATTTGGATGAATATACGCGTGTTCATCATCCATGTAGTGGAACATGAAATCTGATGAGTGCGAGCTATTCTCAAGTGAGTAAAAATTTATTTTTTATTTAAATATATATTTTCTCTTTAAATTTATAAATTGTTTAAACACATCAATCAAAATATTTAATTCACCGTCTATCTAAGTATCCACTCAAATTACGAAAGCTGGTTCATTTTCGGTTTTCAATTATATATTTATGGTATCTTTATAATATGAACGCCAACTTCATGAATGATTAGAATCCATCTCATCCGACAATTTAATCATATGTGTTTATATATCACACATGTAGTGCTTTAGTTTATGTGTTTTCTGCCCCCAGGGGTTTGTCCGAGTGGCGTGCGCCCATCTTTGGTGGGTTAGAGATCTTGGGATCGATCCCTGACTATCGCTGGAGTGTGGGCTTGGGGCTGCCCACCTCTGCAGAGGATTAGTCCCATTACTTTGTAGCGAAAGCACCATAGGCCAAGGGATAGTGTAGGCAATTGCCAACATAGCATGTGGGGATACCTCTGATGACAAAAAAAAAAAATTATGTGTTTTCTTTTATCATGATTTTTCTATGAATCCCAAAAATCTCACCCTTACGTAGGGATGGCAATGGGGCGGGTGGAAACCCGACCCCAGTGGCGAAGCCACATGAGGCCCAGTATGGTCGATGGACCGTACTGGATTTCGGAACTGTTATATTAAATTTGGATTGGACCGCACTGGAAATATGGAGTGACCCTGTTAAATTTGGGTTGGACCACACTGAAAATTCAGCCCATAAAAAAAATTAAGTTAAAATTTAAAAGGCCAAAAAATTTAAGAATCACGTGACCCAATTAAGACATTTAATGCTCCAACTTGATAATATACAACTTTTGGGGAACATTTTTCAAATAAATTTTTGGATCTAAAAGTCAATTTTTCATAATAATAATAATAATAATAATAATAATAATAATAATAATAGTTGTTTGGTTGTTAACTTAGCATTGACATTTGGATAAGTCACTTCTCCAAAAGTTTCATTCAAGATAAGCCGAATTAGGGAGTATGAAATCGGCATAGAATTGCTGAAGGTACGACCTTCATATTTGCTTTTTCTTAAAAAAAAAATTTACTCAATAATCGCCCAGTCGAAACAATTTTTTTTTAACCGCACTGACCAAAAATCCTAGCTACGCCCATGCCCGACCCCACATCAAACATGCACCATTTAGGGCGGGTCTAAATCCAGTCAAATAGGTCTCGGAGCGGGTTTTAGATCCATTTGACTAAAACCCGCCTGGTCTAGGGCGGGTCACGGGTTTGATCAGGCCCGGCCCCGCATATATATATTAAATAAAATAATTAATTACTTATTATTAATATTACATGACAAACAATTAGGTATACACAATTACACATTACACCAAAATTGATTTTCTTCCTTTACATCAAACAGTCACCATTATTATGGCTCACTTACAGAAGGTTTATATGTCACTACAAGAAAAATGATCTATCCCAACACAAATTTAAAGACGCTATCTACCAAAAAGCGTCATTATAAATAAGTATTTAATGAAGCTTTTTAAAAAGCGTCGTAAATTATAAAAATTAGTGACATTTACTAGAAAGCGAAAGAATTATATTCAATTTAATAACACTTTAATTGAAGTGTCATTACTTAATAAAATTACCGACTTTTTTTTATAAGTGTCACGATAATTATAGAATTTACTTACGCTTTTTTATTTGTGTCCCTAAAATGACGATACTTATTAAAAAGCGTCATAAAATTTATGTCACTTTCTATTTTACTTACGCTTTTTTTTATTTGTTGCCAAATTTTTAAAATTTATTACACTTTCATTGTTTGTGTCACTAAAATGACGACACTTATCTATCCCACATCGAAAGATTGAAGTGTAGAGAATGATATTGAGAGTTAATAAATAGAGACTATTTGGTGTATAATTGATTAACAATAAATATATATTCTAAATGAGTCAAAAATTAATTATTAAGTTTAATTTTTTTTAAAAATTAATAAATAATTGATCTCTAATAAATTTTACAAAATCTAAAGATGTAAAATTCGTCACAATTTTAATGACACTAATTCTCAATAGCGTCCCTAAATTTAACAACGCTTTTAGCGTCATCAAAACTTCATTTAAAATATATTAAATCATTTGTAATTGTGACAGAAAGTAGCGTCGCCACATAATGACGCATTTGATAAAAGCGTCGGGAAATGAATTTTACCTACGCATAGATCTTGCGTCACAGATATTTTCGTGACATCAAATTTAACAACGCAATTCATGACGCTTTTAAAAGCGTAGGTAATGTACCTTGTGACGCTAATACGCGTCACCAAGTGGAAATTTTAGCGTCGCTAAACACATTTGTTTTTTAGTGTGTGGTTAATTTTTTATTAACAGATAATATGGACGGTTAACTGGATTTGAAGAAAAATGTTTATAATTGCTATATCTCTATAAATTCTTCATAATTGCTATATCTCTATAAAATTATTAGCCCCAATGCTTCCAAAAGAAAAAAATTTGTTAGCTCCAAAGATACAATAAATATGGAATAGTTTGCTGTAAAACAAATTGGAATAATTTGAAGGTTGTTAAAAACCTCTGGCGAGTCCGATGAGTCCACGGGTTACGGGTCCAAAGCGGGGCGGGGCGGGTTTGTGGCGGGGTGGGACAGGTCCCGATCCTAATTTTTCTTAGTGAGGCGGATCCTGGGGTTTAGCCAAACTCGTCTTAAATCCGTCCTGTTGTCATCTCTAATCTCAGAAAGTATGATAATTCATATCTATTGTTTAATGACATCAACTTGCTCATCTATTCGACTTTTGTTGGGAAATTTATTGTTTAGATTTTGATGAATGCCATGTAAAACTTAGAATAAGAAGTTGACACCCCATTTTTGTTGTAAACTGCATTGTAATAAATAGGGTTGGTCAAGCAAGGAGTTAAGTCGACTATGCCTAAACATGCAAGAGGACAACCGGAGACTAGAAGGAAGACTCATTGCAAGACAGTGAGTATGGCAAAGAAAGAGAAGACGAGAACTCGATCAAGGTGCAGTGAGATGCGGTGAGTAAAGTATCGATCAAGTCAACTCAAGATAGCCAAGTCTCAAATTGAAGTGAAGAAGAGTCATCCATGATTGGAAGGCGACTCTAAGTCACCTGGGAAAGCAAGGAAATGCGGTCAAGTCGAGATAATCGAAAGAGATCCGTTGCAGAAAATCAAGAGAATTACTTAAACAAGTAATACCTCCATGCTACCTTTCTTGAAGTGCTCGGTCCCGAGAAGCGTGCAAAATGAATAAACCAATGGGAAGCACTGCACCATGTCGAACTCGAAAAGTCAAGAACAATTCATACGAGGAAGTGGCAATTCCAAGGATCGCAACAAGACAAGCCAACGACCACAAGTGTCTTTTGAGAATAAGCATATCTCTTCAACGGTCAAATTTTCAAAAGAACACTATAAAAAGGCTGAGGAGTTTATTTGAGAGAATGTTGGTTACCTTGACATTTAAAAAACAAATACGAGCTAGAAAAGAATATCTCAGTAACCAAAAATATTCTCAAATCATTCAAGTTCAATCCTCAAGCCTAAACTACGAAGGAAAGCAATCCAACACTCACCGTGAAGGAAAGATAACTTCAATCGGTTGAAGAGGAAATTATTGAAGAATCAAGGGGTCTACATTCCACGGAGGATTGTAGGAAGGTTCAAGGTCGAACCGGTTTCAAGTTTTTGGAGGGATTCGTGATCAAATCCAAAGAGCTTGAGCAAGTGGGTTGTAGTAGCAAAGCAAACCGCCTGTGAAGAAGGCGAGTCGTTTGCGAGCCCGGTGCGTGACTAAGGCATCTCCGGCCGAGTCCCAAAGGATCAAGTCACCGTTGTGTGATCAAGACTTGTATCGGACTGTTACCACTCGTATCTTGATCAATACCTAGTGGATTCCTCCAGGAGTTGGGGAAGAGAGGAGTAGAAGAATTACCCCATCTTCGAACCTCTATAAAAACTTATCGTGTCATTTACATTTCAAAGCACTTTAATTCATGCATCTTATTTATTTAACTCTGCTGATAAATTTGCTATCCACTTGATAATCTCTAAGTACTAAAACTAAGCATTAAATCAAAACTAAACCAAGTTTAAGGGTGTTAAGTCTTCCAAAAAACAAACTACAGTTGAACTAAGTCTTTAATCTTAACAAATTGAGTTATTCTATCAACAAACTCGGTCGAGTTTGTTGAGTGACTAACTCTCTTGATTAACCAAATTAGTCATCCACCAGGACACAAATTGTGTAGTATCAACTCTAAACATTTAAAAGGACTAAATCGAAAAGTAGGTAAGGTTTATTCAACCCCCTTCTAAACCTTACACTCACACCCCTTGGGACCTACAAGTGGTATCAGAGCGGTTGGTTCATTGAGCCTTCCGCACTAGTTACTGAACTAGATCTCCAAATTTTTCAAATTCTGTTTTAGTACTTAAGTTTTTCAAAACTCTTTTTATCATTAAAAGTTATTATCATGGAAGCAAATTTGACACGCATCCCTATGTTCACAATTGAAGAATTTGATGATTGGAAAATTCGCATGCAGGCTCTCATCTATCATTACATGATGAGATGTGGATAGTGATAGAGGATGGGCCACGTAAATTTTAAAAGTGAACACAACAAGGAGAGCTGCAAACGGTGAAGGTGAAGAGGATGTTGCTCCTAGACCAGGCTATGGTGGAAAAACCAAGAGTCAATGGACAAATGATGACAGAAAAAGATATAACCTGGACAATGTGGCCAAGGACATTCTTTACAAAACCTTGGACAAAGCCATGTTCAATAAAGTCAAATCATGCAAAACGGCTAAAGACATCTGGGACAAGCTAACATTGATTTGTGAAGGCTCGTGAGCAAATCAAGGAAAATAAATTATCAATGGTCGTACGAAAATTTGAGAATTTCAAAATGATCGTAGGAGACCTTGGATCAACGGATGCTCGGTTCACGTAAATTACCAACGAGCTATCTGCACTTGGAAAAGAATATACACGAGAAGAAATGTGTATGAAGATTCTAAGAAGTCTCCCAACCGAGTGGGATATGAAAGTCATGGCCATGAGACACTCCATGGACCTATCAAAGACATCCAACCATGAGCTATTCTCGGATCTCAAAGCCTAATTTGGTGAGAAGAAAAAGACCAAGAGAGGGAAGCGGTGTGCCCAAAAACAAATACTCTAATTGTTAAGGATGGCAAGAGAGGCGAGGTCAAAGAAGTCATTGACCCGCAGAAAATAGCCCGATGGTTAAAAGGTTTAACAAGTTCTTCAATAAGAACTACAAGAGGCAAGGGGCGAATCCTCCGAGAAGACACTCGGCTCCAAGTCAAGGGAAGATAGGCCAACCAAGAGAACAGCATCAAAAGGCTGAATATCAAAGGGTGACAATTCAAGAATGGAAAGAGCGATCAAAAGGTTGAAAATCTATCTTTGAACCTGTAGGCAACCAGGTCACTATGCCATTGATTGCCCATATCCTGTAGTCAACAAATACGGGAATGAAGAAGAAAGAAAGGTCTTGAGAGAAAGAAGACAAGAAAAGAAAAAGGCAATGTTGGCTCAGAGATTCTTGAGACAGACCAAGTCAAGAGAC
Organism: Rehmannia glutinosa; assembly: GCA_016081115.2. Taxonomy (NCBI): domain Eukaryota; kingdom Viridiplantae; phylum Streptophyta; class Magnoliopsida; order Lamiales; family Orobanchaceae; genus Rehmannia; species Rehmannia glutinosa. The sequence goes on along the minus strand of JABTTQ020002707.1, from coordinate 275,098 downwards.
ACAAATCGATTCGAGAGTGTAGTGCGACTACTCAAGTGAATCGAAGAAGAAGCCTTGATCCGTTTGATGGCCAAGGAGCAAGACCAACCCGACCAAGAAGATGAGGTACACTCGACTCATCACACTCGGTTCTAGTGATAGTGACTGTGACACACACACTTCATCACCCACTTGATCTTTATGATTTATTAGGCAAAATGATGAAAGATTTTGAACACATTAAATCCTCACACACACTACTAAATGAGGGAAACAGCCTACTCAAGAGCCAAAACTCACAGATGACTAAGTGATAAGGGTCTTTTTATGCATGTTTTATGTGTATATTTGAGTAGAATTCGAGTTATTTTATTGTTAGTTTTGTAAATTTTTGATTGTACATAGTTCATATTACTTCGAGGTGATTTTATTGATGTAGATTGACCATTCGGGGCTAATTTTGGTGAATTTCGGACCATGGATTCATGTCAAAACATACCGGGGAGTTTAAGGATGCAAAAACGCTCGAAATTCCAAGCCAAACGCGTCATTTCGGGGCCTTTTTGGTCCAACACGGGCAGGGCGTGTCGGGCAACACGGTCGTGTTCCGCCGGGAGCCAAAAACTCGAAATATTTGCACAAAACAGCCTCCAACACGGCCTGGCCGTGTTCCCCAACACGGCCGTGTCGGGAACACGGCCGGCCGTGTTGGGAAGCACGCCATGTCGAGGTTGAGTTCTGCACAATTAAACAAGACGGCCTGGCCGTGTCGGGCGACATGGCCGTGTCCGGGACCTCTTTTTGCAACATTTCTTTGCGGAATTTGGGAAAACTCACCAACCAACCCATTTTGGCCACTTTTGTACATTTTTAACACCCTATTTTGCTGAAACATGTCTCCATGTCCCTCCCTCATCACTTGAATACAAGAATTCACCAACCAACAAGGAAAATGGGGGTGATTGTTTAATAAAAGAGAGTACTATCAATGTATTGGTTGCCTATAAAAGCCAAGTTGAAATTGGGAGATTCATTCATTAGATACTCGGAAATATTCATTGTATTCATTTCATTAAGTAGAATTGGGATCAAGGGGTCTTGGAGGAGAAAGCTTGGGGCAATATTGGAGAAGAAGGCTTGGAGCAACATCATCAATCAAGAAAGAAGTCAATTGAGATTTTGAGAAAGATAAGTACACCATGTCTACAATACTTAAATCTTCTTGTGTAATTTATTCTTTGGTCAAAATCATGTGTAGCTAAACTCCTAGTGTTTGAATGTAATGAACTCTAGAATGGATTTGTGATTAAGGTGTGTATGTTTTTAATAAAATCTTCATATTTTGTGTGATTCACCTATATTATGCTTCGTTCATTCAAATTGATATATGCGCATATTGATTTGAAGTTTATTTTTCATCCGGAAATCGAGAGATTCATGGTGAAATAGAACATATATAAGTGAAAAGAGTTGCATGCAATCCTAGATATAGGACGACATAAATCTTCCGGATTAGGGTCAAACCTAATATGGGAATTCACAAATCGTTATAATGTTTGTCTTGGGGTTTTAACTAGAAAGAGATTTCAGTTAATCAACTTGAGATTAGAAGTTTTTCGCCTTGAGAAAGGGTTTAACTTAAATTGGGAATTTCTACGGTCCACAAGACATGAGATTTTATTAAAAGAGGTTGGTTTTTCGCAAGGGCTTACGGTTGTATTTTTAACTTGTCAAATCACAAAAACATTCTAGAGGATTTACATTCAAATACATTTCTATCTCTTGATTTCTTATTTTACAAATCTTCCTTCATTTTTACAATTTATAATTTGTTTTCCTTTTTCATCAAACAAAAACTCTGAAAATTGTTAGATTAAATAACAAAAAGACGGTAATTATTAGTACTTACAATCCTCGTGGGAATGACACTCGGTACTCAATAATCTATACTATAAAACGATAGGTGCACTTGCCTACGGTTTTAAAGGTAGCTTTTGAGCCATCAAGTTTTTGGCGCCGTTGTCGGGGATTGTAATATTAAGAACGCTTTATTTTTGTTAATTTAATCATTTTTTTATTTTTTTACCATTATCTTTCTTTTTATCTATCTTTGTAAGTCTTGGTTTATACTTATGCCTACTCGTCGCCGAATTTGGAAGCGCGACACTGCCGGTAGCAACACAGAGGAAAGTACTAACACAGACCACGAAGAGGATACTAACGAAAGTAAAGATTTCGTCATGGAGGATGAACAAAGAACTATGTATGACTATGCCAAACCATCCATGGACGGCACGTCATCTAGCATCGTAAGGCCCCGCTTGTTGCCGAATAATTTTGAAATCAAACCTAATGTCATTCAAATGGTGCAACAATTGCTTCAATTCGACGGCTACTACCGGCGAAGATCCGAATAATCATATCGCAAATTTCCTCGAAATTTGCGATACATTCAAAATCAATGGGGTCTCGATGATGCCATCCGTTTTACGCCTATTCCCATTTACTCTTCGGGGCGGGCTAAACAATGGTTAAATACTTTGCCAAAGGGAACGATTACAACGTGGAACATCATGGCCGAAAAGTTCCTTTTGAAATATTTTCCACCGCCAAAATCGCACGATTGAGGAATGAAATCTCTTCATTCACTCAAGAAGATGACGAGACCTTGTACGACACTGGGGAGAGATTCAAAGAATTGTTGCGGAAATGCCCACATCATGGTCTTCCTATTTGGATGCAAGTCCAAACATTTTACAATGGGCTACTCTCGTCAACAAGGCAAATGATTGATGCGGCGGGGGAACTTTGAACAATAAAACACCGTGAAGCGCCAAGATCGATAGAGGGAATGGCCATGAATGGCTATCAATGGCAATTGCATTTAGGTAAACCTAACAGAACAGTGGGTGTTTATAATGCGATGCATGGTTACACTAGTTGCACATGTCGAAGCTTTGACCCAAAAGATCGACGATCTAGCGGCTCCTAAACCACCACCGCCGCATGTTTTATCTTGTGAAACTTGCGGAGGATTGCATAATCATCGGGACGCCCACACACAATACCTCAAGTGAACAAAGCACTAATTACGTTGGGAATCAAGGCGAAATTACCCAAGTAATCCTTACAAAGAACACATATAATATTTGGGTGGAGACAACATCCTAATTTCGGTTGGGGAAACCAAGGCCAACCACGACCTAATCCCAATCTTGATCTACACACGTCTCCGGTTTCACCAAATCAAGGTAAGCCTAACTTGGAAGATCTTATAACAAAGTTTGTGCAATCAATGGATACCCGATTCCAAAGCGGTGGAAACATCCTTGGGAAATCAAGAGGCATTTATCCATAATCTGGAAAATCAAATAGGCCAGATTGCGAAGATGATTTCCGAAAGGCCACAAGGTAGTTTGCCGGGTAATCCGAGCCAAACCTGAGGAGCACGTAAAGGCAATCACCATCGCTTTTCCACATGAGCATGATTATGCCAATGCCGCCATGCGAGAAATACGTGGAGGATGACATGCCCAAAAAAATCTCATGAAAAAGAGATTGCGAGAATACAAGCCCAAGATCCCTTACCGGAGTCTAACCGAAGAAGATAGAAGGGAGGACAAATTTGGTAAGTACCTTGATTCTTTCAAACAATTACATGCCAATATTCCATTTATTGACCCTCATTCAAATCATGTTAATGACATCATTCCTAGTGAAAATAAGCTCAACAAATTATCAAATGTGCAATTGAATGATAAATGTCCTTCCAATGAACTACCACAAAAATTTAATGATCCAGGAAGTTTTATTATCCCTTGCACAATTGATGGTTTACCTGATGATAGGGCACTAGCTGACTTGGGAGCTAGTATCAATGTGATGTCTTATGAAACATTCAAGCATGTGGGATTAGGTGAACTTAAACCTATTAGGATGGACATTCAATTGGCCGATAAATCGATTAAACATCCTGAGGTATTATTAATGATGTGTTAGTCAAGATTGATAAATTCATGTTCCCGATTGATTTTGTTATTCTTGACATGCATGATGATATTGATGTTCCTCTAATTCTTGGGCGTCCTTTCTTGGCTACGGCGAAATCTATCATTGATGTGCATGAGGAAAATTAACTTTGAGAGTAGGGGATGAACAAGTAATTTTTAAAATTCATGTTGATATTGAAAAGGATACTACTTGTTCTTTTGTCGATTCAATTCCTTTGCATGATGAGAAACTCTTGGAGAAAAGTGTTGTTCAAAGTCCATGTTGGAAGCTTATGCCCAAAAAGGGGACCTGGAAAGGTCGAAATGCACATTTTGAAACTTGAGGTTGGGGTAGTTCTCCTAAACACCAAAGGGATTTTCATAAGTTTGAAGCTCCGCCCGACTAATCTCCACATTTAGGTGAGTTAGTCCAATATACGACTTTAAAGAAGCGCTAACCGGGAGGCAACCCGATGTTTGTGTGCAATTGTTTTCATTTATTTTTATTTTTTTTATTTTCTTTCAAAATAATCACAAGTCCTTAATTAGAGTCATTTAAAAAAAAATAAAATAAAACTCTTGAGCTTCTTCTTGGTTGTCCTAATTGGAAATATTTGAGATTTCACGGTATTCGAGTTGTGTGTTGCTTAACTTTAATTAGGTATGAAGATGTCGTTGAAGGTCCCGTACCAAAACAACCCAATGGTCGCTCAACACCGATTCCACTATTGTAGTAAGGTCGTATTTTTCTTTTTCCACCTCTTTTATATCATTCTAATTTCTTTGCTTTTTGAGTATTGGTGTGTGTTTGTCCATTTCTTTCTTTCACATTGAGGACAACGTGAATCTTAAAAGTTGGAGTGGGTACAATAACATTTTCGGAATGCTTGTATGCTTGTTTGTGAGAGATGTGATTTTTTTTTTTAACAAATTGAATGTTTGCTAGTCAATAACTTAGCCCAATTATACCTACATTATCTTGTTAATTTGTGTTTTCAATGTGAAGCAATTGATTGTCAAGGATAGATTGACGTGGATGCAGGCAAAATTTTGATTAGATTTCTAACACCATAAATACTTGATGTGTTACGGCATATACGACGATACCTAACGCTATGAACGTCTGAGAACTCGTGATTTAGTAGTGGTTAACGAGTTGTTAAACCAAGCTTGCGAATAAAAAAAAAAAAAAAGAGAAAAATGAAAAAAAAAAAAAAAAAAAGAAAAAAAAAACGGACCAATCGAGGTTATACTCCTCTATTTGTTGTTGCTTAGTAACTAGGAGCATTCATGAGCCCCATGTTTGTCTTTTTACGTAAACGGCGACGAATATGAGTATGGGAAACCACCCTAGGAGTGTTTGAACAGAAATTCAAAATATAAACCTAGTGGAAGCATATCTCGAAAGGTCCCAAAAAAAAAAAAAAAAAAAAGAGAACGAAAAAAAAAGGAGAATGAATACTCCTTGACTTCTCATTCCAAAGAAAGTTCAAGAAGCTTGGTTATATGACTAGTAGGCTAACTACAATGATCTATTGAATTCTTGTATTTTCATGGCGTTATTGAATTGAAGTTGTTCATAACTATCAGTATTTGTGGAGTGATGATTTCAAGTCATAATAATGCCTGCCGATATTACAGTCTTTCTTGACAGTCGATCGCTTTACAAAACTATGTTTTTTACTTAATTGTTAATTCAGGTTGAGAAGGCCAAGAACTTGACAAGCTCATGTTCAATATGTTGAAAAAAAAAAATCATCTTTGTATGTTGTGATTTATTGAATCCCTCTTTTTGATATAATGTTTTGCTTGAGGACAAGCAAAGTTCAAAGTTGGAGTTGGTTTGATAAGGGTCTTTTTATGCATGTTTTATGTGTATATTTGAGTAGAATTCGAGTTATTTTATTGTTAGTTTTGTAAATTTTTGATTGTACATAGTTCATATTACTCCGGGTGATTTTATTGATGTAGATTGACCATTCGGGGCTAATTTTGGTGAATTTCGGACCATGTATTCATGTCAAAACATACCGGGAGTTTAAGGATGCAAAAACGCTCGAAATTCCAAGCCAAACGCGTCATTTCGGGGCCTTTTTGGTCCAACACGGGCGGGGTGTCGGGCAACACGGCCGTGTTCACGGGAGCCAAAAACTCGAAATTTTTGCACAAAACAGCCTCCAACACGGCCTGGCCGTGTTCCCAACACGGAAACCAGGAACACGGCCTGGCCGTGTTAACACGGCCGTGTCGAACACGGCTTTGGCGTGTTCCCCAACACGCCAGGCCGTGTCGAGAACACGGCCTAGCCGTGTTGGGAAGCACGGTCATGTCGGTTGAGTTCTGCACAATTAAACAAGACGGCCTGGCCGTGTCGGGCGACATGGCGTGTGGCAGCGTGTCCGGACCTCTTTTTGCAACTTTTCTTTGCGGAATTTGGGGAAACTCACCAACCAACCCATTTTGGCCACTTTTGTACACTTTTAACACCCTATTTTCTGTGAAACATGTCTCCATGTCCCCTCCTCATCACTTGAATACAAGAATTCACCAACCAACAAGGAAAATGGGGGTGATTGTTTAATAAAAGAGAGTACTATCAATGTATTGGTTGCTATAAAAGCCAAGGTTGAAATTGGGAGATTCATTCATTAGATACTCAGAAATATTCATTTCATTAAGTAGAATTGGGATCAAGGGGTCTTGGAGGAGAAAGCTTGGGCAATATTGGAGAAGAAGGCTTGGAGCAACATCATCAATCAAGAAAGAAGTCAATTGAGATTTTGAGAAAGATAAGTACACCATGTCTACAATACTTAAATCTTCTTGTGTAATTTATTCTTTGGTCAAAATCATGTGTAGCTAAACTCCTAGTGTTTGAATGTAATGAACTCTAGAATGGATTTGTGATTAAGGTGTGTATGTTTTTAATAAAATCTTCATATTTTGTGTGATTCACCTATATTATGCTTCGTTCATTCGAATTGATATATGCGCAATATTGATTTGAAGTTTATTTTTCATCCGGAAATCGAGAGATTCATGGTGAAATAGAACATATATAAGTGAAAAGAGTTGCATGCAATCCTAGATATGGGACGACATAAATCTTCCGGATTAGGGTCAAACCTAATATGGGAATTCACAAATCGTTATAATCTTTGTCTTGGGGGTTTTAACTAGAAAGAGATTTCATTAATCAACTTGAGATTAGAAGTTTTTCGCCTTGAGAAAGGGTTTAACTTAAATTGGGAATTTCTACGGTCCACAAGACATGAGATTTTATTAAAAGAGGTTGGTTTTACGCTAGGGCTTACGTTTGTATTTTTAACTTGTCAAATCACAAAAACATTCTAGAGGATTTACATTCAAACACATTTCTATCTCTTGATTTCTTATTTTACAAATCTTCCTTCATTTTTACAATTTATAATTTGTTTTCCTTTTTCATCAAACAAAAACTCAAAAATTGTTAGATTAAATAACAAAAAGACGGTAATTATTAGTACTTACAATCCTCGTGGGAATGACACTCGGTGACTCAATAATCTATACTATAAAACGATAGGTGCACTTGCCTGAGCTTTTAAAGGTAGCTTTTGAGCCATCACTAAGGAGTCGAGTACTCTAAGTCAAATAGGCGATGAGAATGAAAGTTTAAAGACTGAAAATGCTAAGCTAATAGCGAGAAATAGTCGCTATAAAAAAGAGGAAAATGACCTCAAAATGTGATTGCCTCATTCACTAAGGCATCTAAATCATTGGATGATCTTATCATGAGTCAAAGAGAATGTGGAGACAAGACAAAGCTTAGATTTAATTCCTCTGTCTTTGTGTCAAGCTCCAAAAGTAATTTTGGAAAAAGGATCTTCAAGCAATGAAGTATCTCAAAAATCCAAAACTCCAAATGTTGCACACACATTTATTCCAAAGCACAATTACAAGCAAACTTGCCTTGGTTATAAAGGAAAAGGAAAAACCCGAGTTGAGTGTCTTTGAGAGGACAACCGAGAAGAAATCCAAGAGTTCCTCAAAGAAACTCCAAACAGAAATACTCTGTAAAGAAGAAACAGAGCTACCAAAAACCCCAGAAGTTCTATTAAAGAAACACATATGTGTTAGTCCAAGTGGCTACGATAATCTAGAGGGTGAATAGATTATCTCGGTTTTTCGATTTTGCCCTCTTTTTCGAATAATCAAACAAAGACGAAATGTAAATGCGGAAATTAAACAACACTCGTCGATTTAAAGAGGTTCAACCCACCAGGGCCTAATCCTCTACCACCCCAAAGATATCCGGGATGGATTTCAAAAGAAAAAGATTTTATTAATTTACCAAAAATTAATACAACACCTTGAGGATTACCACAACCCTCTTACACCACCTTGAGGATTACCACAATCCTCTTACAACACCTTTGAAGATTACCACAACCTTCAAATACCTATCACCTAGATCACCCAAGTGTATTCTTACCACAAGAACACTCACAAGGATGTCTTGTGTTGAATGATGACCAAAATCAAGATTACAACTCAATAATGATTGAAACAATATGAGTACAAGTGTAATCAAGTGAAAGTGCTAAGGCTAATACAACAAGATATATGAAAGTGTTTGCTTTGTTTGCTCTTTGCTTGTATGGAGTGTTGTATCTTGTTGCTTGAATGAAGCCTCTATTTATAGGAGAGGTCTTGGCTTTGATTTCCGGACATTGGCTCCTCCTCGGGGAGTGATTTGCTGCAAAAGAAACCATTTAAAATCATCAATATAGTCTGTTAGAAATCAATCCCACAAAATAGGGAAAAGTCATGCAAAAATGCAACGGATAGTTTCTTTGTCAAAACAGGGGTTCGACCGGTCGCACAGAGATAAGATTGAAATTGAATTCTGCGAATTATTACACAGGGGGCCCTATCGAAGGGGGTTCGACCGTCCGCCCTTGGTCTTGACCGGTTGGGGTTGATAGAAAATCAAAATAGAGAAGTCTCGCATTTGAGAGGGTGCTCCCAGTGCACGGCGCCCGGGGTCGACCGTCGCCCTCACCGCCGCCCACAGTCGACCAGGTCATCTCCCTATTTTCTCTTACGTCCCATTTTTCTGTTTCAAAACTCAACTCGTGCGGGTTGCCCTATAGGGCGACCGGTCGAGCTGAAACAAAAGTGTTGTCCAATTTTAAATCGAATACAAACTTCAAGAAATACTCCAAAAATAGTAAAAACATTTTAGATCGATCGGAAGTGTTGGGACAACATTTAGGGACATTGTTTTGGTATAAAAACTCATTTGAACAAAATCATCAAAATCATGATAAAAACATTTATCTAACAAACTCCCCTTTTTGATGATTACAAACCAAAACAATTTTCAATAGGGCGATTTCGAAAAACAAAATAATTTTCCTGGTTTATGAGTAAACTATCCATTTAAAAACATTTTACAAAAGCTCCCCTATCAACAAGCACATTAAGAAGAAATATTGCATAAGCTAGAAGCACAAGCTTTTACAAAATAAACAACAACTCCATGAGCTTAGAAGCTCCCCCTGTCACAAATACTTATTATCCATGCAAACAAGTTCATAAAACAATCATAGGATTGAGTTTTCTTCACAACTTATGGCCTTAATAAGCCATAGCTTATAGCTTCTATTATGAGCTATTATTAGCTTCTTTGAGCTAACGAGCCATTTCTGTTTCTCCCCTTTGGAATCATCAAAAAAAATGTTAGTATGATAAAAACATCATAGAAGTATATCAAAGTGCGCCAAAGAAATGGTTTATCAACCATTGAGCAATTTAGGCTTAAAAACCAAGGAAAATGGGAGAAATGTATCATGAAGAGTTCATACGCTCGTTTTATTTGCCAAAACATGATCTCAATGAGTATTGAAGACTTTTGGAAGCGAGAGAATCATGTAGAAGTTGAAATATTCATTGTGACATTTCATCGAACACATTGTGGGCGTGAAAAATAAAAAGAGTTGTATATAGCCCTTGTAAATGATCCAAGCCAAAAAATTGCATCACCAATTCACATCAATCATCATACAATACAACATAATAACTAAGCTCATCAAGATCATAAGCAAAAATTATCAAGAAATATACAAGAAAGCCATAAACTCAAGGGTTCAACCCAATTGAGCAAAGTAAGGAAAATTCTTACCATTTGATCGGAAAAGATGAGCAATGATGATGATAAACATGCTATATAAGGTCCAAGATATGAATTGAGTGCATGAAAATCAATTTTGAGTGACAATTGTGTGCATTTGGCAAAGGGGCGAAAAATGGCAAAAAGAAGTGAAAATAACAAATCTTTGAAAGACAGAATCGAACTTAAACCAAAATATGGCCTAGGCGACCGGTCGTGGTTGAGGGCGACCGGTCGGCGTTGAGGGCGACGGTTGCCTCAACCTCTTCACCATTGTTTTGTCAAATTTTTCAAAATCCGAATTTTCAACCAAAAATCCGATTTTTCGCCTAAGTTTTAAAAACATGCAAAATGCAAACGTAGACCTCATTCAATATGCATTATGCCTAACCGAGCTCGTATTGACGCAAAAGTTTCGGAAGTTAGCGGTTTTGTAAAAATGTCCGCTAATTGATCTTGAGATGGCACAAACGATATCTCAATTTTTCGTTTTGAAACACAATCCCTTAGAAAATGATGTCGAATCTCAATATGTTTAGTGCGGTTATGATGAACCGGGTTTTGAGCAATATTTATAGCGGATATATTATCACAAAAGATAGATACGTTTTCAAAAGAGCATTTGTAATCCGCTAAGGTTTGTTTCATCCAAAGAAGTTGAGTACAACAAAATGCGGCGGAAATATATTCGGCTTGGCCGTTGAAAGAGAAACAGAAATTTTTCTTTGAAAACCAAGAAACTAGGCAATCGCCTAAAAATTGACATGATCCTAAGTACTTTTCCGATCATCAATATTACCCGCATAGTCAATCACTATAACCTTTAAGAGAGAAATTTTCATTCTTTGGATAGAATAAACCATATTGAATAGTGCCTTTCAAATATCGAAAAATTCGTTTAACGGACTCATATGAGATTCTTTTGGATTGCTTTGAAAACGAGCACATAGGCATACGACATGAAGAATGTCCGCCTACTAGCGGTTAAATAAAGTAAACTACCAATCATACCTCGATACTTGGATTCATCAACCGTCTTGCCTTTTTCATCTTTGTCAATTTTGACATTGGTTGCCATAAGTCGAGACGGTTCTTCCTTCTTCAATGCCGAACTTCTTCAAAAGTTCTTTTGTATACTTTGATTGCGAAATATAAATACCTTCTTGGCATTGCTTAATTTGAAGTCCAAGGAAGAAATTTAGCTCCCCATCATACTCATCTCGAATTCACCTTGCATTAACTTGGAGAATTTCTTGCACAAAGATTCATTAGTAGCACCAAAGATAATATCATCAACATAAATTTGCACAAGTAAACAATCTTGCCCTTTTTCAAAAACAAAGAGTGTAGTATCAACTTTACCTCTTGTAAAACCATTTTGCAAAAGAAAAAGAGCTAAGTCTATCATACCATGCACGGTGCTTGTTTTAAACCATACAAAGCTTTTTTAAGTTTATAAACATCATTAGGCCTAGAAAAATTTTCAAACCCCGGAGGTTGTTTTACATAGACTTCTTCTTGAATAATACCATTTAAGAAAGCGGATTTAACATCCATTTGGTAAAGTTTGAAATTTTTAAAACAAGAAAAGGCAAGTAAAATACGAATAGCTTCTAAACGTGCTACGGGAGCAAAAGTTTCATCATAGTCAATACCTTCTTCTTGACAATACCCTTGAGCTACTAACCTTGCCTTATTTCGAACAATGTTGCCTTGATCATCAAGTTTGTTCCGGAATACCCATTTTGTACCAATAATAGTTTGAGAAGGAGGACAAGGTACTAATTCCCATACATCATTTCTTTCAAATTGATTCAACTCCTCTTGCATTTCTAAAAACCAATCTTCATCCTCAATAGCTTCCTTAGCATTTTTAGGCTCTTTTTGAGATATAAGAGCTTTCTCGGCAAAATTTCTTCGAGTCATTACTTTATCAAGGGGATCACCAATAATAAGATCTTTTGGGTGATCTCCCTTAAATTTCAATGCTACGGGAAGATTCAAGTATCACCCTATCTTCTTGAGGAACATTTGAACTTGAAGGTTGATCATTTGAAATAGAAGGTTTATCATTATGAGCATCACTTTGAACAATAGGTTCAACAATATCCTCTTCATCACTATCGTCATTGGGTATTCTTTCAACACCCGAGGCTTCATTAAATTTGACATGAATAGATTCTTCAACAACCATGCTAGTCTTATTGTAAACCCGATATGCTTTGCTCTTGGTTGAATACCCCATAAATATTCCTTCATCGGCCTTAGGATCAAGTTTGTCCAATTGATCCTTAGTATTCAAAATAAAGCACTTACATCCAAATATTTTGAAATAACTAATATTTGGAGTTCTTCCTTTCCAAAGCTCATATGGAGTTTTATTCATTTTAGGGCGAATATAAACTCGATTAATGACATAGCAAGCGGTACTTTCTCCCAAAAATATTTTGGAAGAGAAAATTCATTGAGCATGGACCGACTCATTTCTTGTAGCGTCCGATTCTTCCTTTCGGCTACACCATTTTGTTGAGGTGTCCTTGGAGCCGAAAAATTGTGTGTATATCCCTTGGTTTCACAAAAGACTCTAAACTCACCGTCAAATTCTCCGCCTCGATCACTTGAATAGTTTTAATAGTATCTTCCTTTTCATTCTCAATGCGTCTACACAACTTAACAAACTCATTAACGGCATCGCTTTTATTTGCAAGAAAAAGAGCCCAAGTGTATCTAGAAAAATCATCGACAATAACGAAAGTGTAATGTTTTCCACTTAGACTAGCCGTACCAATATCCCCATACAAATCAAGGTGAAGCAATTGTAGGGGTTTGGTAGTGGAAATTTCATTTTTGGGCTTAAAACTACTCTTAACTAATTTGTTCTTTTGACAAGTGTCACATAAGCCAAGATTTTCAAAATTCAATTTGGGTAGTCCTTTTACATGTTGGTTTTTGTAAATATTTTCAAATTCTTGTATCCAACATGTCCGAGTCGCCTATGCCATAAACTCGTTAAATCATTATTGGCGACAAGACAAGAAACATTTTGACTAACCAAATCACTAGTACAAATTTTGTAAAGATTGCCTTTTCTATTTGCTTCACAAATAATATTACCATTTTTAAGAATAAGGCATTTTTCTTTATTAAAAGAAACATCATAATTTGAATCACAAAGTTGGCTAACACTTATCAAATTAAACTTAAGCCCTTCTACTAAAAGAACATTACAAAGAGAGAAAGAAGAGTTACCAATTTCTCCATTTCCAAGAATTTTTCCTTTGCCATTGCCGAACATGACCATACCCTCTTCTTGGAGCTTGATGTTGGTAAAAAGCTCTCTCCTCCCGGTCATATGGCGTGAACATCCGCTGTCCACGAGCCATTTCGAATCCTCCATGGTTGTTATAGCCCCTATTACCTACAAAAGCATTTCTTTTAGGTACCTATAATTTTGGGGTCCATGGGGGTTAGTTTTGAGACCTTTGGGTCTCCAAACATAACTAGAGCTATTTCTCAATTTGCAATTATTAGCATAATGTCCAATTTTGCCACAATAAAAACAAGTAGGAGTATGAGAGCTACTAGCACGTATGAAAGTCGGACCTTGGTTATTTTTCTTAAAGACTTTTTGAAATGGTTTGTAACCAAGTCCTTGTTTTGAATGCTCACCTCTTTGTGCATCTAAAATTTTAGTAACCTTATCCGTGCTTAAATTAAAACGATGCACATCCTTTTTCAAATTATCAATATCATTAGTGAGCATTTGTTTCTGGTTTCAAGAGTTTGAATTTGAGTAAGGGTAATAGCATGAACATGATCAAGAGTCTCATAAGATGTAAATAATTTATCCTTTTCTATTTTAAGCTCTTTATGCTCCTTCTTTAAACTCTTGTATTTAACAATCAATTTTTGAAATTCATTTTGCAACTCATCAAAATCACATTGTAATTCATCAACTAAGGAGGAGGTAGAGAAGTTAGAGCGTACCTCATTATTTTCATCGTCTATAGCCATAAGACCATGTTCGGTTTCACCTTCCTCGTCGGATGTCTCGAGTAGCTCATCCCAAGTTTTGACATCCGCATTTAGAGCCTTCTTTTTCGGAAAAACTTCTTTTTCTTTTTGTTCCTCCTCATTGAGTTTTGGGCAATCGGCTATGAACTCGCCGGGTTTTCCGCACTTAAAGCAAAGCATTATCTCTTGGTTTTCTTGCTTTATTTTTATTCACAAATTTTGCAAATTTTCGAACAAGTGCGGCCGTCTCCTCATCATCATCATCATTATCATAGTATGCATTATTAGAAGAAGAAGCAAGACCTTTAGGAATATTTTGCATACCCGATTGATTGATGGTTGGTTTGGTATTTTTCCTCTCCTCGAGATAGACTTCATAGATGAGAGGTTCCCGATGAGCTCGTCAAACTTGAGTGTCTCAAGATTTTGTGCTTCGTGATTGCCGTCACCTTTTCGGACCATGAGCCGGAAGAGCATTCAATACCTTAGTCACTTTGTCTTCTTCGAGATGACTTTACCGAGGGCCATAAGAGGATTGACAATGTTGTCAAGCCTTTCCACCATCTTGGAGATGCTTTCACCATCATACATGTTAAAGTTTTCAAAGTCTTTAACAAGCATGGTCTTTCTAGCTTGCTTGACCTTCTTTGTCCCTTCATATATAGTCTCCAATTTTTCCCAAACCTCATGTGCCGACCTTATGCCTCGTATGCGATTGTACTCGGTGGCGGTAAGTGAGCAATGCAAAATATTTAAGGCCTTACCGTTTAGAGAAAAGCCTTCTTATCATTTTCATCGAACTCCTTGAAAGGTTTAGGAGCCGAGGTGCCATCCTCCAATTTTTTCGTTGGTTGATCAACTCCTTCAATAACCACATTCCATATGTCAAACCCGCACCCTTGTAGAAAGCACTCCATACGGTCTTTCCAAAATGCGTAGTTGTTGGCGTCGAACAATGGTGGCTTGTTGGTGGAGGCGCCGGTGGTGAGATAAGCGTCATTCGTAGCCATGGATCTTTCCTCTTTACTCGAAACGAGCTAGCCAAAGAGTTTGGCTTTGATACCACTTGTTAGTCCAAGTGGCTACGATAATCTAGAGGGGGGTGAATAGATTATCTCAGTTTTTCAGATTTTGCCCTCTTTTTCGAATAATCAAACAAAGACGAGAATGTAAATGCGGAAATTAAACAACACTCGTCGATTTAAAGAGGTTCAACCCACCTAGGGCTAATCCTCTACCACCCCAAAGATATCCGGGATGGATTTCAAAAGAAAAAAGATTTTATTAATTTACCAAAAATTAATACAACACCTTGAGGATTACCACAACCCTCTTACACCACCTCGAGGATTACCACAATCCTCTTACAACACCTTTGAAGATTACCACAACCTTCAAACACCTATCACCTAGATCACCCAAGTGTATTCTTACCACAAGAACACTCACAAGGATGTCTTGTGTTGAATGATGACCAAAATCAAGATTACAACTCAATAATGATTGAAACAATATGAGTACAAGTGTAATCAAGAATTGAAAGCCTAGACCTCAAATTTGTGCAAGTGAAAGTGCTAAGGCTAATACAACAAGATATATGAAAGTGTTTGCTTTGTTTGCTCTTTGCTTGTATGGAGTGTTGTATCTTGTTGCTTGAATGAAGCCTCTATTTATAGGAGAGGTCTTGGCTTTGATTTCCGACATTGGCTCCTCCTTGGGGAGTGATTTCTTCGCGCAAAAGAAACCATTTAAAATCATCAATATAGCTGTTAGAAATCAATCCCACAAAATAGGGAAAAGTCATGTCAAAATGCAACGGATAGTTTCTTTGTCAAAACAGGGTTCGGCCAGAGTGGCGCACAGAGATAAGATTGAAATTGAATTCTCAAGCGAATTTTTACACGGGGAACCGGTCGAAGGGGGAGTTCGACCCGGTGCCCTTGTCTTGACCGGTTGGGGTTGATAGAAAATCAAAACAGAAGTCGCATTTGAGAGGGTGCTCCCAGTGCGGCCGCCCGGGGTCGGTCGACGGCCGCTCACCGGCGCCCACCTGGGCGACCGGTCGCCTCCCTATTTTCTCTTACGTCCCATTTTCTCGTTTCAAAACTCAACTCAGTGCGGGTTGCCTATAGAGCGGCCGGTCGAGCTGAAACAAAAGTGTTGTCCAATTTTAAATCGAATACAAACTTCAAGAAATACTCCAAAAAAATAGTAAAAACATTTTAGATCGATCGGAAGTGTTGGGACAACATTTAGGGACATTGTTTTGGTATAAAAACTCATTTGAACAAAATCATCAAAATCATGATAAAAACATTTATCTAACAATATGATGGGAATGGTAGAAAATACCCAAGCCAAGCTGATTGGAATAATGTGAACTATCAGCAAAGACCTATGAAATATAAGCCCAAATGGCAAAGGCCAAGAACTCATCAAAGGCCATTCCAAAGGTATAAGAGCTTTTTTCATCAGCACACATATGCACCTAGGCACTAATCACAACTACCCAAAGAAGGCAATTGCTAAAACACATACACAGCATACGGACAAAAGAGACAAAATTGTATGAACCTAGAATCCCCAAGCAATTTGCCAAATTTAATTATGATTATGGCACTGATAGATGGCAACCCCTTAGAGTCAAATCAATTGGCTATAGGTTGGTTGGATCATCTTACAATACTAACCCCTCGTGACCCAGCAAATATGGGTACCTAAAACTTAACTTCCTTGTTTGCAGGTTCAAGGAATGAGTGCCAAGGAACCTGGTACATGGATAGTGGCTCCTGGACACATGATAGGAAACAAGAAAATTCTCAAAAATTCAAGGAAGTCAAAGGAGCAAAAGTCATATTTGGAGGAAATGAAGCTCCGGGAGAAATAAGAGGCATTGGATCCATCAAGAAAAACGGATTAGAAATCACGGATGTTGCATATGTTGAAGGACTCAACTTCAACTTGCTAAGCATCACCAACTCGTGACAAGGGTTATAATGTTGGATTTAACATGGGTATATGCCAAATCAAGGATACTGAATCAAATGAAGTTGTGTTGCAAGGATGCGAGACAAAAGAACATGTATGTCGTGGATTGGTCAACCGCAACACCCAAAGACTGTCTTTTAGCAAATAAAGCAAATTAATCAAGTTGGTACAGGCACAAGAAGTTCGAGTCACCCGAATTTCAAAGCGATTAACAAGCTTGCCAGAAGCAATCTTGTGGAAGGACTTCCAGACTTAGTATACAAGAAGGAGAGTATATGTGACGCATGTCAGAAGGAAAACAAATCAAATCATCATTCAAAGAAAAGACATGTCCATCTTCAACAAGAATATTGCATCTGCTACATATGGATCTATTTGGTCCAAATTGAACCAAATAGCATAAGTGGGAAGAAATACACATTGGTGGTAGTAGATGACTACTCAAGATATACATGGACAATATTCATGTGTAAGAAGAAAGAAACTCTACGAAACTACCACAAATGATGAAGAGGATTCAAAATGAGAAGAGTCAAACCATTATCAAAATAAGATCTCGAGGAGAACCGAGTTTGTAAATAGTATAATAACTCGAAAGATTGTATTGAAAATGGCATTGGTCATGAATTATCTGCAGCAAGGACTCCACAAATGAAATGGAGTTGAGAAAGAAGGAATAGAACTCTCAAAGAAGCGTGAGGACCATGTTAGCCGAAGGGGCTACCTAAAAGATTTTGGGTTGAAGCAATAAACACAAAGATGCTACACTCAAAATAGATGCATGATAAACAGACAAAATTGACAAAGACTCCCCATGAGATTTGGGCGGGAAAAAACCAAATATTGCATATTTTAGAATATTTGGATGTAAATGCTTCATCCATAACAATGGCAAAGATAATTTAAAGGCTTTTGATGCTAAAGTCGATGAAGGTATCTTCTTGGGATACTCAAAAAGCAAAGCCTACAGAGTACTCAACAAGAGGACTATGGTTATAGAGAATCCATTCATGTGGTGTTTGATGAGCCAAATGTAAATGGAGAAGACATGGAAGAATCAAATTGATAAGTTTGAATCAACCAACCATGCGAAGAGTCCCTATGTCAAGCCGAATTATAAACTCGGATGAAGATGAGAAAGTCGAGTCTCAAAAACAGCTGGAAAATCTGCGGCTAAGTGATGACGAGAATCGATCAAAGCAACATAGTCATAAGACGATCAATCCAACTAACTTACTCCAACTCGATGTAAGATGGCCGAGAGACCATCCACCGAACTAGTCATTGGAAATATAAGAGAAGGTATCAAAACAAGATCCGAAACTCAACAAGAAGCTATGTTCACATGCTTTATCTCACAAATAGAGCCTAAAGATGTGTCACAAGCATTGGATGACACACATTGATTCAAGCTATGCAAGAAGAGTTGAATCGGTTTGAAAGAAATAAAGTATGAGAATTAGTTCAAAGACCCACCCATCAAAATGTTATTGGCACTAAATGGGTGTTCGAAACAAGATGAACGAGGAAGGTTACGTGGTAAGAAACAAAGCAAGATTAGTAGCCAAAGGATATTGCCAAGAAGAAGGGATAGATTTTGATGAAACATTTGCCCTCGTAGCAAGATTGGAAGCTATAAGGATGTTTCTCGCCTATGCACTCACACGAATTTCATTGTATATCAAATGGATGTAAAGAGTGCATTCCTTAATGGTTTATTGGAAGAAGAAGTGTATGTTGAACAACCTCCGGATTTGAGCGAGAAGACTCTTGGAGATAAGGTATACAAACTCAAGAAAGCTCTATATGGATTGAAACAGCACCCGAGCATGGTATGATACTTTATCACACTTCCTGTTGAGAATGGATTCACAAAAGGAAAAGTGGATAGAACACTCTTCGAAATTCAAGACAGAAGAGCATACCGCTTGTTCAAATATATGTGGATGACATCATTTTTGGATCCACAAACAAAGAGTCAGTGATAAATTTTCAAACCTCATGCAAAGCAAATTCGAAATGAGCATGATGGGAGAGGCGACATTCTTCCTTGGACTCCAAGTGAAACAAAATGAAGGATGGAACCTTCATAAGTCGATAAAATAAACCAGAGATTTAATGAAGAAATTTGGTATGGAAGAGAAGTCTTCGAAAATACCAATGAATACATCAATCAAAATGGATATGGATGCAGATGGCAAGCCCGTAGATCAAACAAGATACGAGCACTTATTGGATCATTGCTTTGTCTCACAAAGCAAGCTAGACATCACCTTTCTTTGTAGGTGTATGTGCAAGATTTCAATCGCTCCAAAAGAAAGCCACATGATTGCGAAAGAGAATCTTGAGATATTTGAAAGGAAGCCAAGAAGTTGGCTTATGGTATCCAAAGAAGGTGGATTCAAGCTAATTGGCTATTCGGACTCGACTATCTTTGGATGTAGAGTTGACGGGAAGAGCACCTCGTGCACATGTCAAATTCTTGAAACATGCTAATTTCCTGGTTTAGCAAAAAGCAAAATTCAATAGCCACCTCTACACCGAAGCGAGAATACATAGGCTGCGGCAAATTACAGCCAAGTCCTATGGATGAGACAAAGAAATGAGAGACTATGAAGTTGAAGAAAAGGAAATTCCAATCATGTGTGATAACACAAGTGCAATTGCAATCACTCAAAATCCTGTGTTGCACTCAAGAACAAAGCATATCGATGTCGATATCACTTCATAAGAGATCATGTTGAAAAGAAGGACATCACCTTGGAATATATTTCAACGATAAACAGTTGGCTCACATATTCACAAAACCATTATGTGAGTCAAGATTTGAAGAACTCAAGCATGAGTTAGGGTTAATTGAAATGAAAGACACTCGAAGACTCAAAGAAAAGAAATGAAACACGAAAAGGAAAAAGAGTCGAACTCTCAAATCAAATAAGTGAATCGACTCATATCGGAAAGACAATCATGCAGGAGTTAGGATGACAAATGAGTCACTAGAGAATCTGTGAGAAAGAAGAGTTAAATCGGCTAAGGGATAAGTTTTCGAGTCATTTATGAGCAAAGGGACAAAAACGCAATCGTTTTTACTAAGCGGGAATGTTTTTAAGAATGACGTCGGATAATTATGACGTGTCAGGCAAAAGTCGCACACCAAGCTTATGATTGATATAAATGCTGCGCATTAAATACGAGACATTAAATGCTAATCGGCGTGCAAAATCTAAGCCGTTGATTTCGATCACATTTCAAAAACCACCCGCACGCCCTTTCATGAACCATACTTAAACCATTTTCGTCCGTTTCTCTCACACATTACCAAAAATTGTTCATTTCTCTCTCAAAAGCAAAGGCAAAAACTCTCTCAAAAACCCTATCAATCTTCAAATCATCTTCTAAGTTTCATTCGGTGAAATATTTGAAAAATGGCATCTACTCACGATTTTGTCAAGATGGGAAAGCAAATCCACACCGGGTCTCACCGTGGATTTCGAGGAATAGTCAAACAGGGTCCGATGACGCCCTCTCATAAAGAAGATCGCTTAAAAACTCAACACGCCTGGGCTAAAACCATTTACGGCGATGGAGTTTCCGATGACCTATGTGGAAGAGGTCGCACGCTTCTCGTGAACGCCGAGATTCACGATGAGGGGATCAAATCCTGCTTCACGGGAAGGAGTTCATCATCACCGCCAAGGATTTGGCGTAACACTCATTACGGCGGAAGGAGCACGAGTAAATCAATGAAGCGATGTTGACTTGGGCGCTAGCTAGGAAGGAAGTAGCCAAGACCATATGCTTGAAAAGATAGTCTACACAAAACAACAAGAGGCAAGGAAGGAGACTACGACAAATTGTTGGACATCGTTGCCAAATGCATAGACATCAAATTTGGCGGCTTTGACCAATTGTCCAAAGCAAAATTGATCGTAATGGATGTGATCATTGAAGAAAAGAAAGTGAATCAGGCTGAGTTTGTCTACAAAGCAGACTCGCCGAGAATGTAGGAATAAATCCTTCAAGGAGGCGGAATGTTTGGAGGTTCCCTAGGATACGGTCTCGGTGATTGGCCGGTGATGGAGGTAAAAGAGTCCTCTTCGACATGGAAAGGTGTTCCATGTAAACAAGAGGATGTTCAGATCAAACCTCTCTGGCGCACGAAGAGAGCCTACGCTAAGAGAGGCGTCACAGTGAGGGGGAATCACCGACCACAGAAGATACAAATGTCCCCTCCACCTAAGAAGAAGGTTGCCCTAAGCAATGCTAAGAGAATCACGCCCTGCAAAAGAAAAACAAATCTGCTCATCATGCCCCTGTGACAGCCGACAAAGTGGAGAAGGAACCATTAATCCCTTCTCCAGTGATCAAGAAGAAGAGGACCGCCACAACAAGGAAGGCGCTACCCCTAAGACATCTCAGTGAAGGCATTCACCTTCAATGAACCGAGGAAGTGGAGCAAGAAATCCCTTTGGTTAAAACAAAGAGAAGAAGAAGACTTTCCAAGCTTTCCGAGCTTGAAAAGACAATTAGTCTGCTACTTAGGAGAAGATACCCGAGATCGGAGAAGTAGAGTCTCCAGTGATTGATGAAACGCCAATCTGCTTGAGGCCGATCGTGCAACTTGAAGACCCGATTGTAGTCGAGCAGTGAGGAACAAAGAATGGCCGAGGCGTAAATCACCTGTTGACATGATTGTTTCTCCATCCATAATGAGGCTGAAGGTGTTGAGCAAATGAAGTCTGCTACCTCAATACCGGAAATGAGGGCCAAAGACGAGGATGATGAAGACGATGTAATCATGCACTCTCCATTGTATCCGGACATCCAAAATCGTGCGAGAGTGGAGAAAATGGAAGGCCGAGCCTGTCCAGTAGTGCGGTTTGAATATCCGAGTTCATTCATTTGAGGAAGAAGAACTCTTCGATTTCTTGAGGTGGACACAAAGTCTTTGCAAGCCTCGACGAGGATAATTGCATAAATATACCGGAAATTCGAAAAGAAAATGAACGCTAAAGCAGCGGTGATGACGCAGAGGCACGTGAGAAGGCCAAAGATCGCCTATCACCGACACCACAGGCATACACATCCTCACTTTGACGCCCTATCGAGGAAAGTGATGAGGACCTGGACCCTGTTCTTTGCCACGGAAGAATTGCAAATGCAAAGACGCAATGCGAGAATCCGAATCCTTCATGAACAAAGAATGATGGAGGGACCAGGAGAGTCATCCAAAACATAGCCGGAGATAGACCCAATGGGAGTGGTGCAGCAAATATTGCCACCGTTTTTGCTTTGCCACCACTTCCCACTCACTCGGAAGAAGAAACTAAGGAATCGGCGATGAAACCGGGATAGTGGGACCCCGGTTGAGCCAACCCCTAATGAAGGTGTCTTACCACCTGCCCCAACGGCTGAATACTCAATGGGAACAGCAGGGAGTATGGAGACGAGTGACCCCATTCCAAGTCACTCACCGGTGGTGTGCCGGTGAGGGGAAACTCCTCCACTGCAGCAAGGTCGGAGGATGTTGCGGTGACTCCACAATGAATCTAGGAGGCGAAGTGGAGAAGGAACAAACACAAAGTACCACAGCAAGTTGTCATCGACGAGGCTCGAGATAGTTGAGATCGTCTCAGTGAGGTGCCAACCTCTGAAGGCTAATGACGCTGGCGATGCGATTGAGGCACGAGAAGGTACAGCCCGGGAGTTAACACTGCGGGCGCGAAAAGTTCAATCCATGGAGTTGAGACTCCAATGGATGCCACCAGAAGACCCTAAGACAAGTGACCACATCGGCCGAAAGGGATGTCCAAGGCCTCGCTGTAGTTGAGACTGCGGGAGGTAATGAAGGTCCACGGGAGGTTGAGACTTCCTGGGGTAAAGAAAGTCAAGCACGTAACATCCCTCCTTCTATCATTGATCCATCGAGAAAAGGAGATAAGCACGCTTCACGATTCCCCAGGATAATCCACGATGTAACCTTTCTAGGATTGGAAGGCGGCGATGAAGCCGAGTCATCCCCCGTGGATCGATCCAAAAGACTCAAACTGAGGATGTTCCAACCACGAGTAAGTCGACCTCAAGTTTACTCGTCAAACTTACAACTTTGATGATGAGCCACCCATGGAAATCTCATCATCGTCCGATGACGCTCGATAAGGCCGAGGACCACCAACTCACGTGGAAAAACAAAAGACCAACGGCCGTTGAGACAATCGAGGCTCGGCAAAGGCCAAAACTTCACAATGCACTCCCAACAAACAGAGTCCATCGCGGCTCCCCAAGCTGCAGCAAAGGGTTCGACTCCACAAGAAACTTCACGAGCACCACTCATCATTGAACAAATCCCGATTGCCCGATGATCCCTTTGTAGAATCATTTCCTTTCTCTCGGAGGTACCCGACCTCCCGAAGAGTCGAAAGAGATCTCGAGCGCTTCCACTGCAGATCCTGTCATTCCATCGTATACCATCGTTCAAATGACTATGATTTTGACGCTGGGCGTCAGTCACCGCAATGAGGGAATAACAAGTTCGGGAGGTGTTCAAAGAATTATTCTTTAAATTGAACGGATGGAGAGCACCGTGGCCTCGATGGACATGAGACTGGATAATGAGAGATACCAACCTTACCGACTTGAGATGCATAATAGTCGAATCCGGGGAGTGGTGGCAAAAGAAAAAACAATGCGTGTGGAACAAGCTAGATATTTCGAACATTGTTCAACAAGTTGTTGGTATGGCGAAAGAATGCATGAGCACATGCATGAATCTCACACTCATTGAGATAAAGTCATTGCGTGAGCAAAATAAGAATGAGCTCCCGCATATGGAAGAAAACATGGATCAAAAATTCAGCCTTCTCATGGCCGAGAGATGAAGCCGCTTAAAGTCAATCCAACGCTACTCGCTTCCGAGTTTCGCGCAAGCATACTCACAGCAGCACTCGAAGCGAGAACTTGGCTATCGGCCAGACTCGACTTCCTCGCTGCTAGTTTGTTTCGGGGTTCCTCTCTCCTTTGATGATGCCAAAAAGGGGAAGAGGAATACCTAAAAGTCACTGGGGATCCGAAGTTGAGAAGGATGGAGCAGCGGTTTGTGAAGGAAAAGACAGTGAGGAAGTTTCAAGAGAAAAGAAAGGAAGTCTGTTGAGGGGAAGGATCGAGAGATGTGACCTTGATGATTGCACAAACCCCCAACAAGGTCTTGTCACAAACGATATTATCAAAAACTCCCGATGACTCGCCACTCCAATACTCGATGTACCTATGGGTGACAAGAGAAAAGACAAAAGCGAGGATGGAGGAAGTGGAAGGAAGGATGAATGCCCGAGTTATGGATATTTTGAAACAACATGGAGGCATTCCAAGAGACGAGAGACACTTATGCCATCTCGTATCTTTGGAACCGAGCAAGATCGATTGATGAATTTAAAACGCCGCATCCGAAGGATACTTCGCAAACATGTCCATGGCTCAAGCCTGGACTTGTCTTCAGGAAAAGGGTCTCACACTATGTGAAGAAGTCGACAGCAGCGGCAGACTACCTAGATCACTCTGGGTCACTCCGCTAGTCACTCACCGAAAAAAAGAAGGCCCCAAGACAATACATGCCCGAGAGGAAGAGGTAGAGAAAGAAGCGAGTGGTGGAGGAGAGGTTTCGGAGACTGACCTCTGCCAAAAACATTGAGTACATAGATCCGGGCAAAAGATGAGGGATCTACCGGGTTGGTTTTGACGAAGTAGCCAACTGTGTGGCTAAGAACAATGCCGAGTATGTGAAAAGAATTGAAGAAAAAATAAAAGACAAACTCAAATATGGGAGGAGAGACAAGAGAGAATAAGAAGAGATGAAGTCGCCGGAAGGTGTATGAAAAGAAGAAGAAAGCAAATTGAAGATGAGAAAAAGAAAAGAAGACCGTAAGATGACAAAGTCAAGAAGAAGAAAGAAGGAGGAAGCGAAGGAGATGAAGTGTTGCTATCCACCCCTTCATGTATTTTACTATGTAAATACACTTTATGTAAGTCTTCCTGTAATAAATCAAATTCTCTATTTTTGCGTAGACATAGATGTTTGCTCGATACACTTTGTAAACATTGTGTAAAGGACAAGAATGTTATGATCAATAAAAGAATTGATTCTACGCATACATTCTCGTGAATGCACTATCTCGTATGTATCTTTGCTATTTACACTTTGAAAGTATAAGTTTTGGCATCATTAAAAAGGGGAAATTGTTGGGAAATTTATTGTTTAGATTTTGATGAATGCCATGTAAAACTTAGAATAGGAAGTTGGCACCCCATTTTTATTGTAAACTCGCATTGTAATAAATAGGGCTAGTCAAGCCGAGTTAAGTCACCTTTGCTAAACATGCAAGAAGACAAAATCGAGACTAGAAGGAAGACTCATTGCATGACACCCGAGTATGGCAAAGAAGAGAGAAGACGGAACTCGATCAAGGTACTGAGATGAGATGCACGGTGAGTAAAGTATCGACAAGTCAACTCAAGATAGCCAAGTCTCAAATTGAAGTGACGGAAGAGTCATCCAATGATTGGAAGGCGACTCTAAGTCACCTGGGAAAGCAAGGAAATGCAATCAATTGAGATAATCGGAAGAGATCCGTTGCACGTAAATCAAGAGAATTACTTAAACAAGTAATACCTCCATGCTACCTTTCTTGAAGTGCTCGAGTCCCCGTAAGCGTGCAAAAGGAATAAACCAACGGGGAAGCACTGCACCATGTCGAACTCGAAAAGTCAAGAACAATTCATACGAGGAAGGCAATTCCAAGGATCGCAACAAGACAAGCCAACGACCACAAGTGTCTTTTGAGAATAAGCCTATCTCTTCAATGGGCAAATTTTCAAAAGAACACTATAAAAGGCCGAGGAGTTTATTTGAGAGAATGTTGGTTACCTTGACATTTAAAAAAACAAATACGAGCTAGAAAAGCAATATACGAACCAAAAATATTCTCAAATCATTCAAGTTCAATCCTCAAGCCTAAACTACGAAGGAAATCAATCCAACACTCACTTGTGAAGGAAAGATAACTTCAATCGAGTTGAAGAGGAAATTATTGAAGAATCAAGGGTCTACATTCCACGGAGGATTGTAGGAAGGTTCAAGATCGAACCAGTCTCAAGTTGTTGGAGGGCTTCGTGATCAAATCCAAAGAGCTTGAGCAAGTGGGTTGTAGTAGCAGCGCGCAGTGCCCCGTGAAGAAGCGAGTCGTACGAGAAGCCACCGCGTGCGTGACCAAGGCATCTCCAAACCGAGTCCCAAAGATCAAGTCACCGTGTGATCAAGACATTGTATCGGGACTGTACCACCCTGTATACTAATCAATACCTAGTGGATTCCTCCAGGAGTTGGAGAAGAGAGGAGTAGAAGAATTACCCCATCTTCGAACCTCTATAAAAACTTATCGTGTCATTTACATTTCAACACTTTAATTCCTGCATCTTATTTATTTAACTCTGCTGATAAATTTGCTATCCACTTGATAATCTCTAAGTACTAAAACCAAGCATTAAATCAAAACTAAACCAAGTTTAAGGGTGTTAAGTCTTCCGCTGAAAACAAACTACAGTTGAACTAAGTCTTTAATCTTAACAGCTGAGTTATTCTATCAACAGCTCAGTCGAGTTTGTTGAGTGACTAACTCTACTGATTAACCAAATTAGCTGTCCACCAAGGACACAGCTGTGTAGTATCAACTCTGAACATTTAAAAGGACTAAATCGAAAAGTTGGTAAGGTTTATTCAACCCCCCTTCTAAACCTTACACTCACACCCCTT
This sequence comes from Rehmannia glutinosa, assembly GCA_016081115.2. NCBI lineage: Eukaryota > Viridiplantae > Streptophyta > Magnoliopsida > Lamiales > Orobanchaceae > Rehmannia > Rehmannia glutinosa. The sequence continues at coordinate 248,169 of JABTTQ020002707.1, read as the reverse complement.
GGGACCTACAACTTTCCATATAGTAAAAATCAACTTTAATTTCTGACACCATTGATCGAGCAACTGGTAGGAACAAAATCACATCGGCCTAAGATTGGCCTTCTAAAGCGCATAGGCCTGATTTTTGGCCAATATAAGTTTTTTTTCTATCGATTTGGACAAAATCACATCACCTATATAAGATTTTTACAACACTGATTTATCAATATAACTTTTAGTTTTTGAACAAAATGAAAGGCGTGAGATTCGTTTCCGAGTAGCATTCTTTGTGTAATGTATGTATTTTACAAAAATTTCCATATCTTTCTCCCAAAACAAAAATAAAACATACATTGTGTATTTTATGCATTTGTTTTTTAATACACATATTTTTCAATACATCAAATCGAATTCCTATCCGTCCAAAATTATACTTTAATTTGCCCAAAACTTACAATCACTGACTAAATATACGCAATTTCATGTCAATTAATTTGTATCATCGCATTAAATTTAAAGACGCTCCTGAAGAATTTACAAATGTCTTAAAGCATGTTGGAATATTGAACATTTGTTTTACTGCTATCTTGATAGATGCACAATGTCAACAACTAGAAACTATGTCAAAAGTTAATTAGGGGTTTATTGTTTCTGTTCTTTGTAACAGTAACAATTTTGCTTATCAGAATTTTTGTTTGAAAACTGGTTTTTACCCTTAATTGGATGGCTTCATGGTGCCTAAGTGTTTTGTGTGGCCTCAGTTGGCTACCTCACTCAGCCCTGCTTGTTTTTTTTTTTTTTTTGGGTCTTCAGCTGGTGTCTTGTGTCTTTGATAACTACTGTTGATCCTCTTTTTTTCTATTTAAATGGAAGCAACCTGGGGTAAATTCCTTTTATGTTGTCTCTTTTGAAACTCCTGATGGGATTTTATGTTGATCTAATTCCACTTGGGCTGTCCACCTGGCTGCGGTTGTTGCGTTCTGAATTATAGGGTATGCCCTATCTCCAATGTGTAAATTTTCTTGTAAATCTCTCGCCACCCTTTTTCGAGCAACAACTGGGAGCGTTAGGTCGCGTCCACCTACTTCCGATTGTTGTCTTGACTAATTGGTTGGAGATTTTATATTTTTTTGTTTTTAGTAATCCTTTAAGATTTGTTAGGTTTCTCCACATGTTAATGAGCTTGTCCATGTAACATTATCTTGAACTGGGGTATGCCCCTTTTATCTTGTATGTTTTTCATATTTTTTAATGACTTTTTCATATTTTCATCAAAAAAAAAAAAAGTTACACGATCGTATATAGTTAGTAACATCAAACATGTATCAAATTAAATAAATTTAGTGTTGAAAGAGGCTTCTTTTACAGCATATCAAACTTGGGGGTAAGGAGCTTAGTTTGGAATTAATTATTGTGTATAAAATTTGAAGTATTTCTCTCTCTTTTTTTTTTTTTTTTGTAACTCAACTTCCAGACTTAGGTCTGATTATGCCTGGTACATCAGCTCTGACCCCACATTACTGCTACCAATATAAATCGCGGGATATGCACGGATTGGCCAGTGTTTTTGGTGGGGTCTGCTGACGGACAACCAGGTCCTCCCAAGTAAAGAGAACAAGTATATTTGACCCCCTAGAATTAAAATATATATGATCTCCCCCCCCACCCACCCACAAACTGAACCACATGGATGTTAATCAGCATGAGTTCCCTCCAAATCCTTAACCAGCTCACCAGTGGCGGCCTTGAGGAGGGGCTCAAACGGAGACTACCCTTGGCCCCCAAATTTTTAAGGGCCCACTAGGACTCTCATATATGCGCGTGCGCGCACACACACAATATATATATATACATATATATATATATATAAACACACTAGAATAATATTTGTGTGTTATATGTGATTTGTCCAAATATAGAATTTTAGTGTCACGAATTTATTTGTTTTAGTTACAGGAGATCCAAAATTCTAATTAGAAATATTAAAAAAGAAATTCAAAATTTAGAAAAGTATCACGCAAATGATTCATTTCAAATTCTGAATAACATTTAAGATATAGTGTAGATGTTATGGCGTTAATATAAAATAAATTGATGATTGCTTTGTATATAGTAATTTAAAAGATAACAAATTTAAAAATAGTGTAGATAATCCTTGATTTTTGAATTATTTGTTATCTTTCAAATTTGAACATAAGGTTTCTGTTAGTCCAAGTGTCTTCGAAAATCTAGAGGGAGGGTGAATAGATTTTCCCGATTTTTCAGAATTTCTTCTCTTTTTCGAATATGTGAACAACTTTCAAGAATGTAAGAGATAGTAAGAAGAATGAACATAATGATTTATAGTGGTTCGACTCACCTAGAGCTTAATTCACTGTCACCCTGTATATCCGAAGGGATTTTGAAAAGAAAATTTTATTAATCGATACCAAACAATTACAACTCAACTCGAAGAGTACCAAACTCTTCTTACCCCCAACAACTTTGAAGAGTATCAAACTCTTCAACACCTAGTCTAATCAACCAAGCGTGTTCTCACAAAAAAAACATTTAACAAATAAGTCTTGTTTTGGATGATTTTGATCAATCAAGATTACACCTCAAATGAATGTACACAACTTTGAAAGTGCAAGTGTAATTAAGAAAGAACGCCTAATAAGCAAGACGTGAAAGTGTAGTGCTTAAACTATTACACCAAGATGTGAGAATGAAGGCATAAGAAATTTGCAGAGATTTTTTTGTTGTGTTGTAGAATTGTGTAGTGTTATTATTGTGATCCTCCAATCTTCTTCATCTATTTATAGAAGAGCTCCAAGATTCGAATTCCAACATATAGGCTCCTCTAATTTGAATTTTGTCTGCGAAGAGAAGATCACAAGATCCACAAAATAATTTCCAAAATTGATAAAGTGATAAAAGTGAGAATTTGTCTGCTGCAACGTTTAAAACCATCTAATCTTGGCTAGGGCGACTGGTAGGGCATCGGTCGCCATGTTGTAAAATTTGAATTTGACAAAAAAAGGGCGATATGACACAGGTTGTCCTTCAAGGAGACCGGTTTGCCCTATAGGGAGACCGGTCGCCCTACCGGTTACCCTATAAGGTGACCTATGCCTGGGATAGACATTTTTCCGGGGACTTTCTCATGTACTGGTCTCTCTTAAGGGCGACTGGTCGCCCTAGTTTAGAGTTGTTTTGACACAGAAATATTAGAGCAAGTTCTTTCAGGCACCGGTTGCCCTTGATAGCGATTGGTCGCTGTCATTTTAACAAAAATCAATTTTAGATAAACTTTGTAAAATGAAATCCGATTCTGACAGCGCTCGAATTAATCATTTTCGTTGAAATAAAATGACTAAGGTGAAATCATCAAAATCAAAATAACTTTATTCTAACAATTACCAGATAGGTAAATGTGAAGCCGCCATGTGGAATTGAGAGAGTGAGAAGCTGACAAATGTCCAAGATTAATAATGTAATGACATTTGTCAACTTTTTATTTTTCTTATACTATATAGGGTATATATATAATTGTATGGGGCCATTTATTTTTTATTTTGATAAACTTACCAATTATCAACGAATATATTCCTATAAAATTACAACCCTTTTCAGTATCGTATTCAATATTCGTCTATTCTATAAAGTTTATACTTTTTGAAATAAATATAATTTATCTAATATAATATACAATCTGGTGAATATTTTTTTAGAGTTAATTATTTTATAATCAATGGATATTGATATTGCTGCCTTTAAGAGTAGATTTGAATAACTGCAAACATATGATAATCTTTTCGGCTTCTTATTTGATTCAAAGAAGTTAAATTCTTTAAACGATAATAAATTTAAAGAATGTTGTCAAAATCTTAGAAATGTATTAAAGTGTGGTAGCTCATTAGGTACTCATTCAAATGATTTATTTACTTAGTAAAGTGTTACAAATGATTTTACTAGCAAATAAAACATAACACTTGAAGTCTTAGAATTTGTAATTGCTTTGGGTTGTTATCATAATATCTTGATTTCCTATAGAATATTGTAAACAATACATGTGACTATGACATCTATAGAAAGAAGTTTCTCTAAGTTAAAACGGTTAAAAACTTAGTTATGGTCAACAATGTCACAAGAAATATTAAATGATCAAAGAACCATAAATATTGAATATATATATATATATATATATATATATATATATATATATATATATATATCAGACCAAATTGATTATTGCAATATTATTGATGAATTTGCTTTCAAAATATTAGAAGAAACCATTTGAAATGAGTTTGATTAAAAAAAAAAATTGTTTACATTGTACAAATTTATTCTTTGTGTTGTTCAAACTTGAAGGGTCTTGTTTTAATCTTTTGCCCCCCGCTTCTATAATATTAGGAACGGCATTGCAGCTCGCATATGCCCCCGGAGGCATTTAAATGGAGCGTGGATTAGAACCCACAACCTCCACCCACAGACGGATCTACGTATCCACCTATGGGGGCACGTGCCCTCATAGTTTTTTTTTTTATTTTTTGCTATTTATTATTTCTCTTTTTCATTTTTACTATTTTTTTCTTTTTTCTATTTATTATTTATTATTTTTTTATTTTTTTTAAATAAATGAAAATATATAAAAAGAAAGGAAAAGGTCCTGATCACAAGCCGATCAGGTAGCAAAGGAAAAACAATGCAAAATTTCAGGAAAAAAACAATAAAATAACTTAATGACGCAATTTAAATGAAGGGCGTTTATGTCTCAAGGAATTTCGAGTGATATTGTCATTTGTATTTTTTGTACGTGCTCGAGTATCGTCTTGATGGTCTAATGTAGCTTGTGGAATGTCGGTCCAGGATCCTCGAGCCGCAATTTCCAGAGCCTTCATAGCTTCTGAGGGAGCACATGAGTGAATAACAAGTGGAATAGTTGAGGAGTTGTCTAACTTGGTCTTTAAAGCTTACGATTTGTCTTGTTCTTCTTCATCCAGCATATCAGACCAACGCTTCTGTGTTGATGCAGTCATTGCTTCCTCCGACTGATCGTTAGAGCTAAGGACATAATCATTAAGCGGATGATTTCTAGATACAACTTCCATGACACTCGTGATCCGACTCTTTTCATCTAAATTTGGTGCAGTCATCGTGTCCTCATGAACAATAATCGAACTCCATTCTGGTGGTTGATAAAGAACCATAGTCCTATCAGGATTGATATTCGAACCTTTGAGGCCCTCATCTGCACGGACATGTGAGGGCTCATTCTCTTCATGCAAATCCTCTAATGTATCACCCAACACGTTAAAAGAATTTCGTGTTTGAATACTCAAAGTGGATGGTCCACCCTCCTTCGGGCCAAGATTCTCTCATGAAATCGGGCTTTCCGGGCTTAACTTGAACCCAAGTTTCCAAATATTAATTATTATTTATTTCTTTTACCAATTGTTTTTTTTTTCTTTTTTTACTATTTTATTTTTATATTTTAACCACTATATATTGGGTTTTTTCACAGAATATTGTAACTGTGGAAAAATATTACACAATTATAGTGGATTTGAGGGGATTTAAAATTTTAGGGACGGTCATTGTTTGCATCAACGACTAAAGCTCAGTCGTTGATGCTATTCACGACTAAACAATAATTTTTTTTTAAAAAAAAATCAAAAATCATGGGAATAAAAAAAATTTAAAAAAAAACAATCCAGTCGTTGTTTGCATCAACGAAACAACGACTCGAGAATCACATAAATTAAAACAAAAAAAAGTTAGCAAACCTTTTATTAATGTAGTACTACTAAAGCTGCTTGCTCACAAGCCGGTTTCTAAGTGTTTGACAAACCTTTTAATAGCTTTAATCTAAATTTAGTTATTAATTTGTTCTTTTTTTCTTAAAAAAGTTATTAATTTGTAAGTTTTTATATTTTTTTAAGATATTAATAAATCTATAATATATGTTAAATCTTATTTTATTATTAAATTTCCAATCAATAAGATGTAATTCTTTTTGAAGGAGTTAATCAAATTTGGTCGTATATTCAATTAATTAAATAATAAAATAAACTAATTCAATCTGAATTGTTAGAGTATCCTATATTTTGGGCTGAAAAATGAACTAAGTTACTCGATACTCGATTTGAATCGATCATTAAAAACTTGTTTGAGTTCGATTCGTTAACATAACAAACCGATTTGGACCGAAAAATTTAATAAGATAGAATATTTATTATTTTATGATGCCCATTAAAAATGGCCCTATTTGGACCGGCCCATTTGGCCCGAAAACCGAACTTATATAAAGAGGAGCACGTCCTCTCATCCCACACAAATAGGCCCATTTTTTTCGGGCATCATAAAATAATAAATATTCTATCTTATTAAATTTTTCGGTCCAAATAGGTTTATTATGTTAACGAATCGAACTCAAACAAGTTTTTAATGATCGATTCAAATCGAGTATCGAGTAACTTAGTTCATTTTGCAGCCCAAAATATAGGATACTCTAACAATTCAGATTGAATTAGTTTATTTTATTATTTAATTAATTGAATATACGACCAAATTTGATTAACTCCTTCAAAAAGAATTACATCTAATTGATTGGAAATTTAATAATAAAATAAGATTTAACATATATTATAGATTTATTAATATCTTAAAAAATATAAAACTTACAAATTAATAACTTTTTTCAAGAAAAAAAGAACAAATTAATAACTAAATTTAGATTAAAGCTATTAAAAGGTTTGTCAAACACGAGAAACTGGCTTAAGTGGAGCAGTCAAGCCGAGTAGTACTACATTAATAAAAGGTTTGCTGACTTTTTTTTGTTTTAAATTATGTGATTCTCCAGTCGTTGTTTCGTTGATGCAAACAACGACTGGATTGTTTTTTTTTTAAAAATTTTTTTATTCCCATAATTTTTTTTTAAAAAAAATTATTGTTTGGTCGTGAATAGCTTCAACGACTGAGCTTTAGTCGTTGATGCAAACAACGACCTAAAATTTTAAATCCCCTCAAATCCACTATAATTGTGTAATATTTTTCCACAGTTACAAATAGGTTTGTTATGTTAATGAATCGAACTCAAACAATTTTTTAATGATTGATCTCGAATCGAGTATCGAGTAACTAGGTTCATTTTTCTGCCTAAATATAGGATACTCTAATAATTCAGATTGAATTAGTTTATTTTATTATTTAATTAATTGAATATATGACCAAATTTGATTAATTCCTTCAAAAAGAATTACATCTTATTGATTGGAAATCTAATAATAAAATAAGATTTAACATATATTATAGATTTATTAATATCTTAAAAAAATATAAAAACTTACAAATTAATAACTTTCTTCAAGAAAAAAAAACAAATTAATAACTAAATTTAGAAAGCTATTAAAAGGTTTGTCAAACATGAGAAACTGGCTTAAGTGGATCAGTCAAGCCGAGTATTACATTAATAAAAGGTTTGCTGACTTTTTTTTAAAAAACAATTATGTGATTATCCAATTGTTGATGCAAACAACGACTGGATTGTTTTTTTTTAAAAAAAAATTATTCTTCAATTGTTATATGTAGTAACGATTGGGATGATATTTTTTAAAAAAAAATTATTGTTTGGTCGTGAATAGCATCAACGACAAAGCTTTACTCGTTGATGCAAACAACGACCATCCCTAAAATTCTAATCCCCCCAAATCCAATATAATTGCGTAATATTTTCCCACAATTACAATATTCTATTAAAAAAACCCTAAATATTCATTAGGTTAAACAATAAGTGATTGTGCTCCCATTGCAAAAAATTTCTAGACCCGTCCATGCCTCTACCCCAAATGGTATATAAGTTTCTTATGGTGACCAGTGGCTAAGCTCTCTAAGTTGAATAGTCTCTCTCTTGGTTTTTGGTAAAAAAAAAAAAAAAAAAACAACTATCATATGTTCTCGGGAGTGTCAACTAATTTTTAAGATCCAAATGAAGAGTATGTGATAAACTGCAACATGTCAGGTGGTGCTCTTTAATTATACAGACAGCAAAGATGAGTCTGGATGGACCCGATTTTTTTGTTTGAAGTTGGAGTCATCCAAGCCGACTTATATATTTAGATTAAATCGTTACGGATTTGTACAGGCCAAAATAAATATATTTTCTGCAGCCGACACTATTGACTAATTTACATAACTGCTCTAATATATGTAAGCAATTAATAACAAGAATCCGGAGATAAGGAAAACCACAATAATTTGAGTTTGCATGTTTTTGTCGCATTTTTGCTTTTTATTTTAATTTAATACTAAAAGAAAATTTCAGTTTACCAATAGAATTTATCAACATAAATGATTTTGTCGTTAAATTATACAGTTATCTATAAGCTACAGAATAAAAAATATTATCTTTTTTTCCAAATTATACCGACAAACTATGGTCGTTTTAAATTTTTACCGACGATTCTGATAAGTATTTATCAACGATTTTAGATTATTTAGGTGAATATTTAGCTAAAATAATTTTACCAATACTTTACAGTTATTATAATACTTACATACATTTTTTATGTAAGTAAACTGATTTTTTCTTGTAGTGTAATATTTATTTATATTTCACATCATATATAATTCACATGAAATTAACTGTTTTATATACATAACATTTTATAGTAAATAAAAATGAAACACTAAATCAAAATAAAATAGTAGTCAAGACTCTTAAATGGGTTCGAACCCTGTATCTTTGAAATTTATTCCCCCCTCCAATCACTACTCCCAATTTATTTAAAAAAGATTCTTAAATGGGACTTTGAGGTCAATGAATCACTTTTGAGGGGCAATAAGAGTCACTTCTGGCTCGTATGTTCTATCTAGCTTCATTTATTGTCTATAAATATAAAGGAAGTTTTCTTGTGTTGAGTCATTGAGCCTTTATACTACACACATACACAACACACATACACACACACAAATACAAAAAGAATGGGTAGTTTGGGAAGCCATACTTACAATTATGGCGATTCCATTTCAAATGACACCATCGGAAAAGTTATAACATGCAAAGGTACATCAGAATTAAATTTACTGTATATATGGTTTTGTGTCACTATAATTATATATAATTGATATTTGATTTAATAATAATGCATATTAATCACAGCGGCGGTGGCATATGGGCCGGGTCAGGCTCTGGTGGTGGAAGAGATTCGGGTGGATCCACCTCAGAAAATGGAGGTCCGAATCCGGGTGCTTTTCACTTCAATTTGCCATACAGATCTCAGTTTTTGGCAAGGCGAGGTATATAAATATATATCCAAAAAAATTTATTCACCTTCATATATATATATATATATATATTACTCATTTTCTTTGTTTTCCTAATATTTAAGATTTTATTTGTTGTTCTTAATGTGTTGAAGAATGAAGCTCAACGGATGTATCCTCGAATTCTTGGCCACGAAGCTTCTGGGTAAGAAGTGATCCACAATATTCTAGTAAAATTAACCTTCTCTTTGCTACAAATTTTTTTTCTTTTTTTTTTTCCTTCTCTTTGCTACAAATACATATATAAATATATTATTTGTATATTATATTATTATTATTTTGAAAATCACATGAGTATATGTAACGATTGAGGATGAAAAATCATGAAATTGAAGTGCAAAAATAGTTTAACTTAATTGAAATGCAGTAAATATTTAATTTGCAAGAAGTGTGTTAGCAAGCTGGCTATTAATTAGGTAGCACATGCATTTATTGGCACTTGAGTCATTTGGGGTTACTGATGCAATTTTTCTTGCTAAAACCAATTTTGGCTCTAAGTGAATGTTTGCGATCACTAAAAAAACAACTAAAAAGAAGTAATTTTTTTGTGTTTTCCGATTGTGCATAATTCAATCGAAATCTAAAAACATGGAAAAATGCTTTTATTCGTTTTGTAGGAGTTTAATCCTATAAATAGTTGTTTTGTTATTATTTTTAGGGAGTTTGAATTATTAATTAAATTTTGAGATTATTCTCTCTTTTCATTGCAATTTACGTTTTTTCGCGAAGTTTTGTATTGCTTTTATTCGTTTTTGCTTATTCTTGGCTTTTGCCTGCATCAATAAGTTTTTTCAAACACTCTAAATTGGGTCACTTGTTTGGTGATCTAAAGTGTGGTGGAAAGCGTTGGAGAAGGGGTGACGGACCTGGAAACAGGGGACCATGTTGTTCCGATTTTCAACGGAGAATGCCAAGAATGTCGGTATTGCAAATCGGAGAAGACCAATTTGTGCGAGAAGTTTCGGGTGAACCCGATCAAGAGTACGATGACGAACGACGGAAAGTGCAGGTTTTCGAGCAAAGACGGGAAACCTATCTATCATTTCCTCAACACGTCCACGTTCAGCGAGTACACGGTTCTTGATTCAGCGTGCGTCGTCAAGATTGACCAGAAAGCTCCCCTGGAGAAAATGACACTTCTCAGTTGTGGGGTTTCTACTGGTAAGTTTTCATGTGTGATGTAATGAATTTGGAGGGCGAGTTTGTATCCGTGCACGTTCGCAATTGGCTTCAGATGTTCTGTTCCAATTTTCTGTTTTTTTACTGGATGAATGAAACGTGTTTAAAAAAATAAACGGATAATTACAAAAATCCTCGAGGTTTGGATTCTAGAATATTTCGAAAGAGACCTTGAGGTTTTTTGTCCTTCATAAATCATAAGCTAAAAATTCAAAATTCAAAAAAACCCTACATATATTACAGTTACCTCTTAAATTTAAGACAGAAATAAACCTCAGGGATTTTTTTTAATAATTTTTAAACATCTCTTGGTTATTTTATACTTTGCCCAAACTTCTGGGTGTTTTTGTAATTATCTCTTTATTAAATGTGTGTTTGATTATTTCAATGGGTGAACATGTGTTATCCATATGAGTATATGGGATACAAAATCACTATACATCGGTAGAATTGCACACTAGAACTTCTGCTCCATGTTCCATTAATTTATATGTTCCATATATAGTATTTCAATAAATTGTATCGATGATATGTGCGTAAGATGACGACCACTAGCTTGTAGTTCTAGTGGTACCGCTCATTCTTTGTAAGAGTGTTGACCGAGGTTCGAACACGATTTATTGAAATTTATTGGATGGGATCTTCTATTCCAAAATCGTGTTTCATCTCTTATTCCAACCATGTGGATGATTGACACGTGTATTACACTTACCATATTAGATCCCTACAATTTCTGCTTGATTTATGCTTGAAAATTAACATGGTAAGTGTAATACACGTGTCAATTATCCACACGGTTGGAATAGGAGATGAAACACGATTTTGGAATAGAAGATCCCATCCGGAAATTTATCCCCTCCCTTCTAACTAGTACTCCTAATTTATTAAAAAAAATGTGCATACGATGACATCATTATTGTGCCTGTCGCATTAATAGAGTGTATTGAATTAACAGATCATGAAATAGAAAATGAAATATGAGACGTTGACTATATGATTAATTTTATTTTTGGAGTGAAGTTGATTTGAGTAGAACGAAATGATATGGATAAAGAAATAGTGGTCCAGGTCTTGGAGCGGTGTGGAATACGGCTGACGTGAAGGCGGGGGCAACTGTGGCTGTTTTTGGCTTGGGAGCTGTGGGACTCGCTGTAAGTAATTTCCTAGGATCACACTTTCGCTCTTACTAGTCTTATAATATGATGCTTATTCGGATTATATATTTTATTCCAAAATTGTGTTTTATTTCATATTCTAATTGCCACATGTATAAAACTTTCTATATCGGTTCAAGCACAAATGGTGGCAATTTAGTACGAAAAATTTTATACACGTGGCAATTATTCCTGCGGTGAATACGAGATAAAACACAATCTCACATCCAATCATCTAGGGGTGTCAATTTGGGACATCGGGTTGAGTTCGTGTTTGGTTTCGGGTTGATTTTGGGTTATGCTCAAAATACATAAAAAAAATTAAGTAAAAAAATAAAATAACTTCGTCTTAGACAAATTGGTAACTTGTCGAATTTGTGTTAGACGTGTTCATGTTCGTGTTCGTGTTTTTCTCGGTAATTTTAGATCCGGTTCGTGTTGGGTTTCATCTACCGCATCTTATTTAGTATTTTTTAGGAAAGAATTCGGGAAATGTTGAAGTGACTATTGAATCCTCTTCATTAATGGTGATGGATGGGCAGGGTATGGTCCATCCAAAAAAGAAATACATAATTTTAAAGCATTAGTTTGTATCCATTATAAAAGATAGAAACTGGAATAAAGAAAATTGAAATAAATAAAGGTATTTTTTTTTTGAGTCGGAATGAATTTCATTCATTAAACAGAAGAAACTTACAACTGGTTACAACAATAGATGTAATACAATTGCAAGCCTACGGATTATAGACCTATACAGATCTAAAACAAAATTTTAAACCGCAACAAATCTGACTAATCCATAGATTCAGAACTACGCAACTTAGGCGGACAAAATACGCGTCTGAGAACTTGATCTCGTTTACGTCCGCATAACTTCGGTAATGGCACATCCGAGTCTTCCGCAAATCCACAACAGGGACAAATAAAAAGAAAAGAAAAGCCACAAACGGGACAAATAAGCCACCCTCGGGGACAAGAAAACATAATGAAAGACAAAAGATTAACGGGCAAAAGGTCTGCCTCTCCCTCCCTCAGATCCACACCGCATTCCATCTCCGCCAAAACCACACCCAAAACCGCCACCACCGCCATCGTCACCTCTAAACCCGCAAGCCAAGTTCGGAAGAAACCATACCGCAAGAGAAGAAGCATCCATTGGAACAGAAGGGCTAGTGACCGGAGACCATGGGATTTATGGTCTCCGGCCATGGTAGAGGATGGGCAAGGTTGGAGGGAAGACAAGGTGGGAGAGAGGGAGGGAGGGGTGGCGGCAGTGGTATGGATTAGGGTTTTTTTTTAGTGAGAGAAATTTTTTTGGAGAGGAAAGGTAATAAATAAATAAAGGTATTTGATAACATTGTGTGTTTAACATAAAACCATAAAAAATCATATGATGTCAAGATAATATCAATCCTATTCTTATCAATGGTTTGACATGTGCATTTTTATCTCCGTGTGACGACTATGAATAAATTAAATTCGACAATGAGTTTAATATAGAGATTTTTACTAGTATACTCAACAGACTCCTTGTCTTGGGGTAAAAAATCTCAGGAGTCAGATCTTTATATAGTGACATAAATATATGAAAAATATATTAGTGATAAGTCCACGACCATTTAATACTACAGGCACGTCCTTATTAGTAGAGCCGTAGAGGTGAAGATAGATATAGGCAGGGGCGTAGACAGCCGCCGCGGTTACCTATAGGCTATAGCCCAAAAAAATCTTCCCCCAGCCCAATTATTTTTTTCCAGTTTTTTTTAATAAATTGAGTAATTTAGGATTTTAAATAATAATAATTGAAATGGTGGTATTTATAATGTAAACAATCTAGCTAATAGTTTTACTTGGTTCATTGGCGGAACCAGGGGGCCAACATGCGCACCCCCACCTCGCTAAAAAATATTAGTAAGTTTTTTCAAGAATTTCTTATATATATTTTATATGGTTTTTCTTTTAGTTTTTTATATGGCTCATCCAATTTCTAGTATCAGCCCATCCCGATTTATTTGGTTGTTTTGAACTATTTCTTGATTTTTTTTACATGTATTACTATATATTTCCGAAAACAAATTATTAAGGGCTTGATGTCATTGAATGTGAAGGTGGTTGAAGGGGCAAGGGCCAGAGGAGCATCAAGAATTATTGGAGTTGACATCAACCCACATAAACGTATCAGTGGTATAAAATGAAACCTAACACATGTAATTTCTATTAGTATTTATTAATTAATTAGCAGTAAGAAACCTGCAGTCAAATTATTGTTTTAAATTGGCCAAATATATATATATATATATATATATACAATATATTTGCAAATAATAATGATAATTTCTTTTTTTTTTCAAAGGCCAAGCAATTGGGATCACAGACTTTATAAATCCCAAGGATTTGGACAAGCCAGTTCACGAGGTCAGCAAACTTTATTACATGCATAATTGCAATTTTAATTTATGTGTAACTTGTCAACTCTTCCTTTAGTACTTTTTTATAATTTTTCGTCAACGGTTCTGATTGAGACATATGCAAAAATCGCTGTCATAAAATTAGCCAAGCATATATAGATTAATTTTGCAATAATTTGCTCCTTTCGGTCTAGAGTTTTTCTTTTTTTTAATACATTTACAAAATTAATTATGCAACGGTGGATGCAGAAAATAAGGGAAATGACTGAAGGAGGTGTGGATTATAGCTTCGAGTGTGCAGGCAACTTGGACGTTCTTCGAGAGGCCTTTTCGTCTACTCATGATGTAAGTTTTTTAGTTTTATTCTTTTCTCTTTCTAAAAAAATATTATAAAGAAATTCATATTATTACTATAATTGCTAATATACCTCTTATTTGGGATCAACGTTGTGATCTAATGATAGAGACTTGTGTTGTCTGGGTTATTGGCCCGAGTTCGATCCCACCCCAGTGCGTGTGTCATCTCCCATGCTATATATTCCCATTTGTACTCAAAAGATATATACCTGATCTTATCTCCTACTTTAAATATCGTTCATTTAAAATTTGGTGTTTCATCTTTGGTTTTTACATTCAGACTCACAAATAAATATTTATAATAACAAATAGATTAATTAAATAATATATTTTGTAAGAAGTAATCCTAATTTGCACAATGAACAACCAATTCTTATACGGGTGTTTACAATTTAAGTGATTATTGATATGTTACACTGACAACCAGATATTTTCTACAAAATGTGCTTAACAAAAGGGGTGAAATGTTGTCACAATTTTTTGGTCATCAAATGTTTATATATGTAATTAACATAAATTATGTATTTTGAGTGCAGGGTTGGGGTTTTACAGTGATATTAGGAATACATGGAACGCCAAGAATGCTCCCTCTCCATCCAATGGAGCTCTTTGATGGGAGAAGAATAGTTGGATCAGTTTTTGGTGACTTCAAAGGGAAATCCCAATTGCCCCATTTTGCCGATCAGTGCATGAAAGGGGTATATACATATATACTTATATTATTATATATATATATGTGATAATTACAAAAAACAAATTGAAGTTTATGCTAATTACCAAACAAAAAGAGGTTTTTGAAAATTACAAAAACTCCATTGGGGTTTATTTATTTTGTTTTAAAGTTAAGTGGGTAACCCTGATATTTCTATAAATGCCATGGGGATTTTTAAAAATATTTTTTGCTTATAATGGAGGAAAATATAAGGCGGAATCAATACTTAAGATTTATTTTTTTGTAATTTTCATAAATCTCTAGTTTTTTCGTAATTAGCCCAAACTTACACAAAAACACCCCTAAGGTTTGGGCTAATTACCAAAAAAAAAAACAAATTTCTTTTTTGAAAATTACAAAAAAATAAGGTTTGATCCGTCATATATTTTCCCCTTCATAAGAAAAAATATTTCAAAACTCCCTGGCATTTATAAAAATATTACAATTACCTTCTTAAATTTAGAATAGAATTAATCAAACCTAGGGGTTCTTTTTTTTTTTTGAAACATCTCTATGTTTTTGTAATTAGTCTAAACCGCAGGGGCATTTTTGTAGTTATCCCATTTTTAATTATCCCTATAAACACCTCAACCAAAATGAATATAGTTGTATACCGGATATGTGACAAATACATGAATTATTTATTTATTTATTTATCGCAGGAGGTGAAGTTGGATGGATTTATCACTCATGAGTTGCCTTTTTCCAAGATTAATGAAGCTCTTCAGTTACTCATTGATGGCAAATCCTTGAGATGCCTTCTTTACCTTTGAAGTTAATTTGCCCTAATAAATGCTTCAGCGCGTGTTGGATTCATTGTAGATGTTGAAATATGCTTTTGCTATCAGTTTGTACAATAGCATATATGTATTATATATATTGGCGAGTTTTTGTCAAAAAATAAATCAACTTCAGGCAATTCCAAGTTTGAGTCCTCACTTTGTTTTGTGTATTATAGCTATATATCAGCTTCGTTGATGTTATATGATTAATCACATTTGGTGTCTGATTTGACTTAATCATGACCACTAATTCGCAATTATAGGGGTGTTTGTTTTAAAAGAAGTTAGTAAGAAATTTTTCGAGCATCTGTAATCAGGGGCGATGCCAAGATTCATTGCAGGGGGCGGAATTCAAAGTCGCACGATTGAATATTTATTATCTATATAACAAAATTTATTTATTACACATGCGTCGAATTCTTAATTTACTAAAATTTAGAACATTTCTCTTGCAGGACAATCGTTTAACAAATGAAAAGTTCATAATTTTTTGACAATTAGCTTTACAATATGTACTAACAAGTTAAGTAGAAATTGATTATCCAGTATATAATTACGGAATGTACTCTCTTTAATTTCAGCTAAAAAAATACTTTTATCCAATCAAGAACCTATTTAAAGGGCAAACATTGATTAACACTGCAAAATAAAAACAACCACAAACAGTTATTTCAACAAGATCACCAAAAAAAATGGACAATCATCGTTTCACTATATTAACACCATGGAGTGTTTAACAGTGAGTGAAAATGTAAAGTTCCTAGTGCTCGATGCACTTCTTTCATGATGCAAATTAAAGAACATAATATATTTAGACAATAAGTAGAGACTAAATACAATAAAGAAAAGAAGCACAAAAAAATAGCAAAGATTAACGACAACTAAAACTATGGGGAAAACAATTACCAAAAATGGCGAGGGAAGCTAGAGAGAATAATTAATGTGTGCAATCTTACATAAAATAATAAAATGGCTTGGCACAAAGTATAGGAAAACTTAAATAAAAATTAATTCAAAAAATAGAAAGAAAAAAAACAATTAAGTTGGATGTGAGTTTTGTAAAAATAAAAATAAATAAAGTTTAGGGGTGGGTTGGAAGGGGGCAGCCCCCTCACATAACATGTGGCTCCGCCCATGCCTGCAATGTTAGATTAATTTTATTTTTAAAATGACCTGAATAACGACAAGCGATCATTATAAAAATTATATTTGAAATTTTAATCTAATTATAGAAAACTCCCATGTATCCAATAGAGAGTGAGAGCGCAACCCACCAAGTGATGTTACATCCTAACACCAGTTGTTGATAGAAGAAGTAGTTCACTTGGCTTATTAACAAGGATATCTTTTTCTAATTAATCAATGTGGGACAACTCACATGTGACATATCTCAACAACAAATATACCCTTAACGTGTTACAAACTCCCCTTAAAGTTTGTATTTATCTTACAAATACATCCTGGTGCAATTTATTAAATAAAAAACAAATGTCAAGGATACTTATAATTTAAAGATAATTGGTTTTTTTATAATTAGGCAAAACTTTAGGGGTAACATTTGTAATTATCCCTACAATGGCAATCGATGTATAAGCTCGCCGTTTCTTGAATTTCTTCTTCATTTTCTTGGTCCATATATAGTTTAGTTGCAATATTTTTAACAGAGTATTGTTTTCAGATTGCAAGGAAGGAATTATTCATTGGTGACTTGCGAAAAAAATCCATAAGATAGTCGGAAGGACATTGACTTGGACAAAACCACCAACGCATATATAGTCTCTACTCTTGTCTTATACATGTGTAGGTACAAAAATGCGAAAATAAGAGATTCAAATTTCATTATTGGTCCAATGAGACTATGGGCCTTGCGCTTAGGTTCTATCACTCTTAGTCACAATATCAATATAATTTTTAATGATGGTGGATTGGTTTCAACTTCTTAAAAATAATATAAAACGAAAACATGTCTTTGTGAATGTTGATCATACAATGCGATGAATTTATAACTAATTTTATGGTTTGCTTTACAATTTGTTATAATATCAAGTTTTAACTTTCTTTTTTGGGTAATTTCGATATTTTAAAACTTTTAAATCGAGAATGGGAAAGTACTACTTGAAGGAGATTACCAATTTACCGGATGCTTGGATTTGGAATTAGAGTTTTTCCCTACACGATGAAGGGATTCAACCTTTTATATGCATAAAATCGCGATATCATTTTCTCAACAAAAAAAAAAAAAAGAATAAATGTGATATCATTCATATACAACAACACATTGGTCATTATGTTGCTCATAGAATATTTATAAGTTCAAATTAATATAGTGCACTTCATCTTCAAATCCAATTTTTGGATTTTATATCGGCCTTGGGCCGCTTCAATTGGATGATATTGGGATGACACCTTAATATTGGCTCAAATCAAGCGAGAACAATTGGTGGACAAGATTGGATCCAATAATCTATCAAGATAAATCCACAATAAAAAAACGGGCCTACACCCTTTACGAGGTCCTTTCAAATGGCATCCATCCACCCCTATTATAGGCCTACACCCTGATAGAAACCATTTCTTTAGTGCATAGAAGCAAGTGTAGAACCTATTGAATCTGCAATTGCCCTCTTGATCATTTTCAATCCCCAAAATCACCGTTGAACCAGGGTTTTTTTTTAAAGCAAAATAACACCCCGAGGGATGGGGGATTGAGGCGTGATTCCTACCTGTATATCAAATAATCAAAATGTCATACAATGTCATGCCCGTCAAGGCGGGAAAAAATCAAATAGCAAATAACCTATCACTACGATATCTAGAAAGACTATCATAATGAGATATCTAAAAATAAAAGGAGAACCAATGATCTATGAAAATTCGAGTTCGGATATCCCACCGGTCTATCCGAATGAGCGCTAGGAGGTGGTGAGAAGTCGTGCCCTCATCAACAATGTGATCGCCAAGGGCGTGCTCCCAACTCCGCAAGGTGATCTGTGATCGATTCCCCTCTCTGTGTATGTGGGAAATCGAATCGAAGGTCCTCGGCATGTTCCGAATGCGAATCGGGGTGTCTTGAACCCGCCAAGAGCGAGGCCACCGAGAAGTGATCGTGGTGACCACCGTCGCTGCGTCAACTCGATCCAAATCAAGAGGAAAAAGACGGGCATGCCGCGATCCCCATCTCCAGCCGCTAGAAGCTTCGGCATGAAAGCTAGACACCGCCCGGAGAGAACAATGAAAAGCCAACATAAGTCTGTCCGAATGATCTCGAATCAATCCCTCTCTCCGCCAATCAAAGTGTCCCGATCAAACGAACCATCCGTGTTCGGATCCGAGGAGACCGAGGGCTCGCCAAATCACAATCCTCGACTGCGTGAAACCTGTGGTGGAGCACTCCCAAAAAAGCCAACAAAGTAGGGAAGCATCCGGACCAATCGATGGGTTGACGCCGACGACCAAATAAGAATCCAGATACCGCTCCACCTGCCAAATAATGTGAGATGCCAAGAAAGGAAGGTGTCGATGCTTGACACAATTCCTTTCCGTCCGGACAAAACCATAAAATCAAGCAGGGGAACCAAGAAACTCAAGTGCCTTGTGTGTGATCCGTGTGTGCGATTCCCCAAAAATGAAAAGAACAATATCATATCAGGTGGTGTGGAAGTGTAGTGTCAAACCAAGGAAGAAAGTGATTCCACATGGATCGAACAATATCATTCATCAAAAAGAGTGAGGATAGTTTCGACTGAGGAGATGAATGTGGATTATTCAAGCAACAACGATGAACGTGAGGCAAGGAAAGTGCCACGTGCCTGAAGCTTGATATCCACGGGAAGACGATTACGAAAGAGGCGCCAAAGGAATATAGAGAT
Organism: Rehmannia glutinosa; assembly: GCA_016081115.2. Lineage (NCBI taxonomy): Eukaryota > Viridiplantae > Streptophyta > Magnoliopsida > Lamiales > Orobanchaceae > Rehmannia > Rehmannia glutinosa. Next base: position 228,420 of record JABTTQ020002707.1, on the reverse strand, counting down.
AGTACGAATAAGAGCATCGTTCCAAATGGCACCATACAGAAGGTTCTAAGCATTTCTACCCCGGAGAGAATCCCAAGCGAGAAGACATAGAGAACCCACCATGAGAGGTAAACATCCACCGCATGATATCCTCGGACCCCGCAGAGAATCGGAACCCTGGATATATCCTCAATGAGACTCTCGAAGCCCACATCCGGAGACCAAGACTCGATACAATCTATCTCTATCCCACATACCATCGCGAATGAACCACTCAACCGTCATATGACCCAACGACCGATCCAAACAATGATCCGCATAGCGACGATGCCCAAACCAAGTATCATCCCGAAACCGACATGACTACCACTTTGCAACATACTAGAAAATCCGCTCCTGGGCTCGAATACCGATCCGCCTCAAGCGCCTCCATGATGACTATGATTATGTGTTACGAGGCTCTACACGAGACCGAAGCCCATTGTAACAAGATTTTTGCTGATCAAGAATTGAGCCCACAACGAATGGCCCTCGCGTAACCTCCACCACAACTTGTAAATCAAGGCATCGCAATATCCGAAAGTCCGCGTAACCCCACCCACCCCCGAAATAGGATGGCGGATAAATATCCCAATCGATCCAATGAGTCTTCTTCTATCCCGCATAGAATCCCCAGGAAGAATCTAGCCATGATCTGCTCCAATCGCTCTGAGCTGTCTTTGGCGGCTGCATGACTGAAAGAATATGCAACGGGGTGGCCATTAGCGTGCTCCGAATAAGAGCGAGCCTACCACCAAAGGAGAGATGTCGATGCGACCACCAAGAACTCTATCCAACATCCTCAAATCACTGGGAGGAAGAGCTCTTTCGTCATTCACCCGCTTGAACAAAGGGACACCCAAATAAGTCATCGGCAAGTCATCGCGAACAAAGCCTGTCACCATGAACCATGTGCTCCCGGTACCGTCAATGTAACGTGGGGCGGAAAAAGAATCTACTCTTACGGACACCGACCACCGCCGATAGCGCGAATAGTGCTCGAGAAAGTGCCTCAACATGACGAGGCCATCATCAGACGCCCTAGTGAAGATAACAACATCATCAGCATAGGCCAAATGAGTCACCGGAAAACCCCGTCGCATCCGATAAATCATATCCCGGTGTCGTCTAATAATGGAATCCAATCCCCGGGATAAATACTCCGCCACCAGAACAAACAAGGCAGGAGATAGAGGATCCCCCTACCACAGTCCCCGAGTCGAAGGAAAATATCCAGAAGGGATACCGTTAACCAAAACAGAGAAGCCGCAATGCTCAATACAACTGCCAACCATATCAATCCACCGAACGGGGAAGCCCATATGAATCATAGATGTATACAAGAAATCCCACTGCACCCTATCATAAGCTTTAGCCATATCCAGCTTCATCACCACATTAGGAATCTCCGTGGCTATGCTGATATCATGGATAAGCTCCTGCGCGAGCAATATGTTATCCGAGATGACACGACTGGGTGTGAAACCACTCTGATTCGGCGACACAATCAAAGGCAGAATCGAGACCACCAAGCGCATTCAAAATCTTAGAGATAATCTTATTCGTCATGTTGCACAAAAATCGGCGAAATTCATCCACTTTCGAGGTGAGGAACCTTCGAATGAGAACTATAGATGTAGCCGTGAACGTGGGCGGCATGAGATTACCCGAGAAAAAGTCAACCACCGCATCCTCAACATCCGGTCTCGACGAAATCCTAACAGCTGATCTTGAAAAACAATGATGAGAATCCATCGAGGCCGAAACACTAGACGGATCAATCCCAAACACATCGCCTCACAAACCTCCGAAGCGGTCGATAGCACAAAGTCCATCTAGATCAACGGAATCGGGAAGTCGGGAAAGAACTCATCCACGGGGAGTCGGATACTCCAAGTCGAAGTCAAAAGGAAAAGAAATGAATGACCAACATCGTCAATCAAGTGGATCCTAGCGCGACACCTCTTACGCTTAACAAATCCATGGAAAAACTTAGTGTTGCGCTCCCCCTCTTCGCCACTTAACGGCAGACTTTACGCGCCAAAATCCTCCTCCATTTTTAAACGTAGCTCATACTCGGCCACACAACGATGTAGCTCGGCCCGGATGAGTCGGAGAAGGATCACTATCATACGCAGCCTGAGCCACTGAAACCGTATCATCAGCCAGTCTAACCCGATCAAAAACATTACCAAATGTCTGGTAATTCCAAATCTTGAGTCTGCGCTTGACCTTGTTCAACTTGTGTTGCAAGCTCCTCATCCCAAAACAACCAGTGGGATGCCCCCATGCTTCTTTGACAACCTGCAAAAAAGTATGGTGATGTATCCACATATGTTGAAATCGAAAGGAAGAGCAACGCACATGCGGTAAAAAATGGCAGGAAATGAGTAAAGGAGCATGATCAGAGCGAACACGAGATAAATGCGTAACAACAGAAGAAGTAAACACATCAGCCCAGTGTTCATTGTACAAAACCCTATCAAGTCTCTCCTGAAGCCCACATTTAGCCCAAGTAAAGATAGGCCCCTCACACCCCGTATCAAATAACTCACAGTCCGCAATCATGTAAGCAAAATCTAACATCTCATCAGACCTATCAGAAATACCACCAATCCTCTCGTGATCATGCAAAAAGATGTTAAAGTCACCACTAACAAGCCAGGGTAAACCCTCCGTACTAATCGCAATCTCACGCAAGGCGTCCCACAAGTCGTATCTAGCTACTCTATCACATTTAGCATACACAAAAGTCAAAAAAACAGGCTGAGGCAACAAAACAGAAGTCAACCTACAGTGAAGCAATTGTGCATGATCAACAAGAATGTCAAAATGCAAAAGAGCAGCAGACATAATCCAAATATGATTAGAACAATTAGATAAGCCATGATCAAAGCCAAATCTACGACAATAGAAACTAAACTCAGGCAAAGTCATAGGTTCTAAAAGCGCAACAAAAGGCAATTTATGACGAGAAATTAACGCATGCAAATGACGTTGGCTACCCGGATTAGCGATACCCCTCACATTCCACGTTAAGAAATTAATCGACATAATTAACAAGTAGAATGAGAAGAGAATTTAGAAACACCTGATCGATTCTGAGGTCGTTGGCTCCCTCCTCCTTTGTGGAGAAAATTATGAACCAATTGCCCGACTTTGATTTATTTTTCGCTGGTTTCGAGAGCTTGTCAACTCCAAATTTTTTAACTATATCCGACTGTCCAACACTGGCGGCGAATCCATCCTTGTGCAAATTTGTATCAGTTTTTCCTTAGCTCTATATGCCTGATCCCTAGAAACATGGCACCTGAGCTCATTAATCACATCAACTCTAAATCCTTTCACATCTCTTTTAGGACCTTACTTAAGTAATGACAAATATCTGTCACTTAACCAATTACTCTTCACATTTTTCACTTGAAATGTATGTGGATATGAATGGTTAGAGTTATATTATTTAACTTAAAAACTGGATTGTTCTTTCACCTTGATTAAATCGAGTTTCCACTGACAAAATGTATCTCCACATCTCACATACTTCCCTTATCACTCTTAGTAAATTTTACAGTTCGTTTAGTCTTTATGGCATGTGATTGCACAACTTTTTTGAATTCATCATATGTGCTAAATGTCATACCAAGTTCAAATACACGACATACAAAATTGAAGGATTGAATACAGGGCACTGGTCATGTTCCTCATCATCACTAACTTTTTTTCCATCTAAGTCAATATCATTATGCACCATATTCTCATCACCTGAATCAGATATTGATCGCACCACCATTTAAGTTATCAATGTTTTCATTTTCAGTTGAAATGTGGTCCACATGCTCTTCTAACAATTGATCATCATCGTATTTTCATGATTCATGTCATAATCACTGCCAAAAATATCATCCGAATCTCCTCCAAGCACAATCCCTCTCACCAACCACATTTCCAGTTTCTGTTGGCCCAAGATGTTCCTCATCACCTTGCTCTAGCCCTTCTCATTTATTGAAATCAGTACCATCCCATATATTATTACATTCAAGGTCATATTCACATAAATAAAAAAAATATGCAATAGTAACAACAACAAAAATAAACACAGATATTCACTCACAAACAAGAAAATAAAAATTCTGACTACAGACCCACATGTTAGGAGACAATGAGACAAATACTAAGCAACATGGGGGACCTCTCTAAAATAAAATAAAATAAATACCATGTGGAGGACCACTACTCATTAAAATACAAGTGCTTTTAATAGGAGAAACCCCAAAAACACATCAAATGTTAAATCTTTCATTATTGAAACTGTTGGAAAAGTTGAATGGAAATTGTGCTATTTGGCCTAATTTTCTTGGACATATTTCTTCAATAATGAAGAAAATATTTAACTTCAGTAGTGTTTAATTTTGTAATGTCTAAAACTTCCAACTCATGGAGTATTGGGGGAGTGAAGGCACTTGAAACTCCCTAGTCATGGAGGAGTGGGAGAGCCTCCAAATCATGGGATAGTGACACTTGAAACTCCCTGATCATGAAGGAGTGGGAGAGTGAATACTCTATGTCATGGTTAGTGGGGAGTTAATGTGACTTGATCTTGAAGCCTATAAAAGGTGTGTTAGTCCAAGTGGCTACGAAAATCTAGGGGGTGAATAAATTTTCCCGATTTTCCAATTTACGCCCTATTTTTTGAATCTGAAGATGGTGAAGAATTAAAAGTGCAGAAATATAAACAACACACAGTGATTTATAAAGCTTCAACCTACCTAGGGCCTAATGCTCTACCACCCGGTATGTCCGAATGGATTCCAAAAAGGAAAAAGTATATTAATAGATACCAAACTATTACAACCTTTACCTTGAAGAGTATCACACTCTTCTTACAACACCACCTATGAAGATTACCACAATCTTCTTACAACAATGAAGAGCACCAACCGCTTCAACACCTAGAATCAACTTAGTGTATTCTTACCACAAGAATACTTAACAAGTATGTCTTGTTTTGGATGATTGAAACCAATCAAGATTAAAACTCAAATGAAGTATACAACTTTGAAGTGCAAGTGTAATCAAGAAGGAAGCCTAATACTCAAGATGTGCAAGTGTAAAGTTTAGGCTAAATACAACAAGAATATTGACAAGCAAGAATAAGAGAGTTGCTGATTATTCTTGTTGCTTTGTATTCTTGAGTTGTGTATTTGATCCTTCAAGCCTTCATGTATTTATAGGAGAGCTCCTTGATTTGAACACCAATATAGACTCCTCCTAGATGAGTGAAATCTATAAAAAAAAAATGCCAAATAATCCAAGAAAATAGATGTTAGAAACAAATCCATAAATTCATGAAAAGTTGTCTGCTGCAACGGATGATTTCTGTTGATAAAACATTAGGGCGACCGGTCGCCCTCTAACAAATTCGAAATGAAAAAAGACGTTGAAAATATTTCAATACGGGTTGCCCTAGGGGTTGGACCAGTCCACTACATAGGGAGACCGGTCGCCTAGGGTTTCGACCGGTCGCCTAGGGTTTCGACCGGTCCCCCTATGGTTGGACCGGTCCCCTTGAAATGGGGACCAAGAAATGAAAATGTTGCAACCTAGGCACCGGTCGACCCCACTGGTCGCCCTCCCCCTCTTTTTTCTCTATTTCGGTTATGTTTCAAAATACAACTTTCAGGTACAGGTTGCCTTATAGGGTGACCGATCGACCTAAATACATAGAAGTTGTTCGAATTTTGTCAAAAATAAAGTTCAAAAAGTACTTCAAAAAATTAGTAAAAAACATTGAAATTGTTTTGAAGTATTTGGATAATATTTAGGGACATTGTTTTGGTATAAAACTCAATTATATGAAATCATCAAAATTACGATAAAAACATTTATCTAACAAACTCCCCATTTTTGATGATTACAAACTAAAACAATTTTAAGAGAGTGAATTTTAAAATGAAATACGTTTTTCCGGTCAAAATCAACTATCCATTTTAAGCGACACTTTTCATGATGAAAAACATAATGATAGGAGCAAAGATTTTTCAAAACAATTTTAAAAGCTCCCCCTATCAATATGCTAAATAAAAATAAGCATAGAATCAATCAATTTAAAAGCTAAAAGCTCAGCTTTTGCAAATATGACTTGAAGTGCAAGAGCTTAAAAGCTCCCCCTGTCAAAGATAAGTCATTAGTCATAAGTAATAGTTCATTATGTGAGCAACAATCCATAATCCTTTCACAACTTATAGCATTTTTTGTGACAGCTTATAGCTTTTTGTGCGAGCTTTTTCTTGCTCATGTGATCTTACCAAAATCTTTATGAGCTCATTCTATTTTTCTCCCCCTTTAGAATCATCAAAAAGAATATTAGCACGATAAAAACGTCATACATAAACATCAAAGTGTGCATTGAACCATATCAATATCATGACATTAAGTGGAAAGCTTAGAATTCCAAAATGTAAGAACAATCAATATAAAAGCTCATTTGATGGATAATAAATGATCACCATAAAGATATAAATCAATGATAATTAAGATAGGCATGCAAAAGATGAAATTTTCATTAAGGCATTTGTTTTAAAATTTATTATTAGATTTTGATGATACCATGTAAAACTTAGAATAGAAAAGTTGGCACCCCATTTTCCTTGTATTTCTATTTTGTAATAGATAGGACTGCTTTAACCTTAGTTATCTTAGCTTTTAACTCTTTATTCTCATCGGCTATGTGACTAAGAGTACTCAGCTCTTCAGTCAACTGTGAGTTTTGGCATTTGAGTTGGCTGTTTTTCTCATTTAGAAGTGTGTGAGAGGACTTAATATGCTCAAAATCTTTCATCATTTTTCCTAATGAATCATAAAGATCAATGGGTAATTAAGTGTGTGTATCATGATCACTATCATCAGAATTTGAACTAGATGAGTTAGAATTTACCTCATCTTCTTGTTCTTTGGCCATGAGACATATCAATGTCTCTTCTTCAGTAGCTAAGGAGAAGTCATCTTCATTGTTGTCTGACTCTGTTGTCTCCTTACACTTGGTTGTCTCTAATTCTGCAGCCATCATTGTTTTCTTTCTCTCTTGTCTTATTCTCAGAATACTTTCTTATCCTCTTCATTATGTATGATAAGTGCCATTTTGTACATATTTTGTGGTAGTAATTCAATAGATTTTAAATTGTTTTGTTAGAAAAATTATAGTCTTCTTAATTATTTTTAGCATTTTATTGGGGGTGTGTTTAACATTATAGGTGGATCAATTTGGAGCAATTTGAAGCCAACATTAAGTGCAAAAAGGCAAGAAAATCACTCAACATGACTTGGGGGTGTCAAATAACATGGCCATGTTCAAAAAGAAGGAAATAAATTGAAGAAAAATTGGAAAAAGGGTCCAAAACGGCCAAACCGTGTCGCCAAACACGGCCATGTTGAAGGGGATCAAAAGAGGAGAAAAACCGCACAAAACAGAGCCTGACACGGCCTGGCCATGTTGCATAACTTGGTCGTGTTGTACAACACGGCCGTGTCCGGTCATTTTCGAACTTCGGGCAAGACGGCTTTGCGCTCTTTAACACGGCCGTGTCAGGGCCACTTTCTGATACTTTTTTATGCGGAAATTGTGGAAAAATCACCAACTAAGCCTTTTTGACCACTTTTGTACACCTTTAACACCCTATTTTGCTGCACCATGTCCTCATGTTCCCTCAATCATCATATGAATACAAGAATTCACCAACCCAACAATGAAAGTGGAGCAATTGTTTAACAAAAGATAGCACTATCAATGTATTATTGTAAAAAAATGGTGTCTATAAAAGCCAAGAGTTGGAGTTGGGAGAGGCATTCATTAGACATTTAGAAAATATTCATTGTATTCATCATATTAAGTAGACTTGGGATCAAGGGGTCTTGGAGGAGAAAGCTTGGGGCAATGTTGGAGAAGAAGGCTCCGAGCAACATCATCAATCAAGAAAGAAGTCCATTGAGATTTTGAGAAAGATAAGTACACCATGTCTACAATACTTAAATATTCTTCTGTAATTTATTCTTTTGTCAAAATCATGAGTAGCTAAACTCCTAGTGTTTGAATGTAATGAACTCTAGAATAGATTTGTGATTAAGGTTTGTATGCTTTTAATACAATTCTCATGTCTTGTGTGATTCATTTATATTATGTTTACTTCATTCGAGTTAATATTTCCGGTATATTAATTTGATATCTATTCCTTATCGGTAATCGAGAGATTTATGGTGAGAAAGAACCTATATAAGTGAAAACGGTTGCATGCAATCCTAGATATAGGACGACATAAATCTTCTGGATTAGGGCCATCTTGAACGGCCCGCCTTCCCGGATCGACAAGCTCCCCCACAAACCAACACGAGTCTCCCAAAACTTTGTCCTCACTCACGCGCACCACGAGAGCGACTTCCCAGGGGTCATCCATCATGACATTGCTCCGGAAAGCACGCTTAACTTTGGAGTTTTTACATGATGAGCACCTAAAAAGAAGATGCATCTTGTTGATATGAGTAGTACCTATCAAATCTTTTAAGCTCTCCTCAATCATAGTCCCATACCTACACAGATCTGAAATCTCCTCTTATTCGGGTGTGGGATCGATTCATTCATGTTCCCCTCCGCTGGATGCTGCCAGAGCCGCTCTTGTCCGTGCCTTCTTGCACCGATCACTCCCGCCTCTTCGGCCCCGGGCGTCACATGCCCACCAGCTTCCACTTGGTTCGTCCCCGAACCACACCGTACTAGGAGAGGTCCGCTCCGATACCATCTCGTAACGCCCGCCTTCCCGGATCGGCGATCGTCCCACAAACCAACACGAGTCTTCCCGTACGCTTTGTCTCACTCACGCGCACTCTGAGAGCGGCTTCCCCGGGGTCACCCATCATGACATTGCTCCGGGCCAAGCACGCTTAACCGGAGTTTTTACATGATGAGCACCGAAAAAAGAAGATGCATCTTGTTGATATGAGTAGTACCTATCAAATCTTTTAAGCTCTCTCTCAATTGTATTGTCCCATACCTACACAGATCTCGAGAATCTCCTCTTATTCGGGTGTGGGATCGGTTCATTCATGTCCCCCTCCGCCTTTAAAGCTTTGCCAGAGCCGCTCCTTGTCCGTGCCTTCTTGCACCGGCGATCACTCCCCGCCCTCTTTGGCCCCGGGCGTCACACATACCTAATATGAGAATTCACAAATCGTTATAATGCAATCTTGGGGGTTTTAACTAGAAAGAGATTTCAGTTAATCCACTTGAGGTTGGAAGTTATTCGCGCTCGATAGAGGGTTTAACTTAAATCGGGAATTTCTATGGTCCACATAACATGAGATTTTATTAAAAGAGGATGGTTTTTGCTTAAGGGCTTATGGTTGTATTTTTAACTTGTTAAATCACAAAAACATTCTAAAGGGATTTACATTCAAACACATCTTTATCTCTTGATTTCTTATTTTACAAATCTTCCTTCATTTTTACAAATTATAATTTACTAATTTAGATTCTTTATTTCCCTTATTCATCAAACAAAACCTCTCAAAATTGTTAGATTAAATAACAAAAAGAAGGCAATTATTAGTACTTACAATCCTCGTGGGAATGACACTCGGTACTCAACAATCTATTCTATAAAACGATAGGTGCACTTGCCTAAGGTTTTAAAGGTAGCTTTTGAACCATCAATGTACTTGTTGACTGGTGGATAAGGACAGTCAACTTCAAAGTGACCTAGATGTCTGCAATTCCAGCACAGATCTTCAGCCTTCTTCTCATCTCTCTTGGGGGTTCTCTCTTCATTTCCTTTAGAAGGAGTTGAGTGCCTTCTATAGGATTTCATTTGTTCCTCTTATAATTCTTGTTGAAAAACTTGTTAAATCTCTTGACCATCATGGCAATCTCTTCTTTATCAATGATATCTTTGGTGTCAGTTGCCTTTAATTCTCCAGCCACTAGAGCAACTGTCTTCGGTACAGCTATCTCATCTTGCTCTTCCTACTGAGCTCAAATTCATATGCTTTTAGATCTGAGAATAACTCATGGTTGGTTATCTTGGTCCAGTCCATGGAATCTTGGGAGAGCCATCACCTTTATTTCCCACTCAGCTGAAAGGGCTCTTAGAATTTTCATAGACATTTCTTTTTGTGTATGCTCCTTGCCTAGAGCTGATAGTTCATTTGTAATCTCCGTTTGTTGACATGAAATGGTTTCCCCTTACTCAGGGGCAAACCCTTATTCTCCAAAATGTACTCAAGTAACCCATAACTAGGGTGTTCTTGAATCTCCGTCCACCACCTCAACGTTCAAAACATTACGAGTCAACTTGTCAAAAACATACTGTGCCTAGTTGACTTCCATTTCCTCGATCACAACTAACATCATGAGCAACTTAGCAGATTGGCTAGTAAGTAGTGATGGATCATCTATCGTGGGCTCTAAATCGTCATGGTGATGATTGACTCGCAACCCGCTCACGTAATATATGGCCGAAGCAAATCGTCGGCACCCAGGTATCCAATATGGGTGAATCTCATCTATATCGAGTCCATCTCCATCGGTCAGTCTCGTGCGCTCTATCGCACACTTGAATAATCTATCTATAACTATCTATACCATCTGCAGGAAAACTCGAGCATAATAGCTTTATTGGGAGTTGATCGGACACTCGGTAGAACCTATGGTGTAGATGTCGTGTAGATGTCGTGGATCCCGAGATGGGGCCTGGAGTAGTAGGCAGAGTCAAAGGAGGTTGAGGGGTCTGTATATAGCCGAGGAGAGGTCATGTGTGTAGCTGGTGGAGGTGGAAGGGACACGTGTGTAGTCGGAGGTGGAGGGGACACGCGTGTAGTAGGAGACGGAGGTGGAAGACGAGTCTGGGTAGAATCTATCTGAGAAGGACGACTTGAACCCACAACTTCTGCCCTATCATACTCGGTGTCTACATCATCGTCATCGTGGTCTACAGGTTGGGTATAGGTCATGTGCCTCTTTGGACGCCGAGACGTAGGTAGCCCCTATCTGGCACTACATCCCGGCTATGAGACCATCTCCTAGCAGCAGTAAGATCAAGAGGAGCATCCCGACTGACAAACAAGTCCATATGGATATATCATAATTCATGCGATATGTCCATATCAATACCTTGCATGTAGGGGAATCCTAACTCCTCTGCGGTGGGCTGGAGTGGTGTGAATCTAGTTTGTCAAAAAACAAAAGAACCAGACTTAATTAAGAACCCAATGACACATAATTATTTTAAAAAGTACACTTACTTGGGGACTGTCAAATAAAGTCACCAAAGTGAAGGCCCTCTTCGAGCATCTCAATCGTATGCCCCTAGGATATCCCTCAACTCAGAATTCATGGCAAAGGTCTGACCAAGTAAAAGGATGTCTCATATGCCCACAATTCTATTCACCAACAAATAAATAAACAATCAAAACAAACACATTATGAAATGTTCTATTAACAATGATACATGTTAGATATATAAACCTGTAGGGCCATCAAATATGCGTATACATGAAACTGTACGTCTCTAGCAGGATCATCAGGGGGTCAGACTCTTGTCTCGAGGTAATGACATAGTCGACCAAAAACATAGGAGGCCCATGGGAATTCATTAAACTCGTCGACATCCTCAGCCCATATCCACAACCACAATAGGACGGGGGTCCACGGATCAAACCAAAAAAGATACATCGTTAAAAATAAAACAAATGCGATAATCATCTGGTCGCACTTTAAAATGGCCAGTCATTTAAAACGGCATTAACTTTACTTCTATCATGAACTCCCTTTCAAAAAACTGACGGTAAACTCCTCCTTCCGATGGGAGATAGTGAGCGACATTTGGGTCAAATGCCACTAGGACAAAGCGTAGCCCTGTGATTATACAAAATTGTATTGGACAAATCTGCAGTTATGCCCCCAACGCGAAACAACAGCTCGCACTACTCAGACTGAGCCACTCTAATCTCCCTACCAAGTAATAACAACATCCTCTTGCTCATATAGTAGACATCTCTGTCAAAGTCCACAAAATGACAAAATGGGCAATTCCTAAATTGATCTAATATTACGGCGACCATCAATTCATTCGATATATCAGATATTAGTTGGAACTTAGTATAGAAATTCAGCTTCCCCTTCCAGTTCTGAGGTGCACCCCATCTCCATTCCAAGTCTGCCAAAAACACACAGAATAATATGTTAACTGTCTGAGAAGTCCAAAATATGTTGTCAAGACATAACTCGATATAAGTTATGTGTAACTCGATATTGAGTTACACATATCAAGTTATAAATCAATATGTCACTTGATATCTGTAACTCGTCATGTAACTCGATATCCAGTTACATATTGATATGTAACTAGATATCGAGTTACAGGTAGCTTGACATCGAGGCATAACTTGATACTCATTTGGTAACTCGATATCGAGTTATATAACTTGATATCGAGTTATACCCGAGGGTGTCGAGTTACAAGTCAAAAATCCTCGTCGTCTTCCTCTCCACCCCCAACCCCCATTAGCGCTTATCAAGCTTTTTGATTCAATTCCTAATTTGTCTAAAACCTAGAAATTCTACAAATCCTAATCTAAACAACTATAAACTAACTAAATCAATACAAAAAAAACATGAAATTAAAGGAAACATGTGAGTTCAAAATACTTACTTGTTGCCAAGTCGACACCGTCGCGGTCGTAGGGTCCATTTTTTGCAAGTCTCCGATTCGGTTCCTTTCGCCAAGTTATTTTGTCGAGTTATGAAATGGGTGTGACTCGAAAAGGAGGTTGGCTAAAGGACAATTTTGGAATTTCACGTGTCAAAATATCTAAAAAATATTTTTCTTTGAACAAAATAGTTAAAAAAACCGGCCCACTGATATTCTTCATTATCTCTCCAATATCTTCCACATATTTACAGTAAAAAATAGATTTAAAGCTTTTGGCCAACCTTTTCTCTTCATATACTTTTTGTTTGATAAGAAAAATAATTTCTCTGGAAGTAAGAATTTGCTAACTAAACATGTTTTCAAGAGCTTAAGCTCATGATATGTTTGTATAAGCTTACAGGTAAGCTATCCAAATGATCCAAACTATAATATTACTTTTCTACATATATGATTCCTTTCATTCTAATAGTTGTATAGAAAATAAAGCTTGGATCAACTAACCCTGGAACTAGATAGTTAAATAGAAAAGCTGTTTCTTCTTTTTAACAAACAAGAAAGAAAAAGACATGAAATCTCATGCAATCTTGTTATTCATAAAAAAAAGCTCCACTAGCTTTCACCAAACAATTATGAAAAGTACACAAATGATATGATCTACGACTATGTTAAAAAGGCGAATATTTCTGCAAAAATATGTCAAGACTAAAATACCCCTCACTTGAATAGTATGGCAAGATAAAATATTGAATGGCAAAAATGTAATTTAAGGTAGGTAAATCTTAAGTTCAGTTTCAAAACACCAACAGGCGTGTCCCCCCCCCAAATCCCTGAAAGTGTTTTCCCCTCAAGTTCTTCCCACGGGCGTCTCCCAAATCCCAAGAGACATTCTCCGCCCAGTTCATACATTGAATCGGAATTTACGGTATAGCAGCCACAACATCGATCAATTTTTGGTTGGAAGCGGGAGTCGCTTTGGGAACTGCATCTCCATCGCGGTCACATTTGTTTTTCCCTTTTCTATTTAGAAATACCAACATGCGTGTCCTCCCAAATCCCTGAAAGTGTTTTCCCCTCAAATTCTTCTCACATGCGTCTCCCAATTCCCAGGAGACATTCTCTGCCCAGTTTCATACATTGAATCGGAAGTTACGGTATAGCAGCCACAATATCATTCAATTTCTGGTTGGAAGCGGGAGTCGCTTTGGGAACTGCATCTCCATTGCGGTCACATTTGTTTTTCCCTTTTCTATTTAGAATTTGATTTTCCCGTTTCTATTTACAATTTGATTTTTCCCATTGGGTAAGAATCGGTTTCCTGGGAAGAAGAAAGAGATGAGATGTTATTGGGGCTTTTATTATCCACGGTGGAGAGTTGGATGATCCGAGGGGTTTTTACAGGCAGCTTGTTTTACTTGGAATTCTTATGAAAACTTGGTATCCAGCATATTCAATTTATTTTTCTTTTTGCATTATTTGTTAATTAATCTTGATTTATTGACTGGTAGTTTAGATACTAAATTTGACAACAAAATTCGAATATTTTTTGTATTTGCAGCTCCCGAATATGTGTATGTTTGAGTATGTGTGAAAATTGCTTTAAAGGCTATATCAAGTGACAAATGCGTGCACTTGGATTAACTCGTGTAGTCTTCATCACCTTAAATGTTTTTTTGTAGTTCCTTCATTTATTTGATCTCAAATAAAACAACTCTAATTTGGACAAATCGATGCTTTCTTTATTGGTCCTTCTGTAATATATTATTTTCGCTTAACGAGTTACCCTAAAATGTGTGCTGAAGATAGAAAACTGAAATCTTTCCTAACATATTGCTGAAATAATGCGTGATGAAGTTAGAAAACTGAAATCTTTCCCAACAAATTGATGAAATATTTTTAGTCCTTGAGGTACGATGTAGAATGCGCAAAGGTGCAGAGACAATGAACATTCATTAAAGTATTTGCGTTCCTGGGTGAGTACTTTGTTTTCTGGTACTTCTCATAATGATGGTTGCTTTCTAATATACTCTTTGCATACAAAATATAATATCCTACGCATATGAAATATATTCCTAAATATCTCTCCATTTTTAGTGAAAGTTCTCTTAGATGTTCGATTAGTTTGCATAGTATTTTAGGCGTTTCTGAATTACATTTATCTGGTTGTGAGAAAACATTTTCTTTTATTTCAGGAAAGATGTGTCAATGACAGCACAAGAAGTAGGAGTAGGAAGTGTAGGAGGTAGGAAAAGCAAAATATACTACTGAGCCTATTGTTGGATGATTGATATGTGGTGGATTTGGTGATCTAAAAAAAAGGTCATAAGTTGTTTAAGAATTTTGTAGGTTGGTTGGGTCTAATTTTTACTGAGATACAATTAGGGTGCATTACATATGAGATTAAATTCATTTATGTCTTTATGCGTACAAGATTACCTGTGAATACAATTTCTATGGGCACAAACAAGTTAATTGCTTTTATGTGTAGCATTAGTAATTTCTTCCAGAAATCTATGGTTACATGTTAAGTTTGGGTGCCTTATATGGATTCTATTGCCGGTTATAAGATAAAACATATATCATTGTTATACAAATATATTGAAGTGCAGTGCAAAGCATATGACTGAACAACCAAAAGATTGCCATCTCTTAACTCATTTATTCAATGGGATAATTACAAAATACTACTTTCGCTTTCATGGAGGCAGAGCACCAGCACGGAGAGACCAAAAGTCAGGCTTTTGATTGGTTTTCTGAGTCTTCCTTCGGGTTTTGGATTCTCGCATAACTTAACTCGATTATGATTGTTGTTGTTGCATATTCCCATAAATCAATCTTATTTATCTTGCTCCTAAATTTGTTTTTCTTCTCCATAGATACTGGGAAATACCGAAAATAAATACAAAAGCCGCTTCTCCCTTGTTGATTTTATGCCACCACACTTGGAATTTTCCCTTTATCCCTTGTTGAAATATTTTTTGGATTATGTTTGGTGAGATATAATATTTTGATGAAAGTTTTAGATAATTTCATATAATCTAATATGGACAAGTATTCCTCTGATGACCAAAATACTAAGACTCTCATCAGATTGAATATTTAAAAGTTACTGCGAGTATCACATACAGGCATCCAAAAGACGATTAAGATACAAGTATAAGATGGTAATGGTTGACAAAAGATGTATCACTATAGTCTTTTATCTAGGTGAAATTGCAAAAATAGTCCTGTAACTATAGGGCGGTAGCAAAAAGGTCCCGTAAAAATCCTATTTTGCAAAAAAATCCTTTAACTATATAAACATCTCAATTTAGTCCTATAAAATGTACCGTTTGCAAAATAGTCCTGTAACTATATGAAAACCTCAATTTTAGTCCTAATTTCTCCGAAAATTGGGAGTTTCATGTGCCGCTCACGTGATTGAAATACGGTGAAATCAGTACCAAAATTGAGTTTTTCATAGAGTTGCAGGACTATTTGGCAAAATGTGCGATTTACAAGACCAAAATCGAGAGTTTTCTATAGTTACAGGACTTTTTTGCAAAACGTGATTTTTATAGGATCTTTTTGCTACCGCTCTATAGTTACAGGACCAACTTTACAGTTTTGCCCTTTTATCTATTCTCTGTTTTCATATTAAACAAGATGGTATAGTTCAAATATTCAAACACCAGTAAAACTTTGATGAAAGTTTTAGATAATTTCATATAATCTAATATGGACAAGTATTCCTCTCATGACCAAAATACTAAGACTCTCATCAGATTGAATATTTAAAAGTTACTGCAAGTATCACATACAGGCATCCAAAAGACGGTTAAGATACAAGTATAAGATGGTAATGGTTGACAAAAGATGTATCACTATAGTTTTTTATCTATTCTCTGTTTTCATATTAAACAAGATGGTATAGTTCAAATATTCAAACTCCAGTAACCCAATCTCTTTGTACATGCACATTGTAAACATGTTTCCATATATTCAGAAAATGCAAATGGTTAAAGCTTCATTCCTTCAAACGATTCTGATTCTACATCAAGTCCACCAGCATCTGTAAGTACTGGAATCTTTTTCTTTTTTTTAAAAAAAGTACTGGAATCTTATTTATATAAACTACAAATCTATAATTAATCCTCTTCGATGTACTTCAAGAATCTCAATTGTTTCTTTATCCATCTACGTAAAGCTCTACAATAATCATTTTGACCTTGTTTAATTATTGCAGGCAACATCAAACCCGCATGTATGTCAACATGGCATCCTTTGGTGCAGCCGATGGGGAAATTGGACAATACCGCTGCAATTATTGGGGCAACATCAGATTCACTTAAAGGGTCGGGAAATGGGTTCTTCATTGATGGAATCATGAATTTTGGTGGAGCCCGGGTTGATCTTGATCTTGTCATTCCTTGATCAGCCATCCAATCCAATTCACTGTCGTTGGAAAAGGAAACCTGGTGGTAAGTTCAGTTACAGTTTTAGCCTTCTGGGATTTATTGAATCTTGAAAAGCGGTATTCTGAAAACACATTTTGATCAAGATGTCTCAATCTTAAAAACATGTGACTGTGGTTTCTCACTACCGTATGACATGGAAAAGCTGTTTGAGTCTTTTAAAGATGGGGTGGTGTTATACATTTTTCTTATCACCCCTCCTTTTATGGTATTACCTTTTTGTCCATTTTATTTGATTCTTGGCAATAGACTTGAATTTTTTAAGTTCTTAATGAGGTATATTGTCAAATATAAGAAATATATTCATGTGCAATTGGGCTTCTATCAACGAGAGTTGAGCCCCTGAAATGGATCTCAGTCGACAAGTAATATCTAAATGAAGTTAATGCGGAGAGCCAAGTGGTAGACATTGCAATATTTAGTGATCTTTGTTGATGACATTGCATTGTATAGATTGGATGTCACCTGTGATGGTCTGTAATTGAGAGATATAGCAATAATGTGGTTAGGATATTTAGTGTTTTGATGAAAATAAGATTCTTTACTTTGGATTTCAAGCATTAATTCTGACAGTAGAATTCTTGAAGAGGGAAAACAATCTTTCCACTGTTGACGGAATGTAGTTTGACAGTGCCTATATTTCTCCATTTTTTGTGTAACTGATTGTGAGAAACCTTATTAAGGTGTGTATGTCTTGCCTCATAAGAGAATGGACTATGTTCACTGGTTTTAGGGTGCCCGAGTGATGCAATATCATTCATTGAGCAGGCTGCAGACCAAGATTATGAAAAGGAAAGCTGAATGAAAGAATCGTAACTAAGTAAAAAGTATGCCTGTACTCGCCAATTTATTTATATATATAGATATTAAATTACTTCTTTGTATTTTAGACGTTACTTACCATTCTCACAGACAAATATTCTTGGAAGAGATCACACTCATAGCTATTATATTTCTGATTATTTTATTTTATTCTGTCAACAAAGAAAGTAGAAAAAAAATTATAATGCAGAGATATAGCTATTATAGACTACAAACTAGAAATAGAAGGAATCTGCATTTCTCCTTAGAAGAAGGCTATTGCAATAATCTAATGTCGACATGTACACAAAATTATAAATAACAAGATTGGACTACTACCATCAATATCAATCAAACATGAGGCCTGAGCTTCATCAGGAAATTATGGATAGTGTCATGAAAGGAGAGATTAGATGAAGTGAAGTTGGGAGGAGAATTGTTCTTCCTGCATAAGCGCAAGAGATGTGTCGTAAAATATCTTGATGTATTAGCATTCGTACAAAGATTTGAAAAACCATATTAACTACACATAGCGTGATAGAAAACAGATCTGCCTCCACTAAAAACATGCGCCTCTTCAGTTGGAAAACATGCGCCTCTTCAGTTAATATTCTCTTCTTAGACTTTTATTCATTGTATTGGTTTCAGAAAGAAGATAACGATAAAAAAGTAGGACCAGATCAACTTCCCTTTCCTCGGACTGAAATAAGCCAGGATTTATTTGATTTTGTAAAGAGATATCTCGCCAGACTCCAACTCAGAAATTATGGTAAGAATTTAGAATTCAATAAATCACTTTTTCAAAACTTAGGGGTCGCCAAACTTCGAGACTTCCATTTTCTTTTGTTTAATTTTTTTTGCCATTTTCCAACCTTCTTTGTCTTTCTTCTGGATTTAGGGGTAAGGATGTTGAAAAATATGGCTGGGATTCTAAGGAATTGGTTTGAAGGTTAGGAAACAGCCTGTTGGTGGCAATCAATACATAAATATTAAATGTTGATAAACTGACACAGCTTCATAGACATTTTCATTTCATCCGGGAAAAAAACATTTTTTCCTTAATAATGTCTTTGTCATTTGATCCAATAGAGTTCTATTAGATAGGAGCAAAATTGATAAATAGTGATAACTCTCGGATAGAGTATTAGAACGGAAAGATCCTTTAGATAATGAACTATTGGTTCTAGACCATCTCTTGATCATAAATATTTCTTATGACTTCACATTTTACATCATTTAGTGAACTTGATTTGTGTCTACTTGAATTTGTGTGCGTATGTGTCATCACCCTACTCCTTGCAGAGCTAGAACTGTATTAATCCATTTATTTTCATGTACTTTGTTTGTTCAATGTTTTAAATTTTAGCAAATTGAGACGTCAACAATTATCCTTACACATAGCAGGGGTTCAGTAAAATTCTTTTGTAGAAAATATGTATTATTGTTGAAAGAATTTGCAAAATTTCAAGAACCTTTTCAAACTCATTTATGTGCTTTGATCTCAATTTGTTGCTTATTTAGGAAAAGGAATCATCGAATAGATTTCATACTTCCGAATTTGAAAACATAATTGATTCCAAAAATGAAACTGGACATTCTGATTGCTTTCTTTGAAGGAAAATGAACAAAATGTGTTTTAGTATCACCAAGTTATATTTTCATCTCCTGATCAACCATCTCTAAATTACAAAATGGAATCACAATATGGATTTCACTCCTTTTTCTTTTTCTTTCTCTCTAATTGGTGACTTCATTTTCAATGTTTGTCAATTTGTCAATTTCTTGAGTGGTAGTCAGCCTAGAGTTTTTTTCCTTGAAGTGAAGTTTATCTAGAGGGATGTTGGACATTTTGAGTGTAGAATTCTTTTGGTTTATTGATTCAATGCGTGTGTCCTTTTGGGCTCTTGATATGAGGACTCATATTTGATTTTTTTTTGTCCATTTACTGTTTTAGCTGGATTCACACCGATTTTAAAATATGATTCTTTTTATAGCTCTGTCCTTGGATGCCTCTGTCGGTGGTGTGTGCGCGCCCGCTTGCAGTCTTATGCTTGGACTCACTTTTAGATTTAGAAAACTTTGAGTGTGGAATTCTTGTATGGACTCTGCATTTTGTTATCTATTTACAGGATCCAGGCGGATTTGAAAGTCTAATTCTTGGTATGGCTCTTCTCTTTGATGTTGTGTTCGCATCTCTAAGGTTTGATTAACTATGTTGAATTCTTGATCTTGTTCTGGTCTTTGATGTCTCTTTGTCTTTGTTTGTTTATTTATACTATTTTTCACATTTAAATATCAAATAATTTTGTGGTAGTTTCGAATGGACAATGTTGTTGATTGCTCTACGTGTTAAAAAAAATTATTATAATGATATGCAAAATAATAATTATGTTATGGGTTTTGATTTTTATATCGATTTTTAGGTTGAGTTTTGAATAAAAGAATTTTTTACGCTGCCAACTTATAAAATCCCCAGTAAGTAAAGATATCAAAAGACACTAAAGAGACACTAAAGATAGATGTTAAACAAGGCTGCTTTTTGGAGGAAATATTTATAGCCACTGTTGTGTTTTGATTTTTATATCGATTTTAAGGTTGAGTTTTGAAGAAAAAAACTTTTTTACGCTGCAAACTTCTTAAATCCCCAGTAAGTAAAAAAAGTGAGCGACACTAAAGAGACACTATAGGTAGATGTTAAATAAGGTTGCTTTTTGGAGGAAAGATTTATAGCCACTGTTGTTTGTTGATTCAGTATTGTTTTCATGCTTCCTCTTCATGAGGCTTTCCAGGAGAGTGTAAATAAGTCAAAGATGGACTAGGTATGTACTTTTGTTAGAGTGATTAAATACTAAATGGCTTATCTGTCTAACAGCTTAAGCTTTTGAGACTCTTATCTCTATTTAAAGCAAATTCTTGTCCCTATCTAACATACGTACATGAACATGCGCGTGCACACACTTAAAACACGGACACACACATATAATATATATCAGAATAAACATGTTAAATTCATAGTTATACTTGTGGGCTACCACAAAAGTATACTATCCATTTAAAGTTGTCTAAATCTTGTCAAGAAATTAGAAATGCGGCAAGTGTCTTATGCAATTCACTGGTTGAAGTTCAATGTCCCTACTTTTATATATTTGGACGAACTGAGTTTATTGATCTCTATTATGGGTTTCCTCATACTAATCATCATATATTTTGTATGACTTCACATTTTACATCATTTGGTAGACTTGATTTGTGTCTACTGGATTTGTTTGTGTGTGTATCAGCCCTCTACTTTGTGCAGTGTCGGTACTATATTAAGCCATCTCCTTTTCTTTAATTTTCCTTGTACTTTGTTTTGTTCGATGTTTTAAATATAACAAATTGAGTTGTCATGAAATTAGCTTTTCACGTAGTAGGGGTTCAATAAAATTCTTGTGTGTAGAAAATGTGTATAATTGTTGAATGAATTTGCAAAATTTCAAAATCTTTTCCAACTCGCTTCTGTGCTTTTATCCTAATTTGCTGCTTATTTTTTTTTTTGTTGTGTTTTTCTTAATATTTTTTTTAGTATTTGTCTTCAGGTGTTGTTGGTTCTGATTATTATTGTTGGTTCGTTTATATTAAACTGTATTTTTCTATCCCACAGACTTGTATGTTGTTTTTAAGCAATATGTTGATAGTACTAGAAAGAGTGTAAACTTCAGGAAAATTCATCGAGACCTTTGCCATAGATTTTGCTAGCTAATATCTCAAGGATTTGGATATGCTTTAGGATTTCAAGATTTTTATATTTAACATCTTATGATGAAATATAAATTCATGATATGGTTACATATACTGAAGCATCTTATCAATTTAGCTTTAAAGACAACGACAAGTTTTCCTTTAGCTTAAGTCATTTGAATGTGAACTTAATATTCTCTGGCTTGACAAAGTAAAAATACTTCCCTGAAACAGATAACAACTGTTTTAAATGCAATTGTTCAAGATTTAAGACAGTTTTGTTGCTGCTTAGTTTTTTAGTCATATGATATTTGTTTGTGTGAGTAAGATTTATGCTTTAAAGGAATTGTGTGTGATCAGAGTGTACCAGAACACTATAGTCAATCTGATGGATTTGGATGCTGATATGAAAGCTCTAGAATATAATTGCATAAAGTTCCTTTTCCAGAAGATTAATTTTTAGATCTTTAGCTATAGCTAAATATTTGTTTCAAGCGCATGTCATGATCATGCTGATGCCTTTCTATTTGACAACTATTGATTGGCAAATACCAAACAGATGACCAAGCCTTGGTGGATACTATTACATCTGTAGGAAATGGACCAACGATCAGAATAAGTACATTGGATTAGCTTGGTCAATCCTAATACATGTCACAGCCAGTGTTTGGTCATCCCTGTATTAAGCTATATCTGAGGTATGTCTTATTTTTTTGCGTCTAAAAGCTTGTTTCTTTTGGGCCTTAAAATCTGAGCTTTTCCATAAAATTATTTCAAGGCATGAGTTTACTGGATTTTGATAAACAAGATAAGATATATGAACCACATATCCTCTAGATATTGTTATTCCAATTCTTTCTTGGAATCATTTTTTTCTCTTTATATTTTGTGTGTTTTGAGCATTTTGTCGAAGTAAGAAACTACATCTTTCACTTTATTATGTTGAATGCAACATAGAGGATCCATCACTTGTAAAGTTCATTTTATAAGAGTCTAATTAATGATATGAATAGTGTGTTGTTTGATCTTTCTTTTATTGGTCTTGTATGGGTCTGACATGATGATTTATTTGTCCTACTTTTAAGTTTTCTAAGTTTAGTTTAATGGCAAGTCTTTATAGAATGAAATTTGGGGCTTCAGTATTTGATTATTTTATTACCTGAACAATGGAAAGCATTTAGTTATATTGTTCCAGCAGCTTGACAGATATATAAAAATTCTTGTTCCATGTTTCACGTTTCATATTTTCAGGTAGTGTCAATCTTACCATTGAGCTGATACTATGTAGAGAAGTGAAATTGGATGTGAAACTTTAGGTTTCTGTTTCTTTTTGGCTAATATTTTCATCGTTGTTATAGGGGGACGAGTCACATGTGAGCTGTTATTTCATTGACTGCAACCTCAAGTGCTACGCCATATCAGTAATCTTTATTTTGCCTTTATCTTTTGAATTTTGCAATCTTTCTTTGTTGAATGTAAGAAATCATGATTTAGCTATAATGAAATTGGAAATTGCTTATCTGATTGCCAGAAAACTAGAATTTCAGTATTTTACTAATTTAGAGCTTAATATACCAAAATGTCTCTTGAACATAATTGTATATATGGTGTTTATGATTACAGTGAATATATTGGTGTGAAGTTGGATAGGCCAGCTGATTTGATTAAAGACATGCTTTTCGTTGCTGCAAAGTTTGTTTTTGGAGTGATATAGGAATAGGAATTTTATTGTATGAGAGTGCAAATACATTATTATTTAGCATTAATTTTATGTGGTACCTACTTTGAAACGTTTGTTAATTCCTGACCTTTGATTTTGGACTCTAAAGATTGATGTATTTGCATTTGAATAATAATTGTTGGTTGATATAGATGTGTTAAATTGGTACTATTGGTCATGAATTATAGGGTGTCTATCTGTTTAATGTTCAATAGACAACTATTTTTTAAAGCAAAACTAACAAAAAATGTTATACAATAATACAACAATATTGTATTATATTGTTATGTAATTCATCACAAAATACATCGGTTCTTAATATTGTTTTACATAGTAAAGACAACTACTTTTTCGCGCAAAAGACATTAGTTCAAAAATCGAATTAAATTGTAACCAACTTTAACTCAAACAATTGTAAACCGTTGTTGTTTCTTCCAAAGACATCGGTTTTTTGACAATCATCCGATACATTTCTATACAACTCATCTAAACTATTACGCATGGGGTCTTTTGGTCCACCATGCCTCGACTATATTTCTCTTATTAAAATTTTATTTCATAAAATATAAGTCTTTTATCTTGCAAGACTCTTTTCAAGTCAAACTATATTGTACGATTTTGACTGATATGTATATAATAAAGCCAACTTAACTTATACTTAATAAATAAATTATTTTTAATTTTAATTGAATTAGTAAAATTTAGGGTTCACGTGCAACTCACGTGCACCTTACTAGTACTCATAAAAATCCATATTTTGCAATGAACCTGTTAACATTTTCTCAAGAGATTAAAAGCCTGAAAAGGGGGCATCAGAAAGGTTCCCTACAATCTTTTTTTCTTTTATATGGAAAGTGGTCAACAAACCGAGCCTTGTAATTTGAGCAGATATCCAAAAATTACGCAAAATAATACCAAAACGCGTTGATCATACTGCACTTTAATCTAACAAAAACAACTCAATCAATTATAGACAATGATGATAAACACTACTCATCAAGTTACATTTTATTATGTTGTAGGGAGCTAAATCCACATGTCTTTTTCGATCTATTAAGTAAATCGACTTCAAGAAATGACATAAAACACTAATATATATTACGCTCGTTTATAAAATTATTATTGCGACCAGGGTGAGAGAGGTGTTGGAGGGGGGCATCTTCCGGGCAAATTTAATGTTATGTAGTACATTATCTATATATTATATATTTATATATAAATGTTATTTGTCTCCCTAAATATTTCCAACTTCGCCACCTCTCTCACAATTATTTTCAATTCTCCCCCCCATGTTACAGTTTCTGCGTCCGTAGAACCAAAATAACATTAATGAGAATTGAAACTTTATTACTTAATATTTTATTACTAATATTATTATCTACCAGCTTGGGAGGCAAATCTGTCTGCATCTGTTCAATAATTGACTACATTGAAACCAAGAAATGCAGTTGGTTGAGTGATCATACTACCATGACAATCATAATTTCTGAAATACCAAAATAAGGAATAAAACTTATCACTTTCCATTCAAAATGATACCCTTTTCAATATGTAATTAACAAATCAATATAAACAAAACAAGAAGTTAAAAAGTGCTATTAATATGCTAATGAATAAGACATGACAATTCACAAATAAGATGAATAATTTCTTAATCTGTACAGAATTAGCTTATATATAACGCAACCAATAATTGGAGAACCCTTGGGCACTTTTTATATTGTACACTTTAAATATTTCCCTAAAAGCCAAGTTTTCATACTTATTTAACACTTATACCACCACTAATTTACATTTGAACCACACTCTGACAGACAGTAGACCATAGTATGGATGAGTTGATCACTCACACTAATTGCAAAACTGTTGCAAATGGTACAACAAGCAAAGTTATCACTTGCAAAGGTACAAACATTTATGCATTAAATTTCTTGCTTTTTTTGTTATTTTTTTCAATATGATCAATTTTTTTAATATGAATATTGCAATTTTTGTTAAGCTGCTGTGGTTTATGGGCCGGGTGAGGCCTTAGTGATAGAAAAAATTATGGTTGACCCGCCAAAGGAAATGGAGGTCCGAATCAAGATCCTCTTCACTTCTGTTTGTCACTCGGATCTTGGTGTTTGGCTAGGCACTGTACGTGTGTATATATATATATATATATATAAATGTCTCTATGGCTAAATAATATCTCCATAATAGATATTAGATATTTAACCTTTCTGCAACTCTTTATAATGTATTGTGATTCAAGAATGAAGCTGAAAGGGCATACCCTCGAATTCTTGGACATGAGGCTTCCGGGTACGTGAAAATAGTGGTGTACAATATTAATTATGATTAATTACAAAATTAGTCTTGTAACTTTGGAGTTGTGGGATTTTAGGACTTTTATTTTTTAAATTTGCAATGTAGGACTTGAATTCGGCACGTTAAGTACAATTTTGGTTAGAAAATTCAAAGATTAGTTAGAATGCTAACGTGGGTTGCCACCTTACCAACCCAAGTTGGGGATTTTCAATTTTCCTCTGAAATTGATAATTAAGTTGTTTTTTAATTTATTGGTATTATTAATTAATAAATATATGAATAATGCATATTGTATGTGTTCCAGTCAACATCAAAATCAACAATTTCACTAGAAAATTGAAAATTTCCAATTTGGAGTGGTGAGGTGGCAACCATGCCAGCAATCCAGCCAAATTTTGAATTTTTCGACCAAAATTGTCCTCAATATATATGTCGAGTTACTTTTAATTAATGTCCGAAATCGCAAATTGAAAAAATAAAAATCCTAAAATGTTACACCCCAAAGTTGCTCGACCAATTTTGCAATTAGGCCTTATTAATTATTACTATTGTTTTTTTATCAAGTAAATTACAAAAAATATCTTGAGGTTCAATCTAATTACCAAAAAAAACCATGTAGTTTTCAAAATTATAAATAACCCCTTGACTTTTGTTTCTGCTAACAAAATGCACTCTCGAGAGGAAGGTATTTGTTAAGAAATACAAATATCAATGGGTACTGTTCGTAATACCAGAAGGGAGTTTGTATTTGTAATTTTGAAAGATAAATGGGGTTTCTTGTAATTAGGCTAAACCTCAGGGTAATTTTTGTGATTAATTTGCCTTTTGTGAAACAATTCTAATTAACTTGGGTAATTTTGGGTGCAGAATAGTTGAGAGTACGGGAGAAGGAGTGACAGATATAGAAGCTGGAGATTATGTAATTCCCATTTTTCATGGGGAGTGTGGGGAATGCATATTCTGC
Organism: Rehmannia glutinosa; assembly: GCA_016081115.2. Classification (NCBI taxonomy): domain Eukaryota; kingdom Viridiplantae; phylum Streptophyta; class Magnoliopsida; order Lamiales; family Orobanchaceae; genus Rehmannia; species Rehmannia glutinosa. The sequence continues at coordinate 201,741 of JABTTQ020002707.1, read as the reverse complement.
AAATCAGCAATCACAAATATGTGTGCAAAGTTTGGGATAAACCCAATGAAGAGAGTGATGGAGAGTGATGGGAAATGCAGGTTTTGGAGTAAAGATAAAAACCCAATTTTCCATTTTTTCAACACTTCAACATTCAGTGAGTACACAGTGGTAGACTCTGCATGTGTTGTAAAGATTGACCCTAAACTCTTTCCCCTCAACAAAATGGCTCTGCTCAGCTGCTGCATTTCCACAGGTATTGTAATCCCTTGAGGTTTTGTACTTGTTTTAAACATACCCACACAATAGTAGCAATTTGTAAAATAGAAATAAACATCAAGAGGGTGTTTATAATTTCGAAAGATAATTGGGCTTTTTTGGTGTTTAATTTACCCCAAAATTATAGCTTTGTTTATGACAAATTGAGATTTTCTATTCCATATTCTTGTTCACTCTATATTTCAATGAATCGGATGAATCACATGTGTACAAGATAATGTCAAAATCGTTTATGTGTCTTTCATCCAATATATATAATGGAATATGGCGTGGAACAAGAGACTTCCTCCCTTTTCTGACAGTACAAAGTAAAACTTGTTGGAAATTTGGTCTTGAGAAATGAGTGTTGACCCGATTTTGACCAAATAATTAAGTGGTTTCCGTTTGTGAAAAATGGAATTAAATTATTTGTAAAAATTCTGCTAAGAGAGTAGATGAGAATAGCATTTGGAATTTCTCAAAACCGATTCCGGGTGAATGAGAAATTAATGCTAGAAGTTAGCCACTTAATACAAATAAATGGTATGGAAAATATGGGGAAGGAGAGATGTTCCATCCCACATACGAAAAAGAGGATAAAGTTGCACACTTAATATCACAAGTTGGACATATGGGTTTGGGCCCTTGGGGGCACCCAAGTTTTTAAAGGGGTGAGGACCTACATGCTTGTGGGTTTGGTTCAAAGCACACACGCGCGTCGGCCGGCACGGCCCGGTCCGGGTTCGGTCGCGAGTCGTGGGCCTTGGGCTTCAAGGCCCTTATTCTTTTTGGACCAAAAACCTTTAAAATTAATTGTTTAATTAATTTTTGTAATTAATTAAATAGATTTAATTAATTTTAGTAATTAATTAATAGAGTTCAACCTGTACCCGTGCGTCGGGGACGTGCGCCATGCCGAACGTTTGCGCACCAAATAAGAGCGGCGCCGCGGTCGTGCGTCTGGTCGTGCTCCCTGCGCAGGTGCGTCTGTTCAGTGCAAAATGTGTCTTTTCGAGCCAAAAGACGTGTTCTTTCCATACGAGGCGCCTAAGGCCTATAATATTCGATCCCTGGTGACTGAAAATAAATACGAAATTATCAGATAACTAAAAACCGAGCATTGCATTTTGCATCTTGTCCCATTTCCTCCTTGAAAAACTTGAAAGTTGTCAAACACTTTGTAGTTCGCTGTTGTTCCAGTTTTGCTAGTGCTGCTAACCGGAACTGTAAAAAGTCGTTGTATCTTAGAGGCGAGCGTCGGAACCGTAAGCACTCGGTATACGGGGCGTTTTCGTCTTGCGGAGACTGTATCTAATACAGGCCTCGACTTTGCTTATACACTATACAAGCCATTTTCCTAAACAGAAACCTTCCACCAGTTATATTTTTACCAACAATCGCAAGACGAAAAATTAAATATTTGTTTCTATTTCGGAAGTTTACGTTTCTGTTTCAAGACAATGGCTCTAGTTTCGAAGGTTGCTGCTCATGGCGAGAAATCGGCGAAGTTCTCCGGTGCCGACTTCAAGAGATGGCAACAGAAGATGCTGTTCTACGTGACGACTTTGGGTCTGTCCCGTTTTCTGAAGGAAGAACGCCCTACCGTTGGTGATGATGAATCCGTTAACGAACGGAGAATCGCTGTGGATTCTTGGCATAACAGTGATTTCCTATGTCATAATTATGTTTTGAATGGGCTAGACGATACCTTGTACAAGGTCTATAGTTCGTTCAAAACGTCCAAAGAGTTGTGGGACTCTTTGGAGTAGAAATATAAAACAGAAGATGTCGGTGCAAAGAAATTTGTAGTCGGTAATTTCTGGATTATAAGATGGTTGACACCAAGACGGTGATTAGCCAAGTGCAAGGAATTCAGATCATACTTCACGACTTAGTGTCTGAAGGGATGATTCTGAGTGAGTCGTTCCAAGTGGCTGCGATTATCGAAAAATTATCGCCATCGTGGAAAGATTTTAAGAACTACCTCAAGCACAAGCGAAATGAAATGGGGCTTGAGGATTTGATAGTTCGACTTCAGATTGAGGAAGACAACCGAGATTCCGAATGGAAATTGGCAAATGTGGGGGTATGATCATACTTTGTGGAACACTAGTGGAGTTTCTGTTGCATTTTTAAATGTAACAGAAGGTGTTGCCAAAAATGTTGTAAACACTGAAACCACATTTGCATGAGGTGTAGTCGAAAGTATTATAACATTAAAGGCATACACCGTAACAAGTTAAATCTGAAGTCTTACTAAAGATGTGATAACATCAAAGGTTACACACCTTGTAAAAGATGGAGTTGTTGGAACTAAGATCTAAAATCTGGTAGAACGAGATTCTAACTGGATTGTCGGGCCAATGTTCTAACAAAATAAAATAAAAAATGGCCGAGAGCCATAAGAATTCTGGATGATCTTGTGTTAAACAAGATATCAGAAGTTGAAAGGGGAGCTTTACTTTTTAGCAAACCACATAAAGGAGATTGCCTTAAAATGTGGGGGTGCTTTGGAAAAAGTAGAAGCGACGAATGAAATAAATTCAGCATTTATGATATAAGTGATGGTACGATCATTAAATCAAGAAATGTTGTATTTATTAAAGGTGTCTTTTCTTGGAAAGGAAAGAGGTAAGTCTAGACGTTTTTGTCGTAGACATAATACCAATAAACAGTTGATTTCGAAAATGGGGTTATTTCGGTTGACTACATGAAGTCAAAGGAAAACCTTGCGGATCCGCTTACGAAAGGCATAAATCGAGATCAACTGTATAAACTGTTAAGGGGAATGGGTTTAAAATCCACAACTTAAAGAATGTTCATAGCGGTAACCCAACCTTGTGAATTGGAGATCCCAAGACCTTGGTTCAATGGGACAACTAAGTTATGAATGTCCAGTTGAACACTTGGAAAATGTGTTAGCTCATTCTCGATACATCCAATTGAATGTAAACCTACTGAATGTGGTGAGGTTAAGTTTTAGACTTTTAATGATTCATATACCGAAAGGTGGAGTATGGCAGGATACTCTTCAATAGGAGATCACCTATATAAGTGAGAAGTAATGGCCGTTTCAAAAGAAACACTTATGAATCTAAGATATGGTTCAGGGCCGAAATGGACACAACGTGAGAACAACAAGTGTTAGAGTTGTTATTGTGTAAATCTTGTTGTCTTGGTTTACACGAGCGATCGAGTAGTTCAAGACATCGCGTCACTAAGCGACCCGATAACTCCGATAGTATTTTTACTAAGGAAGGTTCAAAGCCACAAGCTACCTATCCTGATGCAATAACGATTCGCCGAGACTTTCAAGCGAATCTGCATACACGCATGCATTAATTTTATTCATGTGGTGGATTGTTGGAAATTTGGTCTTGAGAAATGGGTGTTGACCCGATTTTGACCAAATAATTAAGTGGTTTCCATTTGTGAAAAATGGAATTAAATTATTTGTGAAAATTCTACTAAGATAGTAGATGAGAATAGCATTTGGAATTTCTCAAAACCGATTCCGGGTGAATGAGAAATTAATGCTAGAAGTTAGCCACTTAATACAAATAAATGGTATGGAAAATAAAAAATGTGGGGAAGGAGAGATGCTCCATCCCACATAGGAAAAAGAGGATAAAGTTGCACACTTAATATATCCCAAGTTGGACACATGGGTTTGGGCCCTTGGGGGCACCCAAGTTTTTAAAGGGGTGAGGACCTACATGCTTGTGGGTTTGGTTCAAAGAACACACGCGCGCGCCGCCGCCGCCGCCAGCCCCGCCCGGGTCCGAGTCGCGGGTTGTGGGCTTGGGCTTGGGCTTGGGCTTCAAGACCCTTATTCTTTTTGGACCAAAAACCTTTAAAATTAATTGTTTAATTAATTTTTGTAATTAATTAAATAGATTTAATTAATAATTAATTAATAGAGCTCAACCTGGAAGAGGATCGGCCCCGCGCACGGGCGGGAGCACGGCCCGTGCGGTTGGGTCGTGCTACCTGCCGAAGTTTCGAGCGATTACGACGGCGGCGCACGGCCGTGCGTCTGTCGTCTCTCTCGCACGCAGTGCGTCGTTCATTAGTGCAAAAGGTGTCTTTTCGAGCCAAAAGACGTGTTGTTTCCATACGAGGCGCCTAAGGCCTATAATATTCGATCCCTGGTGACTGAAAATAAATACGAAATTATCAGATAACTAAAAACCGAGCATTGCATTTTGCATCTTGTCCCATTTCCTTCTTGAAAAGCTTGAAAGATGTCAAACACTTTGTAGTTCATTGTTGTTCCAATTTTGCTAGTGCTGCTAACCGGAACTGTAAAAAGTCGTTGTATCTTAGAGGCGAGCGCCGAACAAAAGCACTCGGTATACGGGGCGTTTTCGTCTTGCAGAGACTGTATCTAATACAGGCCTCGACTTTGCTTATACACTATACAAGCCATTTTCCTAAACAGAAACCTTCCACCAGTTATATTTTTACCAACAAAACTATTTTCACAAACTTCTCAAATTGGCATTTTCGAATAATTATAATATTATTAAATTTTAAATCTTCATTTAAAGTAATCTTATTATTCATTTTTTCAGTACAAAATTATTAGATGGGATCAATCTTGTCTTTCAATGTAAAAGCTTATACTTTTAAAGTAAATTGTCCCAATTCAATTACGTATATTACAATTATTTCATTTACTGGCCCAAAACAATTATGGGATAGAGGAAGGATCAACACATACACACACATCCACATGGGTGTAACCACTAGGTTAGCTATCCAAGTGGGTAGCATCGACTAACTCAAAGAGGTATAAGTATACAATTAAATGAAAAAAATAAAAAATCACTGGCGCAGGCGTGGGAGCCGTGTGGAATACGGCCAACGTGAAACCTGGCTCGACTGTCGCTGTTTTTGGTCTAGGCTCCGTGGGGTTCGCGGTAAGTTTCTATGTACAAGAAAGATACTCTATTACAAAATATGTAAATTTCTTTAACTTTTCAGTAAATTAAAATATTTTTCCAGTTAAATATGAGGACTTCAGTGATAAGTCCAATCAAATAAAATTTGGATTAACTTAAGTGACCACTTTAACATTAATTGCAATTGTTTTTTACATTAACAATGGTATATTGGTATGGCATGGCATGCAGGTGGTGGAAGGAGCACGAGCTAGAGCAGCAGCAAACATTATAGGAATTGATATCAACCCAGATAAACTAGCTAAAGGTATTTTTTTATTATCATATCAAACAAAATCATGCCAATAATGATCGTCTCTTTTTTATTTTATTTTATTTCCATTATTGATCCGTTAGAAAATCTTTCTTGTGTATGTATGTACATGCACACATACAGGCCTAACATTCGGAATTACAGATTTCATAAACCCCAAGACTCTTGATATGCCGGTCCATGAGGTCAACAACTATTTTTCTTTATTTTCCTTTTTTTCTTTTTATAAATATATCTATTTTCCGAGGCAAAAACTTGCGTGAGACGGTCTCACGGATTTAGATCCGTGAGACGGAGCCCTTACACAAAGTTTTAAAGGTTTTTTTTTCCAGATTTTATTTTACTTAGGGTTTATATTTGTTCTTTTAGGGTTTATTTTGTTTCTTGGGTTTATTTTTAATTGATTTGTGTTTTTAGGATTTTTAGTTTTTTTTAGGGTTTATTTTTTATTTTTTGGGTTTATTTTTGTTTTTCGGGTTTATTCTTCATAGTTCATGTTTTTAGGGTTTATTTTTGTTTCTTCATGGTTCATTATTATTTTTAAATTTATTTTCATGGTTCATGTTCTCAAGACGGAGCCCTTAAGAGGTCCGTCCCACGGATTTAGATCCGTGAGACCGTCTCACAAGAGACTTGCTCATTTTCCGATATCATTATTATTATTTGGTGGATGTAGAAAATTAAAGTAATGACGGGTGGAGGAGTGGACTATAGCTTTGAGTGTGTTGGGTGTGCAGATGTTCTCCGTGAAGCTTTCTTGTCCACCCACCAGGTTACTACTTAGCATTCATATACATTTTCAATTGAGGAATCAATTTTCCAAGTTACTGATATGCAATAACATAAAAGTTACGAGCATATTATTTATTGTTGTAGGGCTGGGGATTGACAGTACTTGTAGGGGTTCATTCAACTCCAAGATTGCTCCCTCTCCATCCAATGGAGCTGTTTTATGGTCGAAAACTCGTCGGATCGACCTTCGGTGATTTCAAAGGAAAATCCCAACTTCCTCATTTTGCTAAAGACTGCATAAGTGCGGTGAGTCTCAAACAGATCAGCTTCTAACTCTTTATTTTCAGTTTCCTAAAAAAGTTACTAATAATCATTTGTGGATGTTTCAGGGGGTAAAATTAGATGAGTTTATCACACATGAATTGCCTTTGGAAAAGATAAATGAAGCTTTCCAGCTGCTTATTGATGGGAAATCCTTGAGATGCCTTATCCATTTTTGAAACTATATATGCAGTAGAAAGCATGTCCCAAATGGTCTGTCTTGGGGGATTGCAAGTTAACTGTTCTATGAATTCGTCATTCGAAATTTGGACAAGTCAAAAACTACAATGTTTCCAAGTCCTGTCGTACTATTCTATGACTTCATCTGAATAATGGTCGTTTGTCACTATGTCGTGAGAATATGACCAATGTTTTTCGTTGCCAGAGATTCATGTGTGTCTTACATATTAGAACTCAAAACAAGGCCACGCCACTTATTCTTTTGTGAGAAATAGAAGAAATCATCGATGTATCCCAGAAACTGACAAAGAACTTTGACAGACAAAGCTTATAGAAGTCATCAAACATAAACATCATAAACGAAAATTTGAATGTCAAATCAGAAAGTGGGCAAACTATAGGTGAACATATGGAAATAGCTTTTAGAAATTCGGGCACGTTTACTGCATTCGACGTAGTAATGAAACATTTTGAAGTTAGTTGTGTTCGCAAAATAACTCACCAATGCAAAGCACCACTTTAAAATCCCACATGTCGGGTTGATGGGGTGAACACACTTGGAGAGTGTTTGCAAATACTTCAAAAAAGTGATTGTCAGCTTTTGGCTGGAAAAAAAAAATGTTCCTTTTTACTTTTTAGTGTTTTCAAATGTCAACTTCTGCTTCTGATTCAGAAACTAAAAGCAGCGGGGCTAGGTGCTTAGATTTATGATTCTGCTTCTGGTTTGACTTCTACACACAAATAAAGCACTTTCACAACTTATTCACCAATTCAACTTTTAGCCTCTATTTGCAAACACTTTACTTATATTTGCAAACACTAGCAACTTCTGATTCTCCACTGCTTGGGATACAATAAATCACTTCTTCAAAAAGCAGAAATTTTTGCAAGCACTCCCGAAACCTCAAAGTCCTATCCAGATATACACTAGGTGTTGCTAAAATAAACACAATATGGGTCTAAATCCAAATATGTTCTTAAAGCAACGAAGGTCAACTCCGTAAAAAATAAAGTTTTGTACCCTGAAAACATTTTTACAAGAGAGAATATACCAGATAAACAAAGCAGTGCCACATCATGTAAACCAATCTCGACGAACAATGCTACTTCAACGAGCTGAAGGACGAGGAGCTCTGGGGCGAACAGGCGTCTTCGATGGGCTGACCCTAATAATGCACATTAAACACCGATAAAAATAATTAAAAGCAAAAGGGGATCTTAGATATCCTCTGACATAACTTTTTCAGATATTATAAGAAATTGCAGCATTCATAATAAAAGCAACAATTGCCAGTAACCTAAAAAGTAAATCAAAAAAAAAAAAAAAAAACTCAAAAGCCATAAGCAAGCAGACCTTATGGGCAGCGATCCCAAAATCACACCACTACAGTTGAGAGCAGCAATTGCACTTTCAGCCTGCATGATTTGAATCGCGTAGAGGAAAATAAATAAATGTTGAAATGATGATAGTCCTATTATGAGAGAAGACGCGTTGATATGAATATGAATGACATTGATATTCCTTAATGAAGTACAAAAGAATTATACATGGGATATCTTTATGAATGGTGTTACTAAATTATCTCAACCAATCCAGCTCAAATTTCTTTTTCTTTCTAAGAATCCGTGAGAGGCACAATGTTACCATGTCACACTAACACACAATGAAGTGGCAACACATTATTTTAGTGCACTTGTGACTCAAACCAAAAAGTAACAGGAATAACGGCAACTCTTACAAAAAGAATGTATCCAAAGCCCTCAAGTGGAAGAGTTAATTTGACAGTAGAAATGACTCATCAAGGTTCCTTCATTGGAAACAAAAGGCTAATTTCGTACATATCAGAATTATTATTTTCCTTCAAATATAATTTAGCTTCCTAATCTGCTAATGTCAATATATGTGACGGAGATTCTCTGCACATGATATGGCAACACAGGTGCTAACAAAAGTGTAGGTAAAATACTTATTCCCATCACTCTGCTGATTCATGTTCACATCAAAACTAACTTCCATTAAATTGTGTCGAGTTTTCCAATAGGCTAATTCTGTGAATGCAGAAAATAACCGGGGAAGGAAACATATTTCTGCACCAATGAAACACCCAACTCTCAGAACCATATGAGCCCGCAGAATTAAGAGAAAAGTGCAAACAAAAAAGCAGAGCAGAGAATATGAAACCTCAAACTCCAAACGCATTCTCATTCATAAGCAAACAGTGCTGTAGGCCGAGAATCCTTTCACTAGTTTTCTCTAGTTAGCAGCCACATTGCCACTACTTCACTTAGTCGATGAGTCTAAATATCCATGGTCCTTTTTAGATTCTCTCTTAGAGACTCACTCTTCAAATATATGTGATTTCATGCTGACAATCCACGAGCAAGCCCTTCATAGTTTTATTTTATTAAGCTTGGGAAGCCACCAATCATTAGGAAAGCGCAATATACATGATAATCTACAGTACCTCAGCTTGTAAAGATTAAGCTTTTCGTAAATTAAAAATTACATTGTAAGAGCCAAAAACACCTACAAACTTACAACGATTGTTACCAAAAACACAGCAGCTATAGAACTACCAATCAACTTCATTGCTGCTTGGCTATCATTAGAATGTTCTATGATTTCCAGTTTCTAAAGAAAAGATTTTAGCTGATGGAACATATTTCATATTTTAATGCTAAAGAAGCTGAATGCTCTCAACCTAATAGTAAAATTTCTATGAAAAAGAAAAAATCCCCTTGACACTTATACTGAACTTAATCATCAGAGAAATCATTTTTCAGTATAATAATTCCAAAAGATTCCTGGAGGTGCATAGAGCTTTTAAAAGAAGAGACATGAGTAACAGCCAAAAAAATCAAATAACACATAAATTCTCCTTGATCAACTGTTATCCACTTCTGCCTAATAGTGTAATGCTTACAGTATGCTGGAAAACTTCCAAGCTGATATCAGGGAATCAAGCGATAAAACAAAAGGGTTTTCTGCCCCTTCAAACTTGAAAACAATTAATTTTCCACATTCAAAACAACTGGCAGGTGATGCCCATGTCAGATAAGTCAAATGAATGGAGTGAACTTCATATTACCTTATTCGCTCAAAGAGAAACCCTCGATGCACCCACCATGTGCCCCCTCGTTTTTTCTGCACCTAAAACACCTAATTTCTCCATGTAAAAGCCTCTGTCTTTCTGCTTTCTCCTGGCCCATTTCTTTTTTCTCTCCTAAAACATTTTACCCTTTGCAAAACAAAATTGCATTTACACTGAACAGTGATCCGTCTTACTTGTTGATGATAACCCAACAAGTGTCTATATTCACCATACATGGATAATATCCAACATATCCTCCCCATAAGAAACCTATAACTAGGCCCAATGAAATACACTATGAACGGAGTTTTGTACTTAGAAATTTGTGATGAAAATTCACCTCACAATATTTATCCGACTTTTTCTCTGATATTTGCTTTATCAGATGGCAAACCTGGAATTACTAATTTACATAGACTGACATTTTAAAAAATGTACATGGTGATCCACATTGGCCAACAATTTTTCACATGTACATTTCGCTCAAATCCATTATAATTGAGTTCCACAACCTAGAAATGGTGATTAAGTTAGGTATTAAATACATGTAAATTGGTGATTAAGTTTGGTATGACGCCCTTTCAGGCTGATCCAAAGCAACAAGTAATGAAACAAACCAAGCATTACCAATATTGAATTAGAAGCTTTCTATCGATGATGAACAGATAAACTAAATATTGTTTTATGTACTCTTCACTTATGCAATTCTATTAATCGGTAAAAAAAGTTACTTGATCTTATAGAACAGTATTTTAATGATATTCCATAAATAATGAAGCTACATGGACTCGGACATTTCAAAACAGAACAACTTGCATATGGTTATAGATTTCCACCTTCCAGACTATTATCTTTAAATTTAGCTTATATACAATTTTGATCAGATAGTCTTCCAGTTCTATCATTAAAAATTACTCCACATGACATCACTGATAACAAGGCATGCATTAACACATGGAATATTAGTTCCACGATTTCAAATATTAATTCTCAATCGTTTGATTTCAAATATTAATTCTCAATAGTTCCACCAAACAAATTACCCATTGCAGAGTCCATTGGAAGAATTGCAGATTCTTCTCATCCATCTTCAAACCTCCCTATTTTTTATGTTCGTGAAATGTGCATGCCTATGCATTTTAAAGCCTCACTCGGTTTGCCATTGAACTTATATCCTAAATAAGCTGCATAAACATTTCTCCACTCAAGTAACCATCAATAACTAATGTAAATAAATTCATGAGAAGCCAATGATTCTTAGGATAAACAAAATTCTTCGTGAAACAAAGCTGCAACTTTGAACTTCTGATTCACGAACCTTTCTTAAAATTCCAAGGCTGAATGTAATCTACTATCTACTATATCTATAAAAGTGTAAATCCTACTAGTGTTTGTTCCCATTGTGGAAAGTCATTTACTAGAAATAATAATAAAACTAATGACCAGTCAAAAACTTGGAATTCTAGATCAACAATACAATTCTTTCTAACAAAAGACCGATAAAATGCTAACAAATCACATTCAAGGTACTTAAAGTCCTACACAAATAATATATCTACTAGAAGTTATCTACAATTACATGCAACTATTAAAAGCTCAAAATAACTCTGTTTGTTTCAAAGATAAAATTCTTAAGTTTTTTTATATGTACATGAAATGATGAAATACATATTTGCAGAGAAAAGACTAACCATTCAATTTATAAAACAAAAATAGTGGCAATCCTATATGAATATGTGTTGTAGTAAGAAATTGAAAATGTGATAATATTATTAAAAAAATAACTAAGTCAAAATTAAAGCAATTGAGATTGAAATGTCCTAAGCATAGGCCTCAGGGTACAAGATGAAATTATTCAGATACTATGGATATATTTGATTTAGAAAAAATTCAAACATGAATGATTAAATCAATTAATTTCAACTATTCTAGAATGTGATTTTGAACATACTAATAGACTTTGAAATACAAGATATATTAAAACTTTGAAAAGCTCCCCACATAGTTCGCCTTTTAATATTCATTTCCATTAGAAAATTTATTTTGCAATTTCAAAATGTATATTCCATAAATCATATTTTGAATAAATTATCTTTCATGGTAATTTTGTTTTTAACTTAACCTCATACGTTTGAATAAATGATCAAATCAAATAAACCATTATGATATTAGAATCTCCCTAAACCCTGAGATGCAAATTCATAATTCTATATTTAATTAAATTTATAATTGAATTTATTGTATCTACTTTTTAGAACTAACATATGTATAGGCAATAACACACACACAAAATAAAAGCATAAGGATCCAGCATCCAAAGAATTACAATATCACCCAAATGTACAAAAGTGTTTAAATAGTCAATATCTGTAAGACAGTGAGATACACTCTTTTATACACAATAATATTTAAATATTAGAAGCATGTAATAAAGTCACAATTCAAGGTATTAAGCATAGTAAATGATTGGTACATTCTCCTCTAAGATCATATCTCACACCACATGCAACCCACCTGATACTTTCTAGTTTTGCTGAAAGTCTAGAATTTATAGCACACGTGAAAGGGCAGTTATTTGTGTGAAAAACACAAACTTAAAGGAATAGCATAGAGGGAAAAGAAGAATACTGAGAGTACATTAACGTGGAAATCGCAGAAATTAGAATAAAGAGAAGAGCTACTACCATTGCAAATTCCACGAAAGCGATATGCGTAGAATGGCGATAATCTCCAAGCAGCCTCAAACGGTAAACCTGTAATCAGTAATTGAAACCATTAAATTTATCAGTTAGAAGATAAGAAATTAACAAAAATTATAGTTGTGCAATCACATACCTCTCCACAAATTGTTTCAAAAAAGAGTTTCACATCTGCTTGAGAAACCTAAGAAGAAAAGATAAACAATACCTCGTTCAGGATTTACATGTTTCTCTTCTTTTTCTTCAATATGGATTCAGCAAATAGTTAAATATATGCAATACCTTCTTGTCAATATTCGCAACATACACCGTTCTTACGCACATCTCACGTTCATCTTCAGTCTGATTAAGGGAAACTGAGTCACGTTCTAGTCTAAGTAAATGCTAATCATTACCAAATAAAATTTTGCAAGTTAACCCACCTGAGGCAAAAGTGTGGGATTGACAGGTGCAATGGCTGTCTTGGAAGGCAACACCTTCACAGGGTAATATCCAAGCATGGTTCCAGATAGACTCAGTGCAGCTTGTGCAGCCTCTGTAAAACCAATAAATCGCAGGAGCTCACATTTTGACACAAACTTCAATAAACACACATAAGAAACCACAAAGATAAGCCATTTGTAAAATATTACCCTCATCAGTGAATTCGACAAAAGCAAAACGAAGAACAGAATTTGGGTCTCCACATACGCGGCAGTCCACAACCTTCCGGTAAAACCAAAAAAAACACATCAAGATACCATAAATCAGCAGCAAGAAAGACCATTCACGTTTGGGGAGTGTTTGCAAACACTAAAAAAAAAGTGGTAAAAAAACTCAGCTTCTAGGTGGAAAAACACTAGTATGGAATTTTCCACCTAGAAGCTAAGAATCACTTTTATTTAGTGTATGCAAACACTCCCTTATTCAAAGAGCAAACAATCACCTGCCCACAACCAAGAAATATAGCCGCCAATTGCTCCTCCGTGATCTACTCCCAAATAAAAGCAAAATGAACATACTATTGTAAGTACTAATTCATACAAATAATCGAAAGGAAAAGAACTCGTGAAGAGGTAACTGCCAAGCACATAGGTCAAAAATAGCTACCTGATGATCAATGTCAGATACATAAACAGTCCTTCTGATAACGTCTTCACGTTGAGCCATTCCAGTTCTGCTACTCATCCTTTTCTTGTTCTGATTATAATCATTCTTCTTCTGCACCAAATACATTGCCAAAAAGAAACCTAACAATCAAACAAAGAATCAAGAAAGCAGAAAACATAATTTATGGCTCAAAACGTTGTTGTAAGAAACAATACCCCTCTTCGACCCATGTTCCCATTGTCGTTAGTAAATCCATTTAAATACATAAAATTAGCAGCAGCCATATTTTCAGCATAATATCTACTATTTATCTTCATCGTCATGTTATTAGAAGTAGCGAGTGAAGGGGGCACAAATTCCTGAGCCATGGGGTTTAGCTTAGAGAACATTTCCTCCAACTCCTTCATCTCCCTCTTAAAACCCTCGTCCCTTTCATTCCCCATCGCAGATCGTTGCTGATTGTGATGATGATCGTTCTGCTCTGCGCTAAAATGCGCCTGGGAGTGAATGGGTCCCTGAAACTGGTGTAGCTCCATCAACCTCGATCGATCATTGGTCTCTTGTGAAGAACCGTTCTCCACCACCGCCATCTTTGATCAGAAAACAAAAATTAAACCCTTTTCTTGAGATTAGGCAAAACCCAAGAAAAATCTGCAAAAAAGAAAAAAGTTATTCGAAGTGTAAGAAAAAGTGAGAACCCTCAAAATCAATGATTTTTGAAAAATTATACTGACGGACGAAAAAATTTGAGTAGATAGAAAAGTAGAGATGATAGAGATGATCAAAGCTCACCCAACGCGAGAGAGATTCTCAAACATTGCAAGTTAAATGGGGGTTAATATAAATAGCCGTGTCTGAAAGCAACAGATTTATGGGAAATAATACAAACAGAAACACTAAAGTGGACGGGGACCGAAATCTGTATTTTCTTGTAAGGGTTTGGTGGTATTAATGGATTGGATAAAGACAGAACAGTGTTCGGATAAACCTAGAACTAAACTGATGATGTTGGCATTTGTTTCTTGGTATTGCTTCGGCTGCGAAATTCACCTTTTACATTTTTACATGGTCATATTTTGCTCGGACGAGATCTCATGTTTCACTCTCTTTGTTTCACTCCTTATTATACATATTGTATAATAGATACGTGTAAAATTATAATATCATCTTATACACGCGTGTCATTTATCCGATGTAATATAATATAAAATGGAATGAACATCTTAATCCATTTGGTCAGAACTCAAAAAATCAATTAGCCCAATGAAAAGTCTGGGTTGGACTACAATTTCTTATGTCCTAAAGGGACAGTGTCTATTTGGCCCAGCCCACTTGGTCTGAAAAATCAGGTCGGGTATGTTTCTCTTTGGCCAAACTGACCGGTCCGGCCCATTTGACAACTCTATGAGTATCTTTTCAGTAAATGATTGGGTTTTTATAAGTTGTGGTGTAGCATTATTTAAAATAGGAAAAAAGATTATAGAGAGAAATGCGATGGGCATATGGATAACATCACATACGTGAGAACCACACTTCAAACAACAAAGGAGGTGGGTGGTTGGCGGCACATTAGGGATGGCAAGTAGGATCCAGACCTACTTAGACAAATTCAAGACCCAGCTCGCCAAAAAAACACCTAATCTCGGCATTAAAATCTAATGGGTCCAATCCGTTGCACCCGTCAATCCATTATCCTATGAGAATTGTGGACATATTTAATCATGTAGTCACTTATTGAGACAAAATCCTCAGTCAAGTTCAATAATTTGTACTACATCCAAGTGCCACATAATTAGGGTTACGGAAAAAAGACACCAAAAATTGAAATACGCATGATGGTGGGGTATAGGGAGAGAGTCTGATATGTACCACTAACAAGAAGTACAATCCTTTTGATATTGGAAGGTGTGCACCAGAAAAACGGTGCAGGGAAATGGCCTCTCACCTCTAGCGGTCCAGTGAGTATGATTCGGTAGAAATTGTTTGGACTTGTAGTGGAGAAGAATGATAGGGTGTTGGGGAACCTCTATTCGTAGCAGTTTCTAATAGAAGATAATAAACACTATAACAGAAGTTTGTATCAAACTTTAAGATAAATATTAAATAGTAGAACATAAATAAAATTTAAATTTTAGAAATAGAATTCAGAATTAAAGAAAGTAAGGTGTAATAGCAATCGAGGGTTGTGTGAGCACATTTTCCTTAAATCAAATACTCTCTCTCATTGTAGTTTCCTTAAATCGTGTCATTTATGGGCAGGTTGCGAGAGATGATGAATTGGTGCACAATAATAGAGCCTTTTGGTGAGTCGTTATATAGAGCACAATGCAACTTTTTACGCCTACGAGGGAATCGATCTTTGTTGAGATTTATAAGATTTGTGAGTTAAAATGCACATTAACGATATAGATAAAAGAATATCACAAGAAGATATTAGCTAATGAAGATTATGATCCTTAGAATATTGAAGTTGATTGATGAAGATTATGGGAGTTGATATGATGCAGAGAGAGATCTCAAGAAATAATTTTGTACAAAATTAGGTTTTGTACAATCTTGTATATAAACCCACACATGTATAATATAGAATATATGAAGTGAATTACATGTTTTTTATTTTATATTTCTTTTTGTCACCTTTATTTTTACATGGTACTATAGTAATTTCTTAATATTTTCTCTTTATAAAACTCCATGAGTAATGACACAACAATGCAATCATTTCCCACCATTAATCCAGAAACTCATGCTCCATTTCATTTGCATTCTTCTAACCACCCATGAGCTAGCTTCGTCACCAAGCCATTTAATGGTGACAAATATACAACATGAAGTGGATCAATGATTATTGCCCTTAAAGCTAAAAACAAATTAGGGTTCATAGATGGATCTATGACAAAGCCTATCATATGACAAATTTGCAAGTTGGAAGAGATGTAATGGCATGGTGTGATCATGGGTTTTAAACTTTGTTGATCCATCATTGTCAAATATTGTTATTTATACAAGACTAGTTTTAGTTGTTTGGGTAGATTTGAGAGATTGTTTTATCAAGGGAGCATTTCTTTACCTTGTTGTGATGTCAATTTCTCCGCAGTTGATTGGGTAGGGTATGAATTAGTTAGTTGGCTCTTTTTCTGGTATTCCTAAGGGTGTTTAACCCAGTGGATCTATATCGGGGATTGAGCATGTTGTCTTTCGTGTCCTAGTTGCATGGTTTTTGCTTCCTTGATGTTTACTCTCTTTGTGCGTTCCTACACTTATAGCCAATCACATTAAATTATGCCCACAAGTTTATGTTTTTTTATCTGCTTTCTTGCATCGGATGTTGGTTATCTTGGGGTCCATTTTCGATACATTGTTGGTGGTTTTCATGTTTCCTTCTTAGTTTGTTTTTGTCTTGTAGGGCCTTAAGCTAGTGGGTTTCGCGTTGTAAAGATTCTTTGGGTGTAATGGTCCTACAAGAAAAAGACAGAGACACATCGATGTTCAATAGAAATCATGTTGGTGTTAGAGTAGAGTGTCCGGTGCTCCAATTAGATTGGAGTTTATTCTACTTGTAAATACAATTTTTTTGAGAATCATATTAATAAAGGCATTTCTTTATCATTTATTTTGCATTTATTACTATTAATTGTTAATTTGATAAAGTCCTTAGATCATATTAAGTTATGGGACATGGTCGCGCATTTGAGGGCGATCGTGGAACATGTCTCTAAGACTTTGGTCTTAAATTAGTTCTAAGTTCATAGACTTTTCAAGACAGGACATTAAATAGCCCAACAAGACTTGTGCATATGATGCATGCTCGTATGACAAGGATTTTGCATTCCATTAACATTATCAATGTTGTAAAAAGCGTTAGGCACTCGCTAGGCGGCAGACTGGGGCCTAGCGTCTAGGCGGGGCCTGGGCAAAATTAGGCGAGCCTAATTGGGAAAAAAATCGTAGGCGGACAAAGGGGCCTAGCGCCTAGGCGGGGATTAATCGGGGCTAGGCGGAGATTTTTACAACAGACAACATTAGCGTTGTGACGCGCGTATATGCGGGTGCTTGTCAGAGAACAAGTACATTAAACATGACCCAATGGAAATTTTTAGCTGGAATATTTATTGTCGAATTAAGAATTTCCACATTGCGATAGTACATGATCAGTTCTTAGACTTGAGACATGATAGTAGTCTTGTGTATATCCTGTAATATTTTGATTTATCTTCTGATTGTTTGACAATTATAAAGGGAAAATTTTGGATGTTACACTGGTGTACATAGAGGTTAATGAGTTGTCAATATAGAATTCGGCATTTGTTTGTTGACAAGCGAATCTCATGTGTTTTCATAATTTGTGATTCAAAGATATTGGCCAAGACATGATGAATATTGATTCATGAAGGAATCACTAGAACTTGAAATAGAATCACAGTTATTAAATCAAATGGGTTTCGGCTTCTTACCATGCCCAAGATTTAATCGGGAGATTAGATGTCGAAAGGACCGTTATATGCAACCACAATTGAAATAGGTTTACTCGCTATTTCACCTATTGCTAGGCAATCATGTTACTTGCTAGATGTTCCCATGATTTATAGGTTTTTGAAATTAAAGAGTTAATTTCAAAACATATTAATTAATTGGATTAATTAATTAATTTAATTATTATTATTAAGTTACAAAAGTTGTAAGCCTACTGTTAGCATTAGTTGTGAGCCTAAAGAGTCACACACAAAATGGTTGGTATCATTTCCTCAATCGAAAACAGTCCAAAGGGTTGGATACAATTAATTGATAGAGATTAATTAATTGTGGCTTGATTTTAATTCTATAATTGAATTAAATATTTAATTAAATAATTAGATTATTTAATTAGACCTAGTTAGATTAGGAAGTCTTTGGAGTGAAAATAATTTAATTGATAAGATCAAGTAATTTATGAAAGACTATATTTAATAGTTAAATTTTGCCAAAGAAATAATTGGATTATTTAATTAGGCTAGATGGAATTGATCTGATCAAATTAATTAAATATGGGTTGTATCAATTAATTGAGATTAATTGATGGACCTTTTTAATTAAATGTCCAACCCAATATTTAATTAAACCCATAACGATAGGTCCATCTGGCTAATTTGAAAGAAAGAAAAAGATGGAATGATTTTCTTGTAAATATCCATATAAGGTTATATGTTATCCGGATATGGCAAGATATCGTAAGATCAATTGAGATTATCTTATAATATTCTTCTACTAATTTTAGATTTTGAACCTGGACACTTTTATGGATGATGAATTATATAAGTATCTTTAACAATCACCAGAAGAATAGTTGATACAACAAATAAAAAAATAATTCACGTCTTATGTTTTGGGCGTGTTCTCTATCCTCTCTCTTGATCTTCTTCTTCTTTTTTTCTTTTTGAAAAAATCAAGAACCCTTCTTGGTTTTTTGCATAAGAACAATTCGTATTCTCCTATGTTTAATTAAGGATTGTTGTCTACTCCATATTTTAGATTGAATAAAGAAATGTGTTATTAATTACTAGCGAAGTTTATAATTCGGGTGTTTCCATCTATCGTGTGGACTGTCTTTAGAGGAGGGATGTTTGGACCTCTGCAAGATCGTGATTTGACGATTTACCCTGCTACAAGGAATTTGGATTCTTTCTACATCTTTTTGAAAAGAAAGTGTTTTAGGCAATATCTTATCATTGTTTTTACCACTTGTATAATTCGCGTGATCGTTAAATCGCTACGAGAACTCGGAGTTTTATTTATATAATTGTATGTCTGATTCAAATTTTAAAATTTCCACTACGTTTAGCCCCGCGGTATAGCAAACCCAACAGTTGGTTGATACAAAGAGGCTGGGAAGTCATACACAACAAAAATGAAGGTTACAACTTCATTGGACACACTGTAGCAATGCAAATCTCACAGTGGAGAGATGTTATCATCACACGAATTTCCTACAGGCCTCAATAAAAAGTTTGACAGAAAAAAAAAGAACAAATGTAGTAGAGATCATCACTAACAATGTTGAAAAAGCGCCCACATTCAAACATTAGGATTATCAATAATTATTGAATTTACTCAATAATAATTCTATGAGTGGTACACATCAGTCTCAAGAAAATTTTTCATTTTACAGGTTATTTTATTCCATCTTGAATTCTTGCCTGACTTTGGACTCTCAGAAAAGTCAAATCAGTGGATCACATGCATATGTGACACTTAGAGCATCTCCAAGAGGCTCTTCAAATCAAAAATACTCTTTATTTTAAAGAGTTATCTACCAAAAACACTCTCCAACAAGCTCTTTAGTTTAACTTATAAATTTAGAGAACCAATTTTCACTCTCCAAATTTGGAGAGCCAAGGCACCTCTCCATAATTAATTACATTAAATGGTAATTACTTTTAATATCCCATTTAATGATTTTTTGCACTTTTTAATGACCCTTTTAATGACAATTTCTACAAGTCAAAATAAATTCTGAAATATTAATATATATTTACCATTGAAGAATGTGATTAAAATTTCAGAGATCATTATGAAAACTATGTGATTTTAGAAAATGAATCATGTTCATATATACAAGAAAATCGGTCAAGTTAATCCCTTTGGCAATCCTCTGACCTTTTTTTTTAGAAGAATCCTCTGACCTTTTTGGTTTCTTCTTTAGAGTTCATATTCTGAAATCTCAAAATATATTTTGGCAATAATTAAAATAGCATGATGTTCTCAATGCAAAACGATATAGAGGGAAATAATTAAGAAATTAGGAGTGAAATAAGTGAAATTGAGGGAAAAAATGTGTAATTAATTAGTGTTGGAAAATGATGAAATAAAGAGCCAAATTTAAAGAATCTCTTGGGAAATGATAAAAATATCACTCTTTAAATTTAAAGATGCCCTTTTATTTTACAAAAGATGCTCGTTAAATTTAAAGAGCCTATTGGGAATGCTCTTACCATATTACATCCACTTCATCTGTATTCCAAACCATGTCAAAATAAAAATATCATTATATTGGATTACCAAATTATCAAAGGGCACACAATGTTAGGCAGTGTAGAGATTAAGCCAGAATTCAAAATATCTGATGTCTTACATGTTCCAAGCTTTAATATACATCTTTTATGACAAATGCTTTAAACCTGTTCACTCACCTCTTTTTTTTCCCCAAATTCTTGTATCTTGGAAAGCGTGTGAAGCGAACTCGATTGATGGGGGCGCAATTGTCATTAATAAAACAATAAATAAGTACCAATGTTGACAAAGTCAATGTATTAATTTGATTAAATCTTAATGTTCAAAATAAAATAATAGAATATTGTTGCATTAATATATCATATCATTTCTCTTTTGTTCATCATAATAGCTTCATTGCTAATATTTTAAAATATATATTTTTTCAGTGTGTGTTACCAAACAATCATTCAATATCTCATCTGACAATAGGTTAGGTAGTGAAATCTTCACTACAAGAATTTTAGATTTTAATGACCAAAATTTAGTGAGGGTACCAAGAAATCGTCATTAAAAGTACGATTTGTGAACTTTTTATGAGAGTAATTAAAAATTGTAATTAAAGGGGGTAATTATTAGTGATGAACTCTTAATTTCCTAGTTATTAATAACAAATCCCGTCACTAATTGTGGCAGGAAAAAAAATCCCCTCACTATTGGTACAGAACTTTTGTCGCCATTTTTTCCCATCAAATACAATTCCAGTTTTAAATATTAAAAAATCAAAATATATGTTTTATTAAATAAAAGATATTGTAAAACCTTATTTTTAGAAAAATTCAATAAAATAGTTTCAATATTTTCTTCATAGGATTAGGTTAATTAAATATATATAACATTTATTAAGTTGACAAATCAAAAATCTAATTTCATCTAAAATAAAAATTTGTGTCACTTCAAAAATTTTGGATTAAGACAATTTATATATTAACAATTAAGAAATAACTCCTGATTTCAGAAAAAAGAAAAAAAAAACTAAGAATAACTCCTAAAGGAGTGTCGTGCATCAGTTTAATGTTAACCTTTATTTAGTGTCAATTTAAACTATTTTTTGTTATTTTTATAATCATGCCACTAAGCATAATCAATCCTAAAAATTAAGTTTATATAAACATGGGATAAATCTCAAACTTGCGCCATATTTAGTCTGTAAACATGGGATAAATTCTAACTCTAAAAACCCTTATCTAACCCCCCCCTTTTTCCCTCTCTCTTCTTTTCCTTTTTCTTTTATTTCTTCTTTCCTTTTTCATTAATTCCTTTTCCATTAACCCTCCCCCCTTCCCAATTATCCTATTCCTCTACAACTCCCGTCCCAATCTTCTACTTCTTTTTTTCCTCTATCACTCCCACAATTTCTCTCTTTCGATTTAACTGATTCTAGCCCAATTCTTCTTGGAACTTTACACTACACCAATTCCCTCTTATTTTTCCCTATACCAAATGAACAATTCCTCTCGCTTTGTTGCACGCTGATGGTTTGGACTCCAATTCTCTCTTTCACCTCAAGTTTAAACTATCTCGATTCTCTTGTCTCGTTCTTTTACGCGATGCATATTATCTCAAACAACTACAATCCGAGCTTTATTGAGTGTTAGTCCAAGTGGCAACGATAATCTAGAGGGGGAGTGAATAGATTATACCGAAGTTTCCGACTACGCCCTCTTTTTCGAATGTAAAGATGATAACAAAAATGAAAGTGCGGGAAAATAAACAACACACAATGATTTAGAGTAGTTCAACCCACCTAGGGCCTAATCTACTACCACCCCGGTATATCCGAAGTGGATTTCAAAAAGAAAAAAGAATTTTATTAATAGTTACCAAAACTATTACACCACCACCTTTGAAGATTACCACAATCTTCTTACAACACCTTCAAGGAGATTACCACAATTTTCCTTCACTTATGAAGAGTACCACACTCTTCAACACCTAAGATCACCCAAGTGTGTTCTTACCACAAGAACACTAACAAGGATATCTTATTTTGGATGATTGAAATAAATTCAAGATTAAAACTCAATAATGAAGTATACAACTTTCAAGTGCAAGTGTAATCAAGAATAAAAAGCCTAGACCTCAAAGTGTGTAAGTGCAAGAGCTTAGGCTATTACAACAAGAATAATGAAAAATGAAGACTTAGAGAAATTTGCTGATTTTCATGTTGTATTGTTTGCTTGTGTTGTTGTCATGTTTGCTTCAAATCTTCCTCTATTTATAGGAGAGTCTTCAAGATTGGATCTCCAACATAGGCTCATCCATCTTTACTTTTGTCTACAAAAAGAAGATCACAAGATGTAGAAATATAGTACAAAATTGATAAAGTAAATCTTGCTGATAATGGTTGGCCAACGGTTTTAATTTTGCTGTCAAAGAACATAGTGTTTGATAAATGGTTTTATCATGATTTTGATGATTTTGTTTTCATACCAAAACAATATTTTTTAAGGGTTGTCCAAATACTCCTAAATGATTTAAAAATGGTTTTAATATTTTCCGGAGTATTTCTTCAAGTTTATTTTCGATAAAATTGGACAACACATTTAATGATTTTGTATCAATGGGTTTTTACATCGAAACAATATGTTGTCCTAATACTCCCGATCGGTCTAAAATGTTTTTACTATTTTTCGGAGTATTTCTTGGAGTTTATATCAGACAACACTTTTAATGATTTTATGTTAATAAGTTTTTACATCTAAACAAGGTTCCTAAATGTTGTCTAAATACTCCCGATCGGTTTAAAATATTTTTACTAAATTTTTGGAGTATTTCTTGAGGTTTATTTTCGACAAAAATTGGACAACATTTCTGTCTCTTGGTCGACCGGTCGCTATAGGGCAACCCGTACCTGAAGATGAATTTTGGAACAATACAACACAACAAGAAATACTCAACCAAACACTTGGTCTTATATTGTCATTATTCTTGTTGTAATTTGCCTAGCTTATCACTTTCACATTCTTGAGGTCTAGGCTATTCTTGATTATACTTGCACTCAATTGTATAATTCATTATCGAGTTGTAATCTTGAATTTTTGGGTAATCATTCAACACAAGATATCCTTGTGAGTGTTCTTGTGATAAGAACACACTTGGGTGATCTAGGTGTTAGGTGTAAGAAGATTGTGGTAATCTTCTTGTCGAGGTGTTGAAAAATTTGGTATTCTTCAAGGTTGAAGATTGTGGTAATCTTCACAAGGTGCCGTTGGAGATTGTGGTAATCTCAAAGGTGATGTTGAAGAATAGTGTGGTGCTCTTCAAGGTGTTGTTGTAAGTTGAATTTGTATTAATTGTGGTAAATAATAATACTCTTTTTCTTTTTCGAAACCCATCCCGGATATACTGGGGTGGTAGAGCACGTAGTCCCTAGGTGGGGTGAAGCTCTATAAATCGACGTGTGTTGTTTACTTTCCGCACCTTTATTCTTGTCTTGGCGTATTTGATTCGAAAAAGAGAGCATAATCGAAAAATTTTACATAGGGGGATCGGTCGACGGGGCGTCCGACCGGTCGACCCCCTGTTGGACCGGTTGCCCTCTTCAAGAATCAATACAGAGAATGAATCTGTAGTTTTGCAAAATGTGACACCGTCGACCGGCCGACCGCCCAAAAACCCTCCTGTTTTTTGTTTGTTTTAAGTTTCGATTTCCAGTACCTGGATGCCCTCTGTGGCGACCTGGTGACCTCAAAATAGAAGTGTTGTCCGATTTTTGTCAAAAATAAACTTCAAGAAATACTCCAAAAATTAGTAAAAACATTTTAAATCAATTGGGAGTATTTGGACAACATTTAGGAATATTGTTTTGGTGTAAAAACTCAATTAAATAAAATCATCAAAATCATGATAAAAATATTTATCTAACAAACTCCCCCTTTTTGATGATTACAAACCAAAATAATTTTAGGAGATCGATTTTAAAAACAAAACACATTTTTCCGGTCTAAAACAACAAACCGGTTTAAGAAACATTTATCATAAATAAGAACACAAGAATATGAGCGAATGATTTTTCAAAAACAATTTATATAAGCTCCCCCTATCAACATGCATATCAAGAGTAAATATAGAAATAAACAACTAAAAGCTAGAAGCTTAGGTTTTATAATTTAAGCTTGAATTTCATGAGCTTAGAAGCTCCCCCTGTCAAAGAGACATCATTAGATAAGCATAAAAGTCCATAATACACCAAATGGACTAAGTATCATTCACAACTTTTGGCTTTTAAAAGCCATAGCTTATAGCTTCTTTTCGCAAGCTTATTTTTGCTTCTTTGAGCGTATAAGCGTTTTTCCTGTTTCTCCCCCTTCGGAATCATCAAAAAGAATGTTAGCACGATAAAAACATCATATAATCATATCAAAGTGCGCAATTTAGTCGATTTATCGAGCCGTTTTGAACATTGAAGCTTAAATTCCAAATAAAAGGGAAACGTCGATCATTTGACTTGCAAAAGCTCATTTGAATGATAAAACATGATCTCTACACATTTGAATTTTTCATAGAAACATTTTGTTGAACACTTGGCGTACGTCGAATAAAACAAGAGATATATAACGCCTTTGTAATTCAATTAAGCCAAAAAATTTCATCACCAATTTCAATATTACAACATTTAATCCATCTACAATCATCATATATATCTCACTAATACACAAATTTTTATCAAAATATCAAGATATGAGCACATTCTCAAGGGTTCAACCCAATTGAGAAAAAAAAAGAAGAATTCTTACCAATTAATCGGAGAAGTCGGATAATAATGATGAAATATAAGTCACATAAACTCAAAAATATAGAATTTATAAGAAGAAAATCATTTTGAGTGAATTGTGTGTGACAAATGCAAAGGGGTTCGAGTTAGGAAGAAAAAGATCAAAATGACCGTTTGAAGAACAGAAACCATTTTAAACCTGAAAACCATGAGGCGATCGGTCGACATGTAAGGCGACCGGTCCTCAGACATGGTCAACCGGCGACCTCTCCGTCAACCGGTGCCTGAACACCAGTTCAGTTTATGTCCGAATTTTGCACCAAAAATCCGATTTTTCACCTCTAAGTTTTAAAAACATGCAAATTGCAATCATAGACCTTATTCAATATGCATTATGCCTAATCGAGCTCGTACTGAGGCAAAAGTCTCGGAAGATAGCGGTTTTGTAAAAATATCCCCTAATTAATCTTGAGATGGAACAAAAGATATCTCAATTTTTCTTTTTGAAACACAATCCCTTAGAAAATGATGTTGAATCTCAATGTGTTTAGTACGGTTATGATGAACCGGGTTTTGAGCAATATTTACAGTGGATATGTTATCACAAAAGATAGGAACATTTTCAAAAGAGCATTTATAATCCGCTAAAGTTTGTTTCATCCAAAGCAATTGAGTAGAACAAAAGGCCGCGGAAATATATTTGGCTTCGGCCGTTGAAAGTGAAACACAATTTTGTTTCTTTGAAAACCAAGAAACTAGGCAATCGCCAAAAATTGACATGATCCTAAGTACTTTTACGATCATCAATATTTCCTGCATAATCCGAATCACTATAACCTTTAAGAGAAAAATTTTCATTCTTTGGATAAAATAAACCATATTGAATAGTGCCTTTCAAATATCGAAAAATCCTTTTAACGGCACTCATATGAGATTCTTTGGGATTGCTTTGAAAATGAGCACATAGGCATACGACATGAAGAATATCCGATCTACTTGCGGTTAAATAAAGTAAACTACCAATCATACCTCGATATTTGGATTCATCAACCGACTTGCCTTTTTCATCTTTGTCAATGTTGACATTGGTTGCCATGGGAGTAGAGACGGTTCTTCCTTCTTCAATGCCGAACTTTTTCAAAAGTTCTTTTGTATAATTTGATTGTGAAATGTATATTCCTTCTTGGCATTGCTTAATTTGAAGTCCAAGGAAGAAATTTAGCTCCCCCATCGTACTCATCTCGAATTCATCTTGCATAAGCTTAAAAAATTTCTTGCACAAAGATTCATTAGTAGCACCGAATATAATATCATCAACATAAATTTGCACTAATAAGCAATCTTGCCCTTTTTCAAAAACAAAGAGAGTAGTATCAACTTTACCTCTTGTAAATCCATTTTGCAAAAGAAAAGAGCTAAGTCTATCATACCATGCACGGGGTGCTTGTTTTAAACCATACAAGGCCTTCTTAAGTTTATAAACATCATTTGGCCTAGAAAATTTTCTAACCCCGGAGGTTGTTTTACATAGACTTCTTCTTGAATAATACCATTTAAAAAAGCGGATTTAGCATCCATTTGGTAAAGCTTGAAATTTTTAAAATAAGAATAGGCAAGTAAAATATGAATAGCTTCTAAACGTGCTACGGGTGCAAAGGTTTCATCATAATCAATACCTTCTTCTTGACAATATCCTTGAGCTACTAACCTTGCTTTGTTTCGAACAATATTGCCTTGATCATCGAGTTTGTTTCAAAATACCCATTTTGTACCAATAATTGTTTGAGATGGAGGACAAGGTACCAATTCCCAAACATCATTTCTTTCAAATTGATTCAACTCCTCTTGCATTTCTAAAAACCAATCCTCATCTTCAATAGCTTCCTTAGCATTCTTGAGCCATTTTGAGATATAAGAGCTTTCTCGGCAAATTTTCCTCGAGTCATTACTTTATCAATGGGATCACCAATAATAAGATCTTTTGGGTGATCTCCCTTAAATTTCAATGCTATGGGAAGATCCGAAGTATCACCTTTGTCTTCTTGAGGACCATTTGAGCTTGAAGGTTGATCATTTTGAGCATCATCTTGAACAATTGGTTCAACAACATTCTCTTCATCACTATCATCATTGGGTATCCTTTCAACACCCGAGGCTTCATTGAATTTGACATGGATGAATTCTTCAACAACCATACTAGTCTTATTGTAATCCCGATAGGCTTTGCTATTGGTTGAATACCCCATAAATATTCCTTCATCGGCCTTAGGATCAAGTTTGTCCAATTGATCCTTAGTATTCAAAATAAAACACTTACATCCAAATATTTTGAAATAACTAATATTTGGAGTTCTTCATTTCAAAGCTCATATGGAGTTTTATTCATTTTAGGACGAATATAAACTCGATTAATGACATAGCAAGCGGTACTTACGCTTCGCCCAAAAATATTTTGGAAGTGAAAATTCATTGAGCATGGACTGCTCATTTCTTGAAGTGTCCGATTCTTTCTTTCGGCTACTCCATTTTGTTGAGGTGTCCTTGGAGCCGAGAAATTGTGACCATATCCCTTGGTTTCACAAAAAAACTCTACATTCTCCATCAAATTCTCCACCTCGATCACTTCCAATAGACTTTATGGTATCTTCTTTTTCATTCTCAATAAGTCTACACAACTTAACAAACTCATTAACGGATCGCTTTTATTTGTAAGAAAAAGAACTCAAATATATCTAGAAAAATCATCAACTATAACAAAAGTGTAATGTTTTCCACTTAGACTAGCCGTACCAATATCCCCATACAAATCTAAATGAAGAAGTTGTAGAGGCTTGGTTGTGGAAATTTCAATTTTGGGCTTAAAACTACTCTTAACTAATTTGTTCTTTTGACAAGTGTCACATAAACCAAGGTTTTCAAAATTTAACTTGGGTAGTCCTTTGACATGTTGACATAGCAAGCGGTACTTATGGCTTCGGCCCAAAAATATTTTGGAAGTGAAAATTCATTGAGCATGGACCGGCTCATTTCTTGAAGTGTCCGATTCTTTCTTTCGGCTACTCCATTTTGTTGAGGTGTCCTTGGAGCCGAGAAATTGTGACCATATCCATTGGTTTCACAAAAAAACTCTACATTCTCCATCAAATTCTCCACCTCGATCACTTCCAATAGACTTTATGGTATCTTCTTTTTCATTCTCAATAAGTCTACACAACTTAACAAACTCATGAACGGCATCGCTTTTATTTGTAAGAAAAAGAGCTCAAATATATCTAGAAAAATCATCAACTATAACAAAAGTGTAATGTTTTCCACTTAGACTAGTTGTACCAATATCCCCATACAAATCTAAATGAAGAAGTTGTAGAGGCTTGGTTGTGGAAATTTCAATTTTGGGCTTAAAACTACTCTTAACTAATTTGTTCTTTTGACAAGTGTCACATAAGCCAAGGTTTTCAAAATTTAACTTGGGTAGTCCTTTGACATGTTGATTTTTATAAATCTCTTTCAAATTTTTGTATCCAACATGTCCAAGTCGCCTATGCCATAAGCTAGTTAAATCATTACTGGCGACAAGACAAGCAACATTTTGACTAACCAAGTCACTTGTGCAAATTTTATAAAGGTTGCCTTTTCTACTAGCTTCACAAATAATTTTACCATTTTTAAGAACAATGCAATTTTCTTTATTAAAAACAACATCATAATTAGAATCACAAAGTTGGCTTACACTTATTAAATTAAACTTTAGCCTATCTACTAATAAAACATTACTAAGAGAGAAAGAAGAGTTACCAATGTCTCCATTGCCAATGATTTTTCCTTTGCCATTGCCGAACATGACCATACCCTCTTCTTGGAGCTTGATGTTGGTAAAAAGTTCTCTCCTTCCGGTCATATGGCGTGAACATCCGCTGTCCACGAGCCATTTTGAATCTTCCATTGTTGTTATAGCCCCTATAACCTACAAAAGAATTATTTTTAGGTACCCTATAGTTTTGGGGTCCATGGGGTTAGCCTTGAGACCTTTGGGTCTCCAAAAATAGTTAACATTGTTTTTCAATTTACAATGACTAACATAGTGACCAACTTTACCACAATAAAAGTAAATAAGATTGTGGACACTACTAGCACGTACAAAAGTCGGACCTTAGTCATTTTTCTTTTAAATAGGTTGAAAAGGTTTATATCCAAGTCCTAATTTAGAATGCTCACCTCTTTGTGCATCTAAATTTTTTGTAACTTTATCCGTACTTAAGTTAAAACGATGCATATCCTTTTTCAAACGTTCAAGATCATTTGTGAGCATTTGTTTTTCGGTTTCAAGAGTATGAACTTTTGTAAGAGTAATAGCATGAGCTTTGTCAAGAGATTCATAAGAAGTAAACAATTTATCGTTTTCAATGTTAAGCTCTTTATGCTCATTTTTTAAAGTTTTGTATTTAACAATCAAATTTTGAAATTCATTTTGCAATTCATCAAAATCACATTGCAATTCATCAACTAAGGAAGAAGTTGAAGAGTTAGAGCGTACCTCGTTATTTTCATCGTCTATGACCATAAGACCATGTTCGGTTTCTCCTTCCTCGTCGGATGTGGCGAGTAGTTCATCCCAAGTTTTGACATCCGCATTTAGAGCCTTTTTTTTCGGGAAAGGCTTTTTCTTCTTTTGCTCTTCTTCCGTAAGTTTCGGGCAATTGGCTATGTAATGCCCATATTTCCCGCATTTGAAGCATGAATTGTCACTTGGTTTTCTTGCTTTATTTTTATTAACAAACTTTGCAAATTTCCGAACAAGAGCCGCCATTTCCTCGTCATTTTCATCACTAACATAATATGAAATATTAGAAGAAGATGCTAAGCCTTTAGGAAGATTTTGCATACCCGGTTTAATGGTGGGTGGTTGGGAATTTTTCTTCTCCTTGAGATAGACTTCATAATAAGGAGATTTCCCACGAGCTCATCGAATTTGAGTGTTTCAAGATTTTGTGCTTCCGTGATAGCCGTAACTTTCTCGGACCATGACCCGGGAAGAGCATTCAAAACTTTGGTCACTTTATCTTCTTCGGATATGACTTTCCCAAGTGCCACAAGAGGATTGACAATGTTGTCAAGCCTTTCCACCATTTTTGATATGCTTTCACCATCATGCATATTGAAATTTTCAAAGTCTTTAACAAGCATGGTTTTTCTTGCTTGCTTAACTTTCTTAGTACCCTCATAGATGGTTTCCAATTTTTCTCATACATCATGTGCCGACCTTATTCCTCTTATACGATTGTACTCGGTGGCGGTGAGTGAACAATGTAAAATATTTAAGGCCTTACCGTTTAGAGAGAAAGCCTTCTTGTCGGCATCATCGAATTCTTTGAAACTTTTGGGGGCCAAAGAGCCATCCTCCAATTTCTTTGTTGGTTGAGCTATGCCTTCAATGACCGCATTCCATATATCAAACCCGCACCCTTGAAGAAAGCACTCCATTCGGTCTTTCCAAAAAGCGTAGTTGTTGGCGTCAAAAAGCGGTGGCTTGTTAGTGGAGGTGCCGGTGGTGAGGTAGCTTTCCTTCGTAGCCATGGATCTTTTCTCTTTACTCGCGGTGTGGAACGAGCTTGCCAAAGAGTTTGGCTCTGATACCACTTGTTAGTCCAAGTGGCTACGATAATCTAGAGGGGGGTGAATAGATTATCCCGATTTTTCAAATTACGCCCTCTTTTTCGAATGTAAAGATGATAACAAAAATGAAAGTGCGGGAAAATAAACAACACACAATGATTTAGAGTAGTTCAACTCACCTAGGGCCTAATCTACTACCACCTCGGTATATCCGAAGTGGATTTCAAAAAGAAAAAAGAATTTTATTAATAGTTACCAAAACTATTACACACACCTTTGAAGATTACCGCAATCTTCTTACAACACCTTCAAGGAGATTACCACAATCTTCCTTCACCTATGAAGAGTACCACACTCTTCAACACCTAAGATCACCCAAGTGTGTTCTTACCACAAGAACACTAACAAGGATAATTTGTTTTGGATGATTGAAATAAATTCAAGATTACAACTCAATAATGAAGTATACAACTTTCAAGTGCAAGTGTAATCAAGAATAAAAAGCCTAGACCTCAAAGTGTGTAAGTGCAAGATCTTGCTATTACAACAAGAATAATGAAAAATGAAGACTTAGAGAAATTTGTTGATTTTCTTGTTGTATTGTTTGCTTGTGTTGTTGTCTTGTTTGCTTCAAATCTTCATCTTTTTATAGGAGAGTCTTCAAGATTGGATCTCCAACATAGGCTCCTCCATCTTTACTTTTGTTTACAAAAAGAAGATCACAAGATGTAGAAATATGGTACAAAATTGATAAAGTAAATTTTGCTGATAATGGTTGTCCAACGGTTTGAATTTTTCTGTCAAAGAACATAGGGCGACCGGTCGCGTAGAGATAGAAATTTGAATTTAGATCGTACAATTTTACATAGGGGGACCGGTCGACCCCCTGTTGGACCGGTTGCCCTCTTCAAAAATCAATACAGAGAATGAATATGTAGTTTGGCAAAGTAGCAGGCACTGGTCGACCACACCGGTCGACCTGGCCCAAAAACCCTCCTATTTTGTTTCTGTTTCAAGTTTCGATTTCCAGGCACGGGATGCCCTCTAGGGCGACCGGTGGACCTCAAAATAGAAGTGTTGTCCGATTTTTGTCAAAAATAAACTTCAAGAAATACTCCAAAAAATTAGTAAAAACATTTTAAATCAATTGGGAGTATTTGGACAACATTTAGGAACATTGTTTTGGTGTAAAAACTCAGTTAAATAAAATCATCAAAATCATGATAAAAACATTTATCTAACACTGAGTACAACGCAACCCACCCACCACCCCAAATTCAAACCTTAGGTAATTACTAAATTTTATTATCAATTCTTTTAATTTATTTTTACAGTTTAATTTATGAATTTGTAAGATATCCCTATGCTGCTGATTTTAATTGAGTTTTTCTTGGTTGTTGGTTGATACTCTTTTATTTGCGATTGTTGTTTAAATGTGGGTTTTCTGATTGTAATATTATTTTTTATGGGTTTTCAAATCACAACAAAATTTCAGGCTAAAACAGAAATATTTAGCCAAAAATCATCTAGGATTTAAGCCTTGGAAGTTCGAGAGGCTGCCCACTATTTTTTTATTCAAGAACATTTGTGGTCGAGTCCTCGTCTAGTATCCGTCTTCAGGAAATTCAGTCTTTTTTTTTTTCAAGCTACATAAGTTTTCTTTCTTTTTTTATTCATGATCCATGTCGCCCCCAATGTCTTATTTGTTCAATTGGATTTATCAACTTCTTGCTCCTAGTTGATCTAGAAATTGTTTACTTATAGTGGCATATGAAGAATTGGATTTATTACTTAGTTGTAGGGCTGTGCACGGACTTGGAGATCACTGGAACCGAACCGATACCCGAACCAAAAATATCCGTTGACCTTTTGACTTTCTCCGAACCGAACCATCCCAAAAATTTTCTCGTGCGGTTCGAGATTTTTAAAATATCCGTCATCGAGAACCATACCGTTCCATACCGAATCAAGATCCAAAGATAGAACTGATTTTTAAGAATTTTTTAATACATACATATATATTATTTTTATCTTATTTATATTTTGATATTGTGATACCCCACATTTAATTAACCTAGAAAATTATCTGATATAATAAGTATTAGAGGATGATTTAGTTTTCCTTTGAGATGAAACTCATATTTTTGTACATAATATATTCGAACAAATATGGATGCAATTCTTTATATAATTTTAGTTTTATGATATTAGCGATTCTGAATATTTATTTAGCAATATTCATATTTTACTATTGATGAGGTGTTGATATGTAATGAGCAATTCATAGGAAATATGGTCATAATTTCATCATAAAAATAATTTTTAGTGAGAATAATTATTGATTTGCTAGAGGTAATGATATTGGTAATTATTTTTCAGTGACAAACTAATAATTAATAATGACCATAAAACTTATCAATAAAATAATAATAGTGAGAGGCAAATGACCATATAACTAGTGGATAATTTGTCAATAAAGTTTTATTTAATGAGAGGCAAATCATTATATAATGACGAAATTTATCACTAAGACTACCCACGGTGGACTGGCACATGTGACACTTACCATATTACATCCACTTCATCTGTATTCCAAACCATGTCAAAATAAAAATAACATTATGTTGGATTACCAAATTATCAAAGGGCACACAATGTTAGGTCTCAGTAGAGATTAAGCGAAATTCAAAATATCCGATTTTTATATGTTCCAAGCTTTAATATACATCTTTTATGACAAATGCTTGAAACTGTTCACTCACCTCTTTTTTTCCCCAAATTCTTGTATCTTGGAGACAGTGACGAAACCAGAAATCTGATTGACGGGGGCCCAATTGTCATTAATAAAACAATAAATAAGTACCAATGTTGATATGTCAATGTATTAATTCGATTAAATCTTAATATTCAAATAAAATAACAGAATACAGTTGCATCAATATATCATATCATTTCTCTTTTGTTCATCATAATAGCTTCATTGCTAATATTTAAAAAAATATATATATTTTCAATGTGTATTACCAAACATTCATTCAATATCTCATCTTACATTAGGTTAGGTATTGAACTATTAATCACTACAAGAATTTTAGCTTTTAATGACCAAAATTTAGTGAGGGTACCAAGAAATCGTCATTAAAAATATGATTTGGGAACTTTTTATGAGGATAATTAAAAATTGTAGTTAAAGAGGGTAATTATTAGTGATGAACTCTTTAACTCCTAGTTATTAATAACAAATCCCGTCACTAATTACAGCAGGACAAAAATCTCCTCATTATTGGTACAAAACTTTTGTCGCCATTTTTCCCCATCAAATACAATCACAGTTTTAAATATTAAAAAATGGAAATATAAGTTTTATTAAATAAAAAATATTGTAAAACCTTATTTTTAGAAAATTCAATAAAATAATTTCAATTTTCCTTCATATGATTAGGTTAATTAAATATATATAACATTTATTTAGTTGAAAAATCAAAAACTTAATTTCATCTAAAATAAAAAATTACGTCACTTCAAAATTTTTGGATTAAGACAATTTATATATTAACAATTAAGAAATAACTCCTAATTTCATAAAAAAAAACCAAGAATAACTCCTAAAGGAGTCTGGTGCATCAGTATAATGTTAACCTTTATTTAGTGTCAATTTAAACTATGTTTTGTTATTTTTATAATCATGCCAAAGTCAATTTGTTTTCAAATTGAGCATAATTACGCCTAAAAATTTAAGTTTATATAAACACTAGAACAACACCCGTGTGTTACACGGATTTGTCAAAAAACAAAATATTTTTCGCAAACTCTGATAGTTATAAGAGATCCAAAATAATAATTAAAAATATTAAAAAAGAAATTCAAAATTTAGAAGAGTTCCATACAATCGTTCTCTTCAAATTCTGAAAAATTTCTTTTGTAAACTATATTATTTGTTATATTTGAAAGTGTAACATCCTCGTCACAACAACGAATTTTCAAGCCGTATTAGTTTTAAATGGTTGAAAGAGTGCAATTTCATCTTTGAATGTTTTCTGAAAAGGGAAAAAATCTCTATAAAATTATTTATTTGTGTTAATTTTAAATACTTGGCCGTAGTTTGCTTTTGCACAAAAACTATAGTTATGGTAAAAATAATGAATCATTGACATGCTTAAGAAAAATATTTAATATAATCTAAGTATACCCCGTAAATGATTTAAATCACAATTAAAAGTATAATAAGTATTAGAGATAATAATTGAAATTATATCCTTGGTTTTTGTATCATAATAATATTTAAATCAGAACTAATTTGCAAACTCAAAAATAACTTCCTAATTTTATATCCTTGATTTTTGGGATTATTTAATTTGCTGATTAAATGTTTGATTGGATTTTAATAGTTATATACGGAAATTATATCCTTTATTTTTGGGATTATTTAATTTGCTGATTAAATGTTTGATTGGATTTTAATAGTTATATACGGAAATAGAAAATATAATTATTAAGTTGATGATAAATTGATAGTAAATTGATATAGTAAATCAATTTATAATTGGAAGAATAAGGTGTGGCATGGTGTGCCACGTGGCTAAATATGAAGGCGACATGTGTATTAGGAAGAATAAGGTGTTGACACGTGTACCAAATTGCTCAGGTGAAGACATGTGGCGAATTTTTTTTCTTTTAGTATATAGGGTTGATGGGATAAATCTCAAACTTGCGCCAGATTTAGTCTGTAAACATGGGATAAATTCTAACTCTAAAAACTCTTATTTAACTCCCCTCCCCTTTTCCCTCTCTCTTCTTTTTCTTTTTCTTTTATTTCTTCTTTCCTTTTCCATTAACCCCCACATTCCCAATTATCCTAGTCCTCTACAACTCCCGTCCCATTCTTCTACTTCTTTTTTTCCTCTATCACTCCCATGATTTCTCTCTTTCGATTTAACTGATTCTTGCCCAATTCTTCTTGGAACTTTGCCCTACACCAATTCCCTCTTATTTTTCCTACACCAAATGGACAATTCCTCCACTTTGTTGCACGATGGTTCGGACTCCAATTCTCTCTTTCGCCTCTAGTTTAAACTATCTCGATTCTCTTGTCTCGTTCTTTTACGCGATGCAGATTATCTCAAACAACTACAATCCGAGCTCTACTGAGTACAACGCAATCCCTCCCCTCCACCAAAAAAAAATATTCAAAACCTTAGGTAATTACTAAATTTTATTATCAATTCTTTTAATTTATTTGTACAGTTTAATTTATGAATTTGTAAGATATCCCTATGCTGCTGATTTTAATTGAGTTTTTCTTGGTTGTTGGTTGATACTCTTTTATTTGCGATTGTTGTTTGAATGTGGGCTTTCTGATTGCAATATTGTTTTTTGTGGGTTTTCAAATCACAACAAAATTTCAGGCCAAAACAGAAATATTTAGCCAAAAATCATCCAGGATTGAAGCCTTGGAAGTTCGAGAGGCTGCCCACTATTTTTTTGTTCAAGAACATTTGTGGTCGAGTTCTCGTCTAGTATCCGTCTTCAGGAAATTCAGTCTTTTTTTAAGGTACATAAGTTTTTTTTTTTAATTCATGATCCATGTCGCCCCCAATGTCTTATTTGTTCAATTGGATTTATTAACTTCTTGTTCCTAGTTGATCTAGAAATTATTTACTTTTAGTGGCATATGGACAATTGGATTTATTACTTAGTTGTTTATTTTGTGGGTTTCCATTATTATTTTTTCACTTATCTTGTACTAGTTTTTGTTTTATGTTTGAGAGTTGTTTTGGTTTCTTAGTTGGGTTAGTTTCAAACTTATTCGAATTTGACCATGAATGTAAATTAAGATAAAATAAAAAAAATGAATGGACGTTATCAAAATATTTTTTGTTTGTTGGTGAGTGTCTGCATGTTTGATGGAGTACTTATATGTATGTAAGTGTGTATGGTTTTATAAGTTCAAGTGTTAAAAATGTGCAATTTTCAGGCTTGTCGGATGGGATTATTAAGCATACTGATGTTTGCAGTATTTCATTGTTTTATCTCGGTTTGATTTTGTTCCAAATTCCAGTTTCGAACTTTAGCCTAACATGTGTTAGCTGATTATAGTCTTTTTTTATTTGGTCTTAGATAAGAAAACACCAAGACACAATCTGTGAAGACATCAAAGTGTTCTGGTGGAAATTATAGTTGGTTATTTATACTCCTTTGGCATTATTGAGAATGTGAGGCTAGGGTTATTTTGTTAAATGTTGAATATTTTGACTCCTATCTCTTAATAATTAGTGAACCTGTTGAGAATGTGAGGCTGTGGTTATTTTGTTAAATGTTGAATGTTGAATATTTTGACTTCTAATAAAAATACTACTCCTGTTATATCCTGCTTCTGGTGGTTCTTCCAACCAGTTCCCTAGTTCCGTAAAATAGTGTTGGGATTCATATTCAAAAACCATTAACCACCCATTACTAAATGGGGCTTTGGGGGTTTATGATTTTTGATTTCACCAAGCCTGGATATAATTATTTTTCTTTAATATGTTCCGTTTTTTCTCGGCTAGTAGTAGTTGATTCTCATTAGTTGTAGCATGTGAATTTACTGCAAGTTTGACTTAATGTATGATTTATGTGATTATCCCAGCCAAATTTCTAATCTCATCAGTTCCTTTGATGAGAGTTGAATAATTATTTATTTATTATTTGTTTGTGATTTTTGCATCTTTGTCAATTTGCTTTCGTATGTACGTATGGAGATTGTGACTTGCTCAAAGTATTAATTTTTTAGCGGAGCAGGAAAAAAAAATCTCTTAATAGTTAGTGAACCTGTTGAAAAGTAGCCTTTAAGTTATGTTATACTGATTTTGTTTACTTGTGTTGAGCATCTATATTAATATTAGAATGAAATGATTTTGTTTACATGTGTTGAGCGGCTATAAGTTCCATAAATTGACTGTTAGATTTCAGTTTGTATATTTGTTGATTTAACTTGTATCACTTTCCAATTTGATGATGACATTGTATTGTAAAATATACTTTGTTCATCATTTTTTTTTATCATTTTTAATTATTGAATTCTATGTTTGTTATTAGGGTTAATACTCTTCTTTTTTGAAATTTCTTGTAAGTTTATTCACAAAGAAGAATTCCAGAATGAGAAAGTTGGTACATGGTACTTTGAAGTAACCAAGTGATTCACTTTTGTGGTGTTCAAATTTTTTTGTACTCCATGTAGTAAGTATTAGAGAATGATTTAGTTTTCCTTTGAGACGAAACTCATATTTTTGTACATAATATATTCGAACAAATGTGGATGCAATTCTTTATATAATTTTAGTTTTATGAAATTAGCGGTTCTGAATATTTATTTAGCGATATTCTTATTTTACTATTAATGAGGTGTTGATATGTAATGAGCAATTCATAGGAAATATGGTCATAATTTCATAATAAAAAATATTTTTTAGTGAGAATAATTATTGATTTTCTAGAGGTAATGATATTGGTAGTTATTTTTCAGTGACGGACTAATAATAACCAATAACCATAAAACTTTATCAATAAAACAATAATAGTGACAGGCAAATGACCATATAACGAGGGGATAATTTGTCAATAAAGTTCTATTTAATGAGAGGCAAATCGTTATATAATGACGAAATTTATCATCATTTAAATTAATTTTTAATGACGGTATAAAATCGTCATTAAATATATTTAAAAAATAATGACGGAACCTATTTTTCGTCACTATTTACTTTTACCTAGGAGGCCAATAATGAGGGTTTCCGTCACTATTTACTTTTACCCTTGGCCCCAAGATGCCTTTGTCCCTTCTTGGAGGACTCGGGAACGAAGAATATGATTTGTTCGAAGAAAAACATAGTGGTCTATACCACCTAACATCAAAGCCAAAAAAAAAAAAAACTCAATTAAGTACCTTCTGCAAACAACATATGGCATAAAATGCTTGGACACATTTCTAAACCTTCGATGAAACGCCTTATGGGCTCTAATCTAAGAATATATTGTGATTGAATAAAGTTTGTGATGTTTGTAATTTTACAAAACAAACTAGATTATCTTTTGGAATACGTTTAATAAAAACAAAATCTTGTTTTGAACTGAAAATGCTTAACGGTGCTTACTATTTCTTAGCTATTATTGATGATTGTACCATCCAAGTACATATGGGTATATCTAATAAGGTTTAAATCAGAAACTCAAGGTATCCTGAATCATCTTTTTTGTTATATACTCAATTCAATACATAAAAAAGATTAGGATATATAATGGAAGAGAATTTACCTCAATGATTTCATTCTTTCACAAATAAAGAGTTTTATTTGAACACAGTTCTATGCAAAACATTGTAGAATGTATACATAGACATATTTTAGATATTGCTGGGGCCCTATGATTTCAAGTTAATTTATCTTTATATTTTTTGGGAGCAAGTTTTCTTACAACATTATATCATATTAACAAATAGAATCCCAACAAATTTTCTTAATAAAAAGACTTCCTATGAAATTTTTTACATAAAAACTCTAAATTACAGCCATTTAAAAGTCTTTGGATGTTGTTATTGTTAATTTTACACATAAATTTAACTCTAAGGCTAAAAAGTGCATTTTTTGGGTTACTCTTTTGGTCAGAAATCATATAAGGTGATGAATTTAGAGACTAAAAAAATGTTCACAAATCGAGATATCATTTTTCATGAAACACCATTTCCATACATCTCAAATATCTCCAATACAAATACTGCCAACTAGTTTTGCCCATATTAGACTCTACACCATTGGATGTGTTTACACCCCAAACTTCCACATTTGCGCAATCCATTCCATTGGAGACCTCATTATTAAGGATGGCCACAGTTCCAAAACCTTCAGTTTCAGACCCAAAATTGTCGGTTCCAAATTCGACCCCAAAACCACAGGTTCTGGTTCCTCCAAAATGAGGAATCGAAATCAAAACCGTTGCCTCACAGTTCTGGTTCCAAAATTGGCCCCAAACTGGAACACGGTTCCTCCACTATTTAACTGAAACCCGGTTCCTCCATGGTTCTGGTTTCAGTTTCGGTTTAACCAGAACCCGAATTTCGTTTAACCAAAATTATTTTTTTTTTGATAATTTTCTGAATTTGTTTTAAAAATTTATTTATCATAAAAAAAAAGAACGGAAAAAAAGAAAAAAGAATTTGAACTTAATATTCATAATAATTAAGATTTGGATTTAATATTAATAATAATATTAAGATGCCTACGCATACTCTTAGGATATAGAAGAATCAAAGTCCACGTAGCTCACTTATAACATTTGGTTTAAAACGTGTCTCATATGACTGCGAATATAAAACATTATGATAAACATTTCTTCTAGCATATTTTTCCGAATAAAAATACAAATTGTCATTTTTAACTACCGGTTCCATCAACAGTTCGAAGTGACGGTTAAAGCAGTCGATTCCACGATTTTAACATTGAGACACCGTGAATCGAATCGCCTATACGCCCAATTAAGTTTTGGAATTGGGTGCCGATCAACAGTTTTGGTTTTAGTTGGGAACCCAGTTTCGATCTCATTTGGGCCAACCCGACTCATTATCACCGGTTGAGTTTAGAAGGTCCACTAGAATTAGAGAACCTTCTTGATGATTTAAAGATTTTGATTGTCCACACACCACTATGTTGCAGTCCCAATCGCACTTATCGACTTCACGACCAGGTCGTAAGCAAGGTACGCGATACCCTTTGCCCAACTACATTTCATACAATAAATTATCACAACTCACTTTCAACTTATTTCTTCGATCTCTAACAATTTGGAACTAGATACCTTTGAACAAGCTATAGGTAATCCAAACTAGGAAGAAACAATAAGGTCGGAAATTTAAGCATTAGAGGCCAACAATACTTGCACATATGCACCTCTTCCATTTGTTGCGAAAAATGTTTTCGTATTGATATGAATCAAAATGAGACTCGCCTAGTGGGCTATTGATAGAGTTGACAAAATGTAGCCCGACCCCAATGACTTGAGGTTTGGGTTTTGAAGCCATGCCTTTTCAAGCCCAAAAAAAATTTGGGCTATTTGACCTGTTCAAGTTTTTGTGTCTGAAAAATATACACAAGGGTTGGTTTGGTCCAAGTATTTCTGGGGGTCGAGCAAAATCAATCGAACCCAACCCAACCCATTTTTTTAAAAGTCCGATGAACTCGAACAGGACAGCCTTTCCCAACATTTTGCTTATTGACTCACCTGCTAGTTTGTGTCATTAGTAAATGAAAACCTTATTTCAGAAAAAAAAAAAAAAAAAAGTAACGTGGGCCGTTGGTTAACCCGGGAGTTAATTATATTCGGATGCTCAGGTGGTTCCGAGTCGGGTCATGATATTTTGGTGCCACGCTAAAGCTACCCACAGCATAACGTCACGGGCGCCACTTCATTCCCAAACCCAATTTCACTACGCTCTGGGTTCCGCTCTCGTTCTCTCAAGCAAAACACTGAACCAGCAAATTCAACCATTTTTGATTTAATTATCGCTTCCAAAGGTACGTATCGCTTTCGGCATCTGATTCTAGGTTTAATTTGTGCTTTTGATCAAAGTCTATGGAAGAAATTCACCAGATTATAGAAGGTAATATATGTGAAAAATAGGGTTTGATAGAATTCATATTAGGTTTAGAGGTTTAGGAAGCCATGAAAAGCCGGTCGCATCGGCTTCCGGTTTCGGAACCCCACCACGATGACTGGGTTGACGGGTCATGGACGGTGGACTGCAGTTGCGGTGTAAATTTCGATGACGGTAAGGAGATGGTGGATTGCGATGAGTGCGGGGTGTGGGTTCACACGCGCTGTTCGCGTTATGACAAGAGTGAGAAATCTTTTGCTTGTTATAAGTGCAAGAACAAGAACAGTGACACTGGTGGTGGCGGTGGCAGCGTTAGGAATGACAGCGAGGAGACGGAGGTAGCTGAGTTTTTAGTTGAGTTGCCCACCAAAACGCTGAGGATGGATAATCCGAATCCAACAAGTGTGACTTCAGGTAGGCCATTTAGGCGTTGGACCGATATCCCCATGGAGGAGAGGGTTCATGTCCAAGGGGTACCTGGCGGGGAGCCTGGGTTGTTTTCAGGGATTGAATTGCCTTCAGTTTTTGGTCCTGAATTGTGGAAGTCTACAGGTTATGTTCCTAAGAAGTTTAATTTTAGGTATACTGAATTTCCATGTTTGGATCATGATAAGGTCGAGGAAAAGAAAGAGGAGGAGTTGGATAAGACAAGTGGTGAGGAAAAGGCCAATCAGACTGATAATGGTGCCGGGGTCTTATTCTCTTTGTTGAAGGAGAACGGTAATACTTTGCCTACTCCCGTGGTGAATTCTGTTGGTTTAGAAAGCCCTGTTGAAGGCGGTGGGTGTCATGAGGTAGTATCCCTTGGGAAGAAGAAGAAGTTGGATGGTAAAAATCCGGATTTTGCATACCCCGAGGATAGAATAAAGAAGGAGACTAGCTCAGTGCCTATTGGATTACACTCTGGAAAGCGCAAAAAAGAGGAACTCGGAATGTCAAAAGATCAAAATGTAAAGAAAAAGGTGAGGACTGTGGAGAAAGAGGGAGATGTTAAAAAGCGATCTGCCAATGCTTCTAAAGCAGGTGATTTGACACACACTTTGCCTTATATATTATGCTTTTTTATGCCATTGGCAAAATATTATTGTGCTTGCATTGGTCAATTTTGCTATGTGCATCAATGGTCGATCAAAGGTTGAATGCACTTTCTGAATGAAACGTGTTTGTGCTGACCCATAAACATTTTTTTTTTTTCATCTATACTATTAGCTTCAACATTCTCGAGTGATACAAAACACTTGGAATTTTCTCAAGACAGAGGCTCAAAGGCTGTCAATATTCAATGTGGCCAAAGTGTTCTTCCCGATCAACTATCAGATGGTCTTGGTGAATGTGCTACCAACTTAGCTTCAAATGAGCATGGTCTGGAGGTCACCCTTAGAAATGACGTTTCAAGTGATGAAATATCAAGGGGGGGAGATAGAGAAGATAATGTTCCTGTGGGATCTGAGAATTTCTCTAAAACCAATAATGGCGTGGAATCATTGACAGAACTCAATGGTTCCTGGAGCACGCCTGTGAAAGAAGAGGTGCGTATACACATGACACGTGACTAATTTTGCATTATAAAAATCTCAATTTAATGTAATTTCGATGCAAAACAGAGCTACACTGACCAACTTATTTGTGCATTCATCATGTATGCATTACATATTGAAGTTCTGGTGTTGGCTATTCAAGACATTCTTTAAGCTGGTTATCCATCAGTTTGAATCCATCAGTTTGAGTTTCCCTGGGTAGTTTTTATGTCTAGCTTGGTCTCTAAGCCTAGTTCTGTTATAATTTGTGGTTTTGAAGTCAAAGCAAAAGGAGAAGAGGATAAACTAGGCGACTGTATATGAATAGCTAACTGAATACGGCTACTAAGTTGGTTAGTGGAGTCCATTTCAATTTATATTTTTCCACCTTATTTTCCTAATGTCTTTGTGACGGAGTTCGTTAAGCAGTGGTCATAGGGTTATGTTGTTTAGTCTTAGTTCATAATTTCCTACTCTGGGCTGAGTTTATCTTAGCTCACCTCGTTAAATATCATCTATATCTAGGATACTTAGTCATGGCAAAGGGATATGTTATGAAAGTTAAACCTGTCACCAGATCTTTAAGTCAGAACAAACGACAATAAGGGTGATAAATGTAAAAAAACTAAATGTTGTTGCAAAATTATATTAATTACCGAACACTACCTCGTTTAAATGCTTAAGCTGTTAGATAGGAGAGCCATTTAATATGTAATTGCTATAACATGCACCGTTATTTTTTTCTGAAGCTTACATGGAAATTTTATTTTAGTAAATAGGTGATAGTGGGATTCGAATCCATCACCTTTTGTGCCTAGCTCTGATACCATGAAGTTACAGAGACGAAAATTAAGTAGAAATTGTTATTTTATCACCATACATAATTACCAGAGAATCAGTATCTCTTATAGCAGTGGAGAGCACCAAACCGAGATATTTTCGACATGCCATTGAAACTGATGTTGCATCACTTGCTTGATTTATATGTGGATTTTTGCAGTTAGTTATTTTATGTGTAGTATTTTCAAGGGTTGCTTCTGTCAAGATTGACCTGCCTACAAGGATAATTTGTCATGAGGCGATCTTTTCTTGTGGAAGAATAATAACTTGTATATTTCTTGTTCATCATCCCAGTATGTATCTGCTGCTTTTTTTCCTACCTGCGTAAGTTTAATGTATCTCATGTTGTTAATAAATTCTCTGAGTTTTTGTACGTTTTGGGAACTTTTCTCGGTTGGATTCCTTTATTTTTCAGGCCACCATCCCTATGGTATAGCCACTTTGGTTAAGCTTCAACATCTTGAGATATTATTAATATTTAATAGTATCTGGAAATTTAATTGTTTGATAGGTTCCTAGAGATGCTTTTCAGAGCCGTGGGGATGTTGGAGGAGGTATTGGAAGTGCAGAAATTGGCTCACATGACAAGGAGCATGTGGCGGTGGATGTGAGAATTTCTAGTCCAGATGCTAAAGAAAGTCGACATGGCCAAGATCCAGACATTGATGTGGCCAATGCACGGCCTAATAAGAAACTGAAAAGCGAGCTAGATGCTGATGGTCTTCGACATCATCATCTTGAGTCTTTACCTCTAAATGCTGTGAAGTTAGAAACCATGAAAGCCACAACTCAATATCCCGATTCAACTGTTAATGTTGTCTCTGAAGAAGGTAAAGTGATTGAGACATCAGCTATAAGTTCAGAAGCAAATAACTCTAAGGTGCTTGATGCAAGCAGGAGCCTAACTGCTGGGAATTCGAGAACAGACAAATCTGATGATACACCTGGTAACCCCTGTCAATATAAGCGAGAATCTACAGGTGAAGGTTCCATGGGAGCAAAAAAAAGGTCTTCAGGACTTAAACATAGTTCAGAAGTGGCTGATGAATTGCATAAATCTAATGGCACTGTCAGAAGTCATC
This sequence comes from Rehmannia glutinosa, assembly GCA_016081115.2. Lineage (NCBI taxonomy): Eukaryota > Viridiplantae > Streptophyta > Magnoliopsida > Lamiales > Orobanchaceae > Rehmannia > Rehmannia glutinosa. Next base: position 156,758 of record JABTTQ020002707.1, on the reverse strand, counting down.
CAACAGCTTCTTATCAGCGGAAAGCAGTGTCTGTGGTGAAAGCCACTTCAGTTTTAGGTGGTATTTCCAAATCCTCTGACACCCACACAGATGCAACTGTTCAAAACCCTTCTATTCACGGTAGACAGAAGGAATTGCCTGAAGGCAGTGTGGGAACTGTGAAAGACAACGCTTCAGCTGATAAGGTTGAGCATGAAGAAAAATGTGGAAGGCCGAAAAAATTAGTGAAAGAACATTCGAGGCCCCTTCCAAAAATTTCAGAGTCAACTAAATTGTCTCATACGTCTGATTCCAAGAAACCATCATCTGATTCAAAGGGTTCTAGCATTCATTCTTCTTCTAAAGTACCATTGGTGCCAAATGTGGCATGTAATCGTGTTTCTGGTGAGAGTGCCAGTCCACCACAGATTGAGAGTGTTTCAAATGTGCAGAATAAAGCTGCAGCTTCAGCTGTACCTGGAAAGGTTGAAAAGTTCTATCAATCAGGTAGTCACCCATCATCTAGAGGAAACATGGCTTCAGTGACTGCTCCAGCATCTGCAAATGTTCCTGCAACCTTGAGTGATGAAGAGGTACAAAGCAATAACCCGAAGTTTCTTTTCCATGTGTTAGTTTCAAATAAAAGTACCCTTGATATCCTGTGCCACCTGCAGCTTGCTTTACTTTTACATCAAGAACTCAATAGTTCTCCAAGGGTTCCCAGGGTGCCACGTATGCGTCATGCTGGCAGTTTACCTCAGTTAACATGTCCAAGTGCAACAAGCATGCTGATGAAGCGGACTTCTAGTTGTGGAGGAAAAGATCACAGTGTGGTAAGCATGTTTTAGTGAAACTGTTGAGTTAGCTTTTTGGGCATTTTGGTTTTTCTTATTGTATTGAGGTGATGAGTATCATCTTAATGAATTGATTAGGCTCCTAGAAGAAGGAACAAGGATTTTGCTGGAGAAGGTTTGCATGGTTATCTAGAGGTTGACAATGACGCTAAGAAGACGGAGAGAAAGCCTTCTTCACCAGATAACAGGAGGCGAGATTCTGGTTACAGTGTTGATCTGCCTTCAAGAAGGGAATCAGATGGTGGTCCAGTTAAAAGTGTGCATTCTATGAAGAAAACAAATATGAGCGGCTCTTTATCCTCATCCGGTGATGCCAATGGGCACAATTTATCATCTAGTCGTCCCTCATCAAGGAATGCCTCTGATGATGATCCACGGATGGTTGGCCGTCTCTCGAATCGCACTTTACCTGGTTTGTGCTCTTTCGGAGAAAAAATAGTCTTCTAGTAATTGCACTTCTACAATTGATTGGTAGCACTTGGTTCTCCCCTCACTATTGGAGATGCTATGTTTTGTAGGTTTGATTGCTGAGATTATGAGCGAAGGCAAACGCATGACATATGAAGAACTCTGTAATGCAGTTCTACCGGTATATTTGCTTTCATGAATTAATGGTTATCATCTTTCTTCCATGCCCACTAAGCAAATAAACGATTTGATTCCATTGCCCTAGCTCTTTTAATTTACTAGAGTAAATTGTATCTTTTTTTGTGCATATTCCCTAGCATTGGCCTCACCTAAGGAAGCATAATGGAGAACGTTATGCGTATTCAAGTCACTCCCAGGCTGTACTTGATTGCCTGAGGAACCGAAGTGAATGGGCTCGTTTAGTTGATCGTGGTCCCAAGGTATTTTTCTGCAACTTCCTCTATTCTCTGTCTGTCTGTCTCTCTCTCTCTCTATTCTCTCTCTCTCTCTCTCTCTCTCATGAGTATGCTAAAATTAATCTTCTATTGACTGACAGTTTATATATCAAATGATATGACATTTTTTTAGCATTGTCTGATACTTTTGGCGTTGAGTTTCTTAAAAATGATGTGGTAGTATAGCCAATTAAATAAGTTTCAACTCAGCATCTTCTCTAAGCCCTTACTATCCTTTACAAAGGAATAAGCTATTTTCTTTTTTTCTATTAAGAGAAGCCCAATAATTTGGCCAGTAAATGGAGTAAGGTATTGGCCCACACAAACCCACAAAATCTCCACCAGCCCCAGACCCAAACCCAGACCCAGACCCAGTTATACCTTACCCACACATAACCACATTCTTCACCGGACCCAGACCTCCACCCAGTTATACCTTACTTCTTACAAAGCACAAATTTTACAGCACTCCCTGATCTAGACCAGTTAATTGCTCTTAGGCCAGTCCCACACCTAACTCAGTAAAAGTAATAGGAAGTGTGTGAAAGGAATTTAGCGGGTAGCTCATTTTTTCTATTTCTCCTCTCTCTCTGTCTTGGTATCGTGTATGTGGTGGTATTCTCTTTAATTGATTAGTTTGGTAGTTTCTTAACTAAGTATGTGAACTTTTGCAGTCAGTCCCTGTACAAGTTAGACATTGTTTTATAACAAATTTGAAGGAAAAAAAAACTCTGTTGGTTTGGAAACTGACACTTCTTTTAAGCTTGTGTTCGAATGTGTCATCACAATAACTGAATGTGAATGTGAATTACTCTGTTCCAGACAAGTTCAAGTAGAAAACGACGCAAACTTGATGCTGATTCCGTGAGTATGGAGTCAGACGATAATGAAGAGAACATAGTAAAAAACACAAAGGATGCTGGGAGTAAGAGTTTTGAATCTCACCAGGAAGAATTTCCTAAAGGAAAACGAAAAGCCAGAAAACGCAGGCGACTTGCGTTGCAGGGAAGAGGAATTGTCAGGAGGAGACGTAGGGCTGATGTTGTTAGTGATGATGAAAGTGAATCCTTTTCTACTTCTAGTGAAGATAGCATGTCCAGTGAAGAAGAGATACAGGGTGGTGGGACATCTATAGTTGGGAGTGAGACCTCTGAGAGCTCAGATGAGGTTCGATAGACATCATCATAGTTAATAAATACCCTTCTGTATGGCTCTGAGCTTCTTGGTTGTGAACTTAGTAGCAGCTTCTGCTTGGTTATTTTGTTGCAATGTCCTGCTGAAAGGCCTCATGATAATTTCTGTCTACCTTGGTCTTTAGTGTTTGATGCAACTAAGACGTTTATTTTGATGCGCAAGATGTAACACTATTGTGCATATAGGTTTCATAGTCTGATTTGCTCATATCAAGGTTTGTAATCCTTTGTCATTAGTATCAGTAGAGTAGTTTGTAATTAGATTCTTCAATATAGTGTATCTTGTTCTGCCTGCAGGTAACTAATGCAGTTTTACTCTCAGAAGCTGTATTGCCTTTGTATGGAACTCTATAGAAGTACATTAGTGTATGGGAAGCACAAATTCTCGTCTTTGATTCATGTACCTGAAGTAGATCCCTTTAGGGAGTTTTTGTTAAGAGTCAGATTTGAAATTTGACTGTTTTGAACCTTTTTACTCCCGTGATGGAATGATTCTTCATGATAGTTGACTTTTTCAGAATGGAACGTGATGGTCAGTTTGATCTATGACATTTATTAATGTCTTGGTGTCCTGGTTGTGGCTTTTTTTGTGACGATACTTCTAGTTCTGGATGGTGATTCATCTGTCTTGTTATTTTCAAATTTGGATACAATCTTGATAGTTTACCATTTGTCCTGGTGAATGTGTAGCAGATGGCGTTGAGTTCTTTTTCAGGTGTTGCTGCTAGAACTTGTTTCTTGTGACAGGTTTTTCTTAAATGGTCGGAAAAGGTATCCCTGATGGATTATAGTTTGGGATAGTTATTTGCTTTTTTGGCCCCTTTTTATGGAGCATGACTTGTAAATTTCAAAACAAGCACATTGGAGAGTTTGTAAAGCTGCTAAACAAATTACGTCCCTTGTAATTGACATTAATTGTGACATAAATGTCAGTTACATCACTCAAAAAGTAAATTCCGTGTTCTTAAATATCAGCTGTTTACAAAATTCAAGGCAATAATATGATCAAATTTGTTTAGGGGAGTTTTAGTTTAAACAAGTTGTTATAACAACTTAAGCTTTTAGATGAGATCAGTCATTCAATAAATCTAGGATGCATTTGGGCTATGCTGGTTTAATAGTTGCCAACTTGTTTTAGTTTCTCAAAACTTGTGGAGGATTGTACCGTTAGCAAAATCTGCTTTATTTTTAATTGTTGGGTTACTTTTCGGGGCAAGGATATCTGCTGGAAAAGATGTGCATTATAATTTCCTTTTCTTTAGGAATAAAAGTTAAAACATATACGAAATATGAGAAGAAAAAGTTGCCAACAAAAGTGAGGATTTATTTATTTTATTTATTTATTTGTTAAAGCTGCTTGTATCTAAAAAAGACATTGAAGTGCATTTGGAATTTGAAGGAAAAGTAATACTCTCTTACAATTTACTTAAATCTGAAATTTCGAAAATGCAATAGATCTAGCTTTTTTTTTTTTTTGGTCCCAAAATGTGCCCATGCGATTGTGATTTGTGATCCCTGCATCATCACTGTTGTAAGTGAAGTAGAATTCATATGCGTGGAATCGAAATAATTCGACGTGTGCTAAGTTAAACTGAATTAAATTCATCCATGTTATTTATTGGTTTACATTTAAAAGGGTGATTAAGCACAAAATAAATATATGTTTAGTAGGGTTCCTATTCTGTTGGGGTTTGAGGATGTCATGCGATGGATACTTACTCCTTATGGTGGGTTTTCCATGTCTTCTGCATGGGATTCCATCCGAGCTAGAAAGAAACAAAACTTTCTTTTTTGTGCCATTTGGAACGACATTCTTACTTCTACCATATCTGTTTTTCTTTGGCGTCTCCTTCGTAATCGACTCCCTGTAGATGTCAAGCTTTAGGCACGTGACACTTCTCTTGCGTCACGCTGTTGTTGTTGCTTGCATCGTTCACATTCCTCTCCTCAAGTTGAATCTATCCCTCACCTATTTTTGATGAATGATATTGTTCAGTTCATGTGGAATTATTTTCTCCATTGGTTTGACACTGCACTTCCACACACCACTGATATGATATTATTCTTCAGTTTTTGGAGGAATCGCACACATAGATCACACACAGGGCACTTGAGTTTTCATGTTCCTTGCTTGATTCTATGGTTTGTCTGGACGGAAAGGAATAGTGTCAAGCACCGACACCTTCCTTTCTTGGCATCTCACATTATTTGGCAGGTGGAACGGTATCTCTGGCTTCTTGTTTCAGGTTAGCGATTGAGCCCTTCGGATTAGTCTGGCTGCTTCCCTGCCGTGGCCTTTTTGCAGAGGAGTGATCCTCCATAGATTCCACGTCGACCGAGGATGGTGATTTGGCGAGCTCCTCAGTCTCCTGAAATCAAGTTGAACTCGAATGGTTTGTTTGATCGAGGCACGTTGATAGCTGGATGAGGGGGATTGATTCGGGATCACTCGGGTAGCCTCATGTTGGCATTTCATAGCTCATTTCAGGTTGCTTCTAGCTTCCTTGCAGAGTTATTAGCGCTGGAGATGGGACTACATCAGGCCCGATAGTTTTCATCGCACATTTGGATAGAGTTGGATGCAACGACAATGATTACCACGATCACATCTGGTTGTCTTGGTTCTAGGCAGGTTCATCACACCCTGATTCGCATCAGGAACCTGCTGAGGGAACTTCAATACTCGATTTCCCACATACACATAGAGGGGAATCGTCCAACAGATCATTTGGCAGAGTTGCAGAGTTGGGAGTCGCTGCCCTTGGTTGTCATCTTGATTATGAGGGCACGACATCCCACCATTTACCATCGCTCATTTGGATGGATCAACTGGGATATCCAAAAAAACTCTAAAGTTTTGATAGACCATTGGCTCTCATTGTATTTTATTAGTAGTTCATCATTATGGATTTTCGAGATGTTATAGTGATAGGTTGTTTGTTTTTTTATTTTCTCCTACCGTGACGGGGCATGACGTTGACATTGTACAATTTTTTCATGATTTGATCTACAGGTAGGAGATCATGCCTTAATCCTCCACCCCGAGGTGTTATTTTGTGTTAAAAAAAATACAATTAAAGTTGTCATATATGATTAACTTGATTCAACTCCAACCTCTATTTGGCTATTTGATCATTGTGCATATTCATTCGAGTCCACGAATTAGTAACGAACATAACAGAAAAGAAAATATGATTGAAACAGCATAACAGAAAAGAAAATATGATTACATAGATGAATGAATAAATATCTCCAACATTAACCTAGGATCCCGATTCCTCAAAAGGAATAATTAAGTAATAATAATGGGGGGTCCATCATCCATGCATCTAATCTAGATACCTTCTCATAGTAGAATACACTAGCAAGAATAAAGACTGAACATGTGCTTTCCTGCTTTTAGAACTCACCAGACAAAAATTACAGAGAGGAAAAAGCATGACTCAATGCCAGCCTAAAAGAGAAAAAAAAAGAACAATGCCATCTTTGTCAATAATTCAGCAACCCCTCCTAAACCGTTGATATAGCACGAAAACGAACGTTGTCTTTTTAGATTAGGGAGTTTTTGTTGATGCTCTTTTTTCATGCTGTAAGTGAAAGAAAGAAGATGACGATTCCAAAGAGAAGAAAAGCAAATGGAATCCCACTTTTACCGTCTTTTGAAGCTCTCTGTTGTTTTTTCTTGTCCCCACCGTGATTCTTTGTGGATCGATCCCTTTTGAGTTTACTATTAGAGTTGGAATGCTAGTATTGCTGAAACCATCAGGCACGAAAAATACAACGCCCCTTTGGAAGGAAGTCTCACCTGCGGTTCAAACAACATATCACTTGAAAATCGTTCATCTTCTTATCATCAAAGTTGGGATCAGTTCATACTATTACAGATGGAATTCAAATCATAGGGCATCTGAGAAAGCAATCCTGGGAAATTTCCAGATGCCTTTTTTCCTACGTGAGAAAACTAAGCCGCTTTTCTTTATAATTTTGAGGATTAGTTACAAATTATACGCTCAAGGTTCAGTGTAATTACAAACAAAATTCAATTACCACTAGCTTGTAGCTCAAGTGGTATCCATTACCCTTTGTAAGGGTGTTGACCGGGTTCAACCCGGTATCTTTCAGTTTCTTTGAAATTTATTCCCTCCCCTCCAACCAAGTATTCCCAACTTATTTAAAAAAAAACAAACAAAATTCAACTATCTTTCAAAATTACAAATACCCTCTAGACATTTGTCTTTATTTTACAAATTGCACCCTACAAGAGGGTGTAACTGTTAAGCAATTACAGACCTGAAGGGGGTGTTTGTAATACATTAAGGAGGGGGTATTTGTAAATTTAAAAGATAACTGGAGTTCTTTTTTTGTAACTAGGCTAAACATCGGGGGTATTTTTTTAATTTACCCTAAATTTAACCAACAAACATGTATGAAGTTTATTGTTGATTCAATGCAAAAGAAAACAACAATTAGTTGAGACAAACTAAATTATGTTGTAAAATAAAGTGTCATTACATCAACATCGCTGAATGTTACTCCCCCCTTTCGTGTAATCTTCCCATCATTTTGTGAAAACCAACTAGCTGTGACATTGTTTATGAAGTTCAAATTTGAAATGGAGTCCTCTGTTAAGATTTTACACTTTCACATGATCTTTGCGGGATGGTATAAACACAAAGTAAGATAAGAAAAGATTCACTTTCTAAAGCAAGAAAAACATAGAGGCGTCAAGGAAGGCATAATGTCGTAACAGAAATGCAATGAAAAGAGTACTAGTTTTTGGAAGATTTTCAGATTCTGATACCTAGACAAAATTAGCCTAAATTTATCGAAACAGTTAAAAAAAATAGAGATATAGGTTTCATGGTGATCCAGCTTCCAAGCAAAAATGTTCAGTTCCACGCTCTTCCTTTTTATCTCCTCCTCTTGCTTCACTCAACTTGGATCAATAAACAAACTGACAAAATCTTGTTCAAGGTTTTCCCTTTACTACTTTCTATAAGCAGATTTTGTGCAACTTCCCTCAGTATTAAAACGCTATCCAAGTGATAATATAATTTTCTTTAACCACACTGCGCAGAACAACTGAAGACATATGTTCGTTCCATTAGAACGGTAAGAGTGGAGTATGCCTAAAGCAAAAAGACCACAAATTCTAAACCATTTTCAGGATACTGAACAACCAGTTTTCAACAAGAGCAATGCTCCGATCAATTTGACAATTCACTGGACCACAAACGAATTCGTCCACTGCTTAAAGCAAACAAAAGTTTTCTTGGTTAATGAATTCGTCTACTGCTTACTGCAAAGAAGAATTTTCTCATTGAACCAGTTTTCGACATGAATTGTTGATCATTTTCATCAACACTTTAGCTTAACACTGCTTCACTCAAATGGAAGAATTTTTTCTCCTTACTTGGAATTTGGAACTGTGTCAGCTAAACCAATTTATTTTTTCAATTATTAGGATATCAGTTAATTAATAATCACCTAGAGTTTACAATTTACCGTTTACCTAATGCCCTAGCATCTCCGTTATCTTGCGCACTCCTAATGCTAAACCTACGCTACCCTGCGCCAGTCGCCGCCGCACACACGACTCACAAACAGACCACAACTATAGCAAGCCCCAAAAGCAGCAAGACTGAGGCAGTTGAAAAATTAATCCAAAAATGAAAAATACTGACCGCGTCATCAGCAGTGATGGACAAGTAGCCATCAGAAGAGGTCCCGGTTCCTGCCGGCGGCGAACCAGACGGCGTCGTACCTCCCGAGCTGCCAACCGAGCCCGACGTGTTCGCACTGAGCAAGCCTGTTGTATTGAACCCTAGATTATACACCGGCGTCCCATCGGGCTTGAATAGACCGAAATTCCTCTCTGAAGTCGGGCCGGGCTTCTGATTCTCGTTAAACAAAGCAAAAACATAGATATTCAAGTCCAAGTTCGGCCTCATTGGCGTCCCCTTCTTGTCAGCAATCATCTTTATCAAGTTTCCGTTATACTTCCTGGCATTTTCCGGCGTTGCCCCGGCCTCATCCGCGTCCCCTTTCGACGGCCAACCCGTTTCCGAGATCTGCAAACACACGTTTTTGTACCCAAGCTTTTCGATAGCCGAATAAGCCGCGTCAATCTGGGCATGGAACATGTTATCGTAGTGCAGGCCCGATACTTGGTCCACCGACACCGAGCCCGACTCGAACAGGACGAAATCTAACGACACCTGCTTGGGGTTGGACTTGTAGGCGAAATAAGGATACGCATTGATTAAAAACGGGGAACCGACTTTGCTGTGGAAATCGAGGATGCAGGACAGTTTTTGGTTCAGATCTCGGCGGAATGCGCCGGCTGAGGGAGGATACGAAACGTCCAGAATGGCCAAATTGTGGGCGGTGGTCACCATAACTTGCTTGTCGAGGTTGAGAGAAACTAGGGCAGTGTGGATGCTTTCCATGGCGGGGAGGAGGTTGGAAGAGAGAGTGGAGTCGTTTAATGTGAGAACCTCGTTTCCGACGGCAATGCAGGTGATCTTTGTCGCCGGTAAGTAGCTCTGAACATTTGTCTTGACCCAGGCCTGGGCTTGCTTAGGGTCTCGCATCCTGGCTAAGTACTCGTTGCCAAGGCCAACGATGAACTCGACGCCGGTGTTGGCGAAGGCTTTGAGGACGCGTGGATCGGCGTCGTAGAGCTTGACGCGGGTGGCGCCGATGGATTTGACGAGTGGGACAACCGCCTCAGGATGGGGGAGGTTGTTTGCGATCTGGCCATAGTTGATGCCGAGGGAAAACGTCGCCGTGAAGAACAATGACGCTGCATTCAAAAAAAAAAAAAAAAGAAAAATTCCTTTTCACCATTGTTGATTTGAAACACTAGCAGTCATCACTGTATATTTTGAAATTAAAGAAGGAATGAAAAGCTTTTACCTGAAAAGAGGAGCAGTGGTAGGAGGAGAGTGAAGTCCATGGTGTGTGTTGAGAGAGGTACGAAAATGGCGGTGTGAGAGATGGTGTGTGTGACTGTGTGAGAAGACTGTTGAACCCTGTCTGCCTGCCTGTTTCTCTCTTAAAACCTTTCTTTCTTACTTTTTCCTTTTTTGTTTTGTTCTTTTATTTTCTTTTCTTACATGATTTCTTATAAAGATATCATTGTTTACATTTACTTTTTAATCAATGAAATCTACATATATATTTCGCATACTTATCAATCTTATTTAGAGCTCATTTAGAAAGAAAGTGATAGTAATTGAAGGCTTTAGAACCATTGTGTCTATGAAAACAACATTAATTACTATTTTTGAAAATTCCAAAAATAATTTTAATATAAACGGATGATTTAGCATTACTAGAAAGACGTTTTTAGGGCATCTCCAGCAGTGCTGGAGAATAGCGCTTGGCGCTATTTTGCCCTCTATCCTCTACGCTATTTTACCAAATGGCGCAGCACTGTAGCAACGCTATTTTTTTTTTTTGCTTTTTTAATTTAATTTGTTATTGGTTTACTATAACTTTAAATAATATTATTAATTTATATTTCAGCAAATCTAATAAAAATAATACTAAAGTTAATACAATTATATGTGATAATTTTTTAAATAATAGAATATGTAATTTTATTAATTGATAATCTAAATTTGCATTAATTTCATTAAACTTTATATATTTTTTTAAATTTATTTAATTTTAAAAATAAAATATTTAATAAATATTATATTAAATAAAATTACTTATGTAATATTTTTATCAATTATAATGTAATAAAAATCAACATTATATGAATTAAAAAAATAATCTTATGGAATATTCTTTTTTAGTGAATAAAGTAGTGCAAACTGCTGGAGATAGAATACAGATTCTACACTAAAATAGTGCAAATTCTGCGTTAAAGTAGTGCAAACTATTGGAGATGGTCTTAACAGAATATTTGCAAAAAAAAATTCAATGTTACACAACTAAACCAAAAAAAGAATAGTTTAATTTGTTAGTCAAAAACGGCTATTCAATAGCCGACTTTTGAAAAAATCGGCTACCACCAAGCCGTTTCCTACAATTTTTTTTTTGCTTTTTATAAATTAAAAACGTTAAGCACATCACCGTTTTTTAATTTTGTTTGATTAATGACTTAATTAAGACATCTAATTAATTGTTTTTGCTTTATAAATTAAAAACGTCAAGCACCTAACCGTTTTTAAATTTGAAAAACAAAATAAAAAATTTAAAAAATTAACGAGTTGATTAAGACATCTAATTAAAATTTAATTTTTTTTTGAAGGGATGATGTCCTACATACTTGTGTGTTTGGTTCAAAGCACACATGTGTCCGCCGGTCCGGGTCGTGGGCCCCAAGGCCCTTATTCTTTTTGGACCAAAATTTTTTAAAATAAATAAAATTTTAATTAATTAATTAAAGAGTTTCCAACTGAAAAGTATTCGCATTCGACGGACACTGACGCGTCGTCGTTCATTTTGTAAACATGTCTTTCCATACGGGCACCTGATGCCTATATCTGACCCCTGCAGATGAAATAAGACACAAAAAACACAAGATAATAATCGATTCATTTGCACATCAACTCGTAAATTTTTTATCAACTCGTTAATTTTTTAAAACGGTGATGGTTGATATGCTAATGACTCGATTATTATCTTGTGTTTTTCGTGTCTTATTTCATCTGCAGGGGTCAGATATAGGCATCAGATACCCGTATGGAAAGACACGTTTACAACGAACAGACGCGTCAGGTGTCCGTGCTCAGATGCGAATACTTCTCAGTTGGAAACTCTTTAATTAATTAATTAAAATTTATTTATTTATTTTAAAGGTTTTTGGTCCAAAAAGAATAAGGCCCTTGGGGCCCAAGCCCACGACCCGGACCGGCAGACGCGTGTGTGCTTTGAACCAAACCCACAAGTATGTAGGTCATCATCCCTTAATAAAAAATTAAATTTTAATTAGATGTCTTAATCAACTCGTTAATTTTTAAATTTTTAATTTTGTTTTTCAAAATTAAAACGGTTAGGTGCTTGACGTTTTTTATTTATAAAACAAAAAAAAATTAATTAGATGTCCTAATTAAGTCATTAATCAAATCGTTAATTTTTTAAATTTTTAATTTTGTTTTACAAAATTAAAAACGGTGATGTGCTTAATGTTTTTAATTTATAAAAAGCAAATTTTTTTTTTGTAGGAAACGGCTTGGTGGATGCCCATTTTTTCAAAAGTCGGCTATTAAATAGCTGTTTTTGACTAAAAAATTAAACTATTTTTTTTTGGTTTAGTTGTGTAACATTGGATTTTTTTTTGCAATATTCTGTTAAAAACGCCTTACTAGAAATGGCTTTGTATATCGAACATCGATAATTTAATAATCGATCAAGTAATAACATCGCTTAAATAATATTCTTTGTCGGTCTTCACTTATCGTTGCAAACAATGTGCTAAATTAATAATATAATAAATTTATACAATAATATATATACATAATTCATATAGATTCCATACATTATATAAACAAATAGATCCTAATCTAATCTAAAAAAAATCATACAAAGTACTCAATTATTATTATTTTTTTGTTTTAAATTGAAGTTATATTAAGAACGATTTGGACTAATTTTGTTGTACTAGCACAATCCTCGACGCATTTCATAGGTTTTGTGGATGTTACATCTGGAGCTTACATTTGGTGTAGCATTTTGTTGAACCTCTAGCGCTACTCGGATTGACGACTGTCCCCACAAACCAACACGAGTCTTTTTCTAGCGCGCTTTGTCCTCACTCACGCGCACCCGGAAAACTTCCCGGGGGGTCACCCATCCCATGTCTACTCCAGGCCAAGACGCTTAACCTCGAGTTTCTATGTAATGGGCACCGAAAAAGAAGATGCATCTGTTGGTATAGGTAGTCCAAATCATATCCTTCAAGCTATCCTTTAACTATGCAATCCAGCGCTCACGAGTTCGAATCGCGGCCGCACTCGCGCCTCTTTTTAAAGCCCATTGCAGGCGGGATCTTGGACCAAATCCCAACAATCCCCTCCCAAAGACTGCCATCTTCTCGCTCCAGTCTTGGCAACCTTCCCTTGTCCGCCAAACTTCCCGATTCTAACGCCAACTTCTTCTTCTGTTCAAGCGTCGCGTCACGCCACCTCTCGATTCCGCCACCCAAAGAACTTACACCTTCGATTCCGTCTGTTTACCTCGATTCCGCCACCTGAAACTTACCCTTCATTCCTGTCCACCCAACAACCTACACCTTCATTCGATCTATTTTTACCTGAGTTCCGCCACACTGGCAACCTACCCTTCGATTCGCCCACCCAAAACCTACACCTTCGATTCCATCAGATTACCTCGATTCCGCCATCCGGCAACCTACCTTCGATTCGGTCCGTTTACCTCCCATTGCGCCAAAGATCTCGCCCCACCGCTCCCGGCAACCTCCATCGGCTGCGCGTGCTTCCCGGGAATTCGAACTCGTGACCTGCTCGATACCGGTTGTTAGACCTCTGCGCTACTCGGATTGGGACGATCCCCCCACAAACCAACACGAGTCTTTTCTAGCGCGCTTTGTCCTCACTCACGCGCACTTTAAAACTTCCCAGGGGTCACCCATCCCATGTCTACTCCCAGCGCCAAGACGCTTAACCTCGAGTTTCATGTAATGGGCACTTAAAAAGAAGATGCATATGTTGGTATATGTAGTCCAAATCATATCCTTCAAGCTATCCTTTAACTATGCAATCCAGTCACGAGTTCGAATCGCGGGCCGCACCTCGCGCCTCTTTTAAAGCCCATTGCGGGCGGGATCTTTGGACCAAATCCCAACACATTTATCACATATACAATGCTCAGTATGTTGATGAATTATAAGTGTCACACTTCTTTAAAAATAGGACATGCAAATGGTAGATGTTCTGCCAGAATAGTCTTTCCAGTGTAGCATCTACAAAACCCATTTCATATGTCGTCGAGTGTCATTATTGATTTTTTTTAGATGAGAAGACATTGTTGTGTATGATGTATTGTGTTACTATGGATTAACATAATACATTGCGCAATTGACTACACTGAATAATGAAATACAGATAATGAAATACAGTACAATTGATTAAAATGGCACATTGAATAATGTATTCATAATAAATTGAACTATGTATTCCCTTAGAAAATTAATAAGTTATTATATGGATTATTTAGTATTTCACTAAATTAACGATTTCTGCCAGACCCAATACTATTAATTTATAGAAGTATAATTATATATCCTTTCACACTTGCTGATAAGTGATAACAAAGAAACACTCCATCGAAAATTTTAAGTTAGATCCACATTTATTTTAAAATTCAAGTCACCTGCCGATAATTTCATATCCTGTTTCTCATTATTTCAATCTTATTGACTTTTATATTTAGCATATGTTGATGGGTTTGGCTTATAGCTTTTGGGGACTTCGTTCCGTGTAATAATTTGTTAGATTTTTACCCACTTTTGGTAATAAGATAACATAAATTAATTTATATGGACGTAAAATTGCTATACCATTATCTTATTCAACATATATAATGTACGACTTTTACTTTTCAGTTTTCATAGTAAGATTGCTGGGAGTGCTTTTTATTGATGTTCATTGGGGTGGGGTCATAAATTGAGAATTGTAAAGACTTCTGTTACGACACTTCACATGGTTGCAATTTCCAACCCACCAACCAATACACTTGTACATTTCTCATGATCTCATCTTTTTCCACTCTTGTTGAGTCTTATAAATATTATTACCTTTTCAATTTTCATTTTTTTTAAGTAAATGAAAATATATAAAAAGAAAGGAAAAATCTTGATCACAAGTTGATCAGGTAGCAAAGTAAAAACAATGTTATACCTTTTCAATTTTCATGATTGAATTAATTATTCGAGTAATAGATGTTACTCCTATTACTCGTTTTCACGGCATGAAAATTCTAGTTTACCGATAAAATTTACCGACAAAAATAATTTTATTACCAGATTTTACAGTTACCCACATATACATGCAGAATAAAAAAAAATTATTTTTCCCAAATTATACCAACAAATTACTAATAATTTATAAATTTACTTACAGAAATATTGTAGGAAAATATATACTTACAACAATGTTACTTACGTTTTACAGTAATCTTAACACTTACCTATATATTTTTCTGTAGGTAAACCAAATATTTCTTCTAGAGTTCCATAATTAAAATATTAAGTTTTCAGTTGGTGATATTAATTACTTAATATGATAATGTTAAAAAAAATAACTATTTCAAAAGGAAAATAAATTTAATAATAATAAACAACATATCAAATATTATTCATCAATATTGATTATTCAAAATACTAAATAGTTTGATTTTTAAATGTAATGAGAGTATATTTTATTACTATTTATACATTAATTTTTTCATCTGCATTTTTATGGACTTCATAATTGTTGATTAATTATTGGTTTTATTCAAATGGTTCGTTAATAGTGATTAATATTGTTTTCCCAGTTAAAAAAAAAAGAGGAAAGAATTATATGTAATATATTTGTGGGTTTCTTAAAAATTTCTCCATATAAAGGAATCTCATTCGTTTGCTGACCTCTTATTCCATTTTCACGGAGGATAATAATAAACAATTTTACAGATTGGAAAAGATGAGGGGAAAGAAGAGAACAAGTAAAATGAGCCTCCCATTTGCTTTCACATTTTTCTGATACTTTTCTTTTGATTTCATACTCTATTGATAATAATACTTCTTTTTATTTTTTTGGTTACGTTGCTTTTCCAATGCCTCTTTGGTTTCTGCTTTATTTTCCATTTATCGTACTCTCAAGCTGATTGATCGATCTCATCTCTTTACTGCTGTTAGGAATAGGGATATATATATATATATATATATATAATTTTTTTCCCTGTTGCAGACTGCATAAAATTATTTATAATTAACATGTCTTACTTTTCTTTGTTTTGCTATATCTCTCTCCCCTTTAATTCAACCTAGCCTTGTGAGTTGTGATACACAAGATTTTTTATAATCAATATGTCTTATGGATGCAACTTTTTTTATTTTTTATTTTTGGTAATCAACATATCCTATGGATGCAACCTTTTATTTTAAATTTTTGTTTTTGTGTTTATTTCTTGTGAAAGGAGAATAGTGATTAGTTTCAAAATTTCCGTCGAGTAACTCAATCATCATCAATTAGGGTGCAAATGCGAGTTGTTAACCAACAAACTACTTTGTCTCGTTAACTTACTATAATATTTGATATAAGATGTAACTCCAAGGATTATGAACTGGTTGGATTTGGGAAATTCTTACTATGTATTGATGTCGGATTAATTCGGATATCCTATTGTCAAACAAAGAAAATAGTCTTATTGGTTAATCGTCAATATGTAGGGGCGGACACACTCTTTGGTTTAGGTGGGCCTTGTTGAGGATTTATCACGTGCGATATTATATTCCAAAATTAAATCAGAAAACTTACTTGCATTCTCGAAAAATGAAATTATACAAAATGCAGAAAATTAGACCGAGGCTAGAGTTTGACTCTATGTCTTTAAAACGAATTGCCCGCTACGGTGCCCACGGTTGAATAGCAAACGCGTCCCCAAGATACAACAGTCTCCTCTTGCTATAGTAGCACTCCAAACAACAAGAGACGGCGAACTTCGAATGTTTTTGTACTGTCTCTTTTTATCGAAAAAGTTTGACAGAAAATATGCTTATGAATGTATGCAAAATTACTTATCAAAAATCTGCAGATTCTTGGGATATATATAGATAACTAAAAGTCACAAGTGAAACAACACAACCGTTCGAACATACATGTCCATTTATTCGAACAGACACGTCCATTGGTTTCATACGAAACAACACAACTATTCGGATAACCTTTTCAATCAGAATAGTTTCAATGAACAGTTATAACTTTTGGCAACAATTTCTCATTCACCCGAAAATATCTATAATATTTCCAACAATCCCTACATGAATGAGAAATTACGTGAATTAATGCAAATGCACATGTAAATGCAGACACTAAAGAGAGTACAAACGGAAAGTTATTGCATCAGGAGAGGTAGCTTCTGACTTTGAACCTTCCTTAGTGGAGTAGTATCAGATTTACTTGGCTAATCAGTGAACATGATGTCTTGAACTGTTCAGCCGTTAGTGTAAACCAAGACAACATCACCCACACAATAACCTCCCTAACATTTCCAGTTCTCATGGTTGCGTTCATTTTGGCCCTGAACAACCTTGGGTTTCATAAGTGCTTTAGAGAATTCAAGCCTCAAAATTCTCATAGAAGCGGCCTACTTCACACTTACATAGGTGACCTCCTATTAAGAGTATTCTGTCATACCCCACTTGGTTTAACCAAGCTATATGAATCATTAAAAGTTGAACTTAACCTTACATACTTCTGCAGAAAACACTTTTAATCATAGGAATATGTATGAATTTTATCCTAAGTGCTTTACTGAATCTTCGTAACTTAGTTGTCCCATTGAACCAAGTTTTTGGGATCTCCAGTCATCATGGTTGGGTTACCATTTCAAAGATTCATGCGTAATAGGATTCAATCCCATTCCCTTCGATAATCCGTATTTGATGTCCACTTCAATCAAATTTGCGCGCAAGATTGAGATCAATATCTTTACATATTTGAGCATATAATCCCTGAGCATGTGTAACCACTTCAAATCGACATAAGTACCACCGGTGGACTTTCAAGCCATTCAATGTCAATGTGGCTTTATAACACCTTAAACTCATATAGACTATTGTCAATATGTCATCTCTTTTTAGGAAGAGATTCATTTGACTTTATCGTTTGTCAAACTTGTCATTATATATACAATGATTTAATAGTTGTACATGTTCCCTTCAAGTTCGGTACACCAATCCATTTTGGGCCTACCTTGATAAGGTTAGACTTTTAAGGTCTCTTTCTACACCTTTTCTTCATATTTCAATGTGTGCAGTGTTGCAACACTAAAGAGTACACTGAAAGATGTACCTTTTTTTAAAGAGAAATCACAGGTAACCCCTTTTAGCTATCAATTAGCCCTGTCAATGTCAATTGACTCATATCCTCTTTTCTAAGGATACATCTCAAAGAAATACAAGGATACCTCTCAAAGAAACTTATATTTCTTTGACTCCGCAGTTATTGGGGTTGATCTTGTCAAGACTGAGGTAAATTTATATTTACCAAACACCCCTACATTTGAGGCAAAACTCATCACCCTCACAATGTGCAACAAGGTCAACTTTGAGAATTATCAATCTAACAATTATTTCTCACAAAGTTTAACTGTGATTGTATCGCCAACTGACAAACAGTGCAATTGCCTACGCAAAATTCCAAAGAATTTCCCGAGGGGGGGAGGGGGGCTAAAGGACTCAGTTGTATACAATCACCATATTTTAGGTAGAGTTAACTTACTTGTATTTCAGAAAAATGAAATTTCAGAAAATAATGGAAAATCAAATTTTAGATCGAGACTAGAGTTCGACTCTATGTCTTTAAGACGAATTGCCCCGCTACGGTGCCCACGTTGAATAGCAAACATCTCCCAAGATACAACGGTCTCCTCTTGCTGTAGTAGCACTCCAAACAACAAGAGACGTCGAACTTCGAATATTTTGTACTCTCTTTTTTTTTGAAAACATTTTGACAGAAAATATGCTTATGAATGTATGCAAAATTACTTATCAAAAATCTGCAGATTCTTGGGATATATATAGATAACTAAAAGTCACAAGTGAAACAACACAACCGTTCGAACAGACATGTCCATTTATTCGAACAGACACATCCATTGGTTTCATACGAAACAACACAACTATTCGGATAACCTTTTCAATCAGAATAGTTCAATGAACAGTTATAACTTTTGGCAACAATTTCTCATTCACCCGAAAATATCTATAATATTCCCAACAATCCCTACACGAATGAGAGAAATTACGTGAATTAATGCAAATGCACATGTAAATGCAGACACTAAAGAGAGTACAAACGGAAAGTTATTGCATCAGGAGAGGTAGCTTCTGGCTTTGAACCTTCCTTAGTGGAGTAGTATCAGATTTACTTGGCTAATCAGTGAACATGATGTCTTGAACTGTTCAGCCGTTAGTGTAAACCAAGATAACAAAACCCACACAATAACCTCCCTAACATTTCCAGTTCTCATGGTTGTGTTCATTTTGGCCGTGGACAACCTTGGGTTTCATAAGTGTTTTAGAGAATTCAAGCCTCGAAATTCTCATAGAAGCGGCCACACTTCACACTTACATAGGTGACCTCCTATTAAGAGTATTCTGTCATACCCCACTTGGTTTAACCAAGCTATAGGAATCATTAAAAGTTGATCTTAACCTTACATACTTTTGCAGAAAGCACTTTAATCATAGGAATGGGTAGAAGTTTTATCCTAAGTGCTTAACTGAATCTTCATAACTTAGTTGTCCCATTGAACCAAGTTCTTGGGATCTCCAGTCATCATGGTTGGGTTACCATTACAAAGATTCATGCGTAATAGGCTTCAATCCCATTCCCTCCGATAATCGGTATTTGATCTCCACTTCAATCAAATTTGTGCGCAAGATTGAGATCAATACTTTACATATTTGAGTATATAATCCCTGAGCATGTTTAACCACTTCAAATCGACATAAGTGCCACTGGTGGACTTTCAAGCCCTTCAATGTCAATGTGGCTTTATTACACCTTAAGCTCATATAGACTATTATCAATATGTCATCTCTTTTTAGGTAGAGATTCGTTTGACTTTATTATTTGTCAAACTTGTCATTATCTATACAATGATTTGATAGTTGTACATGTTCCCTTCAAGTTCGGTACAACAATCCATTTTGGGCCTATCTAAATAAGGTTACCCTTTAAGGTTTTTTTTCTACACCTTTTCTTCGTACCTCAATATGTGCAGTGTTGCAACACTAAAGAGTACACTAAAAGATGCACCTCTTCAAGAGAAATCACAGGTGACCCCTTTTAGATATCAATCAGCCATGTCAATGTCAATTGACTCATATCCTCAAGATGAACCTCTTCAAGAGAAATCACAGGTGACCTCTTTTAGCTATCAATCATCCATGTCAATGTCAATTGACTCATATCCTCTTTTCTAAGGATTCATCTCAAAGAAATACAAGGATACCTCTCAAAGAAACTTGTATTTCTTTGACTCCACAATTACTGGAGTCAATCTTTGTCAAGGCTGAGGTAAATTTATATTTACCAAACATCCCCACATTTGAGGCAAACTCATCACCCCACATTGTGTAATAAGGTCAACTTTGGGAATTATCGATCTACCAATTGTTTGTATCGCCAACTGACAAACAATCCAATTTCCTAAACAAAATTCCAAAAAATTTTCCTGGAGGGCTAAAAGACTCAGTTGTATACATTCACCATATTTTAGGTAGAGTTAACTTGCCATGTGCTCCCTCACAAGGGGACACTAAATCATGTGCCTCACACAATGTATTTACTCGCATTAAATATTGTTTTATACTCATATTCCATAGAATATAAAGCAACACATCAGTTGCTCAATTTGCATAACTATAATACAATCAAGAGTAACGTTAGTAAAAACACAATTTTATACTTGTTACTCTTGTTAAAACCAAATAAGTTGAATAATGTTATGCACCATCTCCAATTTAACTTTATTTGAAATAAAGTATACAAAATTGAGGCTCAAAACTAATTTTAATTAAGTTCAAAACCCAAATTGGGACTTAAAATTATAATTATTCATAAAGTTCAACTTAGCCCGTTGATCACCAAATCATTGTCTAAACACATAAAAGTCCCAGAACAAGTATAGACTATAAATAGGCCACATAGTATATCCAAAATTAAAGTTGTACTAAATCAACCCCACAATTTGTTGAAATAGCATATTGGCCCTAAATGCAAAACAAATTGGACATAAAAGCCATCTTCATCAAAGGCCCAAACACACCTACACCACTGCCGATCAAGCCCAACGCACAGGGCATTATTTGCCGGTGAACAATAGCGGCAGACGGCTGGCCGTTGTAATGGTCTCGCACAGATGCGACGAGCGCAAATCCAATCATGATCTGTTGCAAGCCGCCACCTCAACCCGTTGCCTTGCGTCCGCCACCATCAACCACGTCACCGTCTGCGTCGCCCATTCTATTGGCTTGCGCCGCCGCGCCGGTGATTCGAGGGTCGTGCAGAGTGCCAGATTGTATTCTGGTTTTGTGGGTTCTGATTTCAATTTCCTTTTTTTTTTAATAATCCTTAAACCCCATTTGCAAATCAGAAAGGGCTTCCCAAAAAAATATTTGACATCCAGATAAGAAATACAAATCATAAAATTCCAAAATTTTAACATGATATAGAATACCGTTTTGATAGTATAATCATGAAACTGATCATAACAAGCATTCACGAATCACATTATTTTCACAAGGAAATATACATTCAATATATATGCATGCGTTGGTGGAAGCCATTCAAACAATTGAAAATCAACAGATTACCATTCAAGTCAAAATTAGAAACACACAACTGATCAACCGAGCTCATGAATCAGATTTACGGGCTCGACATAAATCATATAATTAATATAACCGAACAGTAAAAACAAAGAATATAATACGCACTCAAGCGGATGGAACAAGTTCGTCTTAAATTGTTGGGGATTTATCACGTGCGATATTATATTCCGAAATTAAATCAGAAAACTTACTTGCATTCCCGAAAAACAAAATAATACAAAATGCAGAAAATTAGACCGAGGCTAGAGTTTGACTGTAACACCCCATTTTTTAAGTACATTTTTAGCGTTACTAAAATTTTAAGAAAATGCTTATAATTTTTTTTTCAATAAATAGATAAATGAAAAGTTTAGCGGAAGCGATAATGAGAAAACCTTAAGTCTTAAGAAATAATTATAGAGTATTTGCCAAAAATTAAAAATCCATTCAAAATACTTTGAAACAAATTAAAAAAAATAGTATATCACAAATGTTCGAAATTTAAAACTAATTCGATTTTCTTGGATTTGAAATAATTAAGAAGTGAAATCTCCGGCTATTCCCCCACATTTGCAGCTCATCCATCCATATAATCTGAAAAGAGTTAGAATTTAGGGGGTGAGTAACCACATACTCAGTAGGGATAAAGATTGTCCAAGCTAAATACGAAAAGTGCACAATTACATAAATTAACACATAACCTTTCCCATTGGCATAAGCCAAATAGCACATAACCTTTCCCATTGGCATAAGCCAGATAACACATAACCTTTCCCGTAGGCACGAATGTCATATTTTCCTTTCCCATGGCACGAGGCCAAAAAATTTTCTTTCTCATGGCACGAATGCCATATTTTCCTTTCCCATGGTACGAGGCCAAAACTTTTCCTTTCCTGTGGCACGAATGCCATATTTTCCTTTCCCGTGGCACGTAGCTAAAAATTTTCCTTTCCCGGGGCATGGATGCCATATTTTCCTTTCCCGTAGCATGAAGCCAAATACATTGTAATGAACAACATGTCATTTATAAAAAATAATCATATAATGTAACACATTAAAAGCATATAATTCACATAATTATGCATGTCATGTAATACATCGTAAGCATATAATTCACATAATTATACATTACATTTAAACAGAGCCGGTCCTAGGTTTCGTAGGGCCTGGAGCGGAAAAAAAATGGGGCCCTTGTATTTACATAAAAAAATAAAGTTAATAAGATATGTGAACAATATCATACTCCAACTTTAATATTTTTGTTTTATTAAAATAAATTACAAAAAATTGTTCGATAAATTTACAATAAGAAAAAGACAAAAAATAAAAATCTAATAAATTAGCTATGAAAAATTGATCTTTTTACATTTTTAAGTTCTTCAATTCTATTTTTCAGTTTTGCAAAAAGAAAATAAAAGGGAAATATAAATGACAAAATGAAGACTTAAAGGTGGGCGAATCTTTAAATTCTTCATGGCTTTTGTTTTTGCCAAAAGAAAAGATATTTAGTTAGAGTAAAAATATGAAATAGATAGAAAGGCCAAAAGAGAAAAAAAAAATTGTTAGATAGAAAGGTCAAAAGAAAAAAAAAACTGTTAGATAGGAAGACAAAAAAGAGGGGAAATTTATTTATGCTTTGCATTGGGTTTGATCTCGCGACCTCAAAGTACATAAACATTGTGACAAGTCGCCCATTAGCTATTTATTATAACTCTGCTTTATATAAACGTTATATATACATATATAAATAATAATAAAAATTCCGGGGCCTTTTCTCAAGTGGGGCTCTCTGTGTGCGACACCACCTTGGCCGCCTGCCCCGCCCGCCGCATTTAAACATTTAAAACGCGTAATTCATATAATTGAACAGTTTAGGCATTTAACAAAGATAATGAATTATACACATAAAATGTGATAAGAATCCCTTCCTCAATCAACAAATAATATAGATGCACAAATTGCTCGAATGTAGAAGTCCTAATTGTCCTGGTTCTTAAATGTCGCCTACAATATAAATTTAACGTGATTTAAGCCTAGAAATTAAGTAGTAACTTCTAATTAAAATAGTTATACTTATAAAATAGCCCGGGGCTTTTAATATGTGAAAATTTGACTAAAAATAAGTTTGGAGGTCTAAATGAAAGAAGTTAAAAGTAAATTTTAGTTTCGGACTAACTTGAAAATTTGTAGAGTTAAATTAAAAAATCCAAAAAGTCTAAATAAGTTATAGGGGTTAACTTAGAAAATCTGAATTTTTTTAAATAAACATCTGGACTGAATTGAAACTTGTTTGGGACTAAATAGAAGAATTTCAGAAACATTGATTTTGGAATAGGACTTAATTAAAAACTTAGTGGACTAAAATGAAAAGTTTCAAATTGCAATCTAATCTCATCTTCTATCCAATTTCCAAAAGGTAGTCCTTGGCCCAACCCCCATTTCATTTCTGTAATATTTCTTCAAATTTTGCACACAATTGACAAAAACACACACGTCTACACCGACACACACAAACACGTTACACACTCTCATACACACTAATTCACACACACAAAACACACTACCACACACGCTGTAACTCACACACATACTGACACAACATCACACACACAAACACACACAAATGATCACACACACACACACACACACACATGGTTAAATGCACATACACCTCTGCACACACAATCACACAAACACACTTATATACATAACACACATATAATCTCTTTCTATATATAATATATATGCACACAAACACACTACATACACACAAAACTCATTCGCACGTACACACACAACACAATAATTTTTTTTTTATAATATGCTTAAATTCTAGTTAAGGCCAAATCTATCAATAGCATCAACATGATTTAAATTGAAGAGGGATTAACAGAATTTACCTCAAAAATCCTCTAAATTGGTTGTGAGAGAAAATTTTCCAGAAGCTCTATGAATTGTACGTGATATACAAATTGTAGAAGTTCATTCCTTTTCTTGTACAAAGTAGGAATTTAAGGGTATTGTTATTATTAGTAGTAGTAGCTTTAAACATAAAGTAATGTTTAAAATGGGGATGCTGACATTAGTTGGCAATAGTGGGCTTAAAGTGGGTAAAGTAGCATGAGGTGGGGATAATGAAAATGGAGATGATGAGCATTAGTGGAGATTGTCTAAAGCTAACCCAATAATGAAAATTAAAATATAAAAGTATATATATAAAAATGTATACATATATAATTAATATGATTTTTTTATTAAAATAAAAATAAGGTAATATATGAATTATAAAAATTGTGGGTGTTACAATATACCCATCTTATAAAAAAATTTCGTCCTCAAAATTTCAAGCTTACCCGGTTAATGGAAAATAACTCGGGATACTTGGTTCAAATCTCATCTTCACGCTCCCACGTTGCTTCTTTTTTTTATACCATGTCTATTCCATTGAATCTTAACCAGGGTGATGCCTCTATTTCTCAATTTGTATATATTCCTGTTAAGGATAGCCACTGATTTTTCTTCGTAAGTCATGTCTGGGTTGACTTCCAGTGCTTCTTGATTGACTACGTGGCTTGAATCGTGGATATACTTTCTCAACATAGATACGTGAAATACATTATGAATTGTTGCTAGCTCTGGCCGTAATGCCAATCTATAAACTATATCTCGGACTCGCTCTAATATTTCATTCCAATAGATATGGAATATACACTTTATGTTGTATAGGGCTTCATAAGGGGCCATTCCGATAGTTGCCTGATAGCTGTTATGGTAAGAGAATTCCTCAAGAGGCAAGTATTTCTCCCAATTATCATCAAAATCCAAAATGGAACCCCTCAGTAAATGTTTCTAAGATTTGAATGATTCTTTCAGATTGTCCATCTGCTATGTCATTAACTTTACTAGGATGATAATGGATCTTATAATCACAATCTTTCACAAGTTGTAACCATCTCATTTGAATCTCATGTTCAGCTCTTTTCGTGTGAAGAAATACTTCAAAATCTCGTGACCATTGCAAATTTCACATTTCTTTTATATAGTGACGCCATATCTTTAAGGCGTGCATGACTACTGTTAACTCAAAGTCATGTGTAGGGTAATTGAGCTTATGACATTTCAGTTGTCTTGAAATGTAGGCAACCACTTTACATTATTGCATCAAGATACACCATAATCCTTATTTCGATGCATCACTATATATTATAAAACCCTCTATAGTATTTGGAATTGTTAAAACCGATATTGAGACTAGACGTCGTTTGAGTTCTGAAAAACTCTGCTTGCACCTCTCAGTACAAATAAACTTCTCACATTTCCTTATGAGTCAGGTAATCGGGCCTGCTATGTTTCAAAAATCCTCCGATAAACTTTCTATAATATCCAACAAGGCCTAAGAAACAACGCATTTCATTAGCGTTCAGAAAAACCAACCATTTTTTCACATCTTCAACTTTTGTTGGGTCGACTTTAATACCTTTTATTATAACTATATGTCTCAAAAAGACTACCCAATCAAACCAAAACTTGCACTTCTTGAATTTTACGTACAATTTCTCTTGACCGAGAGTTTCTAACACTATGTCGAGATGTTTCTCGTGTTGTTCTCTATCATTCGAGTACACCAATATGTCATATATTAATACAATCACAAATTGATCCAAGTACGGAAGAAAAACTCAATTCATCAAATCCATAAACCCTATCGGGGAATTACTAAGTCCAAAAGGCATAACTGTGAACTCACAGTGCTCATATCGAGTCCTAAAAGTTGTCTTGGGTATATCTTTTTTCTTAACCTTCAGTTGATGACATTCGGATCTCAAATTAATCTTAGAAAATACACTTGCCCCGCTCAATTGATCAAAAAGATCCTCAGTTCTTGTCAATGAATATCTGTTCTTTATGGTGAGCTTATTCAACTCATTTTAGTCTATAAACATTCTTATTGTCCCGTCTTTTTTTTTTACAAATAAAACTGGTACTCCTCAAGGCGACACGCTCGGCTAGATGGAACCAATATCCAAATGTTCTTGTAGCTGAATTTTTAAGTTCCTAAAGCTTCTTAGGTGCCATTCTATATGGTGCTTTCGATACAGGGGCAACTCTCGAAATCAAATCAATTGTAAACTCTACTGATCGATTTGGAAGTATTCCCAGCAAATATTCTGGAAAGACGTCAGCATACTCATGTACAACTAGGACTTCCATAAGGGTTTTTTCGGCATCCGGAGTGGCCATCACATTCACCAGATACCCCTGACAATTTTCTTTCTTCAGTATCTTGACTGCTTTCATTGCTGATATAATTCAGGGCATACCACTTACTCTCGCTCCGAAAAATGTGAATTCATCTCCGTTTAAGGGTCGTACAATTATTTCTCTCTTAGTATCTTATGACAGTTGAGGTTAGTCTTGTACTTATTCAACCAGTCCATTCCTAAGATGATATCAAAATCTTTAATCATAATCACATGCAAATCCGCTTCTAAACCCATCCCATCAAAATCAACTCCACATTATTAATCATTAGATCAATACTGTTGGGTATCTATCTGCCTCTTATAGATCGATACGCTTAGTACCGAAATCAAATTACAGACTCAAAACCTATTATACAAGAAATTACTCTAGACATTTTCAAGAAAGTAAAGTACAACTAAAAGAAATACAAAAATATAACAAATATATGGGGGACAAAACCCTGAACGAAATATTGAATAATATGGCTCAGGACCAGAACTTCCCGCACAACGGAGTCACCAAGAATCACCCAGAGAACCAAAAGGGAACGTAGAACCAAAACTACCTTGCCACAAAGCCAAGCCCTCAAGAAACCTCAGCCCAAAAACAGTTCTCGAAAAAACCCTAGTTCAACCCACACCACCCAAACCCTAAATCACTCAAGATATAGGGAGATCTACACAGAGAATATGGAGATGGTGAATACACACTTAGATCTCACACTCAAACTCACAATTTCACAGAGAAATGATACAGCCAGAGGCTGGATCGAAGAGAGAGAGAGAGATGAACTCACAGAAGTTTCGAGAGAGAGATGAGAGTTTAGAGAGAGAAGTGAGAGATGCAGAATGAGATTAGAGTTCGGGTGGGGGCATTTTATATGTAGAATGAATGGCCAAGATTACCTGGATAAGATCAACAGATGAAAAACAAGCACAAGATCCGAGTACATATAAAATGGGTACCACAACCCGAATAGGAGACCCGTGTATCGATATTGTGGGCTGGGCTTAGTTGCCTGGGCTTTGGGCCGCAGATGGGCTTAGGGACCTTAGGTTAAGTGGGCCAAGTAAACAATGGGCCAATTAACACAACAATCTCCACCTTTGGCTCATTGTGATTCAATTAGACAAACTTGGGAATTCTTCCTCGGTCATCATCATCGCCACTTGCCTACAAGACACACAAATCAGTAGGACTTTACCATAATAAGCACGAGCTCATTATAGTACCACTAAAGTTGGTCGGGTTTTAGTGTCGGACATATACAAGCATAAGCAAGTATTAGTCCAACTGTTTTGGACTTACAAGCAAACACAAAGTAAGCCTGCAAGCCCAGGGTAATCACCAGGGGAAACCTAGTCACCATTGTCAAAATTTAGGATTTTTAAACAGGTTTTGAACTTTGATAAGGGTAGACACTTAGTACCCATATCAGCTGGATTAAATTCAGAAGCCACTTTTTCAAGATTAACCAAACCTTTTGAAACAATATCAGCTGGATTAAATTCAGGGCCACAATATGTTGTAGTTGGGATTTCCAACTTATACATGAACCACAAAGTGTAAAAACATAAGAAGTTGTTGATTTTCTGTTGTCTTTATCATTAGCATAATTTGAATCAACATATCCTTTCAAAATTATACCAGAATCACATTTAGAAAAATACAAGCTGTAATCAGAGGCATGCCTCATATATCTTAACAATCATTTAACATCATTCCAGTGCACCATAACAAGATTGGACATGTATCTACTCAAACAAGAAACAACATAGATTATATCAGGCCTAGTGCTCACCATTAAGTACATAACAGATCCAATAGCATTAGCATAAGGAATGTTTTGCATAGCACAGATGTTGGGATTTGGTCCAGCATCCTGCCTGCAATGGGCTTTAAAAGAGGCGCGAGGCACGGCCTGCGATTCGAACTCGTGAGCGCTGGATTGCATAGTTAAAGGATAGCTTAAAGGATATGATTTGGACTACCTATACCAACAGATGCATCTTCTTTTCTTGTGCCCATTACATAGAAACTCTGAGGTTAAGCGTGTTTGGCCTGGAGTAGACATGGGATGGGTGACCCCCTGGGAAGTTTTCCAGGGTGCGCGTGAGTGAGGACAAAGCGCGCTAGAAAAGACTTGTGTTGGTTTGTGGGGACAGTCGTCAATCCGAGTAGCGCTTGAGGTCCAACAACAGATTTCAGGTTCAGTCTTAGGAGACTGTTCCTTACTTAACAGAAAATGAGAGGCAAGAGACACATTCACAGATTTAACATTAGACATAGAAATTTTTTGTAAAATCTTTTCTATATAAGAGGACTGATGCAAATAAATGACAGATTTAGATCTGTCCCTGTCAATGTTCATACCCAAAATCTTTTTAGCATCACCTAAGTATTTCATGTCAAATTTAGCACTTAGACAATTTCTAACATGATCAATAGATTTGATGCAAGGTCCAACAAGTAACATATCATCAACATACAACAACAAGAACACATGAGTCTTAGCATCAAGTTTAAAGTAAAGGCAATGATCAAATTGGCTTCTACAGAACTTTAAATCAAGCATGCATTGATCAAATTTTTTATTCCACTGTCTTGGAGACTGTTTAAGACCATACAAAGATTTTTGGAGTAAACAGACATAATTGGGCTTGGATTTGTCCTCAAAACCCTCATGTTGTTTCATAATTTTTTTTTTCATCCAAGTCACCATGAAGGAAAGCAGTTTTAACATCCAACTATTTTAATTCCCAGTCAAATTGAGCAACAAGAGCAAGCATAATTCTCACATTAACAAATTTAACAACAGGTGCAAAGATTTCTGTGTAATCAATCCCTTCCTTCTGAGTAAAACCCTTAGAAACTAATCTAGCTTTAAACCTAACACCCTCAGATTCTTGTTTAACCTTGTATAGCCATTTACAATCAACTATAGAGCAGTTAGGGGTTTAGGAACAAGAATCCATGCGTTATTAACATGCGGAGAAGTCATTTCATAATGCATAAGACTTAGCCACTCGGAGATTCAAAGCAGAATTTACGACTTCCGAAAAAGGTTTTAGGCTCGGAACCATCAATGGATTCAAACACGAAAAACACATAAGATGTCATGTGAAAATCAGCAAATTTGTTTGGGACTCTAACATGCCTCCTAGTTCTATCCCTAGTTAACACATAATCATTCAACTCATCATGCACATCAGCAACATGTTCATTCTCAGGGTTAACATCAGGAAAATCATTATGCATATCATGCACATTATTATGCTGAGTATCATTATCAATATGCACATGATTATCATTCACATTGATAGGCAAAGCATCATTGATATGAGAATCAGCAGAAACATCAATATTAGGAGACACATTAGAAAGCTCCACCGCATTTGGAGTACTATCAGTTTTAGAAACAGTTTGAGGAGTAGGATGCACAAGGCAAGGGAATTCAAGTTCATTAAATAGCACATCCCTGCTAATTATAGTTTTAAAACCAGGTTCTGCTCTGTTCCAAAGTCTACAGCCTTTAACCCCTTCAGGGTAGCCTAGAAAAACACATTTTATAGACCTTGGTTCTAATTTATCAGTCTTTTGATGAACAAAAGCAGTGCACACAAAAATTTTCAAGTTAGAAAAATCCACAGCTTTCCCAGTCCATACCTCTTCAGGGTATTTCCCTTCCAAGGGGACTGAGGGGGACCTATTTATCAAATAGGTAGTCAGAATAACAAACTTTTCTCCCAAAATCTTTTAGAAAGTCCTGAGGTAGCAAGCATGCTCCTCACTCGTTCTAAAATTGTTCTATTCATACTCTCAACAACACCATTTTGCTGGGGTGAATAGGGCACAGACTTGTGCCTTTTTATACCATATTCATCACATAGATTGTCCATTAATTGATTACAAAATTCCAGGCCATTATCAGTTCTCAAAACTTTAATTCTTTTGCCAGTTTGGTTTTCAATAAGAATTTTCCAGGTTTTAAACTTATCAAAAACATCAGATTTATTCTTCATTAAAAACACCCAAACTTTCCTGGAATAATCATCAATTATGGATAGGAAATATCTATTTCCACCATGAGTATGCACTGAAGAGGGACCCCAAACATCAACATGCAAGTATTCAAGCAATTCAGTACTAGCAGAATGTTTTGGGTTAGTAGGGGAGGAACTTAACCCTTTGATGTTTACCATACATACATGATTCACGAAAGACAAAGCATCAAGTTTGTTTTTACCAAAACATCCCTTATTCTCAGAATGTCAAGCCCTTTAGAGCTAATGTGACCAAGTCTTTTATGCCACAAATCGATCAAGTCATTTGACACAGGATTAGCAATAGCATTCACAGAATTTGGCACATAAGAATCATGTTTAGTATGTAAAACATAAAGATTTCTGTTCTTTTCAGCTTTAGCAATTATCATAGAACCCCTCACGAGTTTCATAACACCCTTCCCCCATCTTCCCTCATAGCCATCATGCTCAAGCATAGCACAAGAGATCAAATTATTGGATAAATCAGGAACATGCCTTATATCATTGAGAGTCAAAACATAACCCGATTATCAAGTTTTAAACACACAAAGACCAACACCAAGTACTTGACACTTTTTATCATTAGCCATGGAAACAAATCCACTTTGCAGATCAAGCATGAGTACTAAACATGTGTTTAAAAGGTGTCACATGGAATGTGCATGCTTTGAGTCAATTAGCCATTCATAATCACCGAAAGCATTAGAAGGCACAGAATTCACAAAATCAGGCAACTCATGCACCATAAACACATCACCCATATGATCATTTGAGGTAGTTAAGTTCACAGAGTCATTGGCTTGGTTTTTGTTGTTCTGGTTATTATTTTGATTATTGTTCTGGTTATTCTTGGGTTTAGTACACTCTTTGATGTAATGACCATGCTCACCACAGTTATAACATTTCCTGTTATTTCTAGGTCTGGAATTAGACCTACCTCTGCTTTTGCTTCTCTTTCTACCTGACTTATTGTTATTGTTATTCCCATTCCTCTTGTTTTGACTTCTACCCCTAACATGCATCACTTTCCCTGACCCTTGTTCATTCCCCTTGGATATTTTCAGATCTAATTCCTTACTCTTAGGGCCATTAATCACAGGATCAAGGGTAATAGAATCTCTACCATACTTAATGGCGGATTTCACATCAGCATAGGTATCAGGAATATCATTCAGCAAGACAATAAGAGTATAATCATCAATGTTTTTATCACCAGTCAACTTGATATCTTGTATCAATTTTGTAAAAACATCAAGGTTTTCATCCATATCCTTTGTCAAATCAAGTTTGAATCTAAAAAACTTTTCAAGTAGGAATAAATTGGAAGGTAGTGAAGTTTCAATAAAGAGTTCTTCCAATTTGTTCCACAAATCCTCGCACTTGACAATTTGCCAACTTTTCTTAAAACAGAATCGAAAAGATTTAGGATGATGGATGAATAAGCAAACTCATCAAGCTCGGCTTTAATTTCAAAGAAGATATCTTTATCAAGATACTTTTGTTCAACAACTTTAAAACATTTTTGTTGAATCAAAATGCCCTTCATTTTTGTTGCCAAATTGAAAAATCGGTTTCTCCATTGAAGGGTTCCAAGTGATAGCCGAAACACCAATCGTTATCACGGATATAAGCAAGAGTATATCACACAGATAAGACACATGTAATTCATAGAGTACACAAGAAGTACACCAATATCACAGGGAACTGAACAGCAGAAGTAATGTAGGTGGACCACACAGAGTCCAAAAAAATGCAACAGTAAAATGAACAACATGCAAATAAGGACCACACAGAGTCCAATAGAAAGCAGTAAAAGGACCACACAGAGTCCAACAAAAAGTAATAAAAGGACCACACAGAGTTCAACAGAAAGCAATAAGGCACTAGGGTGGATCCCCCTCGCACCTCAGGATTCCACTGCGCTCGTGGCACAGGGTCAAGAGGCTTGAAGCTTAGGGTTTCCCTAAAATTAGTACTAACTGAAAGTAAGAAGAGAGAGAAGAGAATAATCCTTACAACCAGGAGCAAGTCCTGGGTATCAAACCAGTCACAGAGATCACCAGGGGCCAAGAATCACCAAGATCCAGCACGAACCAGAAGCACCAACCCACCAAGAGGCAGATAGGCGCTCTGATACACTGTTGGGTATCTACCTGCCTCTAATAGATCGATACGCTTAGTACCGAAATTAAATTACAGACTCAAAACCTATTATACAAGAAATTGCTCTAGACTTTTTCAAGAAAGTAAAGTACAACTGAAAGAAATACAAAAATATAACAAATATATGAGGGACAAAACTCTGAACCAAATATTGAATAATATGGCTCAGGACCAGAACTTCCCGCACAATGGAGTCACCAAGAATCACCCAGAGAACCAAAAGGAAACGTAGAACCACAACTACCTTGCCACAAAGCCAAGCCCTCAAGAAACCTCAGCCCAAAAACAGTTCTCGAAAAAACCCTAGTTCAACCCACACCACCCAAACCCTAAATCACTCAAGATATAAGGAGATCTACACAGAGAATATGGAGAGGGTGAATACACACTTAGATCTCACACTCAAACTCACAATTTCACAGAGAAATGATACAGCCAGAGGCTGGATCGAAGAGAGAGAGAGAGAGAGAGAGAGAGAGAGAGAGAGAGAGAGAGAGAGAGTGAGAGATGTAGAATGAGATTAGGGTTCGGGATGGGGGGCATTTTATATGTAGAATGAATTGCCAAGATTACCTGGATAAGATCAACGGATGAGAAACAAGCACAAGATCCGAGTACATATAAAAGGGGTACCACAACCCAAATAGGAGACCAGGGTATCGATATTGTGGGCTGGGCTTAGTTGCCTGGACTTTGGGCTGCAGATGGGCTTAGGGACCTTAGGTTAAGTGGGCCAAGTAAACAATGGGCCAATTAACACAACAAATACTTATTATTATTCCGGATCAGAGGCTTATTTCTAGTGTGTCGCTAACAGTATAATTCATGAGTTGGATTTTTAGCTCGAAAATCAAAATAAATAAAAGAATGCATAATATCAATTTCAAATAGCACTAGACTAGGTGTATTGCCGACATCCCATAGACTCTGGTTTGAGTTAAGTGACGAGTTTGAAATATCTCTACGCGAGAAAATAAATGTCTAAGTTTAACTCTCCTCGCTAAATGACAACTTTCTAGTGTTTTTAAATGTGCGGGCCATCTAAAGTCAAAATTGATCATATGAGTCATTCAACTCTATAACATTTTATAAAGAAAAATACACATTATTTTTCTATGGTTCATTATGAATCACTATTTTACGTTGTTCTCTACGTTTAAAGTGGCATGCAAGAAATTTATAATCATGTAACTTATCAAAGAACACATTCGTAAGTTCTAACAGTCACATAAAAGTTCACATAAACTTTCATAATTCACATAGCATATCATACTTTCCCAATTTCTAATGATGCAAAAATTAAATAATCATACTACGATTGGATGGAGCGCGATGGAGAGGGATAGCCAATTTTATCTTTGAGGAAAAAAAATTAAAAATTGCAAGTCTACAGGAAAGTAGACCTGCTCTGATACCATACTGTAACGCCCCATTTTTAAGTGCATTTTTAGCGTTACTAAAATTTTAAGAAAATGCTTATAATTTTTTTTAATAAATAGATAAATGAAAAGTTTAGTGGAAGCGATAATGAGGAAACCTTAAGTCTTAAGAAATAATTATAGAGTATTTGCCAAAAATTAAAAATTCATTCAAAATACTTTGAAACAAATTAAAAAAATAGTATATCACAAATGCGTAATTTACATAATTGAACAATTTAGGCATTTAACAAGGACAATGAATTATACACATAAAATGTGATAAGAATCCCTACCTCGATCAGAAAATAATATAGATGCACAAATTACTCGAATGTAGAAGTCCTAATTGTCCGGTTCTTCGTCGCCTACAATATAAATTTAACGTGATTTAAGCCTAGAAATTAAGTAGTAACTTCTAATTAAAATAGTTATACTTATAAAATAGCCCGGGGCTTTTAGTATGTGAAAATTTGACTAAAAATAAGTTTGGAGGTCTAAATGAAAGAAGTTAAAAGTAAATTTTAGTTTCGGACTAATTTGAAAATTTTTAGGGTTAAATTGAAAAATCCAGAAATTCTAAATAAGTTATAGGGGTTAACTTAGAAAATCTGAAATTTTTTAAATAAACATCTGGACTGAATTGAAACTTGTTTGGGACTAAATAGAAGAATTTCAGAAATATTGATTTTGGAATAGGACTTAAATAAAAACTTAGTGGACTAAAATGAAAAGTTTCAAATTGCAATCTAATCTCATCTTCTATCCAATTTCCAAAAGGTAGTGCTTGGCCTAACCCCCATTTCATTTCTGTAATATTTCTTCAAATTTTGCACACACTTGACAAACACACACACACGTCTACACAGACACACACAAACACGTCACACACTCTCATACACACTATTTCACACACACAAAACACACTAACACACACTGTAACTCACACACACACTGACACAACATCACACACACAAACACACACAAATGATCACACACACACAGATGCACACACACACACATGGTTAAACGCACACACACCTCTGCACACACACCTCTGCACACAAACACACTCATATAAATAACACACACATATAATCTCTCTCTATATATAATATTTATACACACAAACACACTACATACACACAAAACTCATTCGCACGTACACACACAACACATTGATTTTTTTTTTATTTATAATATGCTTAAATTCTAGTTAAGGTCAAATCTACCAATAGCATCAACATGATTTAAATTGAAGAGGGATTAACAAAATTTACCTCAAAAATCCTCTAAATTGGTTGTGAGAGAAAATTTTCCAGAAGCTCTATGAATTGTACCGGATATACAAATTGTAGAAGTTCATTCCTTTTCTTGTACAATGTAGGAATTTAAGGGTATTGTTATTATTAGTAGTAGTAGCTTTAAACATGAAGTAGTGTTTAAAATAGGGATGATCACATTAGTTGGCAATAGTGGGCTTAAAGTGGGTAAAGTAGCATGAGGTGGGGATAATAATAATGGAGATGATGGGCATTAGTGGGGATTGTCTAAAGCTAGCCCAATAATGAAAATTAAAATATAAAACAAGTATATATATATATATGTATACATATATAATTAATATGATTGTTTTTATTATAATAAAAATAAGGTAATATATGAATTATAAAAATTGTGGGTGTTACATTGACTCTATGTCTTTAAGATGAATTGCCCCGCTACGGTGCCCATGGTTGAATAGCAAACGTCTCCCAAGATACAAAGGTCTTCTCTTGATGTAGTAGCATTCCAAACAACAAGAGACGGCGAACTTCGAATGTTTTGTACTCCATCTTTTTTATCGAAAAATTTTGACAAAAAATATGCTTATGAATGTATGCAAAATTGCTTATCAAAAATCTGCAGATTCTTGGGATATATATAGATTACCAAAAGTCACAAGTGAAACAACGCAATCGTTCGAACATACATGTCCATTTATTCGAACAGATACGTCCATTGGTTTCAAACGAAACAACACAACTATTCGGATAACCTTTTCAATCAGAATAGTTTCAATGAACAATCACACCTTTTTGGCAACAATTTCTCATTCACCCAGAAATATCTATAATATTTCCAACAGGCCTTGCCCCCCTTTCCCCCCAAATTTTCATTTTCACTACTTATATAGGACCCAAACATTATATGAGTACATATGACCAAATCCAGACCACATATCTACCTATTTCAATGGTTATTATTAAATCTATTTAATGTTTATAAAATATATAATAAAAATCGAAATGGAGGCAAATTAGTCCACATAAAAAATAGGGGGTGGGTAAATCTAGTAAATCCCATGAAAATAGGATGAGTTACCCACAATTGGTGGCATCATTCCTTCCTCGTTGAAATCACAATCTCTATTTAAACAATCGAATCAGCCTTCTTCTCCACCAAGCCCGTTGCATAGAAAACCATATCCCACAAATACAAGTCGAAAATTTGAAAAAACCAGCAACAAAAAAATGGATGACACCTACGAAGAATGCTTCAACACTCATGAACAACAAGGTAACCCTAGCAATTTCTCGCGTTTCGATTGTTTAGTGTGTCCATTTTACAGTATCCATTTAATGTACGGTTTTCAGTTTTTTAAACCAAGCATTCATTTCATCATTCCAAGTTTTTTTAACCCAGAAATTTTCTTTCGAATGATTAGCATGTTGCTTATTTGTGCTTATGTACTTGCTTGTAAGTATGCAAAAACTTCAGAATTCGTTGTCTGTGTTTTTTCGTTCTCACATTAAAAGTGGTTTTGTTGAATAAAAACTATCATTTATGCAAAAAAAGAAAAACTGGACTTGTATGGATGCCCAATTCATTTCGTAATTCCCAGATTTTTTAAAACAAAAATTTACTTGGTATGAATGGAATGTTGCTTGGATGTTCTTAAATACTTACTTGTACGTATGTAAAATGTTGCTTAGTTGTTTACTGTATTTTAAGCTCTCACATTAATAATAGTTTGTTGAATAAGAACTATCATGTTATGCAAAATATCAAAACTTATAGTTATATGGTTTTTCGACCCAGAACTTTGCTTTGGTGAGACTATAATATTGCTTAGATATGCACAAATACTTGCTTGTATGTATTCAAAATATTGATTACCTCCCCATTCATTTCATCATTCCTTTTTTTTTAACCCAGTACTTTGCTTATTTATTGCTAAATTGTTGCTTACATGTGCATAAACACCTGCTTGTATGTATTCTAAATGTTGCTTACTTATTTATTTTGTTTGGATAAGGAGGGATTGCACATGTGCCGCAACAATGGATCGAAATAACATCGGATTCAACTCCGAATTAGATATCGAAATGTGACGAAAATATTGATCGAAGGCTGATGGCTCGGAAGCTACTCCTAAAAATAGCCTAGGCAAGTGCACCTATCGTTTATAGCAAAGCTAAGCAAGTATCGAGTGTCATTCCCACGAGGATTATGAGTACCAGTAATTACCGTCTTTTTATTATCTAGCCTACAAATTCGCCAAATAGTTTGTCACAAAGTAAAAATAAAATGAAAGCAAATAAAAGTGGAAGAGGCAACTAAGAACACGAAAGATATCAGATACACTCGAATTGGAAGATGTTGGATATAAATATGCTTGAATGTGAATCCCTCTAGAACGTCTTTGTGATTTTACCAAAATAAATACAACCATAATCCTTAAGTTTTAACCATCCCTTAACATATTTTCATGCTTTATGGACCGTAGGCATTCCTAAATTAAGTTAAACCCTTTCTCAAGGCGAAAAACTCCTAACCTCAAGTTGATTAACTGAAATCTCTTTCTAGTTAAAACCCCCAAGATTGCATTAACGATTTGTGAATTCCCATATTAGGTTTGACCCTAATCCGGAAGATTTATGTCGTCCTATATCTAGGATTGCATGCAACTCCTTTCACTTATGTTGGTTCTATTTCACCATGAATCTCTCGATTTCCCGGTGAAAAATAAACTTCAAATCAATATTGCGCATATACCAATTCGAATAAACAAGCATAACATAAGTGACTCGCATAAAAACATAAGAAAATATATTAAAACATTCAAACCAATGATCACAAATAAGTTCTAGGGTTCATCACATTCAAACACTAGCGATTTAACTCATGATGGATTTGAGAATGAAAACAACAATTAAACAAGAAGTTTCTTTCGAAATCAACATGAATACTTGAAATTAAAACTTCCAAAACCAACATAAGACTCCCCTGTTGGAAGTATGATGATGAAGTGGTGGAGTTCATCTTCTTCTCTGAGCGATCTTCAATCCTTGTGCCTTAGCGCCTCTCCATGGTGATCCAAGCCTTCTAACTCTCTTCCTCACTACAATATGTGTTTCTCCTCTCCAAAATATGGACTCTCATCATAAAAATCTGATTTTCTATGTATGTGAATGAATGAATGAATGAATCAATCCTTCAACCCATACTCTTGGATTTTATAGACATTATTTTGGAGAAAATATTCCTTAATAATGTCATCTTTTGATAGTTTAATGCTCAACTTTATGAGTTGGGTTGTTAGAATCATTATTTTCATGTGATCATGTGGGAAAGTAAAGAATTGGTGAAGCATAATGAGGTGTAAATGTGCAAAAAAGAGTTGTCAAAAGTCTTGGTTGAAGTGCTTTCCCAAAATACCCTTCAAAAATCGTGCAGAAACAGTCCAGAAGCACGGTTGTGCTCAAAAGCACGGCCTGGCCGTGTTTTTCACGCATTTTGGGAGTTCCCAGAAGCACGGCCGTGCTTAAAAGCACACCCTGGCCGTGCTTTTTACGACATGCCATTTTTTTGCTCTTTTTTGGCTGATTAAAAGCATGGCCGTGTTTAAAAGCACAC
The DNA here is from genome assembly GCA_016081115.2 of Rehmannia glutinosa. NCBI lineage: Eukaryota > Viridiplantae > Streptophyta > Magnoliopsida > Lamiales > Orobanchaceae > Rehmannia > Rehmannia glutinosa. Next base: position 117,543 of record JABTTQ020002707.1, on the reverse strand, counting down.
CCTGGCCGTGTTTGTCTCGAAAGGCCCCAAAATGACGCATTTAGCTTGGGATTTCGAGTGTTTTTGCATCCATAAACCCCGGGATATGTTTTGACATGAATCCATGGTCCGAAATCCACCAAAAATAGCTCCGAATGATCAATCTACACCAATAAAAGCACCTCACAGTAATATGAACTATGTACAATCAAAAACTCATGAAACTAACAACAAAATGACTCAAATTCTACTCAAATACACACATAAAACATGCATAAAAAGACCCTTATCAAAGGCTTCGTTGGGAACACATCCCAACTAGGCGTTGTAGTGTTGCCACCAACACAGGCCAAAAATAAGGGAAGCGACAGTTGAGTTAAGAGCCGACTTCAAAGTCAGAAAGAGAAAACAATCAAAGCAGGCCATAAATTGAAGAGACATTGTGGAAAATGTGGAGAAATAAGTTCACGTAATAGCAGAACATGCGACAAGTAGAATTTAGTTTTTTTGGTTATGACTCCAGTTTATTCGAGCTTCAAACAATCATTACATTATTTTAAAACGTTTGCTAATAATTGTGATATTGTGCAACGTTGAAATAGTATTTTAAATCTGTGTTGATGCTTATTGACGTATTTGATACTGCTTATTCATGCTTGAATTACCGCTTAATATTTATGCTTATTTAAATCTTTGAATTTATTTGTTTGTTAAGCTTTTGTGACTGTTTGATACCATTTTAAAAATAATTCTTAATAAAAGAAAAAATCAAAGCATGTGTTCGAGAATATGGTGTGCTGCTTATTCACATATTACAAACTGCCTATGTGTGCTTATTATACTGCTTTTTTAGCCAATTAATTAGCAACCAGAATAAATTGCTTATTTTTGTCCAAAACTTTTACTGCTTAATGACGTACTATGTTCTGCTTATTTGTGGCTGCTGTAATATTTTTCGAGCAAATAATTCAATATCCAGGCAAAATTGGTTATTGTAGTCCATATGTTCTATTTCTTATTGGTGTGTAAGATATTTCTTGTGTAAGGTTGTTATAGTGTTTTTTGATCAAATTTTTCATGGAAAAAACAAACAAATAATATAAGATATTTATGTACTCTTCTATGCCACATCATATTTATACCAAAAAAATTGCTTACAAAGCAATTGAATTTTGCTTACAGTATCTAAAAACCATCAAATAAATATGGCAATAACATGAAAACATTCTTATATCAACTACGCATGTACGTGAAAACCATACAGATTTCAAATGGCTATAAAATACTACAATATTCAACAATTTGATCAAAAGTATGAAACACCAACGTTTCGTTGTGATCCTAACTAGTTTTAGCAAACTCCTTCGTCGGTCCTAAAATCAACTCCCTCTGCTCGTTCATTACATCCAAACATATTGCAGTTGTATATTTACTTTGTATCATCAATAATTGCGCCTCGTCGTTTTTCCCAAGCTTTCTATCCCAATTTTTGATTCCACCTCCCATATACGTCTCCAACAGAAAATCTATCAAAAAAAAGGACTAGTCAGTTATATAAAAGCATTCATTAACAAACAATCATGTATAAGCATAAAAACATCCAAGCATAAGCATAATAACATACATAAGCAGAAAACAAACCATACATAAGCATAATTAGCAACAACAATGACCAGTTGAAAAAATCAATAAGCAATCTTCCATACTTTAAAAAAACAACATAGCAATACTAATTAACCCCCCTGTTCCCCAACTTTCTTTTCTCAAATAAAAATCTTATTCACACATAAAAAGCATTAGCAACATCCTAATAACTACATAGTAACATCCTAATAACTACAACAATATAACCAATCCTAATAACTACAACAATACACCCTAAAAAATCCAACGAAAACGAAAATAAAATAAACAAAACCCAAAGCATAGCCTAATTATGCAGTTAGAAGAACATAAATAAATAGTATTACATAAATTAATAAGCATTTGCACATACTTGAACAAAGATAGAGCAATTTAAACCCTATTTCCCTAAATTTTCATCGCCTTACATCAAAAACTATATAAAAAAAACACAGCAATTTACCCCAACTCAAGAACAAATCAACATCCTAAAAATGCAACAATACACCCTAAAAAACCAACAAAAATAAAGTAAAAAATAGAAAACCACAATTATTCTAGGGTTCTAGGTTTTTCAAAACTGCAACAATAAATTTTTTTTAAATAAAAAAACAGTAATCCAGACATAACCATATGCTTGTGCAAAAGGGCATAACCTAAAAATTCTCGAAAAAAAATCCAAAAGAATAAAAAGAACCTTTTTCTACCAGTGAAGAAGGTGGGGCCGTACAGACCAGTCGGAGATGATGCCGTCGAGTTGATGCCGCCTTGAAGAACAGCCATCGAGAGGATGATTATAGGATTTTTCGCTAGAGAGAGGTGAAGAAAGCTTTCGACAGAGAGAGAGAGGGATTTCGACCGAGAGGGATTTTGACCGAGAGGAATTTCGTCCGAGGGTGAGAGAAAGGGATTTCGCCCGAGTGTGAGAGAGAGTTTTAACTTTTTCAGTTTTCCAAAAGAGAAGATTTGGAAGAGAATCACGATGAATATCGATAACTTAATTCTAGGAATGTGAAAAGTCACTACCAAATATAACTCCCTCCCTAATTAGCGATAAAGTATCTCGAAAATTTTATGATACTAATACTACACGTACTCATCACAAACCTAACAAGAAATTATACCTATTACTCGCAAATAACATAACCCTCCCAAACCCGAAAGAAAAATTACCAATATCGTCCATCAGGATCCGAACAGGTTTGGGTACCAACGTCTACTCATTTGTAGCTGTCCCCTCTCAATTACAAATCCTGGGTCCGCCCCTGTCATGTGTGTTGGACTTATACAAGATAGAAAGAACAAAAATTTGATAAAACTATTTGAGATGACCCAAACAAGTCGAAATATGAATTCTTTTAACTCGAAGCAATAAATGTCCTCTTATGCTTTGAAAACATATATGTTTGAACCTCATTCAGTCATAAGTGATATATTAATAGGAGGGGGAGATCCTATACATGTAGTGCCAATAGACATTTAAATTTGAATAAACTATTACATTTAAGTTTGAATACACTATCGCTTGGGCCTTGATATATCATAATTTTTAAAATTGCGGAATATAAATCTTGATTAGGATTTAATGATGTATTTTGAAATATTTAGCTATGAATATTGATGTAATTTTTAATGCAAAGACAACATGTTTAAATATAATTATAATATATATATATATATAAATATTTGATAATTCATTTTTAACTGTTAGCGATAAAATATCTCAAAAATTATATGATACTAATACTACCCGTACTCATCCGAAACCCAACAAGAAATTATACATATTACTCACAAGTAACATAACCCTCCCAAACCCGAAAAAAATATTATGGATATCGTCCGTTAGGATCCGAATAGGTGTGGATACCAACGTCTACTCATCTGTAGCTGGCCCCCCTCAATTACTAATCATGGGTCCGCCCCTGTCATGTGTGTTGGACTTATGCGAGATAGAAAGAACAAAAATTTGATAAAACTATTTGAAATGATCCAAACAAGTCGAAATATGAATTCTTTTAGCTCGAAGCAATAAATGTTCTCTTAATTGCTTTGAAAACATATATGTTTGAACCTCATTCAGTCATAAGTGATATATTAATAGGAGGGAGTGATCCTATATATGTAGTGGCAATAGACATTTAAGTTTGAATAAACTATTACATTTAAGTTTGAATAAACTATCGTTTGGGTCTTGATATATCATAATATTTAAAATTGTGGAATATAAATCTTGATTAGGATTTAATGGTGTATTTTGAAATATTTAACAGTGAATATTGATGTAATTTTTAATGCAAAGACAACATGTTTAAATATAATTATAATATATATAAATGTTTTGATAATTCATTTTTAACTGTTAGCGATAAAGTATCTCGAAAATTCTATGATACTAATACTACCCGTACTCATTCCAAAACCCAACAAGAAATTATACCTATTACTCGCAAGTAACATAACCCTCCCAAACCCGTAAGAAACATTATCGATATCGTCCGTTAGGATCTGAACAGGTGTAGGTAGCAACATCTACTCATCTGTAGCAGGCCACCCTCAATTACAAATCCTGTGTCCGCCCATGTTAATGTGTGTTGGACTTATGCAAGATAGAAAGAACAAAAATTTGATAAAACTATTTGAAATAACCCATACATGTCGAAATATGTTTTCTTTTAGCTCGAAGCAATAAATGTTCTCTTAAATGGTTTGTAAACATATATGTTTGAACCTCATTTAGTCATAAGTCATATATTAATAGGAGGGGGTGATCCTATACATGTAGTGCCAATAGACATTTAAGTTTGAATAAACTATTACATTTAAGTTTGAATAAACTTTCGTTTGGGTCTTAATATATATCATAATATTTAAAATTGTGGAATATAAATCTTGATTAGGATTTAATGATGTATTTTGAAATATTTAATTATGAATATTGATGTAATTTTTAATGCAAAGAAGACATGTTTAAATATAATTATAATATATATAAATGTTTTGATAATTCATTTTTAACTGTTAGCGATAAAGTATCTCGAAACTTCTATAATGCTAATACTACTCGTACTCATCCCAAACCCAACAAGAAATTACACCTATTGCTCGCAAGTAACATACCCCTCCCAAACCTGAAAGAAAAGTTACTGATATCGTCCATCAGGATCCGAACAAGTGTGGATACCAACATCTACTCATCTGTAGTTGATCCCCCTCAATTACAAATCCTGGGTCCCCCCCTGTTATTGTATGTTGGACTTATGCAAGATAGAAAGAACAAAAAATTGATAAAAGTATTTGAATTGACCCACACCAGTCGAAATATGCATTCTTGTAGCTGGAAGCAATAAATATTCTCTTAAATACCTTGAAAATATATATGTTTGAACCTCATTCAGTCATAAGTGATATATTAATAGGAGGGGGTGATCCTATACATGTAGTGCCAATAGACATAAATATAATCATTCATGGAGAGTGTTGCCCAACTAATCTCCTCATCCTAAGGAAAAGGTGTTAGGAAGGTGACTTGAGCGATAGATGTGATGGGATTAACAACTAGCGTTCGAATTCATGAGTATCTGACATTTTTTGCTAAGTACCCCATAAATCAGGGTCTACCCAACTTGATCGTGTTGCCCCGACGGGACGTACAAGTCAGGGGCTCGAAGTCCCACTTTTCTGCCCTTGGTCAGGTTAGACATATGTGCTTGTTGACCCACTTTTATTATTGCTTTTGGCCTGATTTGTGCAATATGTTTTTATTTACAGTTTGGGGTATTTGAATATATGACAACTTTGACCGATTATTTATATTAATATTGAAATTTCAAACAAAGATCGAAGGTCAAATAGATTAAAGGCTGTGATTGGATATACTTTTAATTTGGAAATTTTCTTTCCGTTGGAGAATAGTGTGAAAAATTGTTAGGGAGAATAAGAAGTTTTTTTTGGAAATGTTAATGGATGTGAAATAAAAATGTAATGATGAAAGATGACATGATATAAATATAGTAAAATAATGATTGAATATGATGGGTTAAAAATATGTGTGTGAGTGCATAGTGAAATTAATGGAAAAATGTGTAATAATGATTTTGTTTTGTAAGTGAGTAGATGTGATTGGTGACAAAAAAGTGAGAATGAGTGAATAGTGTATTTTTTAAAAATTTTGGTAGACAATCACATTTCTTGGTGAAAAAATTTCTCTACTGAACAAAAAATGAAAATTTTCATAACCAAGCACAACCTTAGTTTCCCAGGATTTTTGAATGGTATTTGGATTTCATAATACATTGTGTATGACATATAAGCTCACAAAACCATGCCGGGATGGTGATAAAGCTTACTTTTCTGGCACAGGATCTCACAACTACTTATCTAGTAGGGCCTACGAGCCCACGATAATCGTATTTCATTTCAAGCTTGGCTGGAAATAAATATTATTATAGGTGCTTATTCACAATGGTTAAAGGTTCATATCTCTTCTTTTGTGGATCCCACATTGCCAACATCATTGTAACATCAGAAGTAAAAAAACCATTTTTTCTCCACTATCAAAAAACATCCCACAACCTTTTTGTGGGTCCCAAATTCAAATCATATTTCTTTAAAAAATCCCCAACTAAACTCTATTTTTTTTAGTTTTTCGAAAAAATAACAAATCATGTTTCTATCTACAAACCTCAAACCTGTTATCCCCAATGGTGTGAGGTTATTTTGACAGTTTTTTATTCCCAAAAACTTCATAAAAACCTCTTATTATGGATGCCCTACCTAGCCCAGCGTGTTTGGCTCACTCACACGTGACCCACATGGGCGGGATGGGCATTGGTATCATTGTGTCCGTGGGTACCCGCCGTCCCACCCCTCATAATATTTTTATTTTTAAAATATATTTAATATATATTTTACAAACATACAATATATGATAATCTAATTTTTATGTACTTAATATTGTAGCTAACATATATATATATATATATATATATTGCTAATGATAATTTTTATTAATAAAACAAAGCACAAGATAAAAAAACTTATACATAGACTTATATATTACCAGTTTATAACAATTTATTTTTCTTATTTCGTGTTTTTTTATTTTATTTTTTTTGAATTACTGTTAATATTATGACATAATAATAAATTTTTTTAATTTTACACATGCCGACACGCCATGTCTTGCCTGGCTACCCCACGATCGTGATGGGTTGCCCGACCCACCTCATTGCCATTCTTACTGCCGAGTGTAGTTGGGCCTTGCACAGGCCCAAGTAGCATGTAATGCCGAAAGTCCATTACAAAATTCTTTGGACTCCAATGGGAAAAATATGGGCTCACTTTTCTCTTCAAACATGTTAATTGTTATGTTCAATATTTCTCTTATATATAATAGGCGTGAAGAGGTTTTGATTTTATATACGACAAGAAACATTGCATTTTATATTATGTTAGCAAAGAGATACATATATTTGCAGATAATCATGTAATTAGGAATCGATGATATATTTCAATTATGTAGCAAAAGAAATTCAACGATTCACCTTTAGTCAGCCCTTGATTTCGATAGTTCGTCTACAAGTCTATCTCGAATCGTACTCTAAGATACGCCGCGTGTTTCACTCCGTGCTTTACTTGACTTAGTGTGAATACTACTAGAACACCCACAACTATTCCACACCTTAAACCCTCGGAGACATTGAGCAGTGATTCTCCAAGAAAAAACGTAGAGAGAAAAATTTTATGTATGAGATATCTGTCTTGTGAAATTAACGTGTGACATAGGAATATGAGAGAGATCTTGTAAGATATCTCTCCCTATCATAATTGAATTCTACCATATTAGATGCAATCCTAAGATGCATACTAATTTAATCAACACAATCCTTTTTAAATTAGAAGATATGGATACAATTTTCTAATATTATTCAATGCACTTACTTCCATTGATTGGAAAGTGGAAGACAAAGCCGATGATACATGGAACTATGTAACTACTCAAATGAAAAAGATCGCAAAAGAAACATTAGGGGTGTCAAATGGTAAAAAATGGAATAAAGAGTCATGGTTGTGGAATCAAGAAATCCAGGAGAAGGTAAAGGAAAAACGAACTAGTTACAAAGTATTATAATTCCTGTAAAAACGAAGAAAATCTTAAAAGATATAAAGACGCCAAAAAAGAAGTAAGAAGAGCAATATATGAAGCAAAAACCAAGGCATATGAAGATTTCTATAAAAAAACTAGATACTAAAGAAGGAGAGAAAGATATATATAAAATAGCAAAATTTAGAGAAAAACAAACAAGAGATCTAACCCAAATTAAATTCATAAAAGATGAGAATGATAATATTTTAGTGAAAGACGAGGACATAAAAGATCGATGGAAGAGGTATTTCAATAATCTTTTTAACGAATCAAAGAGGAATGAAGTCACATTAGGGGAACTAGGCCAATCTGAACTGAATAGAAACCGTACCTTTTATCGTAGGATTTAACTTCATGAAAAAGAAAAAGCACTAAACAAAATGAAAACCTGTGAAAGCGATTGCTTGGCAGATGATATACCAATTGAAGCATGAATATGTCTAGGTGGAGTTGGAATTGCATGGCTTACTAAATTATTTAATGTTATCCTAAAAATAAGAAAATGCCTAATGAATGGAGAAAACTTATATTGATACCTATATATAAAAACAAATGAGATATACAAAATTGTGCAAATTACAGGGGGATTAAATTAATAAGTCATACAATGAAACTATGGGAAAGAGTTATAGAAGCAAGAATAAGAAATGAAACTAGTATATTAGATAATCAATTTGGCTTCATGTCAGGAAGATCCACAATTGAAGCTATACACTTAATTAGACGACTATGTGAATAATATAACGAGAGAAAACAAGATTTACATATGATTTTTATTGATCTTGAAAAGGCATACGATAGAGTCAACCGAGATATAATGTGGCGCATATTGGAAAAAAGAAAATAGCTTACATAGATGCCATAAAAGATATGTATGATGATATAACAACATGTATCAGGACACCAACAGGAATATCTAGTGAATTCCCAAACACTATAGGTTTGCATTAGGGATCTGCTCTAAGCCCTTACCTTTTTATCATAATAATTGATGAAATCACTAAACACTTACAAAAATCCATCCCTGAATGTATGCTATTTGCGAACGATATAGTTTTAATTGATGAAACAAGAGAATGAGTAAATGCAAAATTGGAAGTTTGGAGAGAAACACTCGAATCAAAAGGTTTTACTATAAGTAGGGCTAAAACAGAATACATGGAATGCCACTTTAGTAAAAACAACAGGAACAATGAGACGAAGGTTAAAATTGATGGACATGAAGTGAGTATAACAATGAGTTTTAAATACTTAGGATCTATAATTGAAGAGAACAGAGAAATCAATAAAGATGTCACACATATGATCCAAGCGGGTTGGAATAAATGGAGGAGTGCATCTTCTATCCTTTGTGACCGTAAAATACCATTAAAATTGAAAGAAAAATTTTATAAAATGGCCATAAGGCCCGCAATGCTTTATAGAGCAGAATGTTGGGCGACTAAATATGAACACGAACAAAAAATAAGGGTAGCAGAGATGAGAATGCTAAGATGGATGTGTGGATACACTAGATTAGATAGAATAAGAAATGAACACATTAGAAACAAAGTGGGAGTAGCACCAATAGGTGAGAAAATTAGAGAAACACGATTAAGATGGTTTGAGCATGTTTACAGGAGACTTTTAGATGCACCTGTGTGACGCTTAGAAGGTAGAGAATCACTCACACAAATCAAAAGAGCGGTAAGAGCGCAAAAAGACTTGGAAAGAAGGCTATTAAACAAGACATGTTATACCTAGAAATAAATGAAAATATGGCTTATGACCGTAAACGATGGCGCGATATGATCCGTATAAATTACCCGTAGTGGGATTAAAATTATTGTTGTTGTTGTTGTTGTGTTCGACGCACTCACTTGAATATAAAGGTATTTCACCATCATTATGTAGGACCAAAACTAATAATACCTCGGCAATGTATTCTAAAATATAAATATATCACACCCGTAAAGATTGCTTAAGATTAACATATAATGTAAGTCCACAATCTCTTGTTTAGAATTTACAATCAGTTGCTACTTGGACCCACCTTTATTTTTCTCTAATTCTTGCCTCAAGTGGGTTGCTGTTGCCATTGAGTTTGCCAGTTGCTAGCTAGCCGATCCAAGGTTTTCTCTTCTAACATCCACGTTTTTTATTTTCAATGTTGTCTAGGTTTTTTTATCATCCACGAGGAAAATATATGACGGCCACTGCCATGATTAAAGGGATAATTACAACCCAAAAAAAGAAAAAAAAAATCCTGACATTTCATGTAATTATAAAAATACCCCAGAAAATTTTCAAAACTACAAAACCCCTTAAGATTTGATTTAGGTAAATACATTTTTCTCCAACCATTAGTTGACTGGCGAGAATTTATTGGCATCACCAAATATTTTACATTTGCAACCCTCAACATTTCTAAATATTACAACTAGTCCAAAATTAGAGAATACGAGGGATATAACTGTAAAATGTAACTATAAAATATTTGTAACATTTAGAGAAGTTGAGAAAAGTAACTATAAAATATTTCATGGCGTTAGCAAGTTTTGTCAGTTTAACTAACAATTGGCGTAAAAATGTAAGATAGATTCAAACCTCAATGATGAGTTTTATAATTTTGAAACTTCTTTGGATTTTTTGTAATCACCCCAAATCTCAGGGTTTGTTCTGTAATTATCCGTAGATTAAGTTATGGCAACTCCTCGCCAAAACCAGTGGGTCATTTGTGCTTTGTGCCGCACTCTTAAGTTCTCCAAATTAGAGGAATACACAAATACAAAATCAATGGCACATATCAATATCATTGCATTTCTTATAGCCAGCAAACTCATATTTCCACGAGCTCTGTTAATGGTGACATGAATCGGTGATTTGTGCAACCTTAAACCAATAAACTAAAAATTGTACAAATCCAATGTGAACGCAATTTCAGAGGTTTCGGATCTGAGTCTAACTAAAAATGTGGATAATACTATATAAAACTATTTGAAGACTCCATCTAACAAAAATAGACAAAAACCTCTGGTCAGCCACGTGAAAAAATAAAATGCACAACTGTTATTTTCAAACCGGTTAATTTGACATTTTGAACACGCAGTCGTGAACCTATTGTAATGTAACCACTCATCAAGGGCGTGTTAATAATGTCAATGGAAGAGCCACAATTTCTTTACAGACAAGATCAAATTCTAATTGATTGAATCTATCAATATAACTATGCGACTTACGTAATTATATTAGTTTGGTCGGTGCCTGTATAGAAAGTCTTAATTCAGACTTAGTTTGATTCACTTTAACTAATTCTATGATCTGTGTAATAACAATTATAATTATTTTTGGGAGCGTGAATCTATAAGTTCACAGTTCAGACTTCACACTTGTGTTCCTGTTCATATTAAGCTTATCTGTTGTGTCAACACAAAAAACATGATTACACAATTTGAATTTGCCTTCCCTAGTGATCCCACGTGTTTTAAGTTGGCTAAGTTCAAAAGGAAAACTATATTATAGATTGGAAAAATTGGTTGAATTGGTATATCGTGTTCGGGCCACAGATCCAACAGACTGTTATTGTGGGCCTTGAAGGGAATGGATTACGGACACATCAGCTTAACATGACCAGATAATTGGATAATGATAAATCTGGAGCACCTTTTTCTTGTTACATAATTAAGCTTTAAGGACACAATTTTACATTGTCCCAACATGTTAGGGTTCGTGGCATAAAGTTTACAATGTCAATTAATTGTCTAAAATTAGTTAACACTATAAATTCATGCAAAAACCAAAGTAGCAAAGTTTTACGCCGGATGCCATTCCCGTCGCAACCTTCTTACGAAGAAAAAATGAGATGAAATTCCAAAACCGTCATAGGTTATTCCACTTGCATGGAAATATCATGAGATGGCAATGAGTTGATATAGTTGATGATGATGAGTTGAGATAGTTGATCTGATCATGTCCTATTATAGGACTGAAACATGACCCAAATAGTATAGAATCACTTGTGATCACCCACAACGTGGAGGTTCAAATCAGTCTGGTAACAGGTTGGGGGAGGATTTCTTGTGTGGTGATTCAGACTAAAGCAACAAGACCCTGGGTCGTTGAGGCATATCACGCGATTCATCTCCTCCACAAAGCTCTAGGGATGGGGCAGTGAGGGCCCATGGATGGGGTTCATCCTTTAGAATTACTTGTGATGTAACTGACATTAATATTAGAGACAGAGTACCAAATAGATGACAAAGATGAGAACACCAGAAAAAAGGTGGAGCAATAATTTGGTGGTTTCTTGCCCTGAATGTGTATGATATATGAGCAACAAGGATGGTTGCCATGGCAAATGAACATGACGATGATCAGAGGCTTAGAACAATAGACATCTCTCTGTCTTCAATGCATTAAAACGGTACTAGAATTCTGGTGGTAGTTTTCATTCAAAGACCAAACAAACTGAAATCAAATAAAAGAAATGATTATTGGAGATCAAAGGAACTAAAATGACCGCTTGAACAATACAACCAACCATCTGCAAAATTATATCTCGGTAGTGGTTTGATTTAACACAAACTTCCACAGCAATTGATCAGGCATGGCCTGTATGAGCAAGATATGCAGCTAATGATTGGTTTAAATAATGACAAGGTCCATACCGCATTACCAAATCGATAAGTAGACAGTCATATACTCAACATATCAGTTAAAGAAACAATTGAATACATAAGATATTATAATTAAAACGTCTAGTTAATAGTTAAACAAAACTCACAGGGATACCTTGGAAAACTACCATCCATGAGTAAAGTACTTGTAAAGACCTACAATCTACATAAAACCATTTTTTTCCTTAACACACTCAACAAGAAGCCAAGATTTCCGGCAACCATATGTGCCGAAAGACTAGACTTTTTCCATAACTCCATCTGAAATTACAGGAATCCTCAAATGCCACTCAAATCGAACACATTCTCACACACATCATAACTTTTCTTCAAGAAAATTAACAGATATTTTAATCGTTCACCTGTGGGCCGTGACCAAGGTCTCTATGAACCTCAAACCGTCAAACTTTGGAGCAAATTTCCCCTTCTCCAAGGAGCCGGCCCATGAGTTCATGGATTTTCCCTTCAAACAAGAACAGGAGAATACATTAACAAGACTAATTCACTGAAAGAAATAAAACTACTGCACAAATCTCAAAACAATGGTAGACAGAAACGAAGGAAAACGAAGAAGGAACTAAATCAGATAATTCAGAAAACAACATACTAGAAATATAATGATAAAATAGAAAAATAATTGAGAATAAAATAGCTAATTGGCATTACTATTCTTCAATAACAATTAAGCAAAAAAATACAGAGTATTCATCAAATTCTATGTTTACCCCTATCCACATTGTTGAAAACTTTCCACAAAGTACACCAAATTACGTTACTAAAAGGCTAAGAAAATCTCGAATTACATACAACCAATGCGATGAAAATATGCATTCCTGGTTTGCTTTGCACTTTAATGAAAACACGCGTCAAATTTTCCAATTTCATGGTTATTACCTGATTGATGCAGGGGTTGAATGTGATGTCACGGTCACGAGAAGTGGAAGAAAAGGAAGCAAGAGCGACAGTAGAAGCGGCGGCCACCGACGCGATGAGAGTCCAAGTGCCCTTCATCTCTTCACCGCCTCGTCGCAAAACTTTCACAGAATACCCGTAGATCTATCTAATCGGAGCTCCGAACGGAATGGACAAAACCCGACGAACCCCTGCCGCCGGTTGTCGACCCAGGTTTTTGTCTTTTTATTTATCTCTGTTATTCTGTTTTGGCCTTGTTCATTATAGCTTTTTCGGGTTTTATTAAATGTTATTCTGTTGGGGAATTATCTCCCACGTTTTCCACATTTAACTCTATTTTACTAATTCAAACCCCCTAAGTCATATATTTGTGATTTGACCCCCAACGAATAAAGCAATCTGGATCATCTCCTATTTCTAATGTGTTTCAATACACTGACTTTAACGGCCACGTCGCGTGTATTAATAACATCATCTTATATTTAGTAAGTGAATCGAAATACAAGATAAAAATCCATTAAAAACGTTATTCTTCTGGTAGGTTGGTTAGAATGTGTGATTAGAGCCGTGTCTAGAAATTTTGAGGCCTTAGACAAAGTTTAAGGAGGGGCCTGACTAGAGCTGCCAATTTCGGCCCGGCCCGGTAAAAACACTGAGTTGGGCTCTAGTATTCCAGGTCCGAAAAATACCGGGCCTCAAAAGCTCGGCCAGACAGGCCGAAGGCCCGGCGGGCCAGTCGGCCCCGTGTTTTTCTAAGTATATTTTATGTTCTGGGTCGAGCTTAGGCTCTGAAATTAGAGGCTCAGTTACTATTTGGCCCGGCCTAACCCGATTTCTTCTTTTGGTCGGCTTGGCTCGACCCGGCTCATTTGACAGCTCTAGACCTGACTAGTTCAATCTATCATTAATCTTTATTTTAATTTTCAACTTTTTGAGATTGAATTAATATTTCAACTTTTTTTTATTTAAAAAAACCAGATTCATACTTTCTGTTTCACGGGGAATTTGCTAAAATATAGTAAAAATCAAACTAAATTGTGAAAATATGGTGAAATCTTGAGGCTTTGGCTATTTACTCAGTGGCGCACATGGTGTGTGCGCCAGGCCAATTGCTGGCGCTGCCACCATGTGCGCCAGGTATAATTTTTTTCAAAAAAATTTGGTACCGCATGGTTTAAAACAAAAAAAATTCAAAACTATGAGAAAGCCGTTATTAGATGATTGAGTAATTATTGTAATTCTATTACACAAATTGTTAGTCAAAATGAATTGAGGTATTAATAAGTTTAAAAGAATTTGCAATCATTTTGACTTACAAGATGATTGAGTAATCAATAAGTTTAAATTGTGGACCTGTCTTCACAAAATGAATGCAAATTATTCCAAATATCAATAAGAGAATTTTGACTAATTTTAACTATTTTTATAACTAACTAATTGATACACAAATTAATCCAAATATAACCATTAATTATAAATTTACATTCAAAATTAATACGTCTTAACAAAATTAATTACTAAATACATAATTTTGACTAATGCTAATCTAATATCAATGACCACCTGTGCCACATCCCGAAGGATGTCTCTCGTTAGCTCACTTTAAGGCCGTATTCAAAGATTATCAATATCCTATTAGTCAAGTAGACGGGCTCGGAACCATGTCCCTATAACTCCCCTGAAATCCACTGGGAAATGGTATTGGCGAATGATGAAAACTTGGACGCGCAAATGCAGATGGACCTGCCATTCCCACATTCGTGTTGAGCAGATCAGTAAATGATGTGAACTGGGATGTTATGAGCTGATCATAATCCGCAGGTTGTGGCATATATGGTGTATGATGCGAAGTGGAGGGACCTGCTGCAAATCCAGATAGACCTCCCGCATATCTAGATGGACCTGGCACATGTCTAGATGGACCTGGCGCATATCCAGATGGACCTGCCGCATATGTGTGAGGTGTCTGTGGCGCAGTAGTGGTCGTCTGTGTGCTGCGTGCCCGATCATGCGCTTGTGACGGATCAGCTCTCTCTGGAAACGGCTCTGGTGGAGGTATCCCTAGGAGACGCCGCACACTAGTCATCTCCTCAATAAAATCACGTCTCAGGTGATCAACAGACTGCGGGTCAGAAACACTAACATCCCAAACACTAATCCACATCCGATCGAGTAGAGTAGTCTGTAACACACACATATCAGAAATATATACATAATGTTATAATTTAAATGTGCATAATAGTAAATTTATAGGTAAATTACCATGGCATCTCGAGTTGCGATGTCGCTGGTGATATACCCGATCGTCATGTGCACGTTCTATGGAGTTATTAATTGTCGTGTAATACAACTGTACCATGTCTGATATCCACGAACTGGCAATCTTCTTGCACCCTTTAGAACTGAGTTCATACACTTATAAATATTTGTAGTCATCATTCCACAACGTGTCCCCTCATCATGCGATAAAGTCCACTTGCTCCTGTCTATAGCGTCCAAGTAATCGTGAGCACGTTCATTAAATTTTTTAATCTCCTCCATTGTCTTCTCAAATGTTCTAACTCTTAGTTCTGCCCCGGCTTGCCAACACAAATCCTTCAACCTTACATTCTTGAAATGACTATGGAAATTAGAGACAACATGCCTTAGACAATAACGATGATACCCATAAGGGGGTTGGAATTCGCATCCGTTCAATGACCTTAATATTCCAGGATGACGACCAAATAAAGCACACACCTTCGCCCCTCGAATAATATGTCGGATATTAATTGCAAGAACCAGTTCCAAGATGCGAAAGTCTCTTCATCCACAATCGCATAAGCTAATGGCAACACTCGTTGGTTTGCGTCCAATGTGACATCAATAAGTAACTTGTGCTTGTATTTAGTGTATAGGTGTGTTCCGTCTACACTAATCACTAAACGACGATTATGCGAAACCATCGATGCATGGCTTGGAAGCCCAAAATACATACAACAATGTCTTCACTTCACTCTCACTAGGTTCAACGTGATGCCACTCAACCAATGTACCAGGGTTATATTTCTGCAATGCCTCCATATATTTTGGCAAATAACGACAGGAGCTCTCCCAAGTACCATACACATTTTCACGGCCACGTTTCAGCGACTGCCATGCTTTATCATATGAAATATTACAACCATACTTGTCTTTAATATTTTTTTGGACATACTTAATACCATAAGATGGATCGCACTGTATCATCCCCATTAGACAATCAGCAATAAAATTTCTATCTAAATTGGCATGATCCACATAAACATCATTCATTAAACAACAGTGAGGAGGTCATATTTTGTGATCTTCCACATCGCAAGTTTTTTGTTGAAACTCGGTCTCAACCACCAGTTGCATTGCTGGGAAGTCAAGCTGGACTTTACAAGTGTTCGAGGGTTATGCTTGCATACAAGTTTCCACACCGTTGGTGTGCTTTTAACAACCTTGAATTCTCGTTTCACCCAACGAACATGATAATCTTTAACTACACTTTGCACATGTTTTTTATCTGTAAAAATCATTCCTTTACACAACACACCAGTCTCAAAGTCATAGAATTGTGCATACGAAGGCATACCAACAGAGTCACTGCATACATCTGGGTACCTTGATTCAAAGAATGAAATTCCAGAACTAATCCCATAATTACCACCAGAATTGTTACGATTATTTTTCGTCAAACGAGTGGGTTGTTGAGCTTCATCCGCTCCATCACTGTTAGTATCCCCATCAGAGGCGCTTTCATCAGGTTCAGAATTTGGACGTATATCTCCTCGACAAATATCTCCTATATCGATATTTTCATTACTAGGTTCACCAACATTATCATTTTCATTACTAGGTCCACCAACATCAACATTTTCATTACTAGGTCCACCTCGTGTAAATGCAGATAGGTCAGGAACCCTATCTCCTCTAAGGAACTCAGTATACTAATAATAATCATGTCCTATTGAAGTATTTATTTCAACATTCTGAATTACGGGATCTAACTCAACAAACAAATCAAAAAACTCAATCCCAACCGACGGATCTGTAAAAGACCACAAATCTTCATCATTTGTAATAGATACTATTCCACACATATTGTTATAACAATATTTAGCCGAAACCTTCAACTTTCATTGACTTACATCAACCCCCGTCATCGAAATTAATATTTCAGTCAATTTCACAAAATACGTTCTGCGAGAAATTCTCCTAGCACCAATTGTGTTACGGTCATATCTCACATTGCTCCCAGTTTGCACAATTTGCCCTCCAAAATATACGGTTATGGTGATCATGTTTGACATTGCCTATATATTATAATGATAATACAGTTAAATAATTGAAATCAAATTTGACATTGCTTATATACTGGTATTATTTTAATAAGTAAATAAAATTTGTACTCATAAATATAATGACGAAATTAACATACAATATTTTCGGACAAAAAATAAAATACAATGAAATAAATATTAATTTAAGACATACTTGAAAAATACCGGAAACCCAAATTGCCGAAAAATGCCGGAAGCCCAAATTGCCCGAAAATACCGGAAGCCCAAATTGGCCGGAAACTACTATCGCCGAAAACCCAAGTCGTCGTTTATTTCCACCACACAAAATCGCAAAACTACCGCCAACCAAAATGTCGCCGGAAAATACTACCGCCGCCAGATTTAAAAAAACGTCGTGTGTGTGTTGTGTTTGTGTTCTTTGCGTGTGTATGTGTGTTGTGTTTGCTTTCTGTTAGGGTTTTTGGAGAGGGGGTGAGTGAGAGGGATAGAGAGAAGCCGAGTTTATGTGAGGTGTGTGTGAGTGTATGTGATTTGGGGGTATTTATAAGAGTGGGAATAGGTTTTTGGTATTTTTTTTTAATTTTAACTGTTGGCGCACCTGCAGTCAACCCTGTCATCTGTTGTCATCAGAGGAAGAAATCCCTCAGAATTCGTGATCTCGGATTTTGGGGCGCACCGCTCGTTGGTGCGCCAGAGTTTTTTTTTTTTAATTTAAAAAGGTTGGCGCCCAAAGATGTGCGCCAGCCATACAAAATATAAAAAAAAATAATTTAATTGTTTGGCGCACACGAGAGGTGCGCCAACTGTTATTCAAGCGCACCCACAGCCACCGAGTAATACAACTATCATCTCCAAATTTACCATATTTTTACGATTTTGTTTGATTTTTACTATATTTTAGCAAATCCCCCCTGTTTCACATCTTCCACACTAAAATAAAGAAAAGCACCGAGCAAAAAATATAAATAAAAATCAAAAGAAAAAAGTGATGAAATAACGAAACCTGAGGATGAGATAAAAAAAATTTATAGCAAAGAGATTGTCCAATTGTGTTATAAGACAAACAAGACCTATTATATTACATAAATTTATAATAACAAGCAAATAAAATCTTATTATCTCGTGACAACTATCTACTTTCATATCTTTTCTAGTAAATTATAGTGATTCGTCCCTTTTAAAGTACTAGTAAAGTACACGTGCGTTGCACGTGATCCAAATAATTTTACTAATTTAATCAAAACTAAAATCTTTATTAATTAAATTATTTTGTATTTAATGTGAATATCACTAATGTGTTTTGATCCTGAAATGAAATTTTTGCAAGATTAAAACTAAACTTGTATATATTATATATATATATTAGATTTCGAACCCAAAAACAAGAAACTTAAATAATTTATAATTAAACATAATACAATGGCCATTAAAAAACTTTGGATAGTATCTTTCCTTAGTTCTGTTAATCCTTCTCTTATTTTTTTACTGTTACCATCTTCTTCGTACTCGACTTTGTGATTTTTTCTGCATATTTATTTTTGAAACTTTGGATAGTATCTTTATAATCACTTGAAATAAGATGTCATCTTCCTTCTGATTTTTTTTTTTGTTAACCTTTGTTTGTTTCCATTATTTCATGTTTTATTTTGAATGCATTCTTAACCCGAGCTGGTCTGTTGATGTATTGGACGTCCTTTTTTTGTCCGTCTCCAAAATAGACTCTATCTTTTGATTTACTTCAACTACAATAATTAGTCTTTCCACCTGTGTGCCTTTTTATTTAGTGCGATGAGAAAACGAAATTCCTTTGATACTTGTAAGTTGCTCATATTCTCCTTATTAAATCAAATATTTATATTTCAGAAATGAAGATATAATAAGCTAATCAATTATAATTGAAAATGATCAATAATTTAAATTCAAATCGAAACAAAAATCTTATATTATACTATATAAATAATTGAAGAAACTCCAGAAAAAGATTCTTTATATCATATTATCTCATTATGTAAGTGTTGTTTATGAGATATAGTCCTAACTCAAAATAGTTTCTAAATTTTAATTTGAGAGGTGAAGTAGCAAGTTAATAAGTAATAACTATCGGTGTTATATATATATATATATATATATATATATATGTAGGAATAGGATCAAATGAGACCACATAATTAGAGTGAGGAGACAAGATGGACTAATCCTGGCCACATATCTCAAATTTTAGATGGTTGGGATCTCTCCAATTTAATATTATTTTTGTTTTATTTTTAAGGTTCTAAAAGGGCACAAAGGTCATTACTCAATTTCATTTTTAAGCTTAATTTGGTCCCATTCTCTGCTTATGGGTGGGATTTGGTTTTGATGGTGTGGTCCCGATTACTAGCTTCGCAAAGAAAGAGGACTCTGTTTTTGGGTTTGAGATTTTGGGTTTCACGAAGCGACGAAGAGAAATGGCATCGATCGACGAGATCGAAGGCGATTCTCCGATCTAAGTTTCCGCTGGAGATTTTCTGGAAGAGTTTCGATTCGATTTCCATGTTTTTCGCCATCTCTGTTATTATGGATTTTTCTGGGTTCTGTGGGGCCTTTTGTTGAGCAATTGGTGGAGAATTGAGGTTGACTTATGTTTCTGGTTGATGGAGTGGTGTAGTCGTTGTTGTAGATGGAGGATTGTGAAAGAAGACGATCTTTGGACGTGGATGGAGTATTGTACACTTATATATTTTTCGATGTATTCTTAAATGTGTTTTGATGTATAAGTAGTTAATTTTTGATGTATGTATTTATGTTGTTGTATACTTATGTTTTTTGTTGTATACTTATATATGTTTTGTTGTACACTTATATGTATTTTGTTGTATACTTATTTTTTTGTTTGACAATTGTAATATGCAGTACAAATATGTTAAATATACAACATAATAGTGTTAAATATACATTAACTATATGTTAAATATACAGTACAATAATGAGCGTGATTTTCTCTCTCTACAATTGATTTTCTTAATCCACGGTCCCCACATGTTAATGAACGTGATTCTCTCTCTATATATAACTGATTCCTTGATTCATGGTCCCCACATATTTTTGTTTGACCATTTTAATATACAGTAAAATTATATTAAACATACAGTAAAATAGTGTTAAGTATACAACAAACATATGATAAGTGTACAGCATACTGCATGACAGAGCACATGCGTGATTTTCTCTCTCCAGCGTGATTTTCTCGCAATTTTCTCTCTCTACACGTGATTTTCTCTCTCCTAATAACTGATTCCATAAATTTGAACGGTCCCCACATATTTGTTTTGACAATTATACCCTTATTTTGCCTTAATTAAATGTTTAATGTAATTTTAACCCTTATTTATCTTAGCCATTGATATAGATGATGGAGGGTTGAGATGGGTCCACACTGTCTCACTATAATATGTGGTCTCATTGTAACCTCCCCCTTATATATATAGGATTTGGTTCAAATGGGACAATCCCCCTTATATGAGACAGTGGGGATTTATTATAGCCGCTGGATTGATTTTTTGGACGATTCAGATTCATCCCATTATTTTAGGCAAGTTGTTAGTAGATTTTATTAAAAAAATTCAAAATTATGTTTTTTATATTTTTTTATTTTTCTAGTAATGATATTTTTGTCATTTGATTGGGTGTATAAGGTAAGTTATTATTTACCTTTTTCAAATGGCGCTATTATTGGGGGATTTGAAATAACACGATTGTTTTCTGATTGAGTCCAAGTTCAGTTTTTCTTCTCCCCATAACCCCGAATTTCCCTCTCTCTCTCTCTCTCTCTCTCTCTCTCTTTGTAATTCTCTTCATATTCTCTATCTTTTCATACTCTCTCAAATTTCTTCCCCCCTCCGCGCGACCATCCTCCAAGGTGCAAGAGTCGATTTCTTCGTGGGTTCGAGTCTAACGAACAGTCGGAGGTAAATTTCCGCACAAATTTTGTAATTGTAACCCAGTTTCGCACAATTTTCGTGAAATTTTTGTGAATATATTCTAGGGTTTTCTCGTACGATTGTTTGGGTATTTTCGAGTTGTATTACCTGTGTTCGAAAATAGAGTCTGGTAGCAAGGGATTAAACCCTGTGAAATCGAGATTTTGATACTTCTTTTCAAAGTTTGAATTTTATTTGTTTATTTATTCTTGGACAAAATAAAGTTTTGAAGCATGGTGATGTGGCATTAGATGTTGTTTTTTGGTAATCTGGTCACTATTTTGAGACTAGATAGATTACTGGGAATATAATTTTGTTGTATAAGAACTCTTTAAATTTAAGGGTAATATAATTCTGTTGTATACTTAGTTTGGTTTTAGTGCTTATTTAATACAGTTTTGTTGTTTTGTGCAGTACAATTTTGTGTATGTCTTCAACATAGTTTAGTTCCATGGTAGTTATATAATACAATTTTAATGTATTTGTCATCACATATTTGTGTAGTGTTAGAATAAATTTACTGTATTTGTCATGTGTGAATGTTTGTTTGGGTGTTTAAGCCCTTCTCAATGGTTCTTCATCAAGTTACAACTTTTTTTGGGAAAACAAACTGTTTCCAGCTTTTTTTTTCCGGATGGTGGTGCGTATTTTTAGTACACTTGTGATGTTTTAAGCTTGTCAATTATGCGTGTATTTTTTAAATTGGTTGTTTAATGATTTTTATAACTCTGGGAATATAATTTTGTTGTATAAGAGCTCCTTATATTTATGTGTAATATAGTTACGTTGTATACTTAGTTTAGTTTTAGTGCTTATCTAATACAGTTTTGTTGTTTTGCGCAGTATAGTTTTATGTATGTTTTCAACATAGCTTAATTTCCATGGTAGTTATATAATACAATTTTAATGTATTTGTCATCATATGTTTTTGTAGTGTTAGAATAAATTTACTGTGTCATTGCATTTTGTTGAATTGGACGATAATATTTTTTCTTGTTAATTGCGATTTGCTAATTTGTCGAAGATGGCCAGAGGACAACCAAAAAGACAACTTAATATTGGTGAACGAGTAGTGGGGCAAGGGATGCAAATGTTCACCTAAGATGTTGTTTTTATGGGGTTCGAGAGTTTATTATTGTTGAGAATTTCGGATATTTACGAATGTTCGATTAATTTCAAGTTTGTTGTTTTGGAATTGGAATGATTGGTCCTTTAATTCTCGGGGATATGTTATATTTTGGATAATTTAATTCTATTAAATCGAGTGAATTTTTTATAACGTTTATCTGTATATTTATGTCGTATTTGTTGTATAATTTGTTTTACTTTATCTGTATATTTATGTTGTACTTGTTGTATAGTTTAATTCTATTAAATTTGGCATGCATACAGTAAGACATTTTAAATTACATGTACAGTACTATTAGAGTAAAGACACAGTATTATTGAACTAAACATACATTGTAGTTAAATTTAATATGCATACAGTAAAACATATAAATTACACAGTACTATTAAAGTAAATACATGGTATTACTGAACTAAATATACACCTTAATAAAATTTGATATGTATACAGTTGAAAATTTTAAATTACACAGTAATATTAAAATAAAGATACGGGATTTTTGAACTAAATATACACTAAATTTTAGGAACGTGATTTAAATATACAGTAAAATAGTGATTTAAACTAAATATACACGATTTTTGGAAGGACTTTGTTGCCTAATTTTGTGCATATCATCCCCTAATTTTTAGGAACATGATTTAGCAGTTACAATCTTAAGATTTAAATAGTCTTGTATACCCCTAGTAATTTTAATTATTGGTTATTAATCTAATTTTCAATCATTAAATCTGGACTCTCAATCGGAAAATATCAATGGTTTAGATGAACCCCCACCGTCTCATATAAGGGGAGGTGTCCCATTTGAACCATCCCATATATATATATATATATATATCATTCAAGTTATATTCTAAAACTCTCACGCGATACCAACTGTGAATTTCTTAAGATTTTCTTCATGGGGCTTTTCAGATAATATATTTCCTATCCCAAATTATTCATATTCTTAACATTACATAATTTTTCATAATCCTAACTACACAATACAATTACTAAATTTTCATGTACCATAATATTATAAGCGAACAATATAATTATATTTCGTTTAATTAATCTTAACAATCTTATCTGCAACTCAAATGAGGGTAAAAGGTTTATAATCCTTTTCAATTCCACATATATATATTTTCCACAAAATAACGTGACGGTAGACTAAGATTAATCAATCATGGATATTATAGTCCTTGGCAACTATCCTGAAAAAGGCTTTTTTGTGGCATGTGAGTAGGACACATATGTCATATATATAATCCATATTAACTATGATGATATCATCGATAATTGGACTGCTACTTGAAACATAATTTAATGCAAAAAAATAAAAAAAAATTAAGCAAGTTCATATATATTTTCATGATACATATACATATATAGATAATGTATTTTTTGCTCTTTGAATAGAACATAATTAACAACACGAATTCAATTGGTACGTATGTCGTTCGTGTATAATGGTTTCTTGATAGTAAGTTTTTTTAATATTTTGATATCATCATATCTCACATTAATTGGTATGTATGCCGTTCGTGTATAATGCATAATTAACAACACGAATTCAATTGGTATATGTATGTCTTGAGCACTAATACGCGAACTAAATTATGCATTCGAGACTCATTCATTTCAAGATTTCTTCTGCATGTGGCATGTTACTTTTAAATCTTCTGTCTTTCAGTCTACCACTTTCTCTTTTTCTTATGCTATCGCATTAATTCTACAGAATAAGGAACATAAAAAAGAATTAAATTCTCCAAAATGCAAATTCATGTAAGTAGGAAGTCTTTGCAATTCTAGAAGGTGAACAAAACAAACAACATAAATAAATCCAAAAAGTGGTTTTGGCAATGTTGAGCAAAACACAAAGGGAATCATGAAACCAAGCTGTGTATTTAATTTACTTCCTCTCCGGCCTCTTGCTCAACAATAATGTAGTTCTGAAATTTTATAAGACTTTATGTTGCGGTTTTGATCAACTTATTCTTGGTTCTTCTCAACCTCAACAATTGTTCGTTGAATCTTGATTTGGTAGGAAAACACACAAACACACACACACACATACACACACACACACACACACACACACACACACATATATATATATATATATATATATATATATATATATATATATAGGAGAGGATCCTGTGAGGCCACCCTCCTAGGTTAGTCCATAAGACCGAATCTAAACCATCCAAATAGTAAATCAATAGCCAAGATTCGTTACAATCTATACAGGTTTTCGAAAGTAACTATACAATAGAAAGGGTAAAATTGGAATCCAGAAAATTATACATGGTAACCTCCTCCTACATTATAGGGGCGTGATTTGTTATTGATCACGTCCCTATAAATCACGCCATTCACCATATACAATCAAAAATATACGTCTCATTCTCAACGCCAACATTGCATCGCCGTTATCAAAACCTTTGTAATCACCATTATCACTCAAAATCGGCCTGCAATTGATCCACAAAAAATTAAACGCGACGGATATCTAACAATTTGCAAGGAGTTATCATCCATTTGATTGGAAAGAGTTATACAATGGCAAAAAATATTGATTTCAATGCAACTGATGAATGTCCTCAAGTTAATTTCTACAAGAAAATTGTTATAATATTCATACGCCTATGAATCAACAATTGATGACTGAATGAACTATATGCACTTCTATTATTGTTGCTTTGTATGTTTAGTATGTAAATGTTGTCTATGTAGTGTGTCAACATTGTATATATAGTTTTATATTTTTGCATATTACCCACATACTATGAAGGTTGCATGTCAATTAGTAGTTTGTATGTTTAGTACAGATAATTTGCCAATTTAGAATATAAGTCTAAATTGTTGCTTTGTATGCAAAAATATAAAACTATATTATTGTTGCTTTGTATGTTTAAAATGTAAATGTTATTTATGTAGTGTGTCAACATTGTATATATAGTTTTATATTTTTGCACATTACCCACTTGTATGAAGGTTGCATCTCAATTAGCAGTACATAGCATTATGTATATGCATACTTAGAATATAGTACATATAATTTGCCAATTTAGAATATAAGTCTTGCGTATATAGCATTATGTATATGCATACTTACGCCTTATCTGCATATAGTACATTTGTTACCAAATTCGTTGCGTGTTTATTCAGCAATTACAACATGTATCTATTTATTTATTCATTGTATATTTATAATATAACAATTGTATATTTTTGTCTGTAATTTGTTCAATTAAAAATCTACTCATGATTATTTCATTGTATGGTAGAAATTGTCTGTCATAATAAATTAATCAGTTTGTATACTTATAAATCAAAACGTGCATAAATAGACTATTAAAACTGTATATTTTATACAAATCTTTGAGAACATAAGCAATATCATTAAAAAATGAAAATTGTGTATGAATGATATTATATAACTGTATATATAATATATACATTTTGTATTATTGTCTAATTAATAACTTTTGTGATGTCAAAAAACAACGTAGGACAACGGCTCAAAATCTCGCCAGGATCAACAAAATATTGGATACTAGAGGTGGAACAAGAAAAGATTCCACGAGTGGGAATGCATTTCGCTACGTTGGAAACCAGTGTACAATTTTACCAAAAATATGGAGCAATTAGCGGATTCGACATCAGAAAGAGCATGACAAAGCGATTCAATAATGAAGTCATTCGTCGGCATTATGTTCTTTGCAATAGAGAGGGCTTCAAAAACACCAAAAATAACATACCTGCAGAACCTACAGAGGAGAGCGAAAGCAGCATAGCACATGGGTCGCGAAAGAGGACTTCAAATCGTGTTGGGTGCAATGCACGCTGTATTTTCGAGTACACTAGTAATGTGCGCCTATAAAATACACAATTTTGAAGAGCGCCACACTCACCCAATGGCAAATGATACATTCAAGCGCTTCTTAAAGTAAATAGAAACCTTAACTTCGGTCATCAGCAATTTATCATCAATTGCACGAAGGCTAATATAGGGAGTTCTAAGCAATACGAATTATTCAGGGAGATGGTGGGCGGATTTCCACAAGTCGGGGCACTGAAGGTTGATTTTAAAAACTTCAAGCGAGACTTGAAAACATACATCAGTGGTGCGGAGGCATTTACGCTGGTAATAGACAAATTGTTTAGACAAAAGGAAGTTAATCAAGGGATGGCTTTCGATTACGATGTAGACAAAGATGAACAACTGACAAGGCTCTTTTGGGCAGACCAAAAAGCTATAAGGAACTATGACACGTTTGGTGATGTGATTTCATTTGATGCTACATACAATACTAACAAGTTAAATAGATCTTATTGTTTAATTAATGTTGGTGATTTGTATACTTAATTCTATGCAATTGTATAGTTAGTTTTAAGAATTGTTTATATTATAGAATTTTATGCAAATGTGTTCCATTGTATAATTACTGAAGTGGACTTGTATATTAATACATCTAAATTGTATACATATGAATGTTTTGTTGTTTATTTTATCAGGTGTATTGTATGCTTCATAGATTGCAGTTGCATACTAAGTTCAGTAAACTAGATGCTTAATTTAGTTAGTACATTGAATTTGATTTAAAAACTCATGTTCTGCTGTATATCTACTTAGTTGAGTTGCATACTTGTTTCATTGCAGTTGTATGCTTAGTTTACTATAATTGTATGATTAAAAACTTGTTTCATTGCAGTTGTATGCTTAGTTTAGTATAATTGTATACATAGTTTAATTTAGTAGTATAAATTTATACCGTATAACGTAACAAAAATGTGCAGGTATAAAATGGTTTTTGCTCCATTCACCGGAGTCGATAACCATAGCCGATGTGTCACATTTGCAGCTGGTCTTATATTAAAGGAAGATGAAGAGTCGTATACATGGCTATTCACAAAGTTCTTGGAAGCTGTTGGTCGGGAACCATACTATATAGTACAGACCAAGACCGGCGATGAAGAAAGCCATACAATCTGTGTTCAAAATGGCAAAACACAGATTGTGTATGTGGCACATAATGGAAAAGGTTAGTGTTAAGGTCGGTCACACCCTGTTCAAGGATAAATTTTTTATAAATCAGCTAAATTCAATCGTGTGGGATACCAACATTTCAATACCAGATTTTGAGAGTCAATGGAATGATATTATGACTGACTTTAGTCTAAAATCGCATCCATGGTTCACACATTTGTATGAGATTAGAAGAAGTTGGATACCGACTTATTTTACAAATGTGCCAATGAGTGGTTTGCTCAAAACTACATCACAGTCAGAGAGCACCAATAGCTGGTTTGGGAGTTTTACAAATCCTGGTTTAAACTTGGTTGAATTTTTCATGCACTTTGAAAGTGCAATGGAGTCACAACGCCATGCAACAGATAAATTGGACCACAACTTCCAAACAACGTTTCCAGAATGCAAGACAAAACTGACCATTGAGAAGCATGCATGTTCAGTGTACACACCCACTGTATTTACCGATGTTAGCACATAAATTGAATTAGCCTGCTATGAGTGCACGATTACAGAGATAACTGATGATACAGACAAGTGTTCCTACAGAATTAGAGACAAAACAAGTCGAATCTTTGATGTCGTAAATTATAAGACGGAGACAATGATAAACTGCAGCTGCAAAAAGTTCGAACAAACGGGCTTACTGTGTTGTCATGTTTTCATAATCCTAAAGGACTGTCAAGAAATACCTATGAAATTTTTAGCTCAGCGATGGATGAAGACTCCCTCAGTAACATAATACACAAGATCTGGCCAGATTTATCAATTTGCGGGAGGGGGTGAAGCCGCGATCACGCTAAACAACCTTTGGTCTGACTTCCACACATGCATCACTACAAGAAATTAGAGAAAATATGACGATAAAATCCGTCATATAAATGTCATTTTTCGTCACGAACGTTATTAGGTGACGAAATTTGAGCGTCATAACGATCGTCACTGTAGCCCCGTGGTAAAAGGTATACATGACACTTTTTTTAGTTCGTCACTAAATATTTAACCTTTGATGACGCTAACGACCAGTGTCATCATTTGTATCATTTTTTGTGACGTCTAACTCGTCACTTCAATGATCAAACTTTTGTCACTTAAATTTTTATTTTGTCATCAAAAGGTAATATTTTAAATGACGAATGCATATTTTGTCATCCAAACATTAGATTTTGGTGACGAAAATGAATATATTGCCAAAGTAATCAACTTTTAGTGACGCTTTCAGCGTCACAATTGCGTTAACTAATTCGTCATATATTATATAATTTGTTATAAAAGAGATGTTTTATAGTTACACAATATCGTTCGTCACATAATGAGTATATATAATGACAAAACAATGTGTCACAAAAAAGTAATATTTAATGACATGATATTTATTGTCACCAAAAGATTCTGAAACGTGATGACATGTTTCGTCACGACAAAATTAACATTACATGACAAAGTTTATTAGTGTCACTAATTGCGTAACATTTTGTGATGAACCGGTTCATCATAAAATAAGTATATGGTGACAAAATATTTCGTCACTAGATAGTATTATATGGTGACACACAAATCATCATAAATGACTCATTTTGGGTGACAAATTTAAAATATATACGGGACGATACAAGTCGTCATAAAAGGACTATTTTTAGTGACCAATTTTTTATTGTCACTAAATGGATATGTATGGTGACGTCTAAGTTCGTTGTGAAAAATAATAGTTTCGGTTACAAAATAGATCAGTGTCACCAATTGATTTTTATATGACAACATAAATAGTCATTAAATGATGCATTGGTGTATATCTATATATATTGATGTATTAATTTGTCATATTTTATCATTTACATTGCATAAAAATAAAATAAAATCTCATGATGATAAAATTCATTATTGACTTTCCATATTATTAATACTTCGATTCAAAGATACATACATTTGCTTCGATCTAATATTATATTACAAATGCAATGTAAAATTTAAATAAGCATGAATAATAAAAAGAACCAACATGTTTAAGTAGAACATGCTTATTTAATCAATATAAGGAAAATGCTAAAATATCTAACTTTCAAATGGAAATTATAAATCTACTTGAAAAATATTCGAAAACGAAACATTAGGCATCTAAACCCAAACAATACTCATATAAATATAAACCATATGTCCCCCGAAATCTTATTTTGTTGCTTAGATAGTATTCTCACTGGCAGCCATGAATGCCATAAGTTTGTCGATAGATGCACCTTGTTGACCCAATTGCTCTTTCAAATCACTCACTTGGGTCTTTAGTCCACTTAC
Organism: Rehmannia glutinosa; assembly: GCA_016081115.2. NCBI lineage: Eukaryota > Viridiplantae > Streptophyta > Magnoliopsida > Lamiales > Orobanchaceae > Rehmannia > Rehmannia glutinosa. The sequence continues at coordinate 87,519 of JABTTQ020002707.1, read as the reverse complement.
TTGAGATTCTGAATCTTGTAGTTTTTCTTGCGTTTCCTAAAGTTCCTTTTGAAGTTGTTGGGTAGTTGAATCAAAGGATGTGGTGCGTCTACTTGGAGGCTTTGGGCCATAGCCAACACCCTTTATATAGCCAGATCCATGGCCAAGCACCTCAAGAACTATTTCTTCAGCACTCTTCTCAATTTCCTGCTCTATATATTTTTTTGCTTTGCTATCATCAACTCCTATTTAAATATATTGATTTAAGAGTGCACAATTAATATCATGGTTAATAGCAAAACTAGATAATGAAAATGAGTCCGTGACTTACCCAATTTTCCTTTGCCTCCACTGTGACCAACCATCGTTTTCTTTATAATGAGTACGTTTATAGAACTCAATTCTATCACATTGTTCTCCATTTAGCTCTTTTTCAGCCTAGTCAAAAAAGGAAAAAACTCGCTTAAAAAATAAGAAATAGTGTCAATCTAAGGTTACTTAATAACAACTCACAATTTCATGTTGAAGAACTCGTAAAGGCGTTCGCGTAAATATGTGGAGCTCACACTTGTTTTCGATTTCAAAGATTGGTGGAACTTTGGTTCTGCCAAAACAAGAACAATAATATTGTAAGATAATATATATACATATTATAAGAAAATATGTAAAAATACTTGAAAATAAGTACTAATTTAAAAACTTGTTACCTTGAATTCAGACGATGCAAATAAGTCACACAATTCCTCCCAATTTTGTTTACTCAAAGAAGAAGGCTTTGTTATTTTTAGCCTCTTGCAAACTTGCATACTTCTTGTAATGCAAATGTAACCCCAACGCCGCTGCCTGACACTAGATTTTAGCCTTTCGATCATGCATTGTCTAACCCCCGGATCATCCATATTAACATCCATGTGGATCTACATGTCATATATATATATATATATATATATATATATATATATATAGGGAGAGGGTTATATGAGACCACCCATTGAAAAATCTAGATATGTGGCTAGGATTGGTCCCTATGGACTTACCCTATGAGGTGGTCTCATATAACCCTCTCCCTATATATATATATATATATATATATATATATATGACATGTAGATGTAATTTGTTGCTTGTGTAGATGTGTCATGGTGCTTTTATATACCATTAACTACATAAGCAAGTCATAAGCAACAAATCCATACTACATAAGCAACAATCCGATGCTACATAAGCAATAAATATACACTATGTATGCACCACGAATACATTAACTACATAAGCAAGTCATAGCAACAAACCCATACTACATAAGCAACAAGTCTATACTACATAAGCAACGAATATACACTACGTATGCACCACAGATACATTAACTACATAAGCAAGTCATAAGCAACAAACTCATACAACATAAGCAACAAGTCTATATTACATAAGTAACGAATATACACTATGTATGCACCACGAATACATTAACTACATAAGCAAGTCATAAGCAACAAACACATACTAAATAAGCGATAAACCTATACTACATAAGCAATGAATATACACTACACATACATCACATATACATTAACTACATAAGCAAGCCATAAGCAACAACTCTATACTACATAAGCAACATAGAATTTTTTTTGAAACTGAAACGCTGGAGAGAGAGTGTGCGAGAGAGTGGGTGAAATCGCGTGAAAGAGGGAATGAAATCTTAGTAACTGATTCTAAAGTGCCAAATTACCACCCTACCCTTTTTAATTGCTGAAACAAAAAAATAAACATAAAAAAGCCCTAAAAATCTGGACCACCCAAAATTGTTGATCTATGGTTAGGATGTGTCCCCATGGACTCACCCCAAGTAGGAGGACCTATTTGATCCATATCCTATATATATATATATATATATATGATCATTTTAGATTACATTAAAATGAACATCATGCGATAATATAATTTACTTTACTCGTACCTTTAAATGATCAAAGCCTGATTCCACACCATTTTTTTCATCTACTTCTTTCCACCTCTTGGGCACTGGAAGGACATCTCGAGTTACTACACCAATTTGACTCGAAAGCTTTGCGGCTACCTCTCGAGTTTTAGGTCTTCCTAATAATGGATCCACGGTTATCTTTATTTTATTTCCAGAAGAAGCAAATGCCTTCATAATGCCCTTGCCTATTGTTTGACCACGCCCTCTTTTCTTAGAGTTGGAAGTCGTATCTGCACAAAGTTAGTAGTCCAGTTCATAACCAAAATAAAAAACTAAGATTCAACATAATTAAACAGTTGGATCAGATCAAGCCATGTATCCAAAAGATTGCTTTGATGCTCATTTTATTTTTTGATGACTGTAAGCTGACTCATGCAACTAAAAAAGTTAATCACAAAAAAGCCACTCTTTTTCATACAAATAGATGTCTAAGGAGTAGTTTGGATCAGAGCAAATTAGATATTAGGATCCCAATCAACTCAGCAAAATAGGATTAAATCAGGGTGTTGAATTGCAAATTAGATATTCTTATTAAGAGAGTGGTTGGAAACTCTTTTTTTTTTTAAAAAAAAGAAAAGTGATTCTCAGCCAAATAAAAGTGATTCTCAGTTTGTAGGTGCAAACAAAACTTCAATTTCCATAAAGACGCTGAGTATAATAAGACAACTAAGCACTTAATAAAAATCAATTATCACATAACAGAGAAAAGGAAAATAGACACAAGAAGAAGTTTTTTTTTTTTTTTTTTGAAAGGAGCTAAACATCAGGAATAAGTATATTAGATAATGGCATAAACTAAGGATAGAAATCGAAGTACACACAAATGTAAAGAGCAACAAACCTTTGGAGCCACAATAAATACGGTCAACATACATTGGGTATAACCCTGAAGCAGAGCCGACATTAATGATCACACCAGGTTTTTTACATATATATAAAATCCTTAAATATATATATATATATATGTATATATAATACTAACTTAAAAACGTTTTTAGCATGTCCCGCCAACAACTTTACAACACACCTGATATGCACAACTTTTTGGCCAAGCGGGACTTAACTTTTTCTAATTCTGCTTTACTTTGATGTCATATGATATTTATTCTATGTTTTTTGGCAGTCAAATGGTTGCCAAATATTAGTAGTTTAGAACTATTAAGATTTTGGACCATATAAGAAGAATACCGTTTTAACTGTATTAAAGAAAATACTTTTTCTTGTACTTTTAGATGTAGGTTAAATGTACAAATGAACTTGCACAAAAGTGAAAATGTGATAACCTTTTTTTTTTTCAATAAAACAATGTAATGTGTTGTTCAGGGAATCTTCTCATTACTTGTGTACCAGAAACTTTTTCATATTGATAAAGGGAACTTGATGATAGGTTTTAGGGATAATTACAAAAGCTACCCTGAGGTTTAGTCTAGTTACGAAAAATTCCAATTATCTTTCAAAATTACAAATTCCCTCTTTTAAGTGTTACAGACACCACTTGAGGCTTGTATGTACCTAACAAATACACCATGGTTGTCAAAATGGGTTGGCGGGACAGACCAGCCCGCCAAAAACCAGTCATACACAAGGTGAAAGCTCAAACTTTCATAGATATATATATATATATATATATAAAATCCTTAAATATATATATATATATATATATATAATCCTATCAATTATTACTCATACACAAGGTGAAAGATCAAACTTTCATAGATATTAGATATAAAAGAAAAAATGGAATCAACCACCTATTGAACGAATAGGTACAAAAAATCATTGAATGCTTATTCAGTTAAACTTAATAACATTCTCGATATTTAGTTAGCAAATTAGACTTAGTATCTAGGATTGTAAATCAAATCATCATTACGACTTTAATTGAATGGTTGACAGATTCTTTCCATCTATTTTTTTGAAACATGTAAACATTTACTTTCAACCAAAACAAGAATTTTTTCTATGTATTTAAAAATCAGTAGCCATCGAGCACCATCAAAAATTACACATGCAGATATTGTAATTCAAGCCAAACATTTATATAAACACCTTTGAAAGTGGACAAACTAGCAAGATAAACAGGAAATTAGGAATGTGAAGAACATATACCTATGGAATCATTCTCCTCATGTGCTGAATCTTGTATGTTCTCAGGATGTAACTGAGTTTCAGGAGTTTGACTTGGTGGAACTTCAGAGTTTTGTGCCATGTTCTCGCTCTCATTGGTGTGATTTCCTGTATTAGTTTCACCTCTATCCAGCACCTCATTCACACCGCCATATGCCACATTTGTTTTGTCTAGGAGTTGTCTGATACTTCTTCGAGGTGTTAAATTAAATGAAGCATCCATGGCAGTGGGGTTTATTAGACTTTGTGGAGCCTTGTTTGGGATGCTTTTCATTTTCAGCTTGCGTCCTCCTGGAGCCATTTCTAGAGCTCTACAAGAAAACAAATAAATTCATTAGTTAAATATCCGAGTTTAAAAATCAACAACTCATAGTCTTAAAATTATATTTACAATTTATTTGCATAAAAATGTGTAGCCCTTGAATGAAAATTCCCGAAGTAATGTAACACATACCCATTAATGAAAAAAACATCAACAAAAAAATAAAAGAATTTTATTATAGAATAAAAAAATAAAAATAGAAAACTCTCTATGCTCATTATGATGGATATGGTAAAAACATCATCAAGCATGTCTTACATTAAATAAAATGGATGCAATCAACACTACGAGATTCAACCAATAATCTACCTACAATTTAAGTACCAATGACACTCAATATTGTAAAAGATATAAATCAGTTTTCATTCAAAACATTCATTATCATTGTAAAAAAAAAACTTGCAATTTCTTTGAAAAACTAGGAGTTCATACAACTTAAGAATTACACGCACAAATTCTTTTTTCTTTTTTACAAAACGAAAGTTAATTTCATTAATGAAACTCCACACACATATACAGTTGGGGGCCAACAGGCCATTCTTCCCTTAATGATACAACGCAACATCAAAAAGGGGATAAAACACCTCATAACCCGAGGCAACCTATCCATCAAAATCCCATCAGTATGGATCCATCTCCCAAAAAGTCCCATAGCTCAAAGTTATACAACAATGAAAAAAGCACCAGAAATACAAAAAATAAGAAATAGAACAGAGCTATCATAATAAAGTTGCATCCTTGCGCACATGATCTTCAAAACACCAATCATCAAGTTGAATTCACTGAGTTGTACTACAACTCCTAAATCTTAGCTTGATGATCTGATAAGAGACCCTCCCAGTTCCCTATCAATAAGACGAGTCTAACTGACACTGGAAAAATGTTCAGGTCAAGCAAACAGATACCCCAAATTCTTGCATGCACAAATTCTTGCACGCACAATTTCATCATAATTGTCAAAGGCATAAATCAGTTTTCATTTAAAACAATCTGCATACAGACTTCTTTCACATACGTGCACAAATCGTAGTTTTCATATTAATCAATTTGAATATCTAAGACAACACATAATACAACATTACCAAAACAGAGTACCGAGCAATATCAGTAAAAACCATAATATATGATTGATTTCGATGAAGAAACGAGGAATAAAAGAGACATTACCAGGTAACTAGAAGCAGCAGATTGACAAGAGGGGAAAAAAACTGATATCTTTGATATATTATTAACCTAATCCTTGGTGTATATGTATGCCAGTAAAAGGGGAGAGATGGAGAGAAATACGATAAGAATGCATTGTTGTGTTTATCTACCTTAATTAGATACTAATCTACCTTAATTTGATTGACCTCTTAAGCGCCAAATAAAAGATTTGCCCGCCTAATATTTTGTTAATTATGGTGTGAATCTTTCTCTATTAATTATTTCCTTATCGATTTATTTATTATTTACAAGTATTACTATCAAACACACACGGATTAGAATATAGGGTTATGAGAAATTATATTAAAATTACCTATCTTTCTCATAAGGTATGAGAAATTAACCATTTCGGAAATTTTTCCCCTTCCTTTTTCGGAGGCCCCATCGAGCAGAAGGTTGCTCATGGCGGAGGCGGTGCATAAACAACAACCCATTCATGGTGAATTGGTGAGCTATGGCTTCAATTGATGTTTGGGCGATGGTCTCCTCGATTGTTTCTTGGCATAGTGCAAACTTCTGTTTGAGGAATTCAAAGCAAAATGAAGAAGAATCAAAGCAAAACGAGAAACGATAACGGGATTGGTTGTGGCAGGTGATCGAAACGGGCTGGAGGAATTTGAGGAATTGAACCAGCTTGAAAGACATAGCTTGCTTCAATTGTTGAACGGGAAACGTTTAGAAATTTTTGTGAAATGCCCTATACTAATTAGCAATAATTTCTCTGAAAATAAAAAAGGAGCAAATAGCCTGTAATGAAAATTTTAAGTTTTTTTCTTGATAATAACATTAAAAAAACAAAGAATACCGTATTGACTTAAAAAATATATTCATTCAGTTTTTACAAATACTGCATAATACTTTTATCTTATTTTTTTGGAAAACAAATTTATATTTAGGCATAATCACAAAAACTACCCCTGAAGTTTAAATTAATTACAAAAAAACTCACACGTTTTTTAAAATTACAAAAGCGCCTATATTGTGGTTTGATTCTATAATACAAATTTTAACTAGGGGTGCAAATATATAGATTTTTAATTATATTATATAAATATTAATGTAATATATTAGTACGAAAAGAATCCATGAGGTTTGATTTTGTAGTACAATATACCCTTTCAAAAGCAGAAATATTTCAAACACCCTCTTATATTTGCAAATACAAACGCAATTACACACTTAAATTTAATAGAGAATCAAACCTCAAGAGATGTTTTGTAATTTTTGAAACATGTCTGTTTTTTTTTTGTAAATAACCCAATCTCGAGGTAGTTTTTGTAATTGTTCTTTATTTTTATTTAGAAATACTTTGACTATTCATATATATACAATAATTCAAATGACTCAAGTTAAGCCTAAAAATTATAGCTAAGCTTATTTAAAACATCTTATAAGCTCCTACATCTTATAAGATATTTTTAGAACTTATAAGATGTTAGATCTTATTTTAAAAATAAGTGGTTGAAGTGTATGAATAAGAAAAGATGTTGTAGCTTATCAGATGTTAGTACTTGTGTAATTGAAATATTCAATATTAAATGAGGTTGTTGAAATAAGATCTTATATTGAAAATAAAGTTTACCCAACTTTTTTAAAAATAACTTATAAGCTCCTAATACTTATTTTAGAAGTTTATGAGATCTTTTTTTTAAAAGCTTACCAAATAAATATAAACATCTTATAAGCTCTCAAACATGTTATAAGATGTTTTGAAGAGTTTATAAGCTCAACCAAACACCCTCTATAAATCTTATGATATTTCTTTTTTTTTTAATGATATTGTATTTAACAAATCACCATGAGAAATATGTTAACCCAAACATATTTTTAATTATATTATATAAATACTTATTTTTTTAGAAAGTAACTTTATATTTTGGGATAATCACAAAAACTACCCCTGAGGTTCAGATTAATTAAAAAAACTCACATGTTTTTGAAAAAATAAAAGAACCCATGAGGTTTGATTATGTAGTACAATCAAACCCTTCATAAGCAGAAATATTTATATTTCAAACATCCCCCCTTATATTTGCAAAAACAATGCAATTATTCACTTACCTTTAACACAAAATAAAACCTCAGCGGTTGTTGGCAATTTTGAAATATGTTTGGGCTTTTTGTAATTAACCCAAACCTGAACGGTAGTTTTTGTAATTGTCCCTTATATTTATTTGTTACTTTTAATTGACCATTAATGTATACACAATAATTCAGATGACTCGTGTTAAGTCTAAAAATTACGTAAGCTCATGATATTTCTTTTTCTTTTTAAATCATATTATTTTACTAGTAAAATGTTACATATTTTGTACTACAACTTATAAATTTCATTATAACGATATTCTAGTTAACAAATAATACAATCACAAATGTATAATATAGATTTTAACTAGGGGTATCAATTTGGGTTGGTTCTGGTTCGTGCGTCCAGGTTCGTGTGTCACTGGGTCATAATATGTTAACCCAAACTCATTTTGTTTAATATTCTTGTTAGCAGTTTTTTAATTATTGTACGGGTCATCAATCCGGCCAAGCCATCGGTCTGCGTTTTAATTGATTGGATCAATTCAACTGCTGATTTTACCGATTTTAATAAAACTAATTATGTTTTTAATTATATTATATAAATACTTATTTTTGTTGGAAAATAACTTTATATTTTGGGATGATCATAATATTAAATAATTTATTTTCAAATAATCCTAGAAATGTTAGGCTAGTCTTATTTGTTTGTTTTTCTTACAACTAATTATTTACTTAGTTTCTATTAAATTCACAAACAGTATAGACAATTTAAATTGATCATAGCATATTGACCCGATTTTGACCTTGTCCCATGAAGTCTGGACCCATATCAATTAATTTCGTGTTAGAATTGTGTCGGGTCCGAAATTGTCACCCTTAATTTAAACCTACAAAAATAGTCAAAAAATATTTTTTCTAATTTTATCAAATATATATATATATATATATTAGGGGCATAAAACTATTTACATTATTTTTTATCTGTATGTCTCATCTAATGTAATACTTGATACCTTTTTGCCAAAAAATAATACTTTTATCTATGTTTAAAATGTATTACTAATTTTCATCAGCTTCTCAAAAAATGTATTAGTATCAGACTACACGTTTCTTTCTCTTCAACTAACGTTTTTTCCGTTTAAAAAAAAACTAACGTTTTTGCAAAAAGAAAACCAAAGAAAGTTTCTCTCTCCTTCAATCCTCTGTTTGACAAAAATACCCATATCCTGATCCTTAGTGTTAATCTCCATTCATAGCCAAAACCTCTACCGTCAATTCTCGCCTGGGCGGCACCCTTCACATCCGCGATTTGATAAAAAGATTCTTGACATACAACCAGAAGACGAAATCCTTCTCGTTCAATTCCAGTCGCACAAGAAAACGCCCCCCTCAATCCTATTTATCGACTGCCATCTCAAATCGCTTCGCGGTTGCTCTGTTCAGGCCAATTTCAGCGGTGAGACATGTTATGTTTTTTGTATACCTGTTGCCATTCGTGTGCATACCAAGTGTTTGTGATAATACTTAGCCCTATTTCACAATTTGTATAATTGGTTCCTGGTGTTGCTAAATGTCCATATACAATATTTATGATCTCCCGTGAATTATGTTTTAATTTTGTTGAAGCATATATAAGATGAAATTTGAATCCCACATGCCGCCGCTCGTGTGCACACCAAGTGTTTGTGATTATGTTGAACACAATATAATGGCCTAATGCCATAAAAATATGCTTAATTATATAAATTTTTGTAACTAGGTTGTATTTGGCTAACTTAAATAACCTGATGTTTGGTGTTGCTAAATGTCCATATATAATTTTTATGATCTTCTGTAAATTATGTTTAATTTTTTTTGGTGTTCGAATTTTGGTTGCAAATCGAGGAAAGAATGGAATGTATTGTTCTGAATTTTGGGTTCAATTTCATGCAAATGAGAGTTGCCTTAAGTCTCAAACTTATCATCACCCCTTTGTCAATTCAAGGATTAAGCTTGTTCCCAAATGTGTTGTTTGGAAGACAGATAACCAATCACATAAAACACAGAACCTTAGCATTAGATCTAATAATTTAAAATGAAGTCTCATAACAATAGATTCAGCAACAGAAGTCTTCAAATGTTTTCTTTGCATCCTCTAGCACAGGTGCCCATTCTCAAAAAGTCTTAAAGCCCTCCACCAGAGATTAGATGAATAACTCAAATAAATACTAACCCATACTCGAAAATCCAAAGTTTAAGTACACTTGATCCCACTTTCTTCATATAAATAAAGAATTCATAAAGTGTTACACTCTAAATAAATGTATCCAGTATTTTCTCATATATAATTATTCCCTTTACATTCTTCAGCATTGCCACAAGAGAGAATAAAAGATGCAGGTAGTAACAAAGTAGGACGCATAGCTTCTTACTTTTGTTGTCATCTCAAGATGACGCCAAAGTTCTTCATCATGCTCCTTTAAAAGCCTTGATAATCTTGTAATGGTGGAACGGATCCCCACAACACTGTTATCAAGTTGTTGAACAAAATTATCCCGAAATCCGCTTAATAACTCCACAAAATAGAAGAAAGTATCTGCTTCAGCAGAAGCCTGCAGGACTTGCAAAAGGAAATAGTTTACAAAAAAAGAAACTAAAATGACCACATGAAAATATAGCACTAAATGCAGCGTAGGGAAATTTCTTTGCTGATCACCAAACTCGGTTATGCCCAATTGAAGAATCGGATGTATTGACCACAGAAGAAAATATTTGGTGTTCGAATTTTGATTGCAAATCGAGGAAGAAACTCGGTTATGCCAAATTGAAGAAGGGGTTAACTATAATATTTTTATAAATGTGAGGGAGTATTTTGAAATATTTTTTGCTTATGAAGGGGTAAATATTAGATACAATAAAACCTTTGGGGTACTTTTTATAATTTTGAAAGTTAACTGGATTTTTTTGTAATTATATCAAACCTCAAGGGTACATAACTGCAAAGAGCTTTCTATTGAGGTACATAACTGCACGATTTTGGTTGTCAAAATTTGTATTTTGTGTCTTAGCAAATAATTACCTAGAGCATCATGATTAATATCCTTTTTTTCTTGTAATACACGACACAAGGAAGCGAATTGGAATGAGTGCAGGTAAAGTTTATTTCATGTGTTATCTTCATACAATACAATACACTCATCCTGGGTATAGACTTTGGAATATTGTCATGTTAGATATATCTGAAGTCTATTGTTATAGCATTTTATGCGGGATAATTACAAAAAAAAACCTAGAGTTTGGGCTAATTACAAAAAAATCTAGAGATGTTTCAAAATTAAAAAATATTCCCTCAGGTTTTATTATGTTGTTAAATTTAAGGGGGTAACTATAATATTTTTATTGTCTCGAAACGTTTTTTGCTTATGAAGTGGGAAAATGTAAGATGAAATCAAACCTCAAGGGGTCTTTTTTACAATTTTAAAAAATCTCCAGATTTTTTTTGTAATTAGACCGAACCTCGAGTGTTTTTTTTAATTATCCCATTTTATGCCAAGAAAACTTGGGCTGTGTTTGGCTTTTGTTTTTGTTATTTTTCTCATAGATGGTTTTTTCGGTCCTATGTTTCGAACTTCATTTTCCATTTACTGAAGTGCAGGTTGAGGTACAAGTGGCAGTTGGTGAACTTTGGCTATAGATTGTATTGGTAGAGATGAATACGAGGTGAAGTTAGGGGTGACAATTCGAGTCGTGTTCGGGTTCGCGGGTCGTGTTGAGACATGATAATTACACAAATTTGCCCAACCCGAACACGACCCGTTTAATTATTTGGGTCAGATGGGTCAACCCGAACACGACCTGTTTATTACACGGGTAACCCGAACACGACCCGAAATGACCTGTATATTTTTTAACCTTGAATAAATATTTTATTTATATTGATAAAATGATAATTTTGGGTTATTTATATATAGAATATTTAAAAATATTAAAAACAATACTGAATTTTCTCATTTAAACGAGTTAAACGGGTTTAGTGGGTCATTTCAGGTTAACTCGAAACTGACCCATTTATTATTTGGGTTAAATGGGTTTGACACGATTATGACCCGAATAATAAATGGGTCAACCCTAACCCGCTTATATCGTGTTAGGTTCAGGTCGTGTTTTCGTGTCGTGTCAGAGATTGCCACCCCTAGGTGAAGTGATTTTCTTGACCTTGGAATTTTGTAATTTTGTACGGTGGAATACTTGGATGATTGTATTGTCAGCGCTGGAATTCTGATGTATCGAAGATGAGTTATATTTTACATCTCCTCGTAGTCTCCATTATTGTATATACTTGAAGCCTATTACATGAATGAATTTCGCTGGATGAAACTCTCTATCAACTTTAGGCAATATTTTAACTATAGAATTGAGTATTACTAAACAGTAGCTATTGATATTGAATAAGAATTGATGTGGACATTTCCTTAAATTTTTGTCAATATGTATGGTGTATTAAACATGTTATTGTGATCGACGCCAGTGGAACCAATGAGCATTTTTTTTTATAAACCAATTTTAGTAATTCAAAATGCAGTAAAAAACTGGAACTAATGAGCAGTTACTTTCCCTTAATTTTAAAGTCAATGGAACTAATGAACAATTACTTACATTGTTTATGCCAAAAACTGCAAATCATAAATCCGTACTAAATGGAAAAGTCCATGCATTTGTAAAACATTTGTATGTTTTTAGTTGTTTTTTAATGTGTTTTAAAAGTCACTTTTCTTGCTAAAAAAATAAAAAATATGGATAGTTACATATAAAAACCTAATGTTTGGACTAATTACAAAATAACCCAATGATGTTTCAAAATTTTTAAAAAGCCCTTCGATTTGATTCTGCCTTAAATTTAAGGGGGGTAATTGTAATAAATTTTTAACTGTTAGGGGATTTTCAAATAGTATTTGCTTTATGAAGGGTAACATGTAAAATGAAATCAAACCTCAAGGGCCTTTTTATAATTTTTAGAATTTTTAAGGAGTTTTTCAATTTTCTACGAATTCATATTTATCGTCATTATTACGAATTTTGTTGACGAAATAAATTTGTCACTTATGTTTTAGCCTAATCAATGACAAAATATGTTGTGGTCATGAAATAAAATATTTTGTGACGTCAAATGTCATCACCAATTATTATCATTTTGTCATTAAACCATTTCCCTCCAAATTTTTGGGGTGAATTCCAATACAAATAACTATGACACAATTCAATTAATCGTCATGAAATATGCAAATAATGACGAAATATAATATTAATAGTGACAAAATTTAATGGTGTCATAAAAGAGTATTTTGAAATGACACAAATGACTTTCGTCATTATTAATTAACAATAATGACAAAATTGTATGCGTGTCAAAAAAACTCGTCATAGAATATGTCTTTGTTGATGAAATAAGAGTGTCACTATTTTGTTGGAGTGAAAAATGACAAAATATGATGTTGTCATTAAAAGAAATAATTCGTGAAACTAAATTTCATCACCAATTATCACCAATTGGTCATCAAAATATTTTCCGCCAAAATTTTGGTGTCAAATTCCACCTTCTATGAAATACAGTGACGAGTTTCAGTTAATCGTCATGAAATAGACAATTTAGTGACGACATCTAATACCAATAATAACGAAATTTAATGGCGTCCTAATAGTGTATCTTACAATGACAAAAATAAAAATTGTCACTTTTAATTAACAAATGATGACAAATAGTTATGCGTCGAGAAAAATTTCGTCATAAAATGTGTGATTTCTTGTAGTGCATTGGTCTAGCACAGGGGAATGTTGAAAAATTATCAAATTTATCACGACTTGTTTCTGAAGAAAAGGCAAAATTGTTAAAGGATGGGCAACATGTACCGTCTTTTGGAAGCAAAAAGTCAGTACTGGAGACCTATTGTGGGTCAACCTCACAGCTTGATATTTTTGTATTACCACCAAAACAGGCAAAGAACAAAGGCAACGGTAGTAATCTGAGAAGTAGAATTCAGAGCCAAAGAGAGAAAGCCATTAAAGCAAGCACAAAACTCAAAAGACGATGTGGAACATGTGGTGAGATCGGAACGCATAACAACCGAACGTGTCCAAACTGCGACACCACGCCCTAGTGCAATGTTTCTATTTTTGCAAAAAACAATTCTGTCAGTTTATTATTTAATGAAAATGTTTTTTTTTTGTAACATTGAGTAATTGTTAATTTATCTTTAATGTCATTTTTTCTCTCTAAACATGTATTGCATGTAAAATTACATTCAACTAAATATGCAAAAAAAAACACTAAGCATACAGAATTGTTTTACTATATATACAATTACACTGTATACACCAATAAGTACCTTAAGATTTATACAAAATACATTAATCTACTTATCCAACAAATAATACAATTCAACTAATCCAAAATAGACAAATGCAACACATTAAATATACAATTCTACATATCTATTTATACAAGTCCATAAGCAACTGAATACAATTCAACTGAACTAAAATCAATAAATCACCCATGCAACTAAGTATACAAATCCACCTAATAAAATATGCAATTCAACGTAACTAAGTAAAATGATATATTAATCTACTTATACAACAAATAATACAATTCAACTAATCAAAAATAAACAAATGATACACATTACATATACAATTCGATATATCTATTTATACATGTAATCGAAATCGTATACAAATACACTGAACTAAAACAGTGAATCACCCATACAATCAAGTATACAATTCCACCACATAAAATATGCAAATCCACGTAACTAATTAAGCAAGTATATTAAACTGTTTATACAACAAAAAATACAATTCAACTAACCCAAAAATAAACAAATGGAACACATTAAATATACAATTCGACATATCTATCTATACAAGTTCTTTGCTGCATCCATATATAATGTACATGCAAATAAAAAAAACACTTTCTCTTAAAAAAGATCACTCTATAAAGAAAAAAAAAAGGAGATGACACAACACTATACATGGTAAAAAAAAACATTCTGCTACACATAAACACAATAAGCAAAACAACTTAGTAAATTGTACCAAACTTTGAATCACCAACATTCCCAAACAAAAGCAGTTCAATATCATGTAAAACGACCACCGTTAGTTACCAAAAATAAAAAAAAAAAAAGAGTATTCCACCAATGACAAAACAAACAAACTTCTATACCGCTTCTTGCCACCCAATGTTTCTTGCATTCACCAAATTCTTCTCCCTTAACTCGTGCATGTCGTCTAGGAAAATAGCACCGATGTACTTGAACGGAAAGTACACATGAGATTTGCATTGCCCTTTGTAAACCAGGTGACCACCAAACCTCCACCCATATACGTTTCCATATGCCGCATTGCAAAAATTCTGCAATCCACCTTGTTTCATGCATCTATCCATGTCATTGCAATTCTGGCCGGAGTGAGTTGCCCAATCTCGACCCATCCGCACGCAACCTTTGCTTATCAAGACCGAGAAAAACACGAACCTGGCACGATAGATACAAACAATTAAAAAACAAAATAAGAACAAAAATTATGTATCAATGCAAGTATGAATATACATATAAAAATACATGTTCATACTCACCAATTTAGAAGGCACATCTTCGTACTTGTCACACTTGGTTCCGCCAACAGAAGAATTATCCAAAATGTGCATATTCTTCCTCTTCATATCAAACACAATAACAAAAGGTGTTCGCTCTTACATATTGGAAAGAAAATCTGGAAAAAGGTAAAAAAAAAACATTAGTTAAAGCTGAAAATAACTGTTGTAAATCTAAAAAGGAATATAGAAAATAAATACCATATCAAACGCCTGCAACTTTGTTGGATTAACATCACCAAACTCGCCATCTAGGCTTTGAGAAAATAACGCCAAATTTCTATTATCATCATCTGCCTCAGATGGTG
The DNA here is from genome assembly GCA_016081115.2 of Rehmannia glutinosa. Lineage (NCBI taxonomy): Eukaryota > Viridiplantae > Streptophyta > Magnoliopsida > Lamiales > Orobanchaceae > Rehmannia > Rehmannia glutinosa. The sequence goes on along the minus strand of JABTTQ020002707.1, from coordinate 71,926 downwards.
TAACAACGGAAAACAGCTGCATGAAATGTGCAAAAAATATAAACAAATCGAAGAATAATAAAAATGTACAAAAACACTAAAATAATTATACAATAAAGAATGCTAAGTATACAATAAAAAAAAGATAAGTATGCAGACTCATTTGGCAAAGTAGACATTATACATAAACTAACTAAACAGTAGAACATTAATAAATATACAACAAGCATTTGACTGAATATGGAAAAAATAATCATTCTACATATAAAGAGTCATTTGACAGAATATACAATTACTCTGACTAACTATACACATCCTCTGAACTACGTAAACAACTCTAATAAACTAACTATACATGTATATGTACAACAATGACAATGAGGAAAACATTAAAGGTAAACATGTACATCTAACTAACTATACAATTAAATATTGATAAATATACAGAAAACATTAAAACATTACAAGTATAAACCAAAAACAGTTCAATGAGTAAACTTTCCTAATTATACAAATTCACTAAAACATTACTTAGTATACATAATCATTTCACAATAAATATACAATAAGACTGAACTAACTATACATATACACATACTTAAATATACAAAATCCACTGAACTGAAAATAAACAAATTAACTGAACTAAGTGTATGGCTGGTTATGTCTATTGAACTAAATAAACTAATCCACGTAACTAAGTATACATTTCTACTAGACTAAATATACAAACATACATCACTTGTATGCAATGAATTCCCAACTATGTATTCCAAACATGCACTTACTTTTATTTTCTGAATACATGCATTAAATGTAATAAAAAAAAGAGAGTACCGTAGAATATGTCATAGCAAAAAAACGAAGGGGCGAACCCTTGCTCCCCGATCGACTCTTTTGCATTCGTAATCTTCGTCCACACATCGATCGTGAGACACTCAAATAACTTCCAGGCCGCATAGTCACAAAATCTTCCCTTGTTATATAGTCAAGTCACCAGCCTTAAAAATGGCCTCGTCCCTACAAAAAAAGAAATACGTAAAAAATATATTTAAAATTCAGTAATTATAATAAAATTTATAGTATACTTGACCATAAAAAATTAAATTACTTTTCAAATTCCCCGACTCCTGGTTCTCAAACAACCATTTAACAATCATGTTCTCACGCTCATTTAACTTAGACATCACATCGACCCGTCTCTCAACGAACGGGGACGTCAATGTCTGAGTCTTCTTTTTCTGGCGAGGTTCATTTCGGTGATAAACACTCAGCTTCTCGTTGTTCTTCTTCACCCCCTCCTTCCCAGGCACAACCGCACCCTTCCCACCATCAACAATCCGATTAGCCTCTTCCTATAAATCAAAATAAAATAAAATATAAGAACATAATTCCAGCAAAATAATAAAATATTATGCAAAAAAAATAATGCAAATTACCTGCTCATCATCTTCCTTTTCCTCCTCATCGTCTTCCTTTTCCTCCTCATCCTGCGCATACAAACGTGATGTCTCAACCACGACATCCCATTTAGCAGTGTTTTGTTCTTGGGTTAAACCAAGACTAAAACTAGGCTTGTCAACATTCTATTTCTCAAACTCATCCCGCTTGCAAAAGGCAGCTTCCATCTTCTCAAGCAATACTATGTTATCGGGATTGGTCTAGAATGCTTTAGCCTGCTGACTCTCACTTCCAACTAAATCCTCTCCACCCCGTGTGCCCTCGACTTGAACGGTCTTGTGGCATATCAGATTCTTAGCAACAACCCCAATTTCAGAAAATTCAGGGACCTCCACCACATCATAAGGTGCATCCCGAATCAACGAAATAATTTCCACCACATCGTATAAAGACACGCAATCCTTGCCTTAATATTCCCAATATAATCCTGCCAATAGACAAATCTAACAAATCAATTTTGCTGAAAATATACAACATAAAAACAATCATATAAAAAATAAAGAAAACAAATTTCAAGCATATATAAAACTACAAACTAAACTTATCTATGCAACAAATACTACAAACTAAACTATGTATGCATAAGACCAATTATACAACATTGGTAAACTAAGTATACAATATATATAGACTAATTATACACAAAACTAAGTATGCAACAAATACTACAAACTAAACTATGTATGCATAAGACTAATAATACAACATTGGTAAACTAAGTATACAATATATGTAGACTAATTATACACAAAACTGATCTATGTATGATAACAAATGCTACACATAAATCTAATTGTGTATCATAGCTATCTATACAACAAAGTTACAATATGTATACACCAAGGTTGAACTACATATACAGACTACAAATAAACTAATATACCACATATGTCAACTAATTATACAAAAAGATATAAACTATGTATATAATATGCCAATTATACAACATATGTATCTTAAGTATACAACAAAAATCAGTTAAGTATACAACATATAATATTTTTAAAATAAACTGTGTATAATACCAAGTATACAATATCTGCGACTTATGTATACAACAAAAATCGACTAATTATACAACATATACCACTTGTATACCTGCCCAATGCCACCTGCCGACGAAGGCCCGGGATGAGATGACTGTTTCTCTTGACCAGTCACCAATCTCTCCAACTGAGGTTGCAGTGAACCCCCCCCCCCCAAATATGGTCCATACACATATCCCTGCCCAAATCCACCATGTTTGAACTCTTTATAAACTCTTTCCTTGAACTTATCCATGGTCCATGAAGCCATAGCCGGTAAAGTCCTCGGCACATCCCTCCCAAGCACACACACTCTATCCAAATAAAACACCTACGTATACAAAGAACATTGAATAAGTGACAACCACATTAAACTAAAAAATTGGAAAAAGGCAATGCAATGGCAATTTACTGTTAACAACAGCACCGGGCCGTTGAACTCAAGCTTGTTCGTCTCATTCCACTTAACTCTTTTAGATGTAAGGGTGTTCAATGTGTAATCCCACAAATTAAACTCCCTGATTCTTGACACATCGTCGAGGCAATTCAGAATAAGTGGGTTGATGTACCCACACTGTAAATTTCCAATAAGAACGCTGTGAACAAGCGTCACGAAATGCCTTCTAAACCAGTCCCCGCCGTCTACGCACTCCATCATCCTCACAGCTAAGTCACCAACAAATCACTCTAGAGAAATCCGAAACATTGTACGCCACTCGTCATACAAACACATTTCCCATTTTTTTTTTTTCAATAGCCACATCCCCATTAGGGAACCCCAAAAGCCTACCAACATCTTCACTCTCAATGTGGACACGCCTACCATCATCAAATGCAAGTTCACTACTTAAAGGATTGAAATTTTCAACTAACCAACACGTGAGCTTTTTATTGAAATCCTCAAATTTCAGGGAAAACAAGCCAAAACCCATCTCACGTCGCATTCTTCTCGTCAGCGTGTTTCATAGAAGCAAGAGCATCAACCAAAACCTTGGGTTTCGCCCTAACTTGCGTGCCGGGATATGAACTATCAATCCTTCGCCTCTTTTTGGGCTGCTCGTCTCCGAAACTATCCTCTGCACCACTATTGACCTCTATTTCCTGTTCTTCAACTTGACATTTTACTAGCCACAACACCTACATAAAAAAACACAAATCCAAATATCAAGAACTTTAAACCTCATTTGTTTACATTCCACCTAAATGTTGTATATTTAACATGACAAACTTGTATACTTAGTATAAAAAATATGCATACAAAAATATGTTTATATTCTACTTAATGTTGTGTATTTAACATAATATATCAGTATACTTAGTAAAAAAATCTGAAACTTGTTATGTGTTTCTTACTTGGGGTACACTGATTTGTTTACATTCCACTTAATGCTGTTTATTTAACATAACATATACGAATAGCTAGAATACACCACAACCCCCTACATAAAAAAAACACTTAATTCATATATCAAAACTTAAAAGAAAAATATGTTTATATTCTACTTAATGTTGTATATTTAACATAATATATCAGTATACTAAATAAAAATATATGCATACTTGTTATGGGTTTGTTACTTAAGTTATTTGAGTTCAAATTGCAAAATTTTGCAAAAATACCATAACTGAATAAACGCACAAATTGCGAGGGAATCCTTCAGTAACAATCAAAAATAATGAAAAAATGCAAAAGAAGAAAACAACATACCTTCAATACAAGAACTCAGACGTCGATTTCCCTCTCCTCAAACCTTCTCCACAAAAATCGAACTCCTACACCCACCAAAAATTACTTGGTAAAGACAAGAACATACTGAAATTTGGAGGATTTGGGCCATTAACTGAGAAAAGGAACTCACCTTTACAAACGCAAAAATCGGGCGCAAAATAACCCTTCTCTGCTCCCTTCTTCGCAAAACCCAAACCTTCTACCAACAAAATAACTTGTGAACGGCGAAATAATTTCGAGCTTCAAGATTTTGGTGTGCTTAGAAGACAAACATCCAATTTTTTTGTGCGAGAATACGAACGAAAGTATATTTGGGGGAGAAAAGTATAAGAGTGGTAGGGTTTTTTTGCTGGTGAAAAAACCGTCCAAGAGGAGGTAAACAAAGGGAACCAATTTTGAAAAGACACGACTAAAAATCTATGGTTTTTTCCCCCTAAAAATCGGGAAACTGATAAAGGAAGGATTCTATTTTCCTATTAATTAGCAATTAACGTGATCTACATAAAAACTGATAAATGGTGAAAATACAATCATACCCTTATAACCTAAAAATAACTAAAGAGATCTACACCATTAAAAAATTAAATCAATGGTCTATATGCGGTCTTATGGACTAACCTGAAGGGGTTGGTCTCATTTGAACCAATCTATATATATATATATATATGGAGGGTTATATGAGACCCATGCCTTATGTAAGTGCGTAGGACCAAATCAACCACAAATCAAACAATTTCAATGGCTAATATTAAAGATGCATAAAATATATAAAAGCCTAATTAAATAGATATAGGGGTATATTAGTCCAAAGCAAACAATCAAATCCCATGAAAATAGGAGCAGTTACCCACAATATATCTTACCATTTAAAATAAAATCAAAATCACGAAATTATCTCAAAGTCTTCTCTTTCACCAAGACGTTTGCTACCTCCTCGTAAATTGTTCCACTAAAATGCGGAGGGAACAAAATGTCCGACACCTCTCAGAATCGTTCCTTTTCTTAGGTGTAACATCCACCTTAGATTGACCTTATTAATTTCTTTATGATATTATTATAATTAGCATTATAACATAATTACCATCTTAAGTTAATTTTCATCAGTTGTTTCACTATTAATACTATTTAAAATACTCATATTTCATTTATTTTTCTTATTTTATCAATGATAATGATATATTAGACCCCTGTTATAACATTTTGTTTGAATTCATTTTTTTTAATGAAAGCCCAATCTCTTATTTTATTTTTTGGGTATAACCCAATATTTAAGCCTTAAAGTTGAATAGACCCAGGCCCATTTGGTTCAGTTAACTTGACAAAATCAGTTTTATCTCAATCTTCTTCAGAACCACCATCAGATTCCATTAGCCCACGTTCTTTTCCATTACTCCATTTTCTCGAGCATGACCAACAGTTTTATTCTAACTTCCCACCACATTGAGAGGTTAAGATCAATTTTCGTTTGTAGTTTCACTATTAATCTATAAAAGCAGACTCATAGGCTAGTGTATTGGGGAGAAGAAACATTTTCGGACAAAAACCAAGAAAAAGGTATAGACTAACTTTTCTTTTTGACGTAAAATTGGCCCCTTCGATATAATATTTTTCCTCTTATTATTCAAATTCCCAATCCCATTGCCAACACCTCCAAGAAAAAGCCGAGAAGAAGATTTATAGCGGTACCCGAAATCGTAGTTAGCGGCGTGCGTGTGTTCGGCCGCGACGCCGTTGATCGCTGTCGAATCCCAAAATCTCAGCCCCGCTTCTATTCACCGGTGTGCGGGGTGTGCGAGCGTGTAGCGACGACAAGATACGGGTTGAGGTGTTGAACGAACGGAAATTGGGGACGAACAGAGACGAGGGAGAAGAAATATATTCTGAAGTTTTGTGTTGAATGTCGTCAAATAACCCACTGACCGAAATCAAACCTTTATCCTTCCACCTCTCAAACTAATTGTTTGATTTTTATCACAATTCCCAACACATTGTCCTTATCTTTTATTTTTAAAACATTCAGATTCTTTTATTATCTTACATCTTACATTATATATATATGTAAACGTGTATATATATATATATATATTATAATATAAACATTAAACAGTTTACTTTATCAATCAACTATATATATATATATATATATATATATTAGTGGATAATAGTAGACAATTGATAAAAGCATGTTAAATTTTGTAGGAGCCGAGGAGCACGAAAATTAAGACATCTACATTTCTACATACGTTTTGGCGCATAATTTCTACTTTAAGGTGGGGATTTCATTCCTATGAACTTGTCTTATTTAAATTCAATGTGTTATATTTAACTGTAAATGAGTTGTAGTATGCATGAATTTGACAAGACACTTAGCCTCCGGGCTCAAGGCCTCTCGTGGAGTAATCCACGTTAAACATAGACAATATTTTGTGGAGAAATCCACGTTAAAGAGGTTGTGGAGTTATTCCACGTTAAACAAGACACATGCTAATCTCTTTATTTCATTATTTTTAGCTATTTTACATCATGTGTAGTTGCTAGATAACTCGCTCCCCACTGAGTTTATCACTCACCCCATGCTAAATGATTTTGCAGGTTGACGGAGTTGGATTCGTGACGGAGCGGATGCTAAACTATTTATAAATTAGAAGTTAATGTTTTATTTTTCAAGATTAGAAATGACTCTGGAGAATGTTTTTATTTGTATTATTACAATTTACATTAGGGATATTACTAATGAGTTTAGAAAGCTTTTAATTATTTATTATCATATTTAACGCTTCCGCTCATTTCGAGTTGTAAACATTAGTCATATTCTAGAAAATTTGGGTCGTTACATAGTGGTATCAGAGCAAGGCTTATGATTCTGTAGACTTTTGTTTTCAAAAAAGAAAAAAAAATCTCATTTATAATAAATAATAAATAGGCATCCACCCCTCAGCACAAGGCCAACTCCAATAGGTAAATTTTACATAGATATTTTGAATGGCAGTTATGTATATTTTATACGTGATGATGCATGTGTTCTTTATATTTGATAGTTTGAATCATAGATAAATATATTCACATACTTAGAACCATTAATGATAGTAGATGGACCACATGCGTAAGACTGCTAGGAAGTCCGTACCATGTCCTCTCGCCCAAACTCGTCATAGAGTGAGAGATTTCCGTGACTGTCAAAGGGTTGACCATCATGATGTTGGTGACCATATCACAACTATAGCAATGATGTTTGACAGAGTTAAACAAGATGGAGTGACCGATTATTTTGCGGTTGTGAAGCTAATGGAAACCATGCCTTTTGAATGGCGCGGTCGAGCAAGGACATTAATTCATGATATGATGATTATCACTACAGCTGCTGAGATCCCTGTGATCAGATATGCGGATTATTCAGCTGCACTCTATCAGATGTGGCTCACGGAGAAGATAGAATCGGATGACGAGGAGGAGGACCCAGTTGAGGATCCTATTGACGAGCCAGAATCAGTTGGGGGAAATACTGATACTTGATGGGGTTATCGACAGTGGATGTAGAAGTTCATTAGTATATAGTACTTATTCGTATGTTTAGTTTGTTTTATTCTGGTTGATTTCTTTTATGTATCCTCTAGAAGGACTTCATATATATAATAGTGGAAATTCTCTATCTAGTGCTCGAGTTCATTTATTTATTGATAATTATCGATTGAACGTTATATAGTAAGTAGTTCTCTTCATATTTACGACTTCGTAATAACGACTTTAATTTTCCTCAAAAATAGGAGAATGCCACCTAGAAGAGAATTTCTAGATAGAATCAAGTCCCGACCGGTCCCTCGTGACGATGGTCGCCGTGGTGGAAGTGTCACACATCATTTAAACCACGAAATGGAGTACACTAATAACCAGTCCCAGATGGTCGAACAGTTTCGTCGATACTCGCCACCGAGGTTCACAGGTCGTGAAGATCCCTCATACGTGGAAGGATGGTTCCGAACTTTAGAGAGAACCTTTCGACTCATTGGTTGCACCGATGCACAAAGGGTTATTTGCGCAGAATATCAACTTGTCAAGACGCTTGACCTGGTGGGAAGGTTATTGGAGGACAAGACCTATTGAAGAAAGGGATACTTTATCTTGGAATGCTTTTAAAGATATCGTCAAGGGACAATACTACCCCCAGTTTTATCGAGAACAAAAAGAGCACGAGTTCTGGAATCTAAAACAAGAAGGGCTTACTGTAACAGAGTATGAGAGGAAATTCAACGACCTGAGTTTCTTCGCCACACATTTGGTGGATTCAGATTCTAAGAAAGCTTAGAGGTTTCGCACGGGTTTACGACCAAGGATCCGTCATATTCTTACTAGTCATGGAGACTTATCATATCCGAGACAAGAAAAACGGCTCAAGAGATAGCCGCAAGTCACGACATGGAAACTAAAGAGGTCAAATATTGGGAAAGAGAAAATGGCAAGGACCAAGTCAAAATAAAGGTGGCAATCAGAACATAAATCAGAAGCAAGAAAAACACGGAAAAACTGAAGTAAGGACAGAACCTGACAATCAGTCTAACAATCCCATGTGTGCTAACTGTGGAAAGAATCACGGGTAAGAATGTCTAGATGAACAAGGAAGATGTTTTCGATGCAAGAAGCCAGGGCATAGAGTCTATGAGTGCCCCTTAACAACTTTGAGCGTGGGAACAAAGGTCAGACCTCGGGAGGGAAAGGCTCGGGTATTTGCAATGAGCCAGAATGAGGCTGAGGAGAACCCAGGTACCATGACAGGTATGCTATTAGTGCTTAATACACCTGCATTAGTACTTTTTGACACAGGAGCTACACATTCATTCATGTCTAAGAAATTTCATGCTCTAACCGGAAATATAGATGTTAGAGTAAAAGAACCACTTGAGATTAGTGTACCTTCAGGAGAAATAATTTACACTAACTCAATGATTAGAAATGCACATATAGATGTGAATGGGCATAACCTAGAAGCCGAAATGTATGTGATTAATATGAAGGATTTTGACATAATCCTGGGCATGGATTGGTTGACGAGGCATCAAATGAATATTATGTAAGTCCAAGCGGCTACGATAATCTAGAGGGGGGGTGAATAGATTATCTCCATCTTTTCGATTTCGCCCTCTTTTTCCAACCGAAAGCTCAAAGATAATAACAAAGGTGCGGAATGTAAACAACACACGACGATTTAAAGAGGTTCAACCCACCTAGGGCCTAATCCTCTACCACCCCAAGATTCCTGGGGATGGATTTCAAAAAAAAAGAATTTTATTAATTACCAAAATTAATACAAATTCAACTTACAACACCTTGAAGAGCACCACACTCTTCTTCAACACCACCTTGGAGATTACCACAATCTCCCTTTGAAGATTACCACAATCTCCAACGGCACCTTGTGAAGATTACCACAATCTTCACCCTTGAAGAGCACCACACTCTTCAACACCTCAACAAGAAGATTACCACAATCTTCTTACACCTAACACCTAGATCACCCAAGTGTGTTCTTACCACAAGAACACTCACAAGGATATCTTGTGTTGAATGATTACCCAAATTCAAGATTACAACTCGATAATTGATAATACAATAGAGTGCAAATCGTAATCAAGAATAGCCTAGACCTCAAGGATGTGAAAGTGAATAGCTAGGCAAATTACAACAAGAAATAAGATAAAGTAGGAACAAGTGTATTCTTGAGTGTATCTTGTTGTGTTGTAGTTTTCTCTCTTATAGTGTTGCTTCAATTCTTCCTCTATATATAGAAGATGTCTTGTACATGATAGGCTCCTCTTGGGGACATGAATTAGAAAAATTGCAAGACAATTGAAGAAAAAGTCATAGAAATCAATCCCACAAATTAAGGAAAAGATGTCTCACGCACAACGGTTACATTTTTGTCATCAAACTCAAGGCGACCGTCGGCGCAAGACAAATAAACGCTTGAAAATGAGAATACATATTTACACAGGCGACCGGTCGACGTAGGGTTCGACCGTCGTCCCTACTTCAACCGTCGCACAACTTCAAAAAAACGAAGGGCAAATGTTCTGTTTCAATTTTTGCTCCAGTGCACGGCCGCCTAAGGTCGATCGGCCGACGGCACACCGGTTGCTATAGGGCGACCGGTTGCCTGACCATTTTCTCGTAAACATGAAGTTTTCTGTTTTTCTCAACTTTCAGTGCGGGTTGCCCTATATACGGCGACTGGTTGACCTCAAAACAAAAGTGTTGTCCAATTTTATATCGAAAATAAACTTCAAGAAATACTCCGAAAAATAGTGAAAACATTTTAGACGATCGGGAGTATTAGGACAACATTTAGAAACATTGTTTTGGTGTAAAAAAAACATTGACAAAAAAATCATTAAGAGTGTTGTCCAATTTTGTCGAAGATAAAACTTGAAGAAATACTCCGGAAAATATTAAAACCATTTTAAATCATTTAGGAGTATTTGGACAACCTTTAAAACCATTGTTTTGGTGTAAAATCAAAATCATCAAAATCATGATAAAACCATTTATCAAACAATCTCCCCCTTTTTGATGATTACAAACCAAAACAATTTTAACGAGGTCGATTTTGAAAACAAAACAATTTTACCGGTTAAAGAGAACTATCCGTTGTGAGCGACAATATTCCATGCGAGATATTCAAACACATAGCAAATGCTCCCCCTATCAACATGCACAATAAGAGTTATATAGAAGCAACTTAAACATAAGCTAAAATATTAGCTTTTCGATATTGAGCTTAAGTATCAATAACTTAAAAGCTCCCCCCACAAAGAGACATCATTAGAAACATATATAAGTCCATACTACAACCAATGGACCAAGATTCATACATAACCATAATGCACCAAGTGGACTAAATATGATCCACAACTTATGGCTTTATGAAGCCATAGCTTATAGCTTCTTTTCGTTAATCTTAGCTTTTATGAGCTAATGAGCTTATAACCTGTTTCTCCCCCTTTGGAATCATCAAAAAGAATGTTAGCACGATAAACACATCATATATTCTTAGCAAAGTGCGCAAGTAAACCGATGTATCGAGCCAATTTGAACATTGAAGCTTATAAACCAAATAGGAGGGAAAAGTCGAATCATATGACTTGAAGAAGCTTATGAAAATTCATTTGATAAGCAAAACATGATCTCTATAAATATATAAGATTTTTGAAATCGAGAGAATCATGTAGGTGATGAATTTTTCATTGAAACATTTTATCGAACACTTGGCGGGCGTCAAAAATTGAAAAAGATATATATAGCCCTTGTAAATAAAATCAAGCCAAGTTTTTCATCACCAAATGCAATTTAATAAATATCATTCATCAACAATTAATAATCTCATCACATTCATATAAAATTTCATCACGATAGTACATATAGGCCAAGTTCTCAAGGGTTCAACCCAATTGAGATTAAGGAAGTAGAATTCTTACCATTTGATCGGTAAAGACGAGCAATGATGATGATAGTCGAGCTAGATAATCCCCAAAATATATAATTCATGCATCAAAACTCATTTGAAGTGAATTGTGTGTGAAATTTGCAAAGGGGACGAAAAATGGCCAAAATAAGGTAAAATGGCGAATGCTGAAGACAGAACCGTTTTAATCCAAAATATAGCTCAGACGACGACGGTCGTGGTTGAGGGCGACGGCGACGTTGAGGGCGACGGTTGCCCTCAACCTCATCACCCCACCTGTCTTGCCGCTTTTAATAAAATCCGAATTTTCAACCAAAAATCCAATTTTTCGCCCTAAGTTTTAAAAACGTGCAAAATGCAAACGTATACCTCATTCAATATACATTATGTCATAATCAAGCTCGAAATGAGGTAAAATACTCGGCGGTGAGCGATTAAAAAAAAATCACGAGTTATCCTTGAGACGTAATTAAACACATCTCAAGTTTTTATTAAAACATGCAATCCCTTAACAATTATATCGAATCTCAATATGTTTAGTTCGATTATGACGAACCATAGTTTGAATAATTTTGACCGGACTTGTTATCCCGAAAAATAAGAACATTTTAAAGCTTTGGATACAACAAGTCATAAGAAGAAGTGCCTTTCAAATATTTGAAAATTTCTTTTAACGGCACTTTAATGAGATTCGTTGGGATAGTTTTTGAAATCGAGCATATAGACATAATGCATATGGAATTTCGAGTCTATAGAAATAATACAAGAAAACATACCTCGAATTTGTTTGTCGGCCGATATGCCTTTCTCAACCTTTGTCAATCTTTAGCCATAGAGGTTGAGATGGTTCTTCTTTCTTCAATGCTTAACTCCTTCAAGAGTTCTTTTGAAATATAACCGTCTTCTTGGCATTGAATGATTTAAATTCCAATGATCAAATTTGAGCTTCCCTCATCATGATCATCTTGTTCATCTCAAGTTCACCTACATCAACTTAGGAGAATCTCTTGCACAAAATATTCATTAGTAGCACCAAAAATATTCTCATGAATATGCACAAGCAAACAATCTTGCCCTTTTTCAAGAAACAAGGAGAGTAGTATCAACTTTACCTTTTGTAAAATCATTTAGCAAAAATGGCTAAGTCTATCATACCATACATGGGGTACAAGTTTGAAACCATACAAGGCCTTTTATAAAGATCATTTGGCCTAGAAAAATTTAAACCCCGATAGACTTCTACTTGAATAAAACCATTTAGAAAATTGGATTCAACATCCATTTGGTAAAGCTTGAAATTTTCTTAAAACAAGAATGGGCAAGTAAAATGCAAATAACTTCTAAAAGAGCTATGAGTGCAAATATTACATCAAAATCATTACCTTCTTCTTGAAAATACCTTCGAGCTACTAACCTCGCCTTAGTTCGACCAATGTTGCCTTGGTCATTGAGTTTGTTCCGGAGTGCCCATTTTGCATTTATAATCGTTTGTGATGGCATCAACTTCCAAGTATCATTTCCTTTTTAGATCCTCTTGCAATTCTAAAAACCAATCTTCATCTTGGAGCATCAATTGAGGAATTTGTCTTCTTCATCACTATTGGGCATCCAAATGATCTAAGGTGTTCATAATAGAACATTTACATCCAAAAATTTGGAGTATTTTCTTTTCTACACAACTCAACAAACTTATTAAAGGCATTTCTTATAAAAGCAAGAAAAATAGCACAAGTGTAATAACATGCCTCAATTGTCAACCACAAAATATCTTGCAAAAAAGCATAGTAGTAAGAGACACTATATATATAGACCATGAAGCAAGAAACACATACTTGGCATTTAGAATATCATCAAGAATCTAATAAATCATGCAAGTTCAAATAAGCTTAAGAAAGCTATAAAAGGTCTCTTTTGAAATTTGAAAATCCGATAGCATATAGTTGAGACCTTATTTAAAAGAAGTATTTGAACAAGAGTTGACAAAGCAAATATGTGCAATCAAATATCGAATAGTGCCTTTCAAAAGAAATCTAAAAATCTTCTTAATGGCACTTGTATGAAATACTATGAAAAACAAGCACATAGGCACATGGCAATACATATATCGAGTCTATAAGAGTAAGAATAACACAAGTAAACGTACCTTGATAATTTATGCCCTTTTTTTTTACAAATAATGACGTAAATGGCCATTTGTGAAAATATGTAAATCCTACACAATACTTAAAACAAATCTAGCACAAATCATAATGATAAAAGTGTAGGCTAAGAGATATCGCAAGTAAGTTCATGCCATAAAAATTCATAGGAGATGATAACACACTCTAGTCTAAAAAAATGCACAAGAGTTTTAAAAACATCATATAAGGTCTTCTTTTTCAAAAATATTTTAAAAGCACAAATATATATTGAAGACCTTAATTAAAAAAAATAAATACTTAAAAACTCATTTGCAATATAGGCACAAATAAAAACATGCATACTAACTAGATAAAATGCATATTTTAAATGGAGAGATACGGTTTACCAATTATGCCATTTCCATGGGTTGTGCCATTCCCATTGTTGATGATATCTTCCCCATGAGAAGTCACTTTGTTGATGATGACTTCTTTGATTACTCCATTTCCAAGGTTTGTTGCCTTCCCATTGTTGAAGGTCTCTTCTTCTTTGAAAATCATCTTGTTGATGATGTCTTTGCCATTTCCAAGGATTGTGTTCATCCCGTTTTTGATTATATCCTCTTCTTGGAAATTGGCTTTGTCGAAAATAGTTTCTTCTTCTTTGATCAAATGAAATGGTCATTTGATGCCTTCTTGGCGGTATGAATTTTCTTCGATCATTATTTCGCCGGGTACCTATCAAGAATTTATTTTGTGGTACCCTCATGTGTTTGGGTCCTTTGGGATTAGTCTTGAGACTTTTAGGTCTCCAACAATAATTAGAGCTATTTCTAGCCCGACACGTATTTACCGTATGACCCTTTTTACCACAATAAAAGCATGTAATAATTCTAGGACCATAATGACCGACGTGCTTAGAGACTTGATTCTTTTTCATGTGATTGACACCCTTAGACTTATGATCAAGTTCTAGTTTGAATTATCACAACAATCAACAATATTGGTCATTCTATCGGTACTTTTCAAGTTGGATTTAGATAAATCATTTTTCAAGCAATTTATATCCTCAACAAGAGTACTATTTTCTTTGTCAAGGTTTCTAACCTTGTCAAGAGTGGTGGTGTGAGCACATGATAGTGATTCATAGGAAGTAAATAAACTATCCTTATCATTTTTCAAAACAATGAATTCCTTTTTCAAATTTTTGTATTTAACAAGTAAGTTTTGGAATTCATTTTGTAGCTCATCATAATCATTTTGCAAATCACTATATTCATTTTGCAATTCATTGTCATAAGAAGTAGAGGGTTTAGAACTTACCTCGGTTTCTTCTTCGATGCCCATGAGGCATTGTTCAACTTGTTTATCATGGGAGGTTGTAGAACGCTTATCCCATGTTGTTGGATTTGACGTTGTATCCGTTTGTGAAGTAGATGCTTTTGAGTTGCTCCTTTCATTTGCATATACTTCATAGATGGCTTCTAATTTTTGCCATACTTCATGTGCCGATCGAATACCTACAACATGATCAAATTCCAAAGTGGTAAGTGAATAATGTAAAATATTAAGAGCTTTACCATTTAAGGAGATGATTTTCTTCTCTTCATCATTGAGCTTTTTGAAGCCTTTTGAGGTGTGTGGTGTATCTTTCATCGAAATGGATTCTCCATTAATGACGGTGTTCCAAATGTCGAACCCGCAACCTTGTAGATAGCATTCCATTCTTTCTTTCCAAAAATTAAAATTCTTGGAATCAAATAGTGGTGGCTTGGTGGTGGAGGTGCCGGATAGATGAGCTTTGTTCGTAGCCAACGATCGTTTCTCTTCACTCGTGATGTGAAACGAGCTTGCCAAAGAGTTTGGATCTGATACCACTTGTAAGTCCAAGCGGCTACAATAATCTAGAGGGGGGGTGAATAGATTATCTCCATCTTTTCGATTTCGCCCTCTTTTTCCAACCGAAAGCTCAAAGATAATAACAAAGGTGCGGAATGTAAACAACACACGACGATTTAAAGAGGTTCAACCCACCTAGGGCCTAATCCTCTACCACCCCAAAGATCTCCTGGATGGATTTCAAAGAAAAGAATTTTATTAATTACCAAAATTAATACAAATTCAACTTACAACACCTTGAAGAGCACCACACTCTTCTTCAACACCACCTTTGAGATTACCACAATCTCCCTTTGAAGATTACCACAATCTCCAACGGCACCTTGTGAAGATTACCACAATCTTCACCCTTGAAGAGCACCACACTCTTCAACACCTCAACAAGAAGATTACCACAATCTTCTTACACCTAACACCTAGATCACCCAAGTGTGTTCTTACCACAAGAACACTCACAAGGATATCTTGTGTTGAATGATTACCCAAATTCAAGATTACAACTCGATAATTGATAATACAATAGAGTGCAAGTGTAATCAAGAATAGCCTAGACCTCAAGGATGTGAAAGTGAATAGCTAGGCAAATTACAACAAGAAATAAGATAAAGTAGGAACAAGTGTATTCTTGAGTGTATCTTGTTGTGTTTGAAGTTTTCTCTCTTATAGTGTTGCTTCAATTCTTCCTCTATATATAGAAGATGTCTTGTACATGATAGGCTCCTCTTGGGGACATGAATTACGTAAAAATTGCAAGACAATTGAAGAAAAGAGCTGTTAGAAATCAATCCCACAAATTAAGGAAAAGATGTCTCACGCACAACGGTTACATTTTTTGTCATTAAACTCAAGAAGCGACTTGGCGTCACAAGACAAATAGACGCGTTTGAAAATGAGAATACATATTTACAGGCGGCCAGGTCGACGTAGGGTTCGACCGGTCGTCCTTACTTCAACCGGTCGCACAACTTCAAAAAACGAAGGGCAAATGTTCTGCTTTCAATTTTTGCTCCCAGTGTACCGGCCGCCTGGGGTCGACCGGTCGACGGCACCGTTGCCCTATAGGGCGACGGTTTGCCCGACCATTTTCTCGCAAACATGAAGTTTTCTTTTTCTCAACTTTCGTGTGCGGGTTGCCCTATACGGCGACAGGTTGACCTCAAAACAAAAGTGTTGTCCAATTTTATATCGAAAATAAACTTCAAGAAATACTCCAAAAATAGTGAAAACATTTTAGACGATCGGGAGTATTAGGACAACATTTAGAAACATTGTTTTGGTGTAAAAAAAAACATTGACAAAAAAATCATTAAGAGTGTTGTCCAATTTTGTCGAAGATAAAACTTGAAGAAATACTCCGGAAAATATTAAAATCATTTTAAATCATTTAGGAGTATTTGGACAACCTTTAAAACCATTGTTTTGGTGTAAAATCAAAATCATCAAAATCATGATAAAACCATTTATCAAACATATTAGATGTCAGGAGAGAGAGATAACTTTGAAATTGTCTAAGGATAAAGTGACAATTCTCTACGGAGTAAAGCCTGGTAAGGTACCGCGAGTCGTGTCAGCAATGAAAGCATTGAAAATCCTTAAGAAAGGCAACTGTCAAGGATATTTGGTCAATATGATTGGTAATCAATCCATCGAACTGTCGATTGAAGACGTACCAATTGTGAATGAGTTTGTGGATGTATTTCCAGAAGATTTACCTGAAGTACCACCAGACAGACAAGTGGAGTTTACAATTGACTTGATACCTGGGGCAACACCAGTATCAAAGGCTTCTTATAGGATAGCGCCTAAAGAACTATAAGAGCTGAAAGTTCAACTACAAGAGCTATTTGGACTTGAAATTTATTCGCCCTAGTGTGTCTCCATGGGGAGCACCAATCCTATTTGTTAAAAAGAAAGATGGTTCTCTGAGGATCTGCATTGATTATCGAGAACTGAATCAACTCACAATAAAGAATAAGTATCCGTTGCCGCGAATTGAAGATTTATTCGACCAATTGAGAGGAGCGGATATCTTTTCAAAGATTGATTTGAGATTCGGGTATCATCAATTGAAGATAAAAGAGGCGGATATTTCAAAGACAGCATTCAGAACGAGATATGGGCATTACGAGTTTGTGGTGATGCCATTTGGATTAAGCAACGCCCCAGAAGTGTTTATGGATTTAATGAATAGGGTATTCCATCCATATCTTGATCAATTTGTTATCATTTTTATCGATGATATTTTGGTATACTCACGAGACGAGAAGCAACATGAGGAACACTTAAGAATTGTACTGGAGATTCTTCGAAAAGAGAAGTTATATGCGAAATTTAAGAAATGTGAATTTTAGATAAATCGAGTTGTATTTCTTGGGCATGTAGTAACGACTCAAGGAATTGAATTTGATCCCGCAAAGATTGAGGCGATGATTGAGTGGAATGCACCAAGAAATGCGAATGAAGTTCGAAGTTTCTTTGGTTTAGTTGGCTAATACCGGAGATTTATTGAAGGATTTTCCCAGATAGCAACACCCATGACAAGATTGACAAGAAAGGGAGACAAATTCTTGTGGAATGAAAAATGTGAAGCAAGCTTCCAAGAGTTAAAGAAGAGGTTGACGTCAGCACCAATATTGACGATTCCGAATCCTACAAAAGAATTTGTTGTTTACAGCGATGCATCAAAATAAGGTTTGGGTTGTGTTTTAATGCAACATGGTAAAGTAATTGCCTATGCTTCAAGGCAATTAAAGCCACATGAGCTGAACTACCCCACACATGATTTGGAAATAGCTGCAGTAGTTCATGCACTTATGATTTGGCGACATCATTTATATGGAGGGAAGTGCGAGATTTTCACAGATCACAAAAGCCTAAAATATTTGTTTACTCAGAAGGAGTTAAACATGAGGCAAAGGAGATGGCTTGAATTGGTGAAGGACTATGATTGCACTATTCAATATCATTCGGGAAAGGTTAACGTGGTTGCAGATGCCTTAAGTCGTAAGACAAGAGGAGAATTAGCATGTACATTGACCACTCAGGAACAAATGATTCGAGATTTCTCAAAGATGAGTATTGAGGTGGTTAAACCGCCAAAAAGTACGAAGGCAATTTTAACGACTTTGGTAGTACAACCAACCTTAAGGGAAAGGATAAAAGAAGCACAGACTCGGGATGGGCTTTTGAGTAGTACAAACACGCAAGATGTTTCTAGAAAAGATAAGAGATTCACTATAACAACCGATGGGGTATGGTTGTATGAAGGGAGAATTTACGTACCTGACAATGAGAATCTAAAAAGAGAAATTTTGGTTGAAGCTCACAGCACGCCGTACACTGCACACCCAGGTGGTACAAAAATGTACCAAGACCTTAAGACGATGTTTTGGTGGAGGGGAATGAAGAATGACATAGGGAAATTTGTGGAGAGTTGCTTGACCTATCAACAAGTCAAAGTTGAACATCAACGACCTTCTGGATTGCTTAAGCCACTTGAAATCCCAGAATGGAAATGGGAACACATAACAATGGACTTTGTAGTTAGCTTACCTGCAACAACCAAGGGAAATACTGCAATTTGGGTAATTGTTGATAGAGTGACAAAGTCTGCACACTTTTTGCCGATAAAAATGACATTCAGAATGGATCAATATGCACAAATATACATCAAAGAGATCGTAAGATTACATGGAGTTCCTATGACAATAGTGTCGGACAGAGACACTCGGTTTACATCTAAGTTTTGGAAAAGTTTACAGGATGCAATGGGAACGAGATTAAAGTTTAGCACTGCATATCATCCGCAAACAGACGGCAAATCAGAATGAACAATTCAAATTCTCGAGGATATGTTGAGGGCGTGCATACTGGATGTAGGAAACAATTGGGAGATAATATTGTCGTTGGTGGAGTTCGCTTATAATAACAGTTACCAAGCTACTATTGGAATGGCCCCATATGAGGCATTGTATGGGAGAAAATGTAGATCTCCGCTATATTGGGATGAGGTTGGCGAGAGAAAAGTATTATGACCAGAATTAGTAGAGGAGACAGTGGAAAAAATCAAGAAAATCAGAGAGAGGATTAAAATTGCCCAAGATCGACAGAAGTCGGATGCTGATAAGCATAGGAAGGACCTATACTTTGAAGTTGGGGAAAAAGTATTTTTGAAAGTAGCACCGATTAAAGGGATCATTCGATTTGGAAAGAGAGGAAAACTCCAACCGCGATTTGTGGGGCCATTTGAAATCCTGGAACGAGTCGGAGATCAAGCTTATCGGTTGGCTTTACCGCCAGAATCCGCGTCGGTACATAATGTATTCCATGTGTCAATGCTGCGAAAATATGTACATGATCCGAGTCATGTTGTAAATTATTCGACCTTGGAAGTCAATAAGGATTTAACTTACGAAGAAATGCCATGTGCGGTATCGGAGAAGAAAATTCACAAGTTGAGAAACAAAGATGTATGTTTGATTACGATACTATGGAACCAACATAGCAAAGATGAGGCTACATGGAAACGAGAAGATTAGATACGAGCCAAATATCCGACTTTCTTAAATAGCGGTACATACTTAAATTCCGAGGACGAAATTTTTCCAAGTGGGGTAGGTTGTAACATCCACCTTAGATTGACCTTATTAATTTCTTTATGATATTATTATAATTAGCATTATAACATAATTATCATCTTAAGTTAATTTTCATCAGTTGTTTCACTATTAATACTATTTAAAATTCTCATATTTCATTTATTTTTCTTATTTTATCAATGATAATGATATATTAGACCCTTTTTATAACATTTTGTTTGAATTCATTTTTTTTTAATGAATGCCCAATCTCTTATTTTATTTTTTGGGTATAACCCAATATTTAAGCTTTAAAGTTGAATAGGCCCAGGCCCATTTGGTTCAATTAACTTGACAAAATCAGTTTTATCTCAATCTCCTTCAGAACAACCAGCATATTCCATTAACCCACGTTCTTTTCCATTACTCCATTTTCTCGAGCATGACCAGCAGTTTTATTCTAACTTCCCACCACATTGAGAGGTTAAGATCAGTTTTCGTTTGTAGTTTCACTATTAATCTATAAAAATGCAGACTCATAGGCTAGTGTATTGGGGAGAAAAACATTTTCGGGACAAAAACCAAGAAAAAGGTATAGACTAACTTTTCTTTTGACAGAAATTGGTCCCTTCCTCGATATAATATTTTTCCTCTTATTATTCAAATTCCCAATCCCATTGCCAACACCTCCAAGAAAAAGCCGAAGAAGATTTATAGCGGCCAAGTAAAATCGTAGTTAGCGTCTTTGTGTTCACCGCGATGCCGTTGATCGCCGTCGAATCCCAAATCTCAGCCCCACTTCTATTCGGTTGTGCGGGGGGGTGGCGTGTAAGCAAGAACGAGATACGAGTTGAGGTGTTGAAAGAACGGAAATTGGGGACGAACAGAGACGAGGGAGAAGAAATATATTCGTGTTCTCAGTGTTGAATGTCGTCACCCACCGATCAAACCAAACTTTTATCCTTCCACCGCTCAAACTAATTGTTTGATTTTTATCACAAATACCAACACATTGTCCTTATCTTTTATTTTTAAAACATTCAGATTCTTTTATTATCTTACATCTTACATTATATATATGTAAACGTATATATATATTATATGTATAAACATTAAACAGTTTACTTTATCACTCAACTATATATATATATATATATATATATATATATTAGTGGGTATTAGTAGACAATTGATAAAAGCATGTTAAATTTTGTAGGAGCTGGGGAGTACGAAAATTAGGACATCTACATTTCTACATACGTTTTGGCGCAACATTTCTGCTTTAAGGTGGGGATTTCATTCCTATGAACTTGTCTTATTTAAATTCAATGTGTTATATTTAACTGTAAATTAGTTGTAGTATGCATGAATTTGACAAGACACTTATGTTAGATAAATGTTTTTATCAAGATTTTGATGATTTTGTTTTAATAAGATTTTATACCAAAACAATGTTTTTATATGTTGTCCAAATACTCCTAAATGATTTAAAGTGTTTTTACTAATTCTTGGAGTATTTCTTAGAGTTTTTAATTTGATAAAAATTGGACAACACTTTTGATGGTTTTGTTTAAATTGGTTTTTACACCAAAACTATGTTTATAAATGTTGTCTAAATACTCCCAAATGATTTAAAATGTTTTTACTAATTTTTTGGAGTATTTTTTGAAGTTTATTTTTTGAAAAAATCGGACAACATTTCAAAGGGAGGAGACGGCCGCCCAAAGTGGTCGACCGGCACCAAGATAAGAAACACGAAATGAACTTACAAGTTTTGAAAAAAGAGGAGGGGACCGGTCGAGGGAGGGCCGACTGCCGCACCGGGCGACCGGCCGAACCCCTCCGACCGTCGCACCCCGCAACCCCTACCTGGATCGCACTATTTTTTAAAAACGGCCGAAATCTTCAACAGGCAACCGGGTCGCCGCATGTTATTTTTTGACAAAAAAATTCTAACCGTTGTAATCAGGCAAAGAAGATTTGCTTTTCAATTTTGTACAATATTTCTACATCTTGTGATCTTCTTTTTGTAGACAAAAGTGAAGACAGAGGAGCCTATGTTGGGAGCCTATGTTGGTGAAGCTTCCCTATAAATAGAGGATGAATTGAAGACACAAGAGACAACACATACAAGCAAAATACACAACAAGAAATCTGCAAATTGTTCAAGCTTTCATTTTTACATTCTTGTTGTAATAGCCTAAGTACTTTCACTTGCACATCTTTGAGGTCTAGGCTTTTTGATTCTTGATTACACTTGCACTCAATCTTTGTATTGGTTTCATAGAGTTGTAATCTTGAATTTTGTCCATCATTCAACACAAGACATCCTTGTGAGTATTCTTGTGGTGAGAATACACTGGGTGATTTAGGTGATAGGTGTTTGAAGAGTGTGGTACTCTTCAAAGGTGGTGAAAGGAGATTGTGGTAATCTCCTTGAAGGTGTTGTAAGAGGATTGTGGTGATTCTCAAGGTATTGTATTAATTGTGGTAATTAATAAAATTCTTTTTTCTTTTTGAAATCCATCCCGGAGATACTGGGGTGGTAGAGGATTAGGCCCTAGGTGGGTTGAACCTCTTTAAATCAACGAGTGTTGTTTAATTTTCGCATTTACATTCTTGTCATTTACTTGTTGATTCGAAAAAGGGTGATTTGCAAAAAAATCGGCATAATCTATTCACCCCCTCTAGATTATCGTGAGCCACTTGGACTAACAAGTGGTATCAAAGCCAAACTCTTTCGCTAAGCTCGTTCCGAGTAAAGAGGAAAGATCCATGGCTACGAATGAAGCTTATCTCACCACCGCGCCTCCACCAACAAGCCACCACTATTCGACGCCAACAACTACGCATTTTGGAAAGACCGCATGGAGTGCTTTCTACAAGGATCGCGGATTTGATATTTGAAATGTGGTCATTGAAGGAGTTGCTCAACCAACAACAAAATTGGAGGATGGTACCACTACTCCCAAGCCATTCAAGGAGTATGATGAAAATGACAAGAAGGCTTTCTCTCTAAATGGTAAGGCCTTAAATATTTTACATTGCTCTCTTTTACCGCCACCGAATATAATCGCATAAGAGGCATACGGTCGGGCACATGAAGTTTGGGAAAAATTAGAAACCATTTATGAGGGCACAAAGAAAGTAAAGCAAGCAAGAAAAACAATGCTTGTGAAAGACTTTGAAAATTTCAATATGCATGATGGTGAAAGCATATCAAAAATGGTGGAAAGGCTTGACAACATTGTCAATCCTCTTGTGGCTCTTGGAAAGGTCATCTCCGAAGAAGACAAGGTGACCAAGGTATTAAACGCCTTCCCTACTCATGGTCCGAAAAGGTGACGGCAATCACGGAGCTCAAAATCTTGAGACACTCAAGTTTGATGAGCTCATTGGGAATCTCCTCATTTATGAAGTATATCTCAAGGAGAGGAAAAATTCTCAACCATCCACCTCTAAATCGGGTACGCAAAATATTATTAAAGGCTTAAGATCTTCTTCTAATAATGTTTATTATGCTAGTGATGAGGATGATGAAGAAACAAATGACTCTTGTTAGAAAATTTGCAAAATTTGTAAACAAAAATAAAGCAAGAAAGCCAAGAGACAATTCTTGCTCCAAATGCGGAAAATCCGGGCACTACATAGCCGATTGCCCAAAATTAGCGGAAGAGGAACAAAAGAAGAAAAAGCCTTTTCCGAAAAAGAAGGCGTTAAATGCGGACGTCAAAACTTGGGATGAATTACTTGAAACAACCGACGAGGAAGGAGAATCCGAACATGGTCTTATGGCCATAGACGATGAAAATACCGAGGTACGCTCTAATGCTTCATCTTCTTCCCTAGTTGATGAATTACAATGTGATTTTGATGAATTGCAAAATGAGTTTCAAAATTTGATTGTTAAATACAAGAATTTGAAAAAGGAGCATAAAGAGCTTAAACTAGAAAAGGATAAATTATTTACTTCTTATGACTCTCTTGATAAAGCTCATGCTATTACTCTTACTATGGTCCGTACTCTTGAAACCGAAAAACAAACGCTCACAAATGATATTGAAAATTTGAAAAAGGATGTGCATCGATTCAATTTAAGTACGGATAAAGTCACAAAAATTTTAGATGCACAAAGAGGTGAGCATTCTAAATTAGACTTGGTTATAAACCTTTTCAAAATGCTTTTAAGAAAAAGACCAAGGTCCAACCTTTGTGCGTGCTAGTAGTCCTCGTATTATTACTTGTTTTTATTGTGGTAAGAATGGACACTATGTTAGCAATTGTAAATTGAAGAATAATATTAGCTATTATTGGAGACCTAAAGGTCTCAAGGCTAACCCCCATGGACCCCAAAATTATAGGGTACCTCAAAATAATTCCTTTGTAGGTTATAGGGGCTATAACAACAATGGAAGATTCAAAATGGCTCGTGGACAGCGGATGTTCACGCCATATGACCGGAAAGAGAGAACTTTTTACCAACATCAAGATCCAAGAAGAGGGTATGGTCATGTTCGACAATGGCAAAGGAAGAATTCTTGGAAATGGAGAAATTGGTAACTCTTCTTTCTCTTTTAGTAATGTTCTTTTAGTAGAAGGGCTTAAGTTCAATTTGATAAGTGTTAGCCAACTTTGTGACTCAAATTATAATGTTGTTTTTAATAAAGAAAAATGTCTTATTTCCAAAAATGATAAAATTATTTGTGAAGCAATTAGAAAAGGCAATCTTTACAAAATTTGTACAAGTGATTTGGTTAGTCAAAATGTTTCTTGTCTTGTCGCCAATAATGATTTAACTAGCTTATGGCATAGGCGACTTGGACATGTTGGATACAAAATTTGCAAACTATTTACAAAAACCAACATGTAAAAGGACTACCCAAATTGAATTTTGAAAATCTTGGCTTATGTGACACTTGTCAAAAAAGAACAAATTAGTTAAGAGTAGTTTTAAGCCCAAAAATGAAATTTCCACTACCAAACCCCTACAAATGCTTCATCTTGATTTGTATGGGGATATTGGTACGACAAGTCTAAAGTGGAAAACATTACACTTTTGTTATAGTTGATGATTTTTCTAGATATACTTGGGCTCTATTTCTTACAAATAAAAGCGATGCCGTTAATGAGTTTGTTAAGTTGTGTAGACTCATTGAAAATGAAAAGGAAGATACTATTAAGTCCATTCAAGTGATCGAGGTGGAGAATTTGACGGCGAATTTAGAGTCTTTTGTGAAACCAAGGGATATAGTCATAATTTTTCGGCTCCAAGGATACCTCAACAAAATGGAGTAGCCGAAAAGGAAGAATCGGACACTTCAAGAAATGAGTCCGTCCATGCTCAATGAATTTTCACTTCCAAAATATTTTTGGGCGAAGCCGTAAGATCGCTTGCTATGTCATTAATCGAGTTTATATTCGTCCTAAAATGAATAAAACTCCATATGAGCTTTGGAAAGGAAGAACTCCAAATATTAGTTATTTCAAAATATTTGGATGTAAATGTTTTATTTTGAATACTAAGGATCAATTAGACAAACTTGATCCTAAGGCCGATGAAGGAATATTTATGGGGTATTCAATAAAGAGCAAAGCATATCGGGTTTATAATAAGACTAGTGGGGTTGTTGAAGAATCTATCCATGTCAAATTCAATGAAGCTTGGTGTTGAAAGGATACCCAATGATGAAAGTGATGAAGAGGATATCATTGAAACCATTGTTCAAGATGAAACTCAAAATGATCAACCTTCAAGCTCAAGTGTTCCTCAAGAAGATAAAGGTGATACTTGAATCTTCCCGTAGCATTGAAATTTAAGGAGATCACCCAAAAGATCTTATTGTTGGTGATCCCCTTGATAAAGTAATGACTCGAGGAAAATTTGCCGAGAAAGCTCTTATATCTCAAAAAGAGCCTAAAAATGCTAAGGAAGCCATTGAAGATGAGGATTGGTTTTTAGAAATGCAAGAGGAGTTGAATCAATTTGAAAGGAATGATGTATGGGAATTAGTACCTTGTCCTCCATCTCAAACCATTATTGGTACAAAATGGGTATTTGGAACAAGCTCGATGACCAAGGCAATATTGTTCAAAAAACAAAGCAAGGTTAGTAGCTCAAGGTTATTGTCAAGAAGAAGGTATTGATTATGATGAAACATTTGCACCCGTAGCACGTTTAGAAGCTATTCGTATTTTACTTGCATATTCTTGTTTTAAAAACTTCAAGCTTTACCAAATGGATGTAAAATCCGCATTTTTAAATGGTATTATTCAAGAAGAAGTCTATGTAAAACAACCTCCGGGTTTGAAATTTTTCTAGGCCTAATGATGTTTATAGACTTAAAAAGGCCTTGTATGGTTTGAAACAAGCACCCCGTGCATGGTATGATAGACTTAGCTCTTTTCTTTTGCAAAATGGTTTTACAAGAGGTAAAGTTGACACTACTCTCTTTGTTTTTGAAAAAGGGCAAGATTGCTTATTAGTGCAAATTTATGTTGATGATATTATTTTTGGTGCTACTAATGAATCATTGTGCAAGAAATTTTCTAAGTTAATGCAAGGTGAATTTGAAATGAGCATGATGGGGAGCTCAACTTCTTCCTTGACTTCAAATTAAGCAATGTCAAGAAGGAATATACATTTCTCAATCAAAGTATACAAAAGAGCTTCTAAAGAAGTTCGAATTGAAGAAGGAAGAACCGCTCTACACCAATGGCAACAAATGTCAAGATAGACAAAGATGAAAAAGGCAAGTCGGTTGATGAATCCAAATATCGAGGTATGATTGGTAGTTTACTTTATTTAACCGCAAGTAGACCGGACATTCTTCATGCCGTATGCCTATGCGCTTTTTCAAAGCAATCCCAAAGAATCTCACTTAAGTGCCATTAAAAGGATTTTTCGATATTTGAAAGGCACTATTCAATATGGTTTATTTTATCCAAAGAATGAAAATTTTTCTCTTAAAGGTTATAGTGATTCGGACTATGCGGAAATATTGATGATCGAAAAAGTACTTCCGGATCATGTCAATTTTTAGCGATTGCCTAGATCTTGGTTTTCAAAGAAACAAAATTGTGTTTCACTTTCAACGGCTACGAAACCGAATATATTTCCGGCATTTTGTTGTACACAACTTCTTTGGATGAAACAAACTTTAGCGGATTATAAATGTTCTTTTGAAAATGTTCCTATCTTTTGTGATAACATATCCGCTATAAATATTGCGCAAAAATCGTTCATCATAACCGTATTAAACATATTGAGATTCGACATCATTTTCTAAGGGATTGTGTCTCAAAACGAAAAATTGAGATATCTTTTGTACCATCTCAAGATCAATTAGCGGACATTTTTACAAAACCGCTATCTTCCGAGACTTTTGCATCGATACGAGCTCGGTTAGGCATTATGCATATTAAATGAGGCTTACGTTTGCATTTTGCACGTTTTTAAAACTTAGGGGGCGAAAATCGGATTTTTGGAAAATTCGATTTTGAAAAAATGACAGATGAGTGGCTGGGGAAGGGTTGAGGGCAACCGTCGCCCTCAACGTCGACCCGGCGCCCTAGGCTATAATTTGGGTTAAAATGGTTCTGTTTGATTCGTCACTTTAACACATTTTGGCCATTTTTCGTCCCTTTGCCAAAATCACTAAAATTTCACTTCAAATGTATTTTCTTGTATATGTTTCATCTTTTGACTTCATTAAGCTCAATTATCATCATCATTGCTCATCTTTACCGAATAAATGGTAAGAATTTACTCCATTTGCTCAATTGGGTTGAACCCTCGAGATTTTGACTTATTTGCAAAATTATTGATGCTAGTTTCATATGAATGTGATGAGCTTAATATTTATGATGTATTGAATGTTGTTTGAACTGAATTGGTGATGAAAATTTTTGGATTAAATGAATTTCAAAGGCGTTATATGCTTCTAGTTTTATTCAATGCACGCCAAGTGTTCGACAAAATGTTTCAATGAAAAATTCATCATCTACATGATTCTCTCGATTTGAAAAGTCTTATAAGTATATAGAGATCATGTTTTATCAATCAAATGAGTCATTGCAAGACAATTGATCAACTTTTCCCTTTTATTTGGAATTTAAGCTTCAATTTTCAATAAGCTCGATAAATCGATAAATTTGCGCACTTTGATATGAATATATGATGTTTTTATCGTGCTAACATTCTTTTGATGATTCCAAAGGGGAGAAACAGAAAATGTTCATATGCTCAAAGAAGCGAAAATAAGCTTGCAAGAAAAGCTATAAGCTAGGGCTCTTGAAAGCCATAAGTCAGAACAATGCTTAGTCCATTTGATGTATTGTGGACTTTTATGCTTGACTAATGATGTTTTGTGACAGACAGGGGAGCTTATAAGCTCATGGAATTCAAGCTTAAGTTGTGAAAGCTAAGCTTTTAGCTTTTAGTTGTTGCTTGTATACTTGTTCTTTATATGCATGTTGATAGGGGAGCATGTGCAAAAATGATTTTGAAAAATCTTTGCTCCTATCCTTGTGTGCTTGTACTTATGATGTATCTTGTTTGTAATTGATTGTTGTTTTAAGACCGGAAAATTTGTTTTGTTTTAAAATCGACCTTCTAAAATTGTTTTGGTTTGTAATCATCAAAAAGGGGGAGTTTGTTAGATAAATGTTTTTATCAAGATTTTGATGATTTTGTTTTAATAAGATTTTATACCAAAACAATGTTTTTATATGTTGTCCAAATACTCCTAAATGATTTAAAGTGTTTTTTACTAATTCTTGAGTATTTCTTAGAGTTTTTAATTTGATAAAAATTGGACAACACTTTTGATGGTTTTGTTTAAATTGGTTTTTACACAAAAACTATGTTTATAAATGTTGTCTAAATACTCCCAAATGATTTAAAATGTTTTTACTAATTTTTTGGAGTATTTTTTGAAGTTTATTTTTGAAAAATCGGACAACATTTCAAAGGGGAGGTCGACTGTCGCCCAAAGTGGTCGACCCAGACACAAGATAAGAAACACGAAAGAACTTACAGGTTTTTTGAAAAAGAGGGAGGGGGACCGGTCCAGGGGAGGGTCGACCGTCGCACTCGGGCGACCTGGCCGAACCCCTCCGATCGGTCGCACCCCCGCAACCCCTACCTGGATCGCACTATTTTTTAAAACGGTCGAAATCTTCAACAGGCAAATCCGTCGCCCTATGTTATTTTTTGACAAAAAAATTCTAACCGCGCAACTGTGCAACAAGATTTGCTTTTTCAATTTTGTACAATATTTCTACATCTTGTGATCTTCTTTTTGTAGACAAAAGTGAAGATAGAGGAGCCTATGTTGGTGAAGCTTCCTATAAATAGAGGATGAATTGAAGACACAAGAGACAACACATACAAGCAAAATACACAACAAGAAATCGCAAATTGTTCAAGCTTTCATTTTTACATTCTTGTTGTAATAGCCTAAGTACTTTCACTTGCACATCTTTGAGGTCTAGGCTTTTTGATTCCTCGATTACACTTGCACTCAATCTTTGTATTGGTTTCATAGAGTTGTAATCTTGAATTTCGTCCATCATTCAACACAAGACATCCTTGTGAGTATTCTTGTGGTGAGAATACACTTGGGTGATTTAGGTGATAGGTGTTTGAAGAGTGTGGTACTCTTCAAAGGTGGTGAAGGAAGATTGTGGTAATCTCCTTGAAGGTGTTGTAAGAGGATTGTGGTGATTCTCAAGGTATTGTATTAATTGTGGTAATTAATAAAATCATTTTTTCTTTTTGAAATCCATCCCGGAGATACTGGGGTGGTAGAGGATTAGGCCCTAGGTGGGTTGAACCTCTTTAAATCAACGAGTGTTGTTTAATTTCCGCATTTACATTCTTGTCATTTACTTGTTGATTCGAAAAAGAGGGTGATTTGCGAAAAATCGGCATAATCTATTCACCCCCCTCTAGATTATTGTAGCCACTTGGACTAACAACTTAGCCTTCGGGCTCAAGGCCTCTCGTGGAGTAATCCACGTTAAACATAGACAATATTTTGTGGAGAAATCCACGTTAAAGAGGTTGTGGAGTTATTCCACGTTAAACAAGACACATGCTAATCTCTTTATTTCATTATTTTTAGCTATTTTACATCATGTGTAGTTGCTAGATAACTCGCTCCCCACTGAGTTTATCACTCACCCCATGCTAAATGATTTTGCAGGTTGACGGAGTTGGATTCGTGGCGGAGGCGGATGCTAAACTATTTATAAATTAGAAGTTAATGTTTTATTTTTCAATATTAGAAAAGGACTCTGGAGTATGTTTTTCTTTGTATTATTACAATTTACATTAGGGATATTACTAATGAGTTTAGAAAGCTTTTAATTATTTATTATCATATTTAACGCTTCCGCTCATTTCGAGTTGTAAACTTTAGTCCTATTCTACAAAATGTGGGTCGTTACATTAGGTATATATAAAATATTGCTTAATTGTTATAATAAAGGTGCTTATGAACATGAACAATGTTGCTTATTTATTGATTCTAATTTGTGTTCTTACAGTAAAATTTGTGCTGAAAAAACTATCATTTTATGCAACAAAAAAAAATTGCTTACATAACAGACTCATATTGCTTGTCCATCAAATATATGTTGCATATGCATGACAAAATGTCTAATCGTGTCCTTAGCGTTTACGAAGAAATAATTTGTTAACTACCTACATATTTTTTGCTTATCTATTGAATATATGTTGCATATTCACTGTCAATTCAATTCATTTCATGAGTTTCGGATTTTTAAGACCAAAAATATTCTTACATATCTATAAAGTGTTGCTCCACGGTTCTTATAAAGTTGCTTATGAATATGAACAATGTTGTTTTTTGATTGGCTCTATGTTCCATGCTTAACTACACAATAGATAATGAAAATATACCTTGATATATTTTAATAATAATACAATGAAACAGTGATGATTAATAATATGACTGAGCAACGGACGGAGTGCAAACAATCAAAAACTTATCACTTGCATAAATGACGTTGCATATGTTATACCATAATATTGCTTATATAACATTTACATCCTGCTTAACAATTCTAAAATTAAACCAAACCCTACCACAAATTTAAAAATCCAAAACAACATATATTGTTCAACCATTTGTTCAAAATTAAAAAACATCAACATTGCTTTGCTATAATCCTACATTGTTCCAGCAAACTTCTTCGCCTCTCTCAGATTCAATTCCCTCTGCTCATTCATGTCATCCAAACAAATCGCAATGGCATATTTCCTACATATCATCAGTATTTGCGTCTCGTTATTTTTCTCCAGCCCACCCTCCCAATTTCTAGTACCTCCTCCCACATAGGTCTCCATGTGACGCATAGTGAAAATGGTGGCTTCTTGGACTTTGCAAAATTGTACATTCCATGTAACCTCTTTGGGTGCATTTTCAAGTAGCGGAATTATATCAACAATATCCGCACCAAAGAATGACAACTTTTGCAAGACTCTGGATGCATACTCCTGGTAAAAATATTGACAAAAAATATTAAATACACAACAAGGTCAATAACTGTATAAACATACAATTATATAAACTAATCAATCTACACAAAGCCACGACAAAAACATCTAAAAAAATAACCCAACGATATGAAAGCATCATTTTATATCACCATAAGCAGAATATTTGGTCTTTAATTACAAGCAATATATTTGTACCAAGTATTTTTTGTCTTTATAAGCAATATCTACTGCACGCATAAGCAAGTTGTATTAGCAGCATAAGCAACTCATATACATCTACCCGTACTATCACTAAAAAAAATTACAGTTACAACAAAAAAGCGACATTTTCTATCTACGTAAGCAAGATCTTTCTGCTTAATAAGCAAACATTTAACAGTAAAAAACAAAACCAATTTCTGCAACGTACAAGCAACATTTTATCAATACATGAAAAAATATAAAATTGACTACATTAAAATTAAATTAAGTCCATGACAATGTAATCTTACTTAAAATAGTAAACAAAGCATACGTAAGCAATAAAACAAATATACATAAGCAGTGCTAAAGACATCAATAAGCAGTTGCCCATTTTTAAAAAAACAG
Organism: Rehmannia glutinosa; assembly: GCA_016081115.2. Lineage (NCBI taxonomy): Eukaryota > Viridiplantae > Streptophyta > Magnoliopsida > Lamiales > Orobanchaceae > Rehmannia > Rehmannia glutinosa. The sequence goes on along the minus strand of JABTTQ020002707.1, from coordinate 39,571 downwards.
AGCAATCCTAAATAAACCATATTTCCCCATTTTTTTCAATTACAGGCAAAACAAAATTACCCCACTCTAACCTCCATCAAAGCAGAGCAAATGGTCAAACAAAATCCGTAAAGAACCTATTAAAAAATAATCAAATCATACACCCCTAAATCCATCAAACGAAAAAAAAAATAGAAACCCAGGAAAATCCTAGGGTTTAAAACTATGATAACATCAAAAAATTAACAAAAAATCAGAATATTATATATTATCAATGACTTGTACAATAGATTGAACCCAAATAGACTAAAAAAAAATCAAAAACATTCCACCTACAATGTGGCTGTCGACTCAGAAAAGAATGTGAGGCCTTTCAGACGACTCGGAGATGGTGCCACCTCGAATAATTGCCGCCGAGTTGTTGCCGCCTCGAAGAACAACCAACGAGAAGATGATTATAGGGTTCTTTCGCGAGAGAGAGGTGAAGAAATATTTCATAAACAGAGAGAGAGTTTCGTCCGGGAGAGAGTTTCATCCGAGAGAGTTTGGTTTGTTTCAGCTTTCCAAGACTCAAAAAAGAAGATTTGGATTAGAGAGATCACAATGAAAACCTATCCCTTAATTCTAGGAATGTGAAAAGCCACTACCAAATATAACTCCCCCCTAATAACTAATATAAAGTTGGGTTTACCAAAAAGTCATTTTCTTCAATAAATTAACCATTAAAAAAACAAAAAAACTGATTAATCTAGACCATTTAAAAATTAAATCAATGCGTCAGATTTGGTCTCGTGTACTCACATAAGTTATGTGGACTCACTGCATCCAAATCCTATATATATATATATATAGAGAGAGAGAGAGACAACTCACATTTAGAAAAAAAAATCAAGTGTATTCGCTCCAATATTTTTGAGCAGACCTCCCCTTCTCACTTCTACCAACAAAACAATATAATATGCACATACCTTGTTCCTGCATAAATAGATGGCAGTTAGAAATTCACAGGTGATAAGCAAACACCAATGTATTATTTATATCATTTGATTCCGTGAATACCGTACAAATGCCTTCAACATAGTCAAACAAACCAACCACAATAGCCACTAAGTCAACATAAGTATTGATCATTCAAAGATGCCCATAAATTCTAATGGTAAGTTGAAGGCATCATACAAAGCGATGATCAATATAGTAATTAACCAAACAAAGAGCATGACCAAAGGGCACGATTAAAATCAACCAGCAAATTAGTTTCATAAAACTAATAAAATTAATAAATGAAACATAATTCTGGACTATCATGAAAAGATTATCCAATATGTACTTTCCTCTAAGCCTTTCATATCACTGAAGTTTTTCCACGCACCAAATATTAGATCAAATATCTAAGAAAGAGTGCCGACAGTTGTATCATCCAGCCAAATCATTTTTTGGTAGGCAAGCGCTAGACATATATTCCTAAATGCACAAGTTTTTGTGTTCGTGGAATATACAAAGAATATAGTAACTTAACTTCAATATCCACTGCCTCAGATTGACAGTTGCAGCCGAGAACGTCTTCTTCCCATATGGACTTGTCTTGAGCAATAATTTCCAAATTAAATTCTGCATTCAAGTCTCCTTCCGTCCAATATCTTCTGCTCTCAAATTGGTATTTCGCTTTAGATCTTCTGCCGTTTGAGTCCATTCTCTGCTCTTTTTGTTTTACAATCGTATCAGTTTTATAAAGTAAGAAAACAACAGAAAACATCAAGTTCACCAAAATGCTAAGTCATATAAGTATGATGTCTTTGCAATTTCAGGAGGTGGACAAAACAAACAACATAAATTAAACCAAAAAAATGGTTCTGACAAAATTGAGCGGAGCAAAAGGAGAACAAGAAACCAATCTCTATATTTAGAAAAATATGACTGGTTTTATGCTGCAAAAACAAACCCCCCATCAAAGTTTGCCCCATCATATCCTTAAATACTTCACAGTTGATATTACATACAGTTTTTTTTTTTTTTAAAAAACTCATAAATATGATAAGATTCTGTCACAAATAAATAACAAATGCAACACTTCCATAGTTTTATGTTGTACGAACTCGTTAACTATCACACTGGCCAAAATTCTTTTTGTTTTTATTTTTTCCCCTACTTGACGATAAAATTAAAAGCAAAATGATAAATATTGATGAAGATAGTATGAGATACTGTTAAGTAAATAGGAATACCAAAAAAAATGAATAAAGAAAATAATCATACCAGAGAAATAATAAGAAACGATTGAGAAACCCACAAAAGTGATACTTCAGCAAGTGAAATCATCATTAACGCAGGATTAGGCGTTCGCACGCGACGCACCGTTCATACATCGAAGTTCCACCAATAACTTTTCTATGCAATTTTTGCAGGATAACCAAAAATAAAAAAGGTAGAAGCGGAGAAAAATTTATTTTTGCCCCATTGATTTACCCCACGATTTTAAGAGTATGCCTCAAAATAAATTATAGGATTTTTCTTGTTTCACCAATGGTCCCACTGTTAAAAAAATTAACATCAAACTGTCAAATTAAAAGTCAAACTGCGATTTGGGACTAAAAGTGAGAACAATGGGACTAAAATCATCGCGCCGCCCATGGAATCTAATGGGACCAAAAGTGAATTTTTCTCTAAAAACCAAATATAACTAATATCTATTTTAAAAAATATATTATCATTTTAGTTACTATTTTTTTATTTATTATAATTAAAAAATTGACAAGTAAATTAAATGATAAAATTTATAATTCAACTTATATAAAATAAATTTTCTAGAAATCATTTTTAGAAATAGATGTTAATTAATTTTTTTTGTGATTGTGTAATAAAAAAAAAGATGAAATATATGTATCATTTATTTTAATTAGAAAATTAACAAAGTAAAATAAATGATAAAATTTATAACTCAAGTTATAAAATTTAAATTTTCTAAAAAATAACTTTTAAAAGTAGAGGTTAATTATATTTATTTTTTTTGAATGTGTAATACGAAAAAAAAGATCAAATACATGCATATATAACACAGTGCATGTATGTATATATGTAATTTTTTTTTGGGGGGGTGTCCCTATGTTTTTGCTTGATATCTTGGTCTCTTATAACCCAAACATGTGTATATGTAAAGTTTTTTTTTTGTTTTGGAAATGTAAAGTTTGATTTAAAAACATAAAAAATAAAAATATAATATTTAAAAATAAAAAAGTAAAAAAACAATGTGAGCTAGGTTAATATTACTAAAATATTTTTAATAGTATTTATAATTTAACTATACTAAAATATTTTTAATAGTATTTTTCTAAACTTTTTTAAAATAATTCCTATTTTTAAAAATTAAGAAATTATTTAATATCGTAAACTTTTTTATTTTATTGATAGTTGAACTACATATTTCCAATACGTAAATGTGATTTTTGTAATTATTTGTATTTTCAAAATCAAGAAGTGATTTAAATTAAAACAATATAGGAAAATTATTTATTTTTCTGAATATTTTAAGTAAGAAAATTTGTTTTAGTGAAATAAAATGCACCGAGAAAGATATTTTTAGAAAAATATTTGAAGGACGGAGATTTTTTTAGTTTTCAAGTGGGACATTCAAAATATTAATTTAAATAAATAACTCAAAATATAAAATTTAAAATAATTTTTATCATCAATAATATTAAATTTAACCAGAAAAAAGAATAATGGGATCATTTTTGGTTAAAAATTTAACTTTGGTGTCCTATGTGACTATTTTTGTTGTTAAAAATCTAACTTTGGTGTCCTATGGGACCGTTTTTGTCTTCAGTAACGGTTTCCGTTAGTTTTTTAACGGAGTTTCAGTTTCCAAGTCCTATGAGACTATTTTTGGTGAAAAATATCGATTTGGGACTAAATGTGAGTCTAATGGGACTAAAATCATCAGGGGGTAAGTCTAATGGGACCAAAAGTAAATTTTTCTCGTAGAAGCGATAGAAGAAGAATAACTGGGAATAAATTAAAATGTCAAACGAAAGTCAAATCCCAATACTAATTTCAAATCAAAAAAATACAATTTATAAAGATGGAATTAAACTGTGGGTATTTCGAATTAACCCTCGAACAATGCAGAGTGTTAAATATTGAGTACCAATTGAGTGAAATTAAATTAAAAAAAAAAAGAGATTAGATTTTGCCTTTGAGTGTTGTCCCTTTCTGCTATCCTCTTTGCACTCTCCTGAATCCTTCAATCGATTCCTGAATTCTGGCTTTGACTTGAGTGTGTTGAGATGAATGAATTTTACAATTGTGACTTTTGGGATGTAGCTTATTTGTTTTCTGCCTTTTGAGTGTCGTGAGTTGAATTTTATCCGTAGTGCCTTTTAGGACATTTACTGTTTACAACTACAATTTATTAACCATATAAATTTGTAGATTGTAGGGGTATTTTAGTCAGTCATTATTTTTGCAGGAACATTCCTCATTTTAAGATAGTAGTAGATAGTAGATAGGATGACGATTAGGTGACCAAAGGAGCTTTGTGTTATTACAATAACGGCATGATTGGTATGAATGAATGGAATTAGGTTGGAATGGAATGAACTTAGGAATGGAATAACATTAGGAATGGAATGATGTAGTATTACTATTCTTATGATTGGTATGTACAAGGAATGGAGAAATGAATGGATGACGATTTTTTACTTGATTTTGTAACTATCTCTATTTTTTATAAGAAAATTTAGAAAATCAACAAAAAAATTCTATATCAAAATTTTTTTAAGTATTGATTATTTAAAATTGACTATGATTTATTAAAATATTAAATATAACTTATATTTAAATTATAAATAATTTTTTATTTATAACACTACTTTTCGAAAATATAGATTATATCCAACATTTTTAGTCATTTATAGAAAGATAATTTTATTAAAAATAAAATTTGAGTCATTCTTGATGATTGGGAATAGCTAAACCCATGGGGGAGAGGAGGAATGGCCATTCCCTTACTTTTGGGATTAGGGATTCCCATGGGAATGAGTATTCCCATTATTAAAGCATACCAATCGTGAATGAGAATGAAACAAGGAATGGTCATTCCATTCCTACCCCATTCCCACATACCAATCATGCCGTAAGGGTTAATTACAAAAAGTACCCTCAAGGTTTGACCTAATTACAAAAAAATCCAGTTAACTTTCAAAATTACAAAAAGTACCCCTGAAGTTTTATTGTGTCTAACATTTACCCTTTCATAAGTAAAAAATATTTCAAAACACCCCCTCACATTTATAAAAATATTACTAGTTAGCCCCTTAATTTTAACACTAAATCAAACATCAGGGGTACTTTTTGTAATTTTCAAACTTAGCTGGATTTTTTTGTAATTAGGTCAAAAGGAGACCTTGTACTTTTTGTAATTATCCCTTACAGGAAAGACATACAAGATTTTTGCAATTCAAAAGGATGATACCTGAGGTTTGCGAATGTTGATTTAAAACAATATGGCTACAATTATGTTATCTTTGAGAGCAATAGATAATATAATTATATTTGATGATTAGCTACTAAGGGAATGGAGAATAACAATTTTAAATCGCAAGTGAAGCTCTGCAAATAGATTTGATTTTTTGTTGTATTGTTCTGAGCACTCGAGATTTTCTCTTCCAAATTATGTATCATCCCGTATTCCAAATATCACCCTACATGCCAAGTGTATTGATGACATCATTAATTTACACTTTGCGTGATTTAAGATACTTGGAATACGAGATGAAACACAGTTTGAAATAGAGGATCCTATCCGGTTCTGAGAAGACCTTAATTTGCTTTCCTGCCTTCATTATTAATAAGATAAAATATTTACGCAGGTAAAAATAGGACATTACAGTTTTTTATTAAATATTAATTGTGTACTTTCAATTTCTATATTTAATATACATATCTATATAAAACTTCCCTTAAAAAATTACACATGTATATAACTAAATTAATTAAGATATTAAGTTTACTAAATTAGGGGCTTTAGGCATATATTCACTCATTCTTGGGCCCAGTGCGACCACCTCAATGGTCTAGAGGCAGTCATGACTATGTGTGTGATATTCGAATCAACTCAAATTTTTTTTTTTTTTTTTTTTTTTTTGAGAACCGAATCAACTCAAATTTGATCATACATGTTTTGAGCTAATAAAGACAAATCAGAAGTGTCATCTAAATCAATTGTAGCCCCTTGTTTTAATTGCCGAGTCATGACCTAATTTTTGCTCCTCCTAACTAAAGAGATACTACATAATTCAAAGGCAAACATAAGATATTTTTATTATATCATCTACTATGGCGTCAATAAGTGTGTGGTGGAGCTCTTCATCTAATTGGAGATAAAATGAACAATATACCTCAAGCCGTAAGTGTCTTCTTACCAAATTTGTTGTTGTGGGTAATGCATTGTGACATGTCTTCCAACTAAAAACTCGAACTTTCGGTGGTATACTGTTAGGAATTTTATTGTTTAGATTTTGATGAATGCCATGTAAAACTTAGAATAGAAAGTTACCCCAATTCTTGTTGTAAAATGCATTGTAATGAATAGAAAGTGTCGAGTTAAGTCATTCTACGCCCTAACATGCAAGAAGACAATCAAGATCTGGAAGGAAGACTCATGCGAGACAAATTGAGTATGGCAAAGAAGAGTAGACGGAACTCTATGAAGAAGCGGTGAGTGGAGCATCACTCAAGTCAACTCAAGAAAAGCCAAGTCTCAAGTTGAAGTGATGTAAGAGTCATCCATGATTGGAAGTGACTCTAAGTCACCTGGGAAAAGCAAGGAAATGCATCAAGTCGAGATAATCAGTAAAAGAACCGTTGCAGACAGAAATCAAGAGATTTACTTAAACAAGTAATATCTCCATACCACCTTTCTTGGAGTGCTCACCCCGCGTGCGTGCAAAAGGAATGAACCAATGGGAAGCACTACACCGTGTCGAACTCCGAAAAGGTGAAAGAACAATTCATACGAGGAAATGGCAATTCCAAGAACTCGCAAGCCAACGATCGCAAAGTGACTTTCAAAAATAAGCCTATCTCTTCAACGGGCAAATTTTTGAAAGTTCACTATAAAAGGTCGAGAGTTTGTTTGAGAAGAATAAGAATGACACACACGTGAGATATACAAGCATATTAGAAAAATCAAACATTCTCAATCCTCAAGCTACATTACGAAGTACATCAATCCAACACTCACCGTGAAGGAAAGAGAACTTCAATCGCCTTGAAGAGGAAACTTTTGAAAACAAGGGGTCTACATTCCGGGAAGGGTTGTAGAAAGGTTCAAGGTTGAACCAAGTCTTAAGCTTTTGGAGGGCTTCGTGATCAAATCCAAAGAGCTTGAGCAAGTGAGTTGTAGTAGCAAGCGCCGCCCCTGTGAAGAAGCCGAGTCGCACGAGAAGCCAAAAGTGATCAAGGCGTCTCGATCGAGTCCCTAAGGATCAAGTCGGTCCGTTGTGATCAAGACTTGTATCCGGACTGCTTACCACTTTGTAAAACCGATCATTACTTAGTGGATTCCTCCAGAGTTGGAGAAGAGAGGAGTAGAAGAATTACCCCATCTTCAACCTCTATAAAAACTTTATCGTGTCATTTACATTTCAAAGATTTAAATTCCCGCACTTTTAATCGCTTATATCTCACGATAAATTTGCTATCAATTTGATAATTTATAAGTACTAAATCAAGCTCTAAAATTTTGCTTAATCAAACTTAAGGGTGTTAAGTCTTCCATTGAAAAATAAAAACCACAATTGAGTTAAATTATAGCCAACAACCGAGAGTTACTCCATCAACAACTCACCGAATTGAGTCTGAGAGATTAACTCTACTTGAGTGACTAATTCGATTGTCCATCAAGGACACAAATGTGTAGAATCAACTCGAGATTTAAAAGGACTAAATCGAAAATTTGCAAGGTTTATTCAACCCCCTTCTAAACCTTACACTACACCCCTTGGGACCTACAAGTGGTATCGAGCGGTTGGTTCATTGAACCCTCCGCACCGGTTCTCGAACTAGATCTCCAAACTTTTCAAAGTCCGCTTTAGTACTTAAACTTTCAAAACTCTTCTTTATCATTAAAAGTTATTATCATGGAAGCAAATTTGACACGCATCCCTATGTTCACTATTGAAGAATTTGATGATTGGAAAATTCGTATGCGAGCTCATCTCACAAAGATTACATGATGAGATGTGGATAGTGATAGAAGATGGGCCTCTACAAATATTAAAGGTGAACACAAATTTTCACGAAGAGTTGCAACAAGGAAGGAAGATCTCGCTCCCGGATCCGGTGGTTGAAAAACCAAGAACGAGTGGACAAATGATGACAGAAAAAGATACAACCTGGACAATGTAGCCAAGGACATCCTCTACAAAACCTTGACAAAGCCATGTTCAACAAAGTCAAATCATGCAAAACGGCTAAAGAAATCGGGATAAGTGACATTGATTTGTGAAGGCTCGAGCAAATCAAAGAAAACAAATTATCAAGAGTGTCTGTAAATTTGAGAACTTCAAAATGATCTCGGGAGAGAACCTGGATCAACTAGACGCTCGGTTCACTGAAATCACAAATGAGTCATTTACACTTGGAAAGGAATATACACAGAAGGAAATGTGTATGAAGATCCTAAAAAGTCTTCCAAATTGAATGGGAAATGAAGGTCATGGCACTTAGACACTCCATGGACCTATCAAAGACATCCAATCATGAGTTATTCTCGGACCTCAAAGCCTACGAGTTTGAGCCGAGAAGAAAAGACCAGGAAGAGACAAACTGTACCCAAAACAAATGCTTCTAATTGTCAAAGATGGGAAGAGAGCTAAGGTCAAAGAAGTCATTGACCCGGAAAAATAGCCCGATGGTTAAAAGATTCAACAAGTTCTTCAATAAGAACTACAAGAGAGGAAAGGGTGAATCTTCCAGAAGACACTCGGCTCCCTCCAAATCAAGGGATGATAGGCCAACCAAGAGAACAGATCATCAAAAAGTTGAGTATCAAAGGGCCGACAACTCAAGAGTGGAAAAAGCCGATCAAAAGGTGGAATATCTATGCTTTGAATCAGAGACAACCAGTCACTATGCCATTGATCGTCCATATCCTCGTAGTCAATAAATACATAGATGAAGAAGAAAGGAAGGTCTTGAGAGAAAGAAGACAAGAAAGGAAAAAGGCAATGATGGTCGCAGAGATCACAAAACAAATTAAGTCAAGAGAGACAATTGATTCAGAGAAAGCAGAAGCCGACTACTCAAGTGACTCAAGAAGAAGCCCCGATCCGCTTGATGGCCAAAGAACAAGATCAAGAAGATGAGGTACAATCTAACTCAACAAACTCGGACACTAGTGATAGTGATAGTGACACAAAACACTTCATCACCCACTCGATCTTTATGATTCATTAGGCAAAATGATGAAAGATTTTGAACACATTAAATCCTCACACACACTATTGAATGAGGAAAACAAATTTACTCAAAAGTCAAAACTCAAAGCCGATCGAGGAGCCGAGAACTCTAAGTCAAATAGCATGAAAATGAAAGTTTAAAGGAAAATGCTAAATTAGTAGCGAAAATTGCCGCTATAGAAAAGAGGAGAATGACCTCAAGAATGTTATTGCCTCATTCACTAAGGCATCTAAATCATTGGATGATCTTATTATGAGTCAAAGAGAATGTGGAGACAAGACATGCTTAGGATTTAATTCCTCTGCCATGTCAAACCTCAAGAGTAATTTTGGAAAAGGATCTTCAAGTCATGAAGAGTCCGAAAAATCCAAAACTCTAAATGTTGCACACACATTCACTCCAAAGCACAATACTAAGCAAACCGGCCTTGGTTACAAAGGAAAAGGAAAACAGCCCACTTGAGTGTCTTTGAAAGGATGAGAAGAAGAGATTCAATGAGTCCTCAAAGAAACTCCTAACAAAAAATACTCAGAAAAGAAGAGCTACCGAAAATCCAAAAATCCCGAGAAAATACCCAAGCCAAGCCGATTGGAATAATGTGAACTATCGCCAGACGTACTTATGGAATATAAGCCCAAATGGCATAGGCCTAGAACTCAAAGAAAGGCCATTCCAAAAGCATAAGAGCTTTCATCAAAGACACATATGCACCTAGGCACTACACTCAAAGACACCACAATTACCTGGAAGGCAATTGCTAAAACACATATGCAGCATACGGACAAAAGAGACAAATGATGAACCTAAATCCCCAAGCAATTTGCCAGGATTAATTATGATTATGGCAATCGATAGATGGCAACCTCTTAGAGTCAAATCATTTGGCTATAGGTTGGTTGGATCATCTTACAATTCTAACCCCTCGGACCTGCATAAGTATGGGTACCTAAAACTTAATTTCCTTGATTGCGTTCAAGGAAGTGAGTGCCAAGGAACCTGGTACATGGATAGTGGTTAGTCCGGACATATGACAGAAATAAAAGAAATCACAAAATTCAAGGAAGTCAAAGGAGCAAAAGTCATATTTGGAGGAAATGAAGCTCCTGGTGAAATAAGAGGCATTGGATCCATCAAGAGGAATGGATTAGAAATCACAGATGTTGCATATGTTGAAGGACTCAACTTCAACTTATCGAGTATCGATCGGCCACTGTGACAAGGGCTACAATGTCGGGTTCAATACGGGTTTATGCCAAATCAAAGATATTGAATCAAATGAAGTTGTCTTTGCAAGGATGTAGACAAAAAATATGTATGTAGTGGATTGGTCAACTGCAACACCCAAAGACTTGTCTACTAGCAAAGAGCACAAAATGAATCAAGTTGTGGCACAAAAAGTCGAGTCACCCGAATTTCAAAACAATTAACAAAGGCAAGAAGGCATCTTGTAGAAGGACTTCCGGACTCAAGATACAAGAAGGAGAGTATATGTGATGCATGTCGGAAGGAAAACAAATCAAGTCGTCATTCAAAGAAAAGACATGCCCATCCTCAACAAGAATATTGCATCTACTTCATATGGATCTATTTGGCCCAAATGGAACCAAACAAAGATAAGTGGAAAGAAATACACCTTGGTGGTAGTAGATGACTACTCAAGATATACATGGACAATATTCATGTGCAAGAAGAAAGAAACTCTACAAAAACTACCACAAATGATGAAGAGGATTCAAAATGAGAAGAGTCAAACCATTATCAAAATAAGATCGATAGAGAAACCGAGTTTGTCAATGGAATAATAACTCAAGATTGTATTGAGAATGGTATTGGTCATGAACTATCAAAGAACAAGGACTCCACAAATGAGAATGGAGTTGCGAAAGAAGAATGAACCCTCAAAGAAGCAGCAAGACCATGTTAGTCAAGCAGGTTACCAAAAAGATTTTGGTCAAGCAATCAACACACACTACACCCAAAACAGGATGTATGATAAATAGACAAAATGACAAAGACTCCCTATGAGATCCGGACTGAAGAAAACCAAGTGTTGCATATTTCGTAATATTTGGATGTAAATGCTTCATCCACAACAACGGCAAAGACAACCTAAAGGCTTTTGATGGTAAAGCCGATGAGGTATCTTCTTAGATACTCAAACAAAGCAAAGCCTACAGGATACTCAACAAAAGAACTATGGTTACAGAGAATCCATTCATGTAGTATTCGATGAGCCAAATGTAAATGGAGAAGACATTGAAGAGTCACCGATAAGTCAATCATCCAACCATACGTAAGAGTCCCTATGCTAAAGTCAAGTCGAATTATCAATTCGTAGAAGATGAGATAGCTGAATCTCAAAAACAAATGAAAATTTGCGGCTAAGTGATAACGAGAGTCGACCACACCAACACAAACACCGCAAGTCGATCAATCCAGCTAACTTACTCCAACTCCGATGTAAGATGGCCGAGAGACCATCCACCGAACTTGTCATTGGAGATATAAGAGAAGGTGTCAAAACAAGATCCGAACTCAACAAGAAGCCATGTTCACATGCTTCATCTCGCAAATAGAGCCCAAAGATGTGTCACAAGCATTGAAGACACACATTGGATTCAAGCTATGCAAGAAGAGTCAATCAGTTTGAGAGAAATAAAGTATGGGAATTAGTGCAAAGACCCATACATCAAAATGTTATCGGAACCAAATGGGTGTTCGAAACAAGATGAACGAGGAAGGTTCTGTGGTAAGAAACAAAGCAAGACTAGTAGCCAAAGGATATTGCCAAGAAGAAGGATAGATTTTGATGAAACATTTGCCCTCGTAGCAAGATTGGAAGCTATAAGGATGTTTCTTGCCTATGCAGCTCACAAGAATTTCATTGATATCGATGGATGTAAAAAGTGCATTCCTAAATGGTTTATTGGAAGAAGAAGTGTATGTTGAACAACCTCCGTGGATTTGAGCAGAAGACTTTGGAGATAAGCATATACAAACTCAAGAAAGCTCTGTATGGATTGAAGCAGGCACCCGAGCATGGTATGATACCTTATCACAATTCCTAACTAAAAATGGATTCACAAAAGGAAAAGTAGATAGAACACTTTTCGTAATTCAAGACAAGAAGAGTATACCGCTTGTTCAAATATATGTGGATGACATCATTTTTGGATCCACTAACAAAGAGTCATGTGAAAAATTCTCAAACCTCATGCAAAGCAAATTTGAAATGAGCATGATGGGAGAGTCGACATTCTTCCTCGGACTCCAAGTGAAACAAATGAAGGATGGAACCTTCATAAGTCAAACAAAATACACCGAGAGACTTAATGAAGAAGTTTGGTATGGAGGAGAAGTCTTCTCGTAAAAATACCAATGAACACATCACCAAAATGGACATGGATGCATATGGCAAGCCCGTCAGATCAAACAAGATACAGAGCACTTATCGGATCATTGCTCTATCTCACAAATAGCTAGCGGCCGGACATCACCTTTGTCAGTAGGTGTATGTGCAAGATTTCAATCGCTCCAAAAGAGAGTCATATGACAAAGAAATAAGAGAATATTGAGATACTTGAAAGGAAGCCAAGAGTAGGCCTATGGTATCCAAAGGAAGGTGGATTCAAGCTAATTGGCTATTCGATTCTCGACTATGCCGGATGCGAGTCGACAGAAAGAGCACTTCGGCACATGTCAAATGCTAGGAAACAGTGATTTCCTGGTTTAGCAAGAAGAAAACTCAATAGCCACCTCTACAAATGAGCGGGAATACATAGGCATGGGCAAACAGTTGTACCCAAGTCCTATGGATGAGACAAAGAAATTGAGAGACTATGAAATTGAAGAAAAAGAAATTCCAATCATGTGTGATAACACAAGCGCCATTGCAATCACTCAAAATCCTGTGGTTGCACTCAAGAACAAAACATATTGATGTCGATATCACTTCATAAGAGATCATGTTGAAAAGAAGGACATTATCTTGGAATATATCTCAACCGATAAACAACTAGCCGACATCTTCACAAAACCATTATGTGAGTCAAGATTTGAAGAACTCAAACATGAGTTGGGGTTAATTGAGCTGAAATGACACTGCATTTAATCAAAGAAGAGTAATGGAATGTAAAAGGTGAAAAAGAGTCGAAAAATGTAAATCACCAAGAAATCGACTGTATAGAAAGACAACTTACACCGAGTCACCGATAATGAGTCGCTAAGAGAACTCGTGAGAAGTAGAGTTAAATCACCAGAGATAAGTTTGAATAACGTATGAGCAAAGTGACAAAAACGCAAATGCTTTGACTAAGCGGGAATGTTTTAAGGAATACGTCAAGATAATGATGATGTGTACGACAAAAAGTCGCACACCAAGCTTATGATTGATATAAATGTCGCCGCATTAAATACGAGACATGAAATGCTCAATAAGCGTCACGAAATCCAAGCCGTTGATTTTGATCACAATTCAAAACCACCCGCACGCCCTTTCATAAACCATATTTAAACCATTTTCGTCCGCTTTCTCTCTCACACTTCTAAAAACTGCTCATCTCTTTCTCTCAAAAGCAAAGGCAAAATACTCTCGAAACCCTATCAACCTTCAAATCAATTTCTCGAGTTTTTCCTTAATAATACCGAGAAATGGCACCAACTTATGACTTTACCAAGTTAGGAAAGCAAATCCACACCGGTTCGATGATTTTGATTTTGACTAATGGTGAAGCAGGGTCCGACGACACCCTAGTGAAGAAAATCGCCGAGAAGTTGGAAACGCCCTCGCTAAAACCGCTTCTAACGCTAGAATATCCGATGACCTATGTGGAGGAGGTCGCATACCTACGTGAATGCCGAGATTCACGATGAAGAATCAAGTCATCTGCTCACGGAAAGCGGTGACTACTATCTCTCGCCAAGGATTTGGTGAATATTGCTCACTACCAAGGGAGCATCCGAGATCAAAGAAGTTGATGTAAACTTGGGCCGACGATGGAAAGAAATAGCCAAGTCCGACTTTGCCGATAAAATAATATACACAAAAACAAGAGATCGCTGGAAGGAGGATTATCACAAGTTGTTGGACATAGTTGCCAAATGTATCGACATCAAATTTGGCAAACTTTGACCAATCACAAAGGCAAAGCCGATTGTAATGGCCAAATCATCGAAGAAAAGAAGATAAACTGGCCGAGTTTGTCTACAAGCAGACTCGCTTAACGTGGGAAACAAGTCCTTCAAAGAAGATGGTTCATTTGGAGGATCCCTGATATGGCCTCGGTGATTGGGTCGCTATCGAGGTGAAAGGAGTCCTCTTAGACATGGGAAGGCATTCCATGTTAACAAGAGATGTTCGTGAGCTAACCTCTCTCGGCGCCGTGTCGAGCTTACGCCAAGAGAGCCGACACTGAAACAGGGGAATCACCGATCCCGAAGATACAACTCAAGCTTCCTCTCCACCCGAAGAAGAAAGTCGCCCCTGCAGCTACAAAGATCGCCGCTCCCCGCAAGAAAGAAAATCAAACATGCTCCCGCCCTGCAGCAGAGTCACCGCCCCAAAGAGCCGTGTCTCCCGCCCCTCGCAGCTGCGGTCGAGAAGGACTCACAAATACCTTCTCCGATCATCAAAAAGGAGAATCGACAAGCCAAGACGGCCACTCGTAAAAGACACTCAAGACGCCCCACCGCCCAAGACTCGAGAGGACAACATCTCTCAACTGAAATTCCCCTGGTACAAACCAGAGACGAAGAAGAATCGTCAAGCAAATCCGAATCGAGAAACCAGCCAGTGAGTCGATTACTCCCTAAAGACAAATACCAGAGACTACCGGAGAAGTAGAGTCTCCGTGATGTAGTTGATGAAACACCCAAGTCTCGTCAAGGCGATCAGACAGAGGCAACTCAAGACACACAGTAGCTCACACAAAGGCTATGGGCAAAAGAACTCCGCCGAGCGGATAGTGATGTAATGATCCTATCTCCACCTTACCGTACATTCAAAATCGTCACGTGAGTGGAGGAAAATGGAAGTTAAGTAAGTCAAGGAACAGTTCCAACGGCCCGAGTTCATAGAAGAAGAAAGAGGAACTCGCTAAATTTCCTCGATTAACTATCGTGCTCCCAAACTGATGAGGACAACCGCACGTACATCCCGCAGATCTACAAGGACGAGGGAGAGAGAAAAGCAAGTCGAAGAAGCCGAAGACGTGAGAAGGCAAGCATCCGCCCTATCTCCCGCACCACGTAACACACACATCCTCTCCTTGATGTCTTCTCGACAAAGGTGATGAGGATCCGCAGAATGTCCGCCGCCCGTAAGAGAGTTGCAAATGCAGCAAGCATCGCACGAATCAAGAATCCTTCACGAGCAAAGATCGATGGAGGGACCAGGAGAGTCATCCGAACACACCGAAATCGATCCAATGGGAGTGGTTCAAAAATAGCCACCGTTGTTGCTGCTACCACTTCCCCACTCACTCGGAAGAAGGCAATAAGGGAGTTGGCGATGAAATCGGGACAATGGGGACCCCACGAGCCAACCCCTATTGAAGGTGTGCTACCACCGCCCCAACGGCCGAACAATCAATCGAAATGCAATACCGGAGTTTGGAGACGAGTGACCCCATTCCAAGTCACTCACCGGTGCGCCACCGAGGGGAAACTCCCTCCACCGCAGCAAGGTCGGAGGATGTCCGCAGATGACTCCACAACGAATCAAGGAGGCGAAGAAGAGAAATTACAATCACAAGAAGAACATCAAGTTGCCATCAACAAGCTCGCAGACGATTGAGACTCGCTCACTGAAAGCAATCAAGCTCAAGGCTAATGACGCTGTTGATGCAAAATGAGGCACGTAGGAAGGAACAATGTACCGGGAGTTAACACTGGCGATGAAAGTGCAATCCATGGGGTTGAGACTCCTATGGATGCCACTCAGTAGAAGACCCTAAGACATACACACGCCGAAAGGAGGACCAGGACTCGCAGCAGAGACCGCCGGAGGTAATGAAGGCCCACGAGGTTGAGACTTCCCGGGGTAAAGAAGTCAAGTAGAGAACATCCCTCCCGCTATCATCGACCCATCCGAGAAGGAGATCGCCGACTTCATGATTCCCGGACAACCCCGATGTCACTTTTCCGGGATCGGGCGCGAAGAAGAGTCATCCCCCATGACAAATCCAAAAGACTCACCAAGGTGTTCCAAGCACGAGCAAGTCTCGATCCCAAGACTACTCAAACTTTTAACTTTGATGATGAGCCACCATCGAAATCTCATCATCGTCCGATGACGCTTCGATAAGGCCGAGGACCAGCCATCGAATGGAAAAATCACCGAGACCAACGGTCATTAAGACATACTCGAGGCTCAAGAAGCCGGGTCCACCTCACAACAAGACCCACCAACAAGAGACCACTGCAAGAGCTCCTCAAGCCGCAGCAGATCGATTCCCAAAAGAACGCCCGCGCACCACTCATCATCGAACAAATTCCAGCTTGGCGGTGATGAATCCTTCGTAGAGTCTTTTCCTTTTTCACTGAAATACCGAACTCCACGAAGAGTCGAAAAACGAACAAGCACGCTATCACGCACCACCTCCTGCTTTTTCACTCGGGCACCATTGTTCCAAATTTTGATTTTGATTTTGACGTGATGGCCATCACCGCAATGTAAGAATCAGATCAAGTTCGAGAAGTGTTCAAGGCACTCTTTGCCGAGGTTGAACGGATGGAGAGGCATCAGCCTCTTTGGACATGCGACGGACAACAGAGATGCCAACCTTACAGCCGACTTGAGAGGCGTCACAAATCAGATAAGGGAATGGTGGCAACAAAGCAGAATCAATGCGTGTGGAACAGGTGAGATACTTCGAACTTTGTTCAACAAGTCACGTGTGGAGAGTGAAAATGCCGATGCAAAAACGAAGCCGAGAGAACACATCGAGCATATCCATGAAGCTCACACTCCGAAATCAAGTCACGCTGCGTGAGCAAAATACAAATGATATACAGCGTTTGGAAGAACACATGACTAGAAAGTTCAGCCTTCTCATGGCCGAGATGAAGCTAATTTCACCGAGTCCAACGCTACTCGATCCGAATTTCGTGGCCGCTTACAACGCAGCAGACTTGAAGCGTAAACTCCCGACTATCCGCAGCTCGATTTCATGCTTGCCAAAGATGTTCCCTAGGGTTCCTCTATCCTTTGATGATGCCAAAAAGGGGGAAGAGGAATACCTTAAAGCAAAGAAAATCAAGTCGAAAAGAAAGGAGCAAATGAGAAGGGAACAAATGAGAAGGAAAAATCACCGAGGAAATTTTGAAACAAAAGAAAGGAAAATCATTGAGGGGGAAGGATCAAAAGATATGACCTTGATGATTGCACAAACCCTCAACAGGTCCTCACACACACCGACATTATAAGTAGCAAACTCCTCAGTGACTCGCCACTCCAACACTCGCTATATCTATGGCCGAAAAGAGAAAAGCAATTGAAGCAGGATGAAGGAAGTGGAAGGAAGAATGGATGCCGAGTTATGAACATCTTGAAAGAACACGGAGGCATTCCAAAGAGACAGAGACACGTATGCCATTTCGTATGTCGGACAGAGCCACGATCATCGATGAATTTAAAACGCTCGAACTGGTGGATATTTTGCAAATATGTCTATGGCTCAAGCTTGGGACTTGTCTTGGGAAAAGGGTCTCGCGTTATGTGAAGAAGTTTACAG
This sequence comes from Rehmannia glutinosa, assembly GCA_016081115.2. Lineage (NCBI taxonomy): Eukaryota > Viridiplantae > Streptophyta > Magnoliopsida > Lamiales > Orobanchaceae > Rehmannia > Rehmannia glutinosa. The sequence goes on along the minus strand of JABTTQ020002707.1, from coordinate 21,404 downwards.
CAACAGACTTCCTAGCGACACTCTGCTGGTCACTCGCTAGTCACTCACCGGAAGAAGAAGACCCCAAGACAAAGATACGCCCGAGGTAGAGGAAGAAGCAGAGTGAGGAAGAAGCTTGCACCCAGGCCTCCGCCCAAGAATATTGAATACGTAGATCCAGGAAAGAAAGGAGGGATCTACTCAATGGGCTTGACCAAGTGGCAAATTTAAAAGTGGCTAAAACTAACGCCGAGTATGCAAAAAGAATAGAAGAAAACAAGAGACAAACTCAAAGAATGGCGGGAGAGACAGAAAGAATAAGAAGAGATGAAGTCGCCAGAAAGCATATGAGAAGAAAAAGAAGGCAAATGACGACGAGAAAAAGAGAAGAAGAGAAGAAGATGCCGATCAAGATGAATGAAGGAGACAACGAAGGAGATGAAGTGTTGTTGTCCAACCCTTCGTAGTTTATCATGTAAATACATACAATGTAAGTCTTCTCGTAATAAAGCTATAAATTCTTTATCTTTTTTTGTGAAGACAATTATATACTCCGATACACCTTGTAAACAATGTTAAGTACAAGAATGATATGACCAATAAAAAGATTGATTCTCATGACATACATTCTATGTCAATACACTATCTCAGATGTATCTTTGTTATTTGCATTTTTGTATGGTTTAAGTTTTGGCATCATCAAAAAGGGGAAATTGTTAGAATTTTATTGTTTAGATTTTGATGAATGCCATGTAAAACTTAGAATAGAAAGTTGGCACCCCAATTCTTGTTGTAAAATGCATTGTAATGAATAGAGCCGCAAGCCGAGTTAAGTCACCTACGCCCTAACATGCAAGAAGACAATCAAGACGGAAGGAAGACTCACGCGAGACAAGTTTGAGTATGGCAAAGAAGAGTAGACGAACTCTATCAAGAAGCAACCGAGATGCAACAGTGGAGCATCACCAAGTCAACTCAAGAAAAGCCAAGTCTCAAGTTGAAGTGACAAGAGTCATCCAATGATTGGAAGTCGACTCTAAGTCACCTGGGGAAAGCAAGGAAATGCAAATCAAGTCGAGATAATCAGAAAAGAACCGTTGCACGAAAATCAAGAGATTTACTTAAACAAGTAATATCTCCATACCACCTTTCTTGGAGTGCTCACCCGAGAAGCGTGCAAAAGGAATGAACCAATGGGAAGCACTACACCGTGTCAGAACTCTGAAAAAGGTGAAAGAACAATTCATACGAGGAAATGGCAATTCCAAGAACTGCAAGCCAACGACTGCAAAGTGACTTTCAAAAATAAGCCTATCTCTTCAACGGGCAAATTTTTGAAAGTTCACTATAAAAGGTTGAGGAGTTTGTTTGAGAAGAATAAGAATGACACACACGTGAGATATACAAGCATATTAGAAAAACTGAAACATTCTCAATCCTCAAGCCTACATTACGAAGTACATCAATCCAACACTCACCTGTGAAGGAAAGAGAACTTCAATCAGTTGAAGAGGAAACTTTTGAAAACAAGGGGTCTACATTCCAGGAAGGGTTGTAGAAAGGTTCAAGGTTGAACCAAGTCTTAAGCTTTTGGAGGGCTTCGTGATCAAATCCAAAGAGCTTGAGCAAGTGAGCTGTAGTAGCAAGGCAACTGCCCTGTGAAGAAGCCGAGTCGCACGAGAAGCCACCTGAGTGATCAAGGCGTCTCAGATCGAGTCCCTAAAGATCAAGTCGGCTTTGTTGTGATCAAGACTTGTATCCGGACTCTACCACTTTGTAAACCGATCATTACTTAGTGGATTCCTCCAGAGTTGGAGAAGAGAGGAGTAGAAGAATTACCCCATCTTCGAACCTCTATAAAAACTTTATTGTGTCATTTACATTTCAAAGATTTAAATTCCTCGCACTTTTAACTCGCTTATATCTCACGATAAATTTGCTATCCATTTGATAATTTATAAGTACTAAATCAAGCTCTAAAATTTTGCTTAATCAAACTTAAGGGTGTTAAGTCTTCCAATAAAATAAAACCACAAATTGAGTTAAATTATAGCCAACAAATGAGTTACTCCATCAACAAAATTTCAAATTTGAGTGCTGTTGAGAGATTAACTCTACCGAGTGACTAATTCGATCGTCCATCAAGGACACAAATGTGTAGAATCAACTCTCAGATTTAAAAGGACTAAATCGAAAATTTGGTAAGGTTTATTCAACCCCCCCTTCTAAACCTTACACTACACCCCTTGGGACTACATATACATTTCTTCCAAATAACTTTCCAATCTTTTACCAAATATGTGCCCTCTAGCTAGATGAAGAAGCAGACTGCTTAAGTACTAAGAGAGTGTTTGCAATCACTAAAGAAAATATCTCTGCTTTGCGCTAAAAATAAAGTATGTTTTAGTATTTGCAAATGCCAACTTGTGCTTCTAATTTTGCTTCATGTAATCAAAATCTAAAAGCAAAGAGATGAGTACTTCAAATTTTTTATTCTGCTTTTGATTTGACTTTTACAAACAAATAAATACTTTGTATTTGCAATTATTAGTAATATATGTCATCATATATTAACATAATATAATCGTGATATTGAGATACTATTATGTCATAATATAATTAGTAATAGTATATTTGCACTCTATATTAGTGTAGATTATATATGCTCTATTTTGTGCTGAATTTGCACTATCATCTCTAGCAGTTTCCACTAAATTCCTTTTATGTATTATCTAGTACGGAGAGGTGTGAGTTAATCAAAAGTTTGTAAGAGTGTGGGGGGCACTGAGGCTGGGAGAGAGAATGTGTGTGATTGTAAAAATATTTCACATAATGGAATTTCTTTCTCTGTGGCCGTTGTTTTTCTGCAGTTTTTCACGTAAATTCTTGTGTTGTGGGTTGTTGTTATTTTTCATTCTCGATTATTTCTGCTTGTCCCTAGGGGATGCATGTGAGATCCAATCTTCCCAACAAGTGGTATCAGAGCCCGGATTGGGTCTTTTGAAATTCTGATTATGCTCTATGGTTGCAACAATGGCTGACTCTCCACATCCGAAAAGATTTCTTGAACGGTAAGTTTTGGGTCTCTTTTGAGGCCATTGTTCATCAGACTAGGGTGTTCAAGCAGATGGAGAAATTTGATAGAAGGGTCAAGTTAGGCTTTTGGCAATTATAAGTCAAGGATGTGCTGGTATAATCCGGGTTACACAAGATTTTGAAGGAGAACGGTGAAGTTAATATGGCAAATATCTCATACTATGGGCTAACATTATGATAATAAGGATTTTCTCTGATGAGGAAATCTACATCCTTATGGCACGTCACCAGTTGCCATGAAAGAGGATGTGGTGATGTTAGCAGGTCCAAGAATTTGCACACAAGTATTGGCTTGTCATGGATGCAAAGTGTGTGGTGGAATTTGCATACGGGCATTGGTTTGACATAGATGTAGGGTGTGTGGTGATATTTACATATGGATATTGGCTTGGCATGAATACAAGATGTGTGTTATGTCGGTGGCTGAAGGGCTTCCAAGAGAGCCAAGAGCTGGAAGTTGCACCATAAATTTCAGCGGGTTTTTCGACACGTGCCAAAGGAATTCTTAGAATAGTTGATTCTAAGTAGTCTACTCATATGGTGGAGTAGGGTTCTCTGGTTTAAGAATCACGATTGTCAGTGAAGACAATGAAGCTTCTTTTATTTTGCCAAGGTGAAGTTTAATTGTTGATTTTTTGTGTCAAAAATAAAAAAAGGGTTCCCATCCCACAATGCTTTGGAACAAAGGGGAGGAGCTTACTAAGACTATTTAAGAAGCTCAAGTGGTTGTGTTTCAATTGTACCAATTAAATACACTTTAATCTTTTTGTTTTGACTCTAATTAAAAAATTTTCTTTTTTTATTTTCTAGTATGGAGAGTTGGGAGAGATGTGTGAGTTAGTTAAAGATTTGTAAGAGTGTTGGGAGCAGTGTGGCTGAGAGAAAGAATATTTGTGTTGTAAAAGTATTTCACATAGTAGAAAACTTTTTATCTATGAGCCGTGGTTTTTCTTCGATTTTGGAGTTTTCCAAAATTCTTGTGTTGTGGATTGTTATTATTTTTTATTTTATTTTTCGGTTAGTTATGCTTGTCAGGGGATGAATGTGTGACCCAATCTTTCGAACAAGGCGGATAAAAATAGCCTAGCGCCAATGTAGAGAGCAGTGTTCTAAAACTCGCTAGGCGGTTGCCAGGCGGCAGACAAGAGCCTAAGGCCTAGGGCGCCTAGGCGGGGACTAATCGGGGCCTAGGCGGGGCCTAGAATTAAGGCATAATTATATGGTTTTTATTTTTTTTAAATAAAACCTAATTAAAAAAATTAAAACCATAAAAATAAAAACCTAATTAAAAAAATTAAAACCATTAGAAAATATGATCAAATAAACTAAAAAGGTAAAAATAATGATAACTTTACAAAATTAAAACCAACAATTCAATGTATTACAAAGTTCCAAACAACACAAAATAGTCATTAGTCAACAATTACTCATATGGTGTCTCAATCTAGGATGGAGTACTACTTACTAGTGGCAGAAACACTTGAAGATGTCATTGTGCTAATTCTTCATTTGGTACTTTCATCAAACACATTGTAGTCATACTCATACACATATGCCATTTTCTTTAACTGATGCTTTTGTAAATTTCTCAAACGGCCTGAAATGTAAGAAAGTACAGTTAATATCTAACTACATTGGATTGGAAACAACAAAATCATGATTCTTATATGTTCAGATTATTTTTAACCCAAATCATGCAAATATTCATCCACCTCTGTAGCTTACAATTTTAAATTAACTAATCAAATAAAACACCCCACCCAATCACACCATTTAATTAATCAAATAAAACACCCACCACCCAATCATACCATTCAATAGCCTTAAATTAGGATTGTAACGGAATACGAATTTTAGAAGAAAAAATAAAAAGAAAACTCATGTATGAGAAATTGAGAATTAGATTGAAACTTGAAAGAGTAAATATAATCATTACCCCTTCGGCCTTCAGCAAAGAAATCGGTTCCTCACGGCAAAACGCGTGCGTTCGCTTGGTCGCCAGATGCTGAAGGAAATTTTGGGGTGATAGGGTTTTGGCCTTTGGTTTACGGGAGATTGGGGTTTTGCAAGGTTAGTTTATTAATTCAAAATAGGATTTTTTTTAAGGAGTGAACCAAAAGACATCGTTTTGGACTGTTGGTTTTTTTTAAAAAAAAAATGTAGCTGGGCGCTGACTTGAGTGCCTAGGCGCCGCGTTGAGCGCCCAGCCGATTTGTTGCCCGATTTGCCAATTTTCTCCTCGGTTGGGTGGCGCCCGCCTAGCCCGAGTTTTAGGACACTGGTAGAGAGTAAATGGAGCTAACCGGGTGATGACTAATGTTATTACACCTGTAATAAAATTTATCACTATATTTAGATTCTTTATCAATCACATGACAAGTATAATGTGATTGGCGTTAAAACTGATCGAAACGAATTCCTAGAACATTTAAAGAGATAAAGCCATTGATAAAATGAAGACTTGTGAGAATTGACTAAGTCTTTGGGCCAAATACATAAGGAATACTAAGTCAAATGTCCCACCATCGTCGAACAAGATAGTTTGACCTTAGTCAAGAATTGGAAGGCGAGTGAGAATTACTAGTAACCCACCTTTGAAAATCTTACTGACCAATTTAAAAATCGAACTGGATGGCCTGTTGCATCGATTCAGTATAATCGATGGTCAATCGACCTATATATATTGAATGTAAAAAAATCTGAAAATCAATTGAACCGACTAAAATTGATTAAAAAATTGATCAAACCATTAATTAATTTGGTAAATAAGTTTTAAATTTTTATTCTAAATTAAACTTAATATATATTACATTATATGTATGATTATTTGAACTTTGTTACATATGTTTTTGTAGTTGGTTATTATTTTTTAACTTTAAGCTTTGATACATTTTTTGTTATCTGATTGACATGTGATCAATTTTGAGTTTTCCTTTGTTTTTAACAGTAGCCAACCGTTCAGATTTGTGAGGACAGAATAACCTTATTTTTTCTTTTTTTAATCTTATTGGTATCTAGTTTAAAAAAAAAAAAACTTTAAAATTTGATACATAATGATTAGTCTATTATACAACATGTTACGTAATCTAATTTTTTAAAACAAAGGTTGATTTTCATTAAAATAATTGGACCGTCGATTGAACCAATTCAGATGAACAAAATCCTTCATTCAGACTCTGAGGTAAGTAAGGGGTAATCACTAACTGCCAATGAAATGAATTTAATAGATCCAGTTCTGAAGACACTGCATCTGACCAGCAAGCATCAAAGTCGTAAAAGGATGTTATGCTTCCAGCTTAATCCCAAATATACATACAATGGTGGCGTGTGGGACCCGTGAAACTGGTCAGACAAGCTGGCATTTACTTTTTATAGTAAGAGCTGACATCGTTTGTTTTCCCAGAAATAGACATACATCATGATCCCAGCCACCACTGTCTCAGAAATTAAACTAAGAAACCCACTATATATAAATCCTTCCAACTGCCTTCCATTTCTCATCCCCCTCCATATATTTTTCGATTAATAATAATAGTTCAAAGAACATATATATTGATAATCATCATCGTCATCAAGTCTATATATAATCATGAACTATTCGATATTCAGTTCATTCGATGCCGTTTGTGCGGAGCTGCTGGGTTGCTCAGCCAGCGCAACCACTTCTCCTCCTCCTCCGAAATCGGCCGACAAGACGAAGAAGATTATTAATGACCGGATCAGCGAGAAGCAATTAAGGAAATCAAAACAGGCTAAGGACGTCGGAGCAGCGTGGGGCCCTCGATTTGCACTGGAGTTGGATGGATTGAACTGCTTCGAGACTCTGATATCTTAAAGATGTGATCAGCTGGGGGTAGAAGAGTCTCTTATTCCTTAATTTTATTTTGATTGAACTCCTTTAATTCCTTTGTGTATTCTGTCTCTGTGTAGTGTATTCATTAGTATTGTGTCTTTGTGAATTGATTGTTATTCTTTTTTATGCTGCAAATAATATTAGTATTCATACAAAAAATGAAGTTTCTTTTGATGCAGATAAACCCAAAAAATGCGTATAATTAACCTATATAAAATATTGAAAATAAATAATTAATGAGGCTAACTGATGGGGTAAAGTTGACTTTTTCCTATTTCTTATTTATGATATTTATTAATTTCAAAATTATTAATTATTTACTCAAGACAAAAACTCCCGTCGACCGCCTAACGGGTCTCGACTGTTAGACGGATCGACCCATGGATCCGTGGCATTTCCGTAATATTAAGAAAAGTGTTTGTAGTAATTTTCGAAACACCAAGATAGCAATCTTCCAAATCCTTCTAAAAAGTATTAGCAGCTTCTTTTCCCGAAATGTATTAGTAGTTCCCTGAGTTTTAGTATTTCTCATGAATATACTCCCAAAATGTATTAGTTGTCCATCGAAAAAGTATTAGTAGTTTCTCGAAAAAGTATTAATAATTTCCTAGAGAGTATTTTCGTAGTGCTCCTGCAACGTATTAGTTTTTCTTATAAAATGTATTAGTATTTCTCCATAAAAGTATTAGCTGATATTAATACTTGTATTAGTGCTTCGTCTTCAAATACTACTACTGCAAAAACAAAACTAAGCCTAAATGTAAAATCACGCATTAGAAACCAAACCACATAAACTAATCATGGAACACAAAATAATGGGAACATATAAAGTAAAAAATACAGCAAATAATTCAAGGAATGATGCAAATAACGTGATCATTCGTATAAATATGAGCAGCCGTAGCTCCTAGAAGGAGGAAAAGTTCTCCGTACGAAATCCCGAGCATTCTTCTCCAAAGTGAGTTAAGCTTTCGCAAACGACTCCATCGAGATGGCCGAAGAGAGAGACCGGCAACCGCTCCTCGTCAGATTCCTATAATCAATAAACGAGGTCCGATTACTCGTCTCCGAGTAGCAGCAGCCTGCAAAAAAACACACCTTTTTTTTTTTCTTTTTTTGGTTGGGTTGCAGGTTGGGTATGGATCGGGTTTGTGGTTAGGATCTGTCTGACGGATATAGATCCGTTAGACGGTCTGACAGGAGACCATCTCTTTACTCAAAATATCATTAATTTTATGGTGTTCGAAATATTATTAAGCGGCCGGTGTTGTTCAAGTTACAACCTGTAATACTTTCTTTTCGTTATATTAAGCTCATGAGCTCAACATCCATATAAATATGAAACTTCACCTATTTTGACTAAGGTGAATAAATATATGACTAGATATTAACACTTCATGTATGTCATTTAATTGAATGACACCACACTATTAAATTATTGGCGCACATCATGTGCCTTGATCGATACAAAACAACTCGATCACCACTTGCAATTGAATAAATACAACTAGATGGCAATACTTCACAAATCCTCATTCCAATGATATTACACTACTATTATGTGCCACCGCAAACCACATGCCTCATTGACAAAAACAATCCGAAAATGGGAATGAGATTTCCTGTTTCATATTCCTATTATTCCATTTCATGTTCCATTGCAATGGATGAATGACACATATACAAGATGATGTCATAGTTGTATACATATTGTTCATCCACTACAATGAAACATGGAGTCTAACAAGATGTGGCACAAGAGATCTTATCTCCCGAAAATGGTTATTGAAAATTTATTTTCTTGCTACGACCGATTAATGACACTTCACATGTCTTAATTTGAACTACAAATATCACTTATCTAAATTTCTCATAGCTTTATTTGAAGAGGGGTGTGTCACATTCATATTCCACTTTTCATTCACTTAATTTGTTGGATGAATGACGATCTTTGAGATAAATACGTTGGTGAGTGTATCTACACGTTTCCAGATAATGAAATATAAAATGAAATATGAAATCCGAATCTTATGTGTCTCATTGATATAAAAATTTACTTGATCAATAAAAAAGGGACAAATATATAAAATATTTTAAAAAAGGAGAAAATGATAAAAGAAAGAAGGAAGGGCGATTTGTGGGGAAGGAGAAGGGAGCTCTTTAACCACCCCATATTCACTTTTCTTTTCTTTTCTTTCTTTAGAAGTTTTATAAATCTGTTGAGGATTGCATCACCTACTTAGCAAGTCGTTCACAAATTATTTACATATGTATGTATAAATTTAAAGTGCTAACGTCATCAACACTTTTTAGGCGTTATAAAAAGAAAAAAGAAAAATATAAGGCATAGGTGGAGTTTCGCCTCTTATGAATAGAAAAAAAAGCATAATTGGTATTAACTTATGTCGTTACTTGTTGAATTTAAAAAGACAACCCCAGAGAGAAAATTGTGGCCGGCTTTACAATCGAATTGTAAGGATTTAAAATTTAGAGCATTTCTTAGTTCTTTTTTTCATAGTAAATAATTCAAGAAAATTGTTTCACACGACTCGTCTCCTAGGTACTAATGATGAATTTGGGGCGGATTCAAAGGGGGGCTCCGGACCCCGGCACACCCCAAATTTTTAATATCCTGTTTTTCTAACGAAAAATAAAAATAAAAAAATTATATATTTTTTCTATTTGAAAAAAAATAGTTGGGCTAGAGGAAAACTATTTGGGCTAGTGGTAGTCGAAGTTGCTGGCTATTCAGAGACATGGTCACATGAGGTTGTGTCGTTGCACGCAATTCCCTATATCTCTCAGCATAAACTAACCTTGTTCAACCAAAATTGACTTTTGAATTTAAAAATCCATTTTCCATAATTACAGATTGAGGGTTAATTTATTATAGCCATTTAGATAAACCATTTCTCCAAAATTCATTATAAAGAAGTCAGGATTGATGATTTTTTGAAAGGTCACTTATTATAATGCTCCCAAACATGCACGTATCTCAGTCATTTCTTGATGTATTATAAAAATCACATCGGACTTCAAGAGATCACAAAATACATTGGTATTCTCCATGTACCACTACTATATTGAGATGTATTTCTCCTTGAGAATGTTCGAATTTTGTGCAGTTTGAGATCTCTATATGGACTTTTCAAAAGAAATATGAGTAGTTTTCATGAGGAGGTTGGGTTTTGGTGGTTGAATTTTTAAGTCCAAGACTAGGAGGGGGCTAGAATTAAGGTTGTATTTACATGGAAGTATTTGGACTTGATGAAAAATATTTGAAAAAAGAATTTCAAATTTTACATCTAAAATGAATTTGAAATACAACACAATTACTCAAAAATTGTTTAAAACATGAGATCAAGGGCTTAAAAATCCATTGTATCATGAGATTATCTAAATAAACTCAATGAATTTGTTATTATGGTTTTCAATTCTTTAATTTCAAATCTCTCAATTTGAATGTAGCTTGCGTTTGACTACATTGATTAACTGGGATAAGGACTGCTATCAAGCCCAAAGCTTTGTTTTGTCTCAATGTTAAGGGCCATTATAATGTGTTGGGCTCATGGATTAAGAATCCAACGCACCCCGCTGTGATTATGTAATCCATGTTTGTCCTCCGTTTTGCAATCACATTTTTGTCCTTAACTTTAGTGGGATTTCAAAAGTGTTGAACAATTATGGTTCAGAGTCAAGGACATGTCAATCATTTCCAACCTTTCCCACAGAGTCAGGGATGCAAAACAAAAATTGTGAGGAAAAAAGAAAAAGAAAAGATGACTATTGATTACTATAATCCTATATCTCAAACAACTAACTTTGACTCAATTTAATTCCATGCTCAGTGTAGTCCCAACTGGCCCCAAACAATTTAATTTCCATTTGGAAGATGAATTTAGAGCTAAGGATTTCAAATCCATAATAACAAATCAATGGATGATGTCATTCTATAATATAATTCAAATCCTTGGAAGTTATTTTTAGAGTCAGATTAGAGGATTTCAAATTTATTCGAGATGGAATCATTTGAAATCCTTCCCCCAAATCCTCCCATCCAAATGCAACCTAATAGTCCCTTGAGATTGTAAACTGACATCGTAAAGTGAAACCATATACATCTAACGAACACATGACAGGAGAGAGATATCAAACGAACTATGATTCACACTATGATTCACAAGCCAAATCAGTTACTCAAGTGATTAAAGCTGTATTGATTTCATCCATATATCATTAGTCAAGAAAGCTAACATGGCTGAAAGTAAATGGTAACTATAACAGAAATTGATCAGGAAATAAATGAATGGAATCTGTGAGTTACTTTTCCCGCATGTGATTTTCATAATGCAACTTCAGGTCTTCAATAAACGGTACTGCACCGTCTATTGTCTGGTCGTGACCTTCGGCCGCCTTATGGCTCAACTAAATAGCCATTTTCACTTGGTGCAAGAATCACAAACTTTTACCCATTTTCGCAAACCTTCTTGCGACACCAAATATAACGGCCTTGGTCAAGAGCCCTCGATCGAGAGTACAAGCAAGGGCAATAGCCCCACCGAAAACGAGCATCTTTGGGAAACCTCTTCCTGATGGCTTGTCAGCTGAAACTACAGGTTCGATCTCTGATGTGCTGCTTGTGCTCTCCAGGGCTTTTTCTAGGGAGTCCACGTTAAATTTAGTGTTGATCTGAGCCATGAAAGCACTGCGTGAAAGTGGAGCTCCAGTTGCCCTGTGCTTTTGGTAGGCACGTAAGCCAGGGTCGATCTTCTTGACAGCACCCCACATGCCTTGCCGGATACCAAGTTTTGCGATTTCCCGAGGAATGCCCATGTCTTCATGGTGGAAGAGTATAACCTCACATGCAGTTAATCGCCCGTCTCTCTTCGATTCAGCTGACATTTACAAAGAGGGGAAAACATATTTTAGAAACTGTTTTTTTTTTAAAAAAAAAAATGGGGAGAAAATAAGAAGGGGAAAAAAAAGAAGAAACCTCTTCCTCCTTTGTATGGAGGAAGCTGTTTTTTTCATTTTGAAACAACTGAATACGGATAAAAGGGAATTTTTGGTATAAAGTAGTCACAAGTGGATCGACTCTATTACATAAGTGGATTCCTAATTTTTATCTCACGTCATGAGATAAGTATATCTACCATGATGATATAAGTATGCAGTTATTATTGTATTGGCCTCAAACCTCGCTAATTGCTCTTTACGGCGATTCCTCTACCAATTAGATAATTTACTTTGTCCCTAGAAAAAAGACATCAATTTCTTGACGGTCTTTCCTACTATGCTCACCAAACACAACTTGAAACGTAGTTCGTTAACTGAATTAATCACACAATTTCAACACAGTAATCTTTCTTCAAAGTGTTAATTACAAAAGCAACTGAGTTTTAGCCTAAACTTTTTTTCAATAAGTTATCTTTTAAAATTACAAATACCCTCCTGAGGTATCACAAATTCCTCTTTTAGGTTTGTTTTTCTTTGTGTTACAAATATCTCCCTCCATAGGTGCAATTCATAAAATAGAAACAAATATCAATTGGTTGTTACTAATTTTGTAAATTTGAAAGATAACTTAGATTTTTTGTAACTAGGCTAATCTTGAAACAGGCGGCTTTACTGAACTTGACAATGAGCAACAACATTTAGTAGCACTATAGAACGGAAAATTGATACCTGCACGAATGCACCAACTGGAATAGTACAAATCAACTCGTCTCGGTTTGCTGCGACGTGGCACTGACGAGCATGGCACACCCTATAGCATGTAGACACGACATTAGCATGATAATCCCAAAAATGGATACATGATGTAAATGTAATGACAAGTGCATGGATATTGAATGATGTATACGGAATACTTGGACATACTATTTCACAAGTGCAAGGTACAAAATTTCTGTCTTCATTATACATAAAGTACATAGACACCTTTGTCACGTAAAACTTAAATTGGCAAGTTGATTGCACCAAATCTCTGGCGGAGAACAAACAAATTATTTGCAGGATTGAGCTAATGTCTTGAGAATGGATGAGCCTAAAAGTTTGAAAATCTCAATTCACATGACAACAATGCAACTAGTGCCTCAGAAAACCCGAGAAATTCTTTAGTTAAAGACTAGTACAATAAAGAAATATTTCAGAACTTTTTCTTATTTAGGCCTCACTTAGAATGCAACATCTGAACAATATAAACATTGGTTGATGCTGAGAAAGACGACCAGTGTTATTTACTAAGAAATGAGTGTTCCAAAGCTCTTGCTTAAACATGTCCGACAATAGCATAAGCATCTCCACAAACAAGCTTATACGAAAGCCATCATACAAAAAGAAAGTGATTTAGCCATTTCCACAGTATTCGAGTAAGAAATCGAATTTTTGCTATCAAACACAAAATACCAAGACAAATAATCTGTTTCTGTTCACTTACCTTTGTTATGCAATAATAAGTTCGCCCCGATTCCCAAATCCGACGGCCTATGATGTATTCTCTGTCACTGCAAAAGAAGGGAAACTGCACCGCAACAAAAGATTGTGGTCAATATTCCATCAAAACAATCAAAACTAAACACAATTCACATCAAAACATAAAAGAAAAAAGTCTCCTTACCTTCCGTACCCACTGAACAACCATTGTACCAGTTGTCGGGCATTCCTCCAAAGTTTCGGCATGTATAAGCATATCATCCCATTTTAATCTGAACTCGTCATCCCAAAAGAAATCCCTTAACATTTCAGGAGTGGCATCTTCGTAAATCGTTCTACTACGATATTGTGGCGGTCCAGTCTAAGGGAAAAGCCAAAAATTGCTACGGTTAAGTTGAATTGTTCAACATTGCAATCGAATAAGTGAATAACCATGTGCAAAATCAATTGTACAATGAAATATATCAGTCTTAGAAAGGAATTATATACGAATTAATTCTATAAGACAGATTTTACCTCAGGATCTCTTCTCCAAGCTTGATAGCTCATACCAGATGTGGACTTATCCATCATTTGGATCCAAGCAGGGCCATTGTCTTTTTCTTCGACTAAGTTATGCAAATGCTTAAGATCATCCTCATTCACAACACTTGATTTCTCATTCTCCAACTTCGACGAACTGAACATAGATAATTCAACTTATTACCCAAACAGTCAATTTTTAGAAACTATGTAACATGACTTGATCAATAAATCCAAACATTGACCAACTGTAATACCCTAAAACAAGCCATTAAATACTTAAAACTAAACAAGTTGAAAATTCTTCAAGAAAGTCAACGACTCTGCAGCTTACCTGTAATCAAGACACGAATCTGAAGGCACGGTTGAATTTTCTTCCTTATCAAGCGCAAAATCAGAAATCCAAGTGGGCAATTGTTGTTTCAATGAGCTCAAACTTGGAATTGAAGAAGCAAACTGAGGAAACACCATCAAGGATTTGTTTGTCTCCCATTTAGAATCAAGAAAATCCACATTCAATTTAGCCCATTTAGGCTTCCAAGCCCAACCCACCAAAATACCAACAACAACAGCTACCCAGATGGGGGTCATGAACACCATCAACTCAGACATCACATCTCCAATATTGGGCCTTTGTAGAATCTCAAGAAAAGCAGAAATCAAAGCCATAACCACCAAAAATCAAGAAACCAGCAAAAACCCTCGATTCAATCGGATAAAAGATATGGCCTTTAAGCACAGCGACGAGCCGAGGGTTGAAGAAAAAGATTGAATTAACCCCCAACCCTCCCGAAATGGTAAGAGGGTCAAAAATCAAAAAGAGGAAGAAAAGAGGAAAAAGAAATGGATAAGAATGATCAATATATATGTATACAAGCAATAGATTAAAGAATAGTAATTAACATTTAATTATAGCAGCTGGGTTTTGCAGAAAGAGGGATAAAGACAAGAAAATGTGTGTGTGTGTGTGGGCGAAACAAAATCTAAAGATAGAGAAAGATGCGAAAAGGATAAGGATGCGAATGTGAGTGAGAGATAAAACGTTGCCCAGATTGCCGTAGGCCCGCTTTTACTTCAATTCACAAGATTAACTGGTTTTCCAATTACCAGCATTTATATAATTGTATATTATATATCTTTTTTTATTTTTAATAAATAATGGGGATTTGTTGTGGCTTCTGGCAACCACTAGTGGCTGCAATTGCAAATCCCCAGAAAATGAAAATTTAGGAAAATTATTAGTTGGGTGGTGATGATGATGATAACTATTCTGGCTTAGAATATAGTAAGTGGTGGTTGGCTAATTAATAAAATAAATAAATAGTTTTGAGTTTGTTTTTTTTGGGTTAATTTAAGACTTAAAGAGGGGATTCTTCTTATGCATTGTTGTGTTTTGATTGGTTTTATAGATGGTGTGTGTGTGTGTGTTCGGCTTTGTTGTGATTTGGTCTGTGTGACCGCGTTCTCATTTTTCACGTTTGGTGACTTTGGATTTTGGTTTGACTAAAAAGATTTCACATAAGATTAGTTATTATGATAAGATTAGTTATTATGATTTTTATTGCATATTTTGTTATATTAGCCATTGAACTAATCATCTACACGTATAAAAATTTGAGCCAAATGTTTCACATAAGAATTTAATGTAAGGTTCTAATGGCATCCACAACAAACCTGACAAAAAAAACCTCAAACCATTGGGGACACCAGGTTCTCCAATGGTTTGAGGTTTAAATACAAATCAGGTTTTTTTTAAAACTAAAAAAGAAAATTGTGGGATTTTTTTAAGAGATGTAAAATGAGTCGTGGTCCATAAAAAGTTGTTGAAGGTTTTTTGATAGTTGAGAAAATAAAGGACTTTTTTTAATGTGGTACAGTGGAATCCAAAAAGAAAGAGGTTTGAACTTTTAACCACTGGAGATGCCCTAATATTTACAATAGAAAATCTTATCTGTAAAGATTTTATCTATCTGTATTAATAAAAAAGTAAATAATGGGAAATTTTATGTGACAAGTGTGTACATCTCTCGTATAATTGATATTGCATCTTAAATTCGTTAATTAATATGTCGGAATGGTTTGTGCAGAACATATATTAGTTGGACGGTTAGTTAAAGTTTTTATTTTTGGAAAAGAGTTTTAATTGAAATCCAACCTATCTACTATATTTTTCACTTTTCACATAGGTGACAATTCTAATTAGTTTTCCTTTTTTTCTTTGAAAACATTAGTTATCATATTGGAGAATGATAAAGGGATCAACTATGTGTTCCAGTGGTAGAATCTTATGTTATAAGGGCGATTGACTCGGGTTCGATCCGATACAAATGTGTTTGTCCCTTCCTCTTTATCCTCATTGTACTAAAACAATATGGAGAATGATAAAGGGAAAAATGAACTACATCTTATACCCTTTACAAAAACCCTAAAAGACAGAGCCAGGAGGGCCCGTGTCTCACCCAACAAGCAATAGTGATGTGAGTTAATAGGAGAGTCATTGATCCCCCCGACAAACAAGTTCAAATCGTCCCTCGATGGTTACACTTTGCACCACCGTAATCCTCACGTACAATAATATCTATAATACCATGATACAATAATCAAATGGTAACTCTTTCTACTTATTTTTCTTGTTCACTTTTACTGTCATTTCTTTACTATCATAGGATCTTAGTTGGGGACCATCCCAGTTAACCTGATGTGTGCTCTTTTCTCAGGTCAACTTCCTGAACCCGATTACTCTGAAAGATCCATTCACTAAACTCTAATTTGAAGGTAATCGCTGATCTAAATCAGATAAATTTATTAGAGATCCCCTTCAGAAACTGTGAAATAAATGCTCAAGTCTCCAAATAGACTTAATTTTAATTGGAATAAGGATTTGATTTTTCAACAATATAATGTTTCATAGAAAAGTTTCCATATATAACAACCAATTTCCTTTCATATTGTGCAACCTGATTTGAAGTGTTTATAATAGAAAATTAAACTGTATTTTTTTTCTTTTTGAGAGAGAGAAAAAGAAACTTTCAATAATGTAGATTGGCCAAAATCGACGTATTCAACCATAAAAAATTCACATCCTTCCTCTACAGAAAAGCCATATGATACGCCACTGAAGTTGTTAAGGAACAACCACATTGTTACATTCTCTAGGCGTAAACACAAAACGAATATTCCTACCCCCACATGCAATAAATATTGGATGGATATCTTTTATCACATTTCGGATTTCATCACCATAGTAGACTACATAAGAGTTTGACGATATAATAACAGTGGAAGATTCGGTTTCAACCAAGAGTATTACTAGTTCATTATCGATGTTATGGATGGTCCTTAAGGGATGTTATTTAAAGCACAGAGATGTTACCAGTTCAACCGAGTTTGACAATATAAAACAAAGCTAAGAAATCTCAAGGCTTTTAATAAACCCCTATTAGCCAAGCAACTTTGGATAAGTATTAAGTATCCCCAAAGCTAGGTTGCATGGTCCTTAAAGGGTGTTATTTTAAGGCTTAAGCACATAAATGTTATGGATGTTACATTCAAATGCAAACCTTCAGATTTGGCAAAATTGTTACTTCGAGTTGAGACCTTATTAATCAAAAAATGCTTACGAGTGGGCAATTGTGAGTTGGTGTGTATTTGTTTATATCATAAATGGGTGCCTTCACTACAGGGGAAATTAAGCTTTCGAGCAGGTGGGTTGAAGCAGAATGTCGTGGCCAGTGAGCTACTGGAAGACGACAAATGGAAAGCTAATATTACTGAGCATAACCTCATTGCACATGAGGCTATAAAGACTACACATACCTTTATTCCCCAGTTCGATGAATGATATTCGATTCTGAAAAAAAATGATAAAATGGGTCATTACTCAGTTAGTGAGGGATATAAAATGATTGGGTTGTTTCTACATGTGGAACATTCACCAGTTACGAGTCTCCAAAAATAGTAGAATTTCATTTGTGTCCTCAATATTCCTCATAAAGTGTGTGTCTTTTGGTGGAAGGTTTCCCACAACCTCATAGCAGTGAAGAAAAACTTGTCAAATCACCATGTACCAGTGATTGAAGATCGTTATCTTTATCATCATGAAGGCGATTCCACAATACATTTATTATTTTTTTCCCAATAATTCGTTATTTGTGGAAATATACGGGATATTAATAGTCTATTAAACTTATGAAGGAGGGAGATAATGTTGACATAGGTCTTATCATGAAGAAGTGACTTAGTAATCAAGATTTCAATTTCTTTGCTTGTGTCATGTGGGCACATGGAAGGCTAAACAAGAATTTTGTCATGCCAAGGATGGTTGACTACTTACAAGCAATGTTATCGCGGGTGTTGATTTTCTAATGGCATTTCAAAAAGCACAGAAATTAACAGCAAGTGGCGGTAGCTCCCCAACCAAACCAAGTCCAATCTAATGGACGAGTCTGCGCGAAAGCTTCTGACATTGGTGTTTGCTTCGAAGACAAAGAGAATAGATATGCAGTAGTGGGAGTTGTGAGAAATGATTGTGGACAAGTTATATTAGCATTTGCAGATGTATTAAAGGGCCTACACTACTTCCGATGAAGAATTACATGATATGTTGTATGAGTTAAATCAAACTAAAAATAGATTTTCTCAACTTGTCGTTTTGCTTTAGACACATCGCTGATCAAAGCAATGAGCCACAAACCAACATGGAGACCCTTTGTTACACCATCACGATTCTTCACATTAGACATTTACTTGCTAATATGAATGTAATTAACATATTTTTCATGCACCGAACAACTAATAGGGTTGCTCATAACCTAGCTAGTTTTGCTTATTTTTCTCCATCACCGTTTTGTTAGACGATTTCTGACCTCCTTTGTGGCTTAAAGAAGTCAATTTGCTAATCTTCCTATTTATTTTTATTTTATTATGTCTTAGATTCCCAACTTCATCAACTAATCCCGCCCCCTGTAATCTTAATCCCTGGTCCTGAAAGAATGTGAATTGTGGAATGTGCATCAACTAGCATCATGTTCCCAATAAGGTCTCTATATTTCTATACACAAAGGGGCTAATGCCACATCGTCCCTTCTAGCCTTTCCCCAAGAAGAAAAACCCTTGACCACCATGATCGTGCAGTCTATTCCTTACCACTAGGGAAAAGATTCATTATATTGTGATGTCTTCTTATTTGCTAATAATAATAAAACAATTTTCTTTTGAAAAAACTTTAGATGTCTATATTGAAGTCCTATCAACTATGAAGTGCGTGAATTATTAAACTGACAATATAACAACTTTAATTATTTGAAAAGTTAGTAATTGCATATGTTTGTATTTAATTTAACGAAATTTAATTTAAAATATTCTCCTTAAGAGGACAACCTAACAAAGTGACATGTAATATATTACTTTGCAACTATTGATGTCTTTATTTGATCAACAATGCAAAATATTAAATAAGAGACAGGAAATATGATATGCGGATGAAAACTGCCTTTTTTATTAAGATGCCGAGCTGATGAGCTCAGGTCGGCTTTTGGCTTAAAGAATTTGAATTTGCTAAGTTATATAAGGGTTTTCTGTTATCATTTTCCTCATAAATGAGTTCTATTTATACTAATACAATTAGTGGCCTAATAATCATTATATCTAGAATACTAGTGGGACACTTGTCCTCTTCTTGATGTGCATAAGTCGCATGGTTGCCATGTGGTAGAAAGTGCTTGTTGACTTGCCCCATTAAGGCTTTGCCAGGTAGCTCCTTGATTTGTCACTGGACGTTTAGATTTCTTTCATGGTTGGATGCTCAATCCTCTTAGAAAGTTCCCATTGGCCGGGCTCGCCCGCCTATCACTGGGCCGAGGCGCTCTGCCGCCACATCACCAGTGTTGAATTGCCATGTGGGTGCACTTTGTCCAAATCGGCTTGGTCATCATCAATGGCCCCAAGTTCAAAGCCGAGGAGGGGATCAACCGAGATGGGTTGGAACTTGAAGAGAGAGAGAGAGAGAGAGAGAGAGAGAGAGAGAGAGAGAGAGAGAAGTCAAACAATTTTTTAAACGGTTGACATCTGTCAAGCGTCATTTAATGCCTGAAACGGCGCATTAATTGAGACTAATGATGGTAGACATGTGGCGCTTTTAATCGACCATCGCGGCATAGAACCGGAGGGGACGTGATGCTTAATTTGAAACGCTTTTTGAAAAGTCGCGCCCTTTCCAACAGGCGCGTGTTTTCAAGAAATTTTCGCCTATAAATATATCCCTTCCTCATTCATTTTCACTTTTACTTCGCATTCTAAGCATACAAGATAGAGTAGAGACTTAGCATAGTTCAAGCCGGCTTCGAGAGAAAGAACACCCAAAGTTTTCTAGGTAATTTACAAAACCTTTTCTTCTTCCCTTTTTTCTTCAAAATGTCTTGTTCGGCAGAGGATAGCCAAAACCTCGAGCACAGTTTCGAGCATGAGATGGAAGATCTTCCTTCGGAGATGGAGGTTTCGCAGAGAGAGGAGGACGACGTTATTTAAATCTCCAGTTCAGATGAGGGCTCCAACATGAGTCCCCCGCAGCAGTGCAGGGTGAAATTTTATCACCGATTTCTTACACGCCATTATTGGTGGGGTGGTGTATGGGCCCGAGGAATCGTGTTTGAAGAATGTTGGAGGTGTGGGTAATGATTGGGGCCCAAGGAGTTGGGCGTGGTGGGGACCAAGTGGGAGAGAGGCCACCGCCCAAGTAACAGTGTGTGGGACTCCGCCGAGCAGAGTCAAGGCCACGGCCAAGTGGTGCGGCCGTGAGAGGCCACGAGGCCAAGTGGTATTAGGTGAGGTGTGCCCCTTCGCTTTTGGTGGGTATGTAAGAGGCCCAAGGTGCGATTAGGAGGCCCCCTCAAGAATTCTAGAACAAATCGGGATGCAGAAATCGACTAGAATTTATCGGTCGTGATATCGATGCAATGTGGTGGATGCACTTTACTGTGGCCATCAAATCCCGTAGTCGCGCTTGCCTCCGGTTACCCTATCATGAGGAGGTGCCCAAGCTGGCCCCTTTAGGTGTATTGCCATGTATGCCCACAGTGTCATATTTGGGTTGAGGTTTCCACTCCCCATGCTAATCACCAACCCGGTTCCGGGAGGCAGAGAATCGCCATATCTCAAGTGCATCCGATGACTTGGGGAGGTTGATAGGGATGATAGTTCTTTTTGCTCAAGGCTTCCTCGCCCCTGTTTTGAAGAAATAAATGAACTATTTATCTGGAAGGTGACCCCAGGCAGCGTAAGAGGAAGACCATCCGAGTGGTATTATCTCCGCATCTGAGATACCCGCATAACTTGGTTTTGGGCCTTCCCAATCTCCAAAGAGTGGAAGGATAAGAGGTTCGGGTAGATGGGGATTGGATGACTCCTCGTCGTAGGCGGACGAGCCGTTTTGCTCCTCCCCTTCAATTCAAGTATGATTTCCGTGTAGTTGTTTTTCCTCATTCTTTACATTTCCGAAAATTCTAATCATGAATTCCTTATT